>CM068367.1:118018926-118638926 GCA_034769895.1 Magicicada septendecula | reverse complement strand
ACCGAGAAGACAACTTATAATGCCGTGGGTATCTTAAGACGCACATGGAGGATTAATAATTCCAGGGTTAGAGAAAAAGATAAGAAACAAATCTGAGATAGAGAAATAAACTAGCAGAGAAGCAGAGCTGGTAGAATGGACAGAGATAGCATCAGTAAAATCAAAATACTAATGGGAAAGAGAAAGACACGACAGATCGCCCAAACATCATAAGTGTTCGTTTTTCTAACATTAATTTTTTCCGATTTTAAAATTAATTTTGTCCTCGCGTTTTTGAACCAGCCTGCAGCGTTTTCTCAGTTTTGAACTTGCACATTCACGTATGTGATTCATTCTGTATTTTCTTCTACGAATATTGTAAAGTCGCCGTACAGACCCCCGACTTTCTGATCTTCAACTTCTCATTATGTTCTAGTCAAACTACAACAAAAATGTAAACAACAAAAGTGTGCTGAAAAGACTCAACGTATGTCAAATTTGTATTAAAATTAGAGATACTTTTAAGTTTTTACATTTTACATCGAGTTTCTCGATATAGTTTCTCGAGTTTACGATACACTTATTTTCTCATATAGTGAGAAAGTCTACCTAGAGCTGTTGCCCGGGTAGGCTGTGTTACTCATATTCGCATTTGCGATTGTGGTTTTTAACCGTTAATAATATCTTTTTCAATCTGTTTTCTTCATCATCATCATCATCATCATTATCGTTCTTCAACATCATCAGTGTGCTACAATTTCATAAGTGTATTGTGTCGTGCGCGAGTGTTTTTGTGATTCGTGGCAGTGCGCGTCTGGTGTTCGTGTTCTTTGTCTGTCAGTGTAATGATTCAGTGCTGGTGAAAGTCACTCTTTCCTAGCCCTTTTTGCGTCTTCGACGTTCATTTCGGTTAATCCCGAGATGGCGTCGAACGCAACGCCCGTTCCTTTGCCGGCACCGCTGGTAACCTTAATGGAAACCTGCGGTACCGGTCCTCAATCTACCCCGCTACCTTCCCATACAATAAGTGAAAGTGATGATTGTGCGTCGATGTGTAGTGTGGGGACGGGGGACGGTGAATTTTCGCTTGTGGAGGGCAAGTCTGCCAAATGCAAGCGAAAATTAGTCGCCAGCCCGCCACCGGCCGCTCCTACGCATCGGGTATCCAGTCCTGGTAACTGGGTCCCCAAACCAAAAATTCCTCCGATTGTTATTCCCGACAATCGTAAATACAGGGAAATTCTCCGTTCCCTGCAGAATCAGCTTCCTTCGGCCAAACTCGAGGCCAGGTGCCAAGGCGCCTCGCTTCGAATTGCGGCCACAACAGTCCCGGACTTCCGATCGGTCCAACAGTTTCTCACCGATCGGAAGATCTCCTTTCATACTTTCGCGCTTCCTTCAGAGCGCGAAATTAAAGTAGTTTTTTCTGGACTTCCTTCCTGGACCGCCCCCGATACCATCAGGCAGGAGTTTGTCGCTTTAGGCTATTCGCCGACGGCGGTAAGTGTACTGCATGCTGGCAAGGGGGAAGATCGCCGTCCTGTGAATAGTTTTCTTGTGAAACTACTCAGAGTAGGCCAGTTCGAGGAGGTCTATGGCCTCCAAAACTTCCTGCACCTTTGGGTGCAAGTTCGTACTTTTGACCCGCGGCCAGGCCTCTCGCAGTGTTTTAACTGTCAAGAGGTTTGGCCACTCCAGCTTATTCTGTAACCACCCTCCGCGTTGCGTGCGATGTACTGAGCCTCACCGTGGGTGTGATAAGCCCAAGACGGGGTTCACGGCCATTTGCTGCAACTGCGGCGGGGACCATCCGACTAGTTATAGAGGATGTAAGGAATTTATATCAGCCATGAAGCTGCAGCGGACTCCTGCTCGCCCTGGCGCGCAGGCAGGCCGTGTTGCAGGTCCCCTCCCTAACCGCAGAGAGGCCTTCCCACCTCTCTCCGGAGCATCATCTCAGGCCCCGGCAGCAGTTCCGCCTGCAGTCCCTCTGTCCCGGCGCCTGCCGGAGCGCCCGGTCCCTCATACGCGGGAGCATCATCTCAGGCCCCGGCAGCAGTTCCGGCTGCTCCCAGGGCCCCAGTTCCGCCTGCAGTCGACATTTCGGCGCCGCCTGCAGTCCCTCTGTCCCGGCGCCTGCCGGAGCGCCCGGTCCCTGCGGCTGTGGCCGCTACATCAGTCCCGCCTTCCGCTCCTCGGAGCTCTAAACCGAAGCGCACTCGTCGCCGTCAGCGACAAGTTCCACAGGCCTTGCCTGTAAAACCTCAGCGGGCCCCGCCCGCCCCCAGCCATCAACCTAAGCTCCCAACTGAGCAGACCTCACGTCCGTCCCCGAGCCCTGCGCCATCTGCAACACCGGCTGAGGCCAGCCAGGTCCGTCTTCCGGAATCTCGGGATTCTTCCCGGGCCCCGGTGGACCCCCTGACTGCCTGGGCTGAAACTTTGGTAAATAACATCAGGTCTGCTCCAGATACAACCACGGTTCTCGCCCTGGTGTTTCAATCACTGTCTACCCTCTTTCCTCTTCTTCCTTTGAATGGCTAGGAGTCTTAGGATCGTTGCGTGGAATGCCCATGGGGTAGTCCCTCGACGATCTGAACTGATGACTTTTGTAACGGAGTACGACGCTGATGTCGCCCTCCTTTGCGAGACTCATCTGGCTCGCTACCATACCTTCAACCTGCCATCTTACATCTGTTTTCGTCAGGATCGTCCCCAGCGGCCTGGCTGTCGCCCCTCGGGGGGGACAGCCGTCTTAGTCCACAGGCGGATATCCCACAGGCCACTACCCCCTTTAGATACATCTCTTGTTGAAGGTCGTGCGGTGGCGATAGACGCTGGCGGATCGGAGTTGCGCGTATCTCCGGCCCGGCCTGCGGCTACCTCCACCGCCCGAGGAGTGGGACGCTCTCCTCGATCATCCCCTACCAACCATTGTAGCCGGCGATTTAAATCCCAAGCATCCCTCCTGGAACAGCAGAGTAGCCAACGCCTACGGAAAATCTCTGCATCGGTTCGTCTCCGACGACCCGGTACTTCAAGTCATCGGCCCAGAAGACCCTACTCACTTCCCCTTTTCCGGTCATCGACCGGACGTCCTTGACATTGTCATAGCCAAGGACGTGACCCATCACATCCAGGTCTCGTCAGTGTCGGATCTCTCATCCGATCACAATCCCCTTTTTATAACTGCCCGTGAGCTGTCGGCCTCACCCCGACCTCCCGCTCAGATTGTTAGGAGAGTCAACTGGCGCTCCTACCATGATGAGCTCTCACGGCGGTTACCATCACTCCCCGTGGACCCGATCGTCACTTGTGACGATTTGGATCTCCGAGCCACTCATCTTCAGGAGTTGGTCCATGGTGTCATGGATCGACACACATATGCTCTCGAGGTGAATCATCGTAAATCGGCCTTACCTGCGGAAGTACTCCACGCCATCTGGCTACGGCGCAATCTCCGCCGCAGATGGCAAAGAACCCGTGATCCCGGCGTCAAAAGGCGCTTTCAGGTCTCTTTACGTCCAGCAGCTGCTGCGGGACGTAAACTCTGATCGATGGGACTCATACCTTGAGTCTCTTGAAGTCGACCACGCCTCCGTCTGGAGAGCGGCGAGTAGACTGACCCGCGAGAAGAGAACTCGCAACCCACTTGAAACTCCGAACGAGGTTGTATCTTCGTCAGAAGGCAAGGCCGAGGTCTTCGCCGACTGCATGGAGGTGCAATTTACTGTTCACCAAGGCGTCTCGGACCCTGCCCACTCGGCAGAACTCCGTGACTTCCTATCTGGACATTTTTCACGCCCTCCCGAAGTCCCACCCCTCCCGTTCGACAGGGATGAACTAGTTTCATCTATCTGCCGACTAAATCGCCGTCGCGTCCCCGGTCCTGACAGGATCGGGGCCGCTGCTCTACAAAATCTCCCGGTTTCAGGCGTTGACCTCGTTCTTGAGCTGTTTAACTCCTGTCTCCGGCTACAGTACTTTCCCCGCCTGTGAAAATCAGCCAACATCGTAATGATTCCGAAGCCTCGCAAGCCGCGCATGCTTCCTGAAAGCTATCGACCAATGTCTCTCTTGCCAGTCATCTCGAAGGTGTTCGAGCGTCTCCTGCTGGCTCGCATCTCGCCGCTGCTAGATGGTTTCATCCGCAGCAAACAGTTCGGGTTTCGCAGAGAGCACTCGACCACGCTTCAATTGGTCCGCGTTGTTACGCACTTGTCAGACGCCACCAACAGACGAGCGGCTACGGCCGCCGTACTGTTGGACGTGAGCAAGGCCTTCAATAAAGTCTGGCACGAAGGTCTTCTCTTCAAACTTGCCAATTCCCCTCTACCATCGCCCATAGTGTTTTTCCTCCGGTCGTATCTCAGCGACCGAACCTTCAGGGTGAGCGTCGACGGGTCCTGTTCTACAGTTCGACCCGTCGCCGCCGGCGTACCTCAGGGATCTGTCCTCGGCCCCGTTCTGTACCTTGTGTACACGAACGACCTGCCTGTCTTGCCCGGAGTCACGTTGTCTTTGTTCGCTGACGATGCTATGTATCACTGCAGCTCCCTGTCCCCGCGATTTGCGAGTACAAAGCTGCAGCGTCAGTTGAACCAGCTTCCGGACTGGCTACGGAAATGGCGGGTCACGATCAACACGGAGAAATCCGAGGCGATCTGCTTCACCCGTAAGTCCATCTCCCGATGCCAGCCCCTCTCCCTAGCAGGGAGGCCCATCGCCTACAAAGAACGGTGAAGTATTTAGGCGTTCGGCTAGATCGTCGCCTTTGCTTCAACGCCCACGTGACGGAAACCCTTGCCAAGGCTCGCGGCGTCCGAGCCAAATTATCTCCTTTCCTCTCGTGTCGCAGCCGCCTGGCCATGCGCACGAAACTTACAATCTATCTACTATTTCTCAGGTCTGTATTGACCTATGCGGCACCCGCCTGGTGGTCTCTTTTATCCACCACCAACAGATGTAGGCTGGAAGCTTTCCAGTCCCGAACACTCCGATCCTTGACGGGGTCCCCTTGGTTTGTAAGGAACGACGTGATTCGAAGGGGTCTCCGTGTTCCTACCTTGACTTCCTTTGTCCGGTCGCTGGCTCTAACTCTCTTTGCTAAAGCCTCGACCTCCACCTTCCCCGTACCTACGAACCATCAGTGCATCAGAACCACCACCGCCCATTCGGGTCAAGCGCCCTCGGGCGCTTCTTGATGACCCGCCATAACGCCATCCTCTTTAAATTAAACAAAAACAAAGTAATCATCAGTCCTAGACCAGAGTATTTCACCTAAACTGTCCTTCTCTCCTTCCTGTCCACCTCCTAGCACGCTGAGCCGGCTGCTTGTCGCTGTCATCAATCATTGGCACGGAGGCTCTCCGCCTCGCGGGGAGCGACCGACGCCCTCAGGGCGTCTGCTGACTGGACTTGAAACGGGCAACATCTGTTGCTCGAATCGGTACCAGCGGCAGTGCACCAATCAAATAAAAGTTATACTCCCCCGCCTTCTCAGTTAACTGGTTGGCGGTTTCCTTTTCCAGTCTTAGGTCACCAGTCGACAATATACCAGCACTAAGTTTACTTCTGACAGCCGTTGGACACGTTCCAGATGCTGCAATCAAGCCACGGGTGCAAAGACACCCCGCATCCATAATGAATGAATAAATAGTGAGAAAAATTAAAATCCCTAAACAGTTTTAAGTAGCAAATACATAAAAATTAGTTTTTTGTATTATCAAATATATAAGCTTATTATTTTTAAATAATCTACGTATGCAACTGTTAAGTACAGTAAATCTTTTAGACAATTTAAACTGTACGTAAGGCGATCTCGACCATAAATGTCGGGCACCCTTGTTTCTTAAGAAAACAGACTACGTGGTACGGGCATTTAAAGAAAAAGCTAACCCAGCCGAATAGATAGCAAAGAGAACTGTTTGGGTTCCAGTTGCTATTAATATTAAACCCGATTATAACGAGTTATAGTTTAATAACAGTTAATAATCCTGTTTTAACAGACGACAATAGAAGTGACTTATTCACAAGATAAACTTTAAAAACGTCCACCTGTCCAATTCGCTGTCAGTTTACAGGCGTAGTCGTGGGCGTATTTCTGTTATTTATGAACCAATTACACACTCCGTTGTCAAGTGTCATAATTTATAACATCAATTGTGACTGATTATGCTATTATGATCGTTTCCTTTTGTGTGACGACGACGGCACCCGTGCTCACTCATGTGTTCCAACACAATCTATACATAATTTTTACAAATGTTATAATAGTCAATACATGGTTGTGTGTGTGTGTGTGTGTGTGTGTGTGTGTGTGTGTGTGTGTGTGTGTGTGTGTGTGTGTGTGTGTGTGTGTGTGTGTGTGTGTGTGTGTGTGTGACATTATTCCCAGCGCCTTTGCATATGAAAACGTTATCTCCTAACCACCCTTTGAGAAGTGAGAGAAAAGAAACTATACCTATTCTATATTAATTTCGTGGTATGCATTATTCTATTTTTGGGATTCAGCATAAACTGATGAGCATACATGTTACGATCCATTACAGTCTCCACATCTAACATTTCTATATACACACAGAAATAATTCCCATATAGAGTAACGTATACACTTATTTAAAATAATATTTAGGCTATTTTGAAAGGAATAAAAGAACATAATATTACGGCTTTCACGCTGAGGGAGACATTTCGAAAGGGTTCAAAACTTCCAACAACCCCCTCTGGCTAAGCTTATGATTAATTTCTTCGACAATATGTCGAGGATATGCATGTTCTGTACAAATCAGTCAGCACTTTGCATAGCGAACGTTGCATTTATGTAAAAAATCCAGCTGCCAGTGAATTACTTATTGAAAATCTAACGTTTCTACTTGCTATTGTCCCGTACATTGGTTTTGTCGATTTTGAAAAAGTACTTAATCGACTTGACAGAAGAATATTGTAGCTAATATCAAACGATGAAGTTAAACATGGCAGTTACGGTGGCACCTCGATACCACGAACCTCAATAACACGATTCCTTGATAACACGAATTTTTTCAATCCTCGAATGTGCCATAACACTCGTTAAAAATACGTCTATAACCCGAAATTCCTTAGTTAAAACCCTTGAAAAGGCGAATTTTCGTTGTTTTGAGATCAAAATACTGTACTACTTAACCTTATAACACGAATTTTTACTCAACAGAACTTTTATACCACGAATTTGACATCTACAAGACGAATTACCCACGTCAGCGAGCTCAGTAAGCCGAATGTTATGAAGCAGGACCTTGATAACATGAAGTTTTGTTATCTTAACCTTGACAACACGAACCTCGCGTTGACGAATTTCTCGATAACACGAATTTTTTATAATCCCTTTGAGATTCGTGTTATCGAGGTTCCACTGTACTACCAAAAATAACTTGAGGATACCTCAAAACACACTGACCAATCAGGTGAGGTTCCCACGCGGTGTGGTTTTTTTATCATCTGCTGGCTGTAATGTACATATTGTCGATATAAACGTTTTCTATAAAATAAAATTCAAACCAGTAAGAACCAACATCATCAGAGACGATCGCTACAAATTACTGGGTGTATGGAAAGAGCCGATATTTAAAATTTCAGTTATTATAAAATGTAACACTACGTTCTGCAAAACTACCCCACATAACTATGGAAAAACGTAATATAGTTATGTATTAAAAAAAAATTGTAATTCTGATACATGTAAATAGAACTTTACTATATTACTGAGTCACTTAACGGGCTATGAGCGATACTAATCGTAAAAAATCGGAGCGATATCAGATACAAATTCAGTCTAAAGTCTAGCCGGTGAGGAGGCGCCTCAACTTACAATGGGCGAAATGTTTTGTGTTAACAAAGAAACGTACGTCGGAAACCCTAAAATCAGTGTTGTTTTTTTCTGTATTTTGGTCCGCTCATTTTCCTTCACATTTGTGCTGTAAATAACTCGTCATTAGAATCGCATTAATCCCTGCTGCTGGGAGCCGCGCACGACTACCTCGGGGCAGAGAGCGCGCGCTAATAGACGAAAACGGGGAGGAAGGAGAATCAAACAAAAAGGCGAACGAAGAAACAAAAATGTTTCTCTCTCTCTTTTTCTCTTCTCCTGATTTAAATACAAAACTGTTTGTTCTCTGGCGCTGCAATCTCTCAACACCGTTACTCTACAATAGAATGTCGGGAGTAATTATACTCGTACAGCGGAGGTATACAATTTGTATTCAGTCGGTTAATTTGCATATTATGCTTGTCGTGGAAACAATTATGAATACTGTTTTTGCGTAGGAATTTCAGAAACGACGGACGAAGATAACGTTAAAAAAAGACGGTAAAATGAAAAACTGAAAATACGAGAGAGGGATAGAGGGGGCGGGGGGGGGGAGAGAGAGAGAGAGAGAGAGAGACGACTGCATAACAATAGAGATCCTACACGGTGCTCGTTTTAGTCGGTCCTGAACAAAAAGAAACACAGCCGTTGAGTTACTTTACTTTGTTTTAAACGAAACCTCGTACGAAATTTTTAATCCAACTTAACAAATTCGTCGAAACGGAACAAACATTTCCAAAAGAAACGTACGACGTGTAAGGGTGAAAGAGTTCTTCTTAACAATACGGCACCGAGGTACGCAATGTGAACGGTAAAAACGACGTTAAAAACATTGTGTATAATGGAGACGAACTCTACGAATTAGACACCAAACCTACAGATAATAATAAATGAGGACAAGAGGCAAAAAATAAGAAAAAGCAATAGAGAAAAGGTAAAAAAAAAATGAACAGATGGGTCGGAAGATGTTTAAGGGTATTCAACAATATTTCGTATAATACCGAATCGTTCACCGATTTCTGGCCAGTTTACGTTATATGGTGTCTGGGAATAAGACCTTTCCAAGATCACCTCAACTTCAAGTAGGTCTACTGTGATACGGAGCGATTGTTTTATGTGAAACGTAAAAATGGCGCAATTTTCTGACAAAAAGTTGCTCAAAAGATATAATGTCGGACAGTATAAGATCATCATTACCACTCCAAGGACTAGCCCGTAGACCTGTTCCGCCATCTTCTCCTCGCTCAACTGACTTCTCTCTTCCCAGTAGGGTGATAACCCAAGGCAGCCACAGGTAGACGGATATCAGGCATGATATTCCAGTGTTCACACGATCTCCTTCTGTGGTCTCTGGTGCAGTGATACAATGTTTAAATCGCGTCTAATAGCCTCGTTCCTTCTCCGATCCAAGAGAGAATAACCTTGCGCCCCTCTTAGAAATTTAATTTCGGCGCGTCCCTTTTACCAAGAGTCCATGTGTCATTAGCATACAGGAATGTGGGGACAGCCACAGTTTTATAACATTTCATTCGGGTATCCTTCCGTGTTTTAGTTTTCAGGATCGGGTGGATAATTTCTGTTAAGCTGCAACTGCTAAATGCTAATTGTGCCAACAGCAACGTGCTACGTGCACTTGATACGAAAATGCCTTTAAATTAACCGGCCAATCGGATTCGCGTACAGACAGTATCATTGGCCTAAGAACACATTATAACATCAAAGTGGTCAACATGTGACGTTCTGGGCGCGCGTTTGGCCGTGGTTATTCTTGGATGTCAGTACAACCAGACGTTTCGGCTAAAACCGCGTTAAGTATCATTGTCCTAAGAACACACTATCACATCAACGTGGTCAATATGTGACGTTCTGGGCGCGCGTTTGGCCGTGGTTATTCTTGGATGTCAGTACAACCAGACGTTTCGGCTAAAACCGCGTTAGTACTTCCTCACAGGCTTCTTCAGCCAATGATAATGGTTTTAACAAAACAATCTGTAGACGTTGTCAGTCGCTTGGAGGTGAAGGGAGCGGAGCCTTAAAAAATATCCAACAACACAACACGTCGAAAACCGTGACAATTAAATTCCGATCACGATAAACAAATACGAAACAGAACAGAAATACGAATTTTCTTTTTTTTTTTTAGGATTTCCCAAATCCGATCGGATTTGTTATATAATGACAACAGAGTACAGATTCGAACGAGAAACTGCTAATTAACGCGGATTAAAGAGCATGCTAATTAATTCCGCGCAGGAAATTCTAGTTGTTATTGCGAAAACCTCGTTAATTACAACGGCCGTGCACTCACAGTACTGTATACAGTGTATACTGTGGCTGTACAATCCAACAGTACGGATTACATTAATTTGTATATGTGTAAAAGCACTCACATCGCGGGCGGGCTGGTGTAGTAATTCTATTATTATTTTCTGCGTGGTAACCCATATAATTTGCTCGGTAATTTTATTACCGGGCTAAGTGTACGCCGAACCGTAAATAGCCTGCAGAATGCATTACACGCGCGAGCGGGCGCGCGCCCTGCATAAAATTAACTGCTATTTCTGTGCAACGCTGTGGCAAAGGGCGTTAAATAACTAAAACTGAAATATTGCTTACATCCTCATCATCATTATTATTATTATTTTCGAATATGTTACTATCCCACGCACAAAACGACGGCTACTGATGTCGGTTACGCACTCTATCCTACTTTAAAGTACAGAGACCTCGGCTGATGCGGTCTAACTCCAGAAATACAGAAAACGCATGTCAGCGGGGTAGCGAAGTGGCGCGTTCAGTGTGGCTTGCTCCTACCGCACGGTTTCGGAGTCCGCTGTTCTTGTCTGCGCGGGAATAATTCCAATCGATCTGCTGCAACAGGAGGGGAAACAGGTTTTCAAGAGCAACGCCAAAGTAGATAAAGTACGAGCTCACAAGGAGGCCAAGGCCCATGCTATGGCACACTGGCAGGAAAGATGGTCCAGCGCCGTCATGCAGTTAGCTGAGTGGACTGATCGCAACATGGGGGAGATTAATTATTTCATAACGCAATTTGTAACTGGTCACGGCCTGTTCCAGACTCACCTATACAAGATGGGGAAAGTGGATAGACCAGACTGCATTTTCTGCAAACAGAAACTAGACGATGTGCAGCATACGTTTTTCAACTGTGACAGATAGAAAGAGGAGAAGCAAATGCTGGAAAATTTAGGAGGACAGATAGCGCCCGAAAATATCATTGGGCTAATGCTGCAGAGCGAACACGAGGTTCCAGCCTACATGGAGAAGCTACTAAGGCAAAAGGAGGAAGCAGAAAATGATCTTGGTAGGGCCGCTGACAGAATATCAGAAAACAGGTAACGCGGACCCGCTGAAGGTTTAAAACAGATGAATCTCGCACAGGACGAAGAATAAATGGCACCACCTTGAAGTACTACAAAAGTTGAGTCCCGAGGTGGATCCATGCAGTGACCAAAGTTTGTGGTTTTGGTGGAAGCAAGTGCCACACACCGTACGAGTGCAGACCTTCCTGCGCAAAAGGAACCGTTATGAATTGAATCTCCACCACGCTACACAGAGAAGTCTTTATCAGAGCCAGTTACATGGTTAGACTACATATCTGATGTTTTGGTATCTGGTGTTGTTTGTTATACACTTTTCTGTACAGTTTTTCACTTTAATCTCCGCAACATTTTAAGGTTTTATGCTGAATACCTAAATGTTTTTGTGATTAATATTTCAACATGCGTTGAAACGTTTGCTGACGATACGGTAATATCAGCGGTCCACGCACGCGCCAGGGCTCCCATCACTAAATCTGCAACAACATCTGGATGTAACAGATCTCTGGCTAAAAAAAAACAACTCAGCCAAATCAGCCCATTTGACTTTTACTATGAAAAGAGATAACTGTCTACTTATTTCTATCGACACTTGGACGCTGCCGCAGATAAACGAGGTGAAGTAGCAGAGTCTACACATCGACCGACGACTCGTCGTCCACACTTTGGTAAACAATTTCAAAAACTGTAATAGTTGATTGGCAGGACGTCCCAGTTGAGTTTGGAAAACAAAATGTTAATTTACAAAGCTATCTTAAAACTTGTCTGGACTTATGGCATACAGCTGTGGGGAAATTGGAACAAGAGCGAATTGCAACTGGGAACAGAAGGCGTACCGTAATGACGGGCAGACGAGAAGAGGTAATACGGCAATAGGAAACGGCAGACTCAAGTTTCGTAGAGACCTCTTATGCGCTAGGTCAGGCGACCTGAATACTCAGTGGGATACAAAAAAAAATATTACAACGTTTTCCCTGTTTGACAAACGCGCGTACACATAATACGTACAGAAACTACCAGTCAGCTGTCGTATTCCACAGAGGATGCTGAAGTAGAGGTGTATTCTCTAGGGCCCGTAGTATGTTGCCATATTTACAATATGAATAACTAGAGCGAAATATGAATAACTAGAGCGAACCGGACGATTTTCCTTTGATCCATCGATAAAACTAAACCGTCTCTAGATCGGTTAGTATAGAAATGAGTGGGCAAAACTCTCTATATTAGAGAATTCTCTAAAAACACAATTTAATCATTCACGACTTAGCAGTAGTCAGTAGTCGCGATCAGAAATGTGTTAATTCTCTGCCAGTTTAAAAAAATTTAAATGTCCAACGCCTTCCACAGCAATTAAAAAACTTCATAACCACTTAACGTAGGCCTATTTCTAAGCCAGTTACGTACGGTAAAACAAGGCTTATACATAACTGTAGAAATAAAAGTAATTAGAAAATTAGAAATATTTGTAAATTAATAAAATGAAGTTGGTTTTCTTAATAATGATAATCACTCAATGTTTGGTAAATAACGTACTTATTTGCACCAATAAACAAAAAAACCGCACGTGCCAGAAAATGAAAGCAGAGCTTAAAAATGTATTTATAAAAATATATGGGGAGAACAATCTTCTTCTCCCCTTCAAGGATTAGGTTATATAAACCTGTTCCGGCACCCATCTCATCCTCGGACGACCCACGTCTCTTCTACCAATGGCTTTATAGTTCATTGCCGCTTTCGGCAATCGATCCTCTGTCATCCTTTGCACATGATCCCACCATTGTCTTCTGTAAATTGAAATAATTTCATTTATGTCCTTTACTTCGAGTTCTGATCTGATATCTTTATTCCTTAGTCTATCTTGGAATGTGTAATTTAAAGTATTTCGAAGAAACTGCATTTCGGCACTCTGAATCTTGCCGCTTTCCTTTTTTTTGTCATGACCCACGCCTCATTCGCATAAATCAATGTGGGTATTGCAATTGTCTTATAAAAATTTAATCCTTGTGCTGTCTTGTTAACATGATAATGTTTTTAGGCTGGGGGGCATTTCACAAAAATGTAACGTAATCGAAAAACGTGACGCTTCCACACTTTCGATTCGCCACAGTCTAGAAATTTGATATGTAAACGCATCAAGACAGAAGAAATAATCGCTGCTGACATTGAGTTTAGCAAACGTTTTAGTGAGAATAAATTTGGTTTTACATGGTCTGTTTGTGATCGTCTGTGGTTTGGAAATGATTTACGTAATCCACCAAACGTAATCCACATTATACGTTTCAAAAGCCTAAAAACATTATCATGCTTCGATGTTTCGGTTTCGTCGAAATTCTTTGAATGCTTAGGCGCATAAATAGAGAGAGGGTGAGAGGGACAGAGAGGGAGAGAGATTTATTTTTTTTATTTCTAAGATTTCTATGAACCGTACCACAAATATTTCTAAATGTATTTATCTTATTTCTTATATCATATTCAGATTCACAGCTTACTGGGAGAACCATGAATTTATCATTTGTCTCGAGGAAAATGGGCACAGTCCAACCTTCGAGCTAGTATCACGCCCCCCCCCCCAAACAGGAGCAGCTCCTAGTTAAGACACTGCCACGAGTCTTTCTTAAGAAAGATTGGAGCCAACCCACAGCTAGCAATTAAACATAATACAAATAGATATAGTGTTTGAAAATTTTAATATAATGTTTACAGTTACTAGCCGTCAAACATTTAATCTTCTGCTAATAGATGGGACAATACGGCCGCGTGTAAACACTACGCGTTACACGTAAAATAACATAACAGAAATTATTAAGTACGTTTAACGTAGAAAACCAACAGATTCCCGTGTGCAGACAAAAAATATGATGCATGATTGAGCGAAATAATATCGGCATTACACTATAATACGGAAGATTTCTTCGACATGAAGAACAAATAAAAAAGAGGTACAAATAACGTTCGTTTCTTCAACCCCCCCCTCTTCACGCTCGTTATCACGGTCCCAAAATTTTTAAGACTTTCTGCGCGCTGCGGCCATTATATAATTTATCACTACCTGCCAGGGAATAGCCCCTGTCCAGAACCTGGCATCGGGACGGTACACTACGTGGTAATTTTTCAACCCGCAGACAGGACACTACTGTGCGAGATCGCTCGCTGCGGGAAATAAAAAATTGCCAAAGCCGGCGATAGCAAAACGGAGAAGCAGGAGTAGGCCTTACAAGGCGGGGAAAGAAGAGGGATATATATATGGCGGGGGGAGGAGAGGGTTGTAACATGGAGTTGTTTTATACCTTCTTGTTAATCTCTGATGGCCTTGAGATAATTATCTAAAGAGAGTCTAATTCCAGATATTCTTCTTTTTTTTTGTTTTCTCCCCGAGCGAGGCCTCAGTGTTCAACGATCGTGTGATACATTTTGGCTGTTTGAACCGACTGCCGTCAAGCGAACGGCGGCTAATACGATGTCTACTGTTTCAAGCCAATTACAATTCAACCTTTAGTTTAGCCCTACGTTAATCACCCCTTCCACAAACCAAGGCAATTGAATTTTTTTTTTTCACAAAACAAATAATGAAGTTATCTACAAATGTCGGACGTTTCTACAGACACACAGACGAAGTTCGGAATATCCCCGACAGTTTCAGCTCACTTCAATTTTAATTATTATTTCAATATCATTTCATCGTTATCAATTTCAATCAGTACAATATCTTTTCCCACCTCTTCTACTCACCTAGCTCCCCTCTCTCTCAAAACTAGTCTCTTGTACATGCACATACATACATATATATTTATTCCATTCATATTTGTTCAGTTTTTGTTGTATAGGCCTACACTATTAATAATAATAATCATAATATTATTTTTATATATATATACATCCATTATTAATATAATAACAATACAATATAATATTACGCGGGCGCACGCGCGCGTGTGTAATTGCAAAACACAGACACACAGTGCCTTAAATTTGTTTCCCTACTCTTGATTTAAATTATTTCATTAATTTTAAAAACTAACGTAATAAAATGTATTCACTTTACATAGGGAGAGCATTCCCATTGACTGAAACAGTACTGGAAGTTTCCAACTGTCAGTACCTTTAGCTTGACCGTCACCTTCTGGATGCCGTCTACATGCTGAAAATAGCGGTCCCCGAGTTAGTTTTTGATTTCTACAAACGTGAAATAATCACATCGACTAAGATCAGAGGAATAAGAAGGCTGAGGTACTACAAGGATGGGCTCTATTGGCCAAATACTTGTTCACAGAAAGTGCGACATGGCACTAAGCGTTATCGTGATGATGCACTCACGAGTCAACAATTTCTAACCGGACTCGAATCAAGCGACAAAATTTTACGAACATTAGGACGACTTAAATTTATTTTATGATTGATCGTTGTTACCATAAAATGAAGACCCGTTTTGATAGAACTCTCGCATTAATGATTTTTGGCCTTCGCCTCATTCACAAGCAGACCGAACTTGGTCGCCATGGTCTCCAATAGGCTACATTGTACATCCGTTCCAACTCGTCTTTAGAAGAGAACATCATCAGCATAGGTCAGAAGCGCGATGTTGTCACCTTCGACTTGTATCCCCATGAAGTTCTCATGTATTATCTTTTCGAGCATAAGATTGAAAACATGGGGGGCCAGACCCGTGATGATGTCAAAGCTCTACGTAAACTTTAGTTTCAACTGAAGTTGCAAATTTAGAGTTTAATGAGACTGACGAAGAAGAAATTGATGCTGCCAATTCTGCCAGCTGCGGGTGAAGTGTAATGCGTAGTTAGTTGGTAAAAACGCAGACGGAATGCCAGATATAGCCAGCCGATCCTGATTCAAACTAATTATATTCTATGGAATAGTACGCTTTACAAAATAAATTCTCGAAAAAACAGAGGAGGCTCTCGCTCACAACTTGGCAGACGAGTGCGTCCACGATATACGTACACGTGGTAAATATGCGTAGCCCTACATTAAACCATAATTTCCTTAGCGTCAATCTCGCTGTTTTCTTAAAACTGCAACTGGATCTCCGAAGAAAAACAAAGGAGATCTAGGTTCTACGCATTTAACAGTTTGGTACCTCCTTTTTTATATACTTGTAAGTTTATCTGTTTCTTTACTTATACGATATCTATAGAAATTACGAAAGTCAATGTGATTTTCTTGCCAATTAACAGCAGCCTGGTACCTTCTAGCCGATGGTCTAGTACCTTCTCCTCCACAAAAAATATACTGGCAACAATAATCCACATTTACCACTACATAAAACAGACTCTGAATAAAGTACAGGATAACGCAAAACGGACTTTCTTTTCGAACATATAATACACAGACGATACTGAAGATAATATTTTCATTTTTCACTATGTTAGATACTTGATCCCATCCTCAGGCGCAGCAAGCGGGTGTTAAATTGTATTACGTTTTTTTATTTTTCATACATATTCAGAAGATTTTAATAATAAAAATATACCACATGCGTTTGATGAGACGAGGCCACAGTAACGCGACTGAATTTCTATTAAAAAATTGCTGAAACGGGAAAGAGAGCGATGCATTCTGCTGCAGGTAAAGTTTGTTGTTAACACAACTCTCACTTTATCAAAACACACACACACACACACACACACACACACACACACACACACACACACACACACACACACACACACACAGTTTTTTTTTCATTTTCCGTTAAGCTGTGTTTCTATCGCGTTTCTATTTCATTACATCAGGCCGCAGGTACTGAAACTGCTGTAGAATAAGAATTCATAATAATAATTGTTTCTACGGTGTGCAGCATAAAATGCAAATTAACCGGCTGCACACAAATTGTATAGCTCAGCTCTACGGGTATAATTACTCCTGACATTGTACAACAGTGTCGGGAGACTGCAGCGAGCAGAGGAAACCGTTTTGAATTTAAATCACGAGAGAAATGGAAAAAGCTTTTCTGTTCCTCGCGGATTCTTTTTATTCATTTTATATTCCTTCCTAATCCTCCTTCTCTTCGTTCTGTTTTATTGTGTACTGCGCGCACGCCGCCCTGAGGCAATCATCGCGGTCTTCAGTCAAGGGGTTAATGCGAATGCAGTGATAAACTGTTTGTACAAACGGTACCGTTTGTGAATGAAAATGAGCAGAACGAAAAAGAAACGACTAGTAAAGTGTAACGAATACTTTAAAAGTAAATCAGCAACACAACTGCAGTACGTGCTCGGTAAGCGGTTACATTAGAATTACAAATTCTCCACAAGCGGTATCCTCCGCTTAATCTGAGTTTTAAAGTTTCTTCCGGCGAAGCGATAAAAGTCAGATATTCTATGTTTTCTCGTCGCCTCACACTGCATACATACGGGCAGGCGCGCAAACGATAACACACAGGAAAAAATGAAATATCCACGAGGGTATCTGACAACACGAGAAAATAAAAGATGAAAAGGTCAATAAATCACAGTTGTTCTTCTACTTTTCTGCTATTCTTCTTCTTCTTCAGTAGACCACAGCTGACCAGTTCCGGAAATCACCTCCTCTTCGGTGTACTAATATCTCCGTTTCCATTTTGCTCATATCTCAAGGCGGGCACTGATAGTCTGTTTGTTGTCTGGTAGTCTTTCGCTCCTCCTCCTCCTATTGTTCCTGATTTCTTGTGTAAAGATTCGATAATTAATTCTCGTGCAATGCCTTCATTTCCTTCCATACCTATTACAAATCTTTCAACCGATACAGATTCAAAGATGCGTCACGAAAAACATACTACGGACGAGACATGGCCACAACACGCCATGACAGTCCAGGATAATGCGATATTTAACCGAACCCGTCTTTGGCTGTGAATCTAGCAATTCAGACGTTAATTAATACACAATGTGTTTAATATTATATATTATGCAGACGACGTTATACTAATAGCGGAAAATGAAAATGACTTACAAAGACTTGTGTATAATTTTAACAAAGCATGCCAGAAATATAACATAAAGATAGCGGAACAGAAAATCAATTACAATTTCTCATGACCCATTAAGGTGTAAGCTTGTGATAAATGACAGAATAGTAGAACACGTAATGCACAGGAACAAGGCTTACAAGTAACAATACGGCAGAAGAAGAAATAGAACATCGATTGATGAAAGCAAGAACTGCTGGACGCATGAATAACCTTATATGGAATAATAAATACCTCATATAAGAAGCAAAAACTACGGTTTATAAAAACACAATACGTTCAGTAATAACAGAAACCACAACACGTCCAATAATATCAGCGACCAATCCAGATTCAACAACTCCTCAAAGAAAACGACAACTGTAGAAATGACTAGGCCTATATTACGAAGGGTACTAGGAAAAACAAGGAACCATAAGGCTGGCAAACATTAGTATAAGAGAAACATCTAATGTAACAGATATTAATTCTTCGATTGCGAAAAGAAGAAGGATATGGAATGAACACATATCAAGAATGGATGACACAAGGCTAGTGAAAAAGGCAAGAGACACCTAACCAAATCCAGAGGAGAACTGGTCGGCAGAAGAGGTGGTACGACAGCATGTAGGACCGCTGTTATAGAACAGGGCAGAGTCCTAACAAGGAAGTTAAAGAAGAAGATTAATATACAAAGTTCTCACACGAGTTTACAGAGGCATATCGAAAATAATTTGGAAAGTGAGAACACGCGAAGGCGGTTTTGTTATTCGTGTCTATACGTAATCAAATCGTAATGGCTGAGAAGGAAAGTTAATTAATTCATATAGGTCGTTGGCAGTTCACTAACTGCAATTCTCTCACACTGTCAACTTATGTGATAAACATAACGATTGACTGTTGTAAACGATGTCTTTAAGCGTAGCGTTATTCACCTGCGCCTATCAGCTGCACACCGGCTTTCCTACATTGTGTGCTTTACGTCATTTACTTATTTCTTGCTTTTCATTTTAGGCTGTCCTACACGTTACACTTCCCACCTCTTCTTCCTTCAGCTTCTTCTTCTTCAGGCTGTGGACTTTACGAACCGTTGCGCACTCCTTGGTCCAACCATCCTTTCTTTGGTCTTCCAATATACCGCCATCCTTCCGGATTGTAAACCAAATTTTGTTTTGGTATCCTGTTCTTATGCATCCTTTCAATATGGTCTGTTCATTCGTGTCTGTATTGCTTTACCCTTTTGTTTAGGTTAATTCCAAGGATGTTCCTTACATCATCTTTTCTTAGCCGGTCCCTCCGTGATACTCCTAGTACAGATAGTAAAAATCTCATTTCACCAGCCTGTATCCGGCTTTGGGTCTTTGTGTTCAGTGTCCAAGTCTCACTGCCATAAAGGCCGCATGGCAGTTTCATGACTTTATAAATTTGAAAAGAGTATCTCTTCTGACCTTTCCATTCAGTGTTCTTCTTATCGTTCCACACATGTGATTAAACTTGTCTATTTTTTTGTCCACATCTATCTCACCAACATAAGACAAGTCACATCCAAGGAACCTGAATGAATGCACTTCCTCAATTAGTACTAGTTTACACCTTACAGGAAAGCAACCTTTAAAAGCCATGTACTTCGTCTTGATAACAGTAATTACCAGACCATACAGCCTGATTATCTGCTGCAATTTATAGAGGGCTCTCTGCAGGCTATTTTCATTGTCTGCTATTACGACCTGATCGTCAGAAAATATCAGAGTTTTGAGGAAATTACGTTCACTGAAACTATCACTGAAATTCAGTACTTCTAGCCTCTGCTTCCACTCTCTAACAGCGTCGTCCAAATATAAATTAAAAAGTGTAGGTGAAATTCCTTCAGCTTCATATTTTCTAAATATTTACAGTTCTTCGCATAGAGCGTCATTTCTTACTACGTGCCTTCGACCGTCTGTTTATATATTTATTAGCGACCGACAATTCCCGATTCTTTCAGCTCATCATCAGGTCGGAAACATTTGATGTGGTGAATATAACCAATTATACAAATTTATTATTTAAATTTTCTTTTCTTGCAACACGGCCTAATATTTTCTACGAATATAACGAAAGCTTCGATTTATTGTTCTAGATCTTTTCTACAACCTAATGAAGAATAAAAACCCAAGTAAGCTATTTATAAAATGTTTTACCAATGAAAATTTGTTGCCAAATTTCTGTCTCTATTTCATTGTAGCATTAAATCAGAATGTTTTTATTTACATGAACATACAGAAGCGTGGTCATATCTTCTGACCACGATACAGAATGCAGAAACATACGAATATACTTCTTACTGTATGAATAAGCTGACGTGACCTCTTTGTATCTTCCTTTTCTCAAGACGATTTCGAGTAAACGTACCAAACATTCCATATTTCAAACATGACACGCTGCCACAATTTCCTTTGTTAAAATGTTTGACTGACAATTGTCCTGTTCAGATTATTCACGAACAAACGAAAGAAACATGTATGACTGTTGACATTTTTCATAATGTTTTAGGCTGTACTCTTGGTAAGGAATCGCTAACAATAATATTTCGTGTAAAAAAAGTAAGATTTCCGTTATTTGTTTATCCCTAAATCAGTTTTAATGAGTACTACTTGCATTGCTTTTTAACTCAATTTCAAATGCATAAATATCAGTTCGTATCGCTCACTGCGGTGATTTGACAGTGATGAATCGTCGTTATTCCCATTGTCAATCATCTGATTAAGCGCTCTGCGTGACAAAAATCAGAATGGTACAACGACTAAACAACAGATGAAAACTACAGTTTTTTTGTTAGTAAATAACACAATGTTTCGACTGCACGCCATTGTTGTTCAGAATATGTTACAATTAATTACAAAACATTACGTACACATAAGAAATTATGAACGCTACAGGGTATCAAACGCATGGCGCCTGAGGAAGGAAATATTTAATCCTATCGCGAACGGCGACAAGTATTAAGGTGGCAACGGAATGTCGTTCTCGGTGTATTAATTGTAAATCTTGTTTTATTCTGCCCGCATAGAAACTTTCCGCAGGTCGTCATTTGCGAACCCAGCGTTCCTTTTGAAGTTTCCAAAGTAGCTTACAAATGAGAACGTTTACAAAGTATAATGAGGAGGGCTGTGAATCAAGTCAAAAATTTTTTTTCACCGACTTCAAACGCCGCATTGCTAAGCAAGAACCGATTTCCAGAAAGCAGAAATTCTAATAGTTTGTTTTACCTTGGCGCGACCTTTTTAAAGTACAAACTCTAATAACAGTTTTATCTCCGTTCTCGTTAATCTTTTGTCTCAGGGTTGTAGTTAGTTTCGTTTTTATTAAAAAAAATTTTCTGAATAGTGTCTGGTAACAAACGAAACATAGTCTAAGACTCGGGTCTCTGCAGACTAATGACAAACTAAAGTGAGGAAAATGTATTAGTGTACTTTTTTTTATAGTTTTTTTATATTATTGCAGTGTTGACACAAGTGGATTTGAGTTTTAACATTTTCAAACCGTTACAAAAAAAATAACAGTAGGTTTATACAATTTAATTATAACCAACATTCCGACACACTTGTAAGTAGTTTATTACCAATGACAATCAAACTAACAGCACGAGGTATGATGACGACACATCAAAGTCTCCACCACAGATTCTTTCCGTAACAACGAAATATGAAGACGCAAATCTGTCTTTTTTAAACAAGAAAATAAATGTACTGTGCGACAACCACCACCACCACTACTACTACTACTCCACGGCGCTGCAGCTCATGAAGCACCCTGGCCTCCAGAACGATATGCTTCCACTCCTCTCTATCTTGTGCGACTCTTCGCCACCTTGTGACCCCCAGTCTTCTCAAGTCTTCGTCTACATCGTCCACCCATCTTCTGCTTGGTCTCCCTCTTGCTTTCTTCCTGCTGGTCCTCCAATCAGTACTTTTTTCGCTGCCCTTTCCTCTGCCATTCTTTGCACGTGACCTGCCCACCTAATTCTACCTTGTTTTATTACAGTGACGAAGTCCAGTTCTTTGTGTAGTTCGTACAATTCGGCATTTGCCCTCATACGCCATATTCCGGTATCTACTATACCTCCATATATCCTCCTCAGAATCTTTCTTTCGCATCTTCTGATCATATCTTCTTGAGCTGAGGTGACGGCCCAGGCTTCTGAAGCATACACGATATACCAATGGCCGCAATACGATTTTGTAAATCTGGACCTTGGAGGTTCTAGAAATGTTTCTGAATTTTAGAATAGACAGCAAAGAAAAGTAGCACCTGATTCCCATAGGTAGTTTGTCTAGAATTTCCATTGACATCTGATCTTTTGGCGTCAAGAGGGAACAAAAGTCAAATATTTGAGAAATTCTATGAACATAATGTACTGTGCGACTGCTTTTACGTATTCCGACCACGGTTGTTTATAAAAACTAGGAGTGTCACACAAATTAAGTGTGTGTGTGTGTGTGTGTGTGTGTGTGTGTGTGTGTGTGTGTGTGTGTGTGTGTGTGTGTGTGTGTGTGTGTGTGTGTGTGTGTGTGTGTGTGTGTGTGTGTGTGTGTGTGTGTGGCCTCTAAGAATGAAAAGGGTAAAATTTTAAGGTGTCTGCTGGTTTATTTTCACAAATAAAATATGGAGATGAACGGAAGGTTATACATGTATTACTGTACCTACTATGCGGAGCACGGGGCGTCAACGAATTGCTGTCACTTCATACGATTTTGGTTTTTCTTAATTTTACTTCAGTACATGAAATGGTATTTTTTGCTTTTAATGGAAGGTTATACAGTCAATAGGCAACAGAGCAGGAGACATGCTATTCTTTGCCTCCTACGAACGTCAGAGGGAGGTGGAAAACAATACTAGTCGAAGCCCCAGAAGAAGTAAACCACAAAGACCCTTCAATCATTGAGACGATATACGGCTGAGACAACGGAGACGATGGTTTACAGGGACCATGCGCCTGAAATTATTGCAAACTTTCATCTTTCCCGTTTTTTTCATATTACGGAAACTATATTCAATTCTTTAAAAAATTATACAAATTTGTTTTCATATGAGAATAAAAGTTGCATAAATTAATAAGTGAAATAAGTGTTATCCCATAAAAAAAGGCGACAGGAAAATTACAGAGAAAAATAATAAAGCGCCAAAAGAAAGGAACACGAAAAAATGAGAAAAAAACTAGGGATCCCAAAGTGAAGTAAAGGACCATTTAAAAATAACCTTGTTTTGTAACTATGGTAACACTGACAATAAAATAAGTTACTCAAAAACTACTTTTTACAAATTTTGTATACTTTTCCTCAGCATTTGTACAACACAGACATGCATTTCTTACTCTGTATTCACTGATTACATGCATCCATTGACCTCAAAAATAGAAGAAATCGTAATAAAAATTAAAAAAAAATATTAACTCATTAAACAAAATCAAAACTGTTAGACAAATTTTCAATAAAACACGTTTAAAAAATATTGATTTACAAAGTTAGCGTTTTCATTCAGATGGTTAAAAATACCTTCCCAGACCATGCTGACCAAACCTCAGGGTTGGGTTTTCAACAAATTTTTAAAAAAGATATACAAAGCTGCACTAACATGAGGCAGGTAGGCACATAGACGGTCCATTTAACAGAAACCGTTGAGGGCGGTTTTTATGTACAAGAAGAATGATTAACCTTTAAAGGTAGTCATCAAAGTGGAAGAAAGAAAAAAAACATCTGCCATTAGAAAACTGCAAAACGATGAAAAAATGCGCTACGAACCTTATACAACGCGAACCGCTTAATTTCTATGTCCGTTATTCTCAAAGTCAGAATTTAATTCAGCACGCACGATACGGTATTAAGCGAGTACGCTATTAACTACCGAACGATACGGAAACAACTGCAAAGAGCAATGACAGAGCAAATGCAGAAAACATCGTGAAATGTCACTAAATCACAATCGTGCCGGGGGTTTTTTTTCTTCTACTCTCAACAGCTCGTTTTCTGTCTTTTCCCTTTCTATACGTATAAATAAACAGAGACTCGGAGAACTGGGTCAACGTTCATTTGTCACTTTGCCCACACGAGAGATAGTCAGAATCTGAGAGTGAGAGACAGAGACGAAGAACAAATTACATAAGATTTGGCGAATTCTTTACCCGCTCGCGCTCCTCCCTCCTTGTCTTTCATCGATAATTTTTAAAACACTTCATATCGCTGGTGTGTTTCTCTCTGTTCTAAAAATAACGGAATCGATTAAGTGTGACTGTGGCGCCACCTACGTAACAGTTCGTTGTAACGAGAAGTTTTTATTTTCGTCGGTGTTTTACTTCCTATCGAACGACGATAACACTTAACATTTAACGTTCATTGTACCCCCACAGCAAATTGCGAACGTCTGTTGCAAGAGAAGCTGCCGAGTAATATACAGTAGAACAAAACAAATAAAATTAAATGATTACAATGTTATAAAGAGATGTTATCTCTCTTGCAGAGTATCGATCAAGAGTTTTGGTAAATCAATAATACACAAACAAAAACTAACCTAACAGCTGGGCGTAAATAGAAATATTGTCGAGTCCTGTCATCACGCAGTGTGCACCAACGGAAGAGAGTGAGTAGAAACCCGATGATAGTGGCTTAGAGATGCGCAGTGTACAAACACCTCGTTGCGAGGCCAACAAAATTTTCATTTATTTCGCACATGCGCAGAACAGTCTTGTACAACGTTTCATAGCGTGAACATCGGCTGCAACAGGACTGGCGAGAACAATGGAAGCATGTGTGTGACATAGAGGGAGATAATGTGGAAGTGGTGAGACAGTGAACTGTCATCGTGTTGTCTCCCCTCTCTTCTCTCTAGATAACTTAGCTATACTTGTAAGTGGGGGTAATTCATGCACTGGGTCGGCGCAGCTTACTGTTCATCAACCACTGTCAGGCCTATAACAATCCAATACAACGTAACTGCAATGTCGCGCTTGGTCATACAAACTGAGGTAAAAGTCATTGTTTTCCAAAACTGTCATAAAGAAAAAGGTCAATTGCTTACTTACATTTTACCGGACATAGATTTGTTTGCACAAATTTTTCGAATTGGAGACTTTTACGCTCCAATCTACATTGGAGACTTCTACGCACAACTTACACTGTTCAAATTACCGCGACGGAATACAACTGAGGATTCGTTTACGACGCAACTCCGGAGCGACAAGTTGTGAGTAGTTCGTGGTCACTCGCTTTTTGGTACTGTAGTTCCTTTATAGATGTTCTGTTTGCTCAAAACGAATGTTCCAATTGCTTGATATGCCAGCTGTTGTCACCAGAAAATTTCTCTTCAAACTTACCCGTCACAAATTACGTTTTCTTGTTGTGTTTCCACTAACATGACAATAAATACAACGGAACAAGAAGCTGAAACACAAATAACCATTGTTATTTAGAACCGTTGCCATGACAACCCCTCGTTGCCAATCTCAAATACAAAAATTTAAACCTGGTAGTCGTGGGACTACCGGTAGACATGGAATCATGGGCAGACTTGTGCTTTGGGAAGGAATGAAGGGTTGGTTAAATAAACAGCTACATAAGTTTCAATGTATTTTATTTATTCAGAATTTTCAGAATTTACAGAGTCACCTAACGCTAGTTGATCGAATATGGAGCGATGGTAGCTGAAGTACGATACGAATATCTGGGCGAAGAGTTGCATGTTGCGACTGAACGTCAGGTCTATGCTCGTGTTTCCGAGTGTAGTTGATGGTAAGCCGAGCCGAACGGATTGTTAATAAAGTGCTTAGAGAATTCCTCGTCGACTCCTTTGAAGCGGCGACTTGGACCGGGCTGTTCTGCGCAGAGCATCGACGGTCCAATGTTGTCGAAGCACAAGTTATTAATGTTCTCATCGTCTGTTTTCTTGCTGGCAAGCCGTACGCTCGATCTGAGTCGCTTTGGGGCCACGCCGGATGACCAGGTATCGGAGATGCGGGCCGCTTGGGCGCTGACGGGGTTTCGTCAATCTTCAAATGGTTGCCATTTTCTAAGTTCTCGGCCGATTTCTTTGATTTTAGTCTCAAACGATAGGCCTGTTGACGCTCTGCATAGGATTTGCCGGTTTTCGGTTTGAAATTTTTGGTTCGAGTTTTATCGCGATTTTTAGGTCGAGGCATTTCAAATGTTTGAGTTCAAATGTTATTATTTTCTGTGAGTGCTTCTGGTACTCGGAATTGGTGTTATTGGAGAGATTTAGTTCTGAGGATCACAACGCACTTTGTATTTTCGCGATCGGACTTGTAGTTCCCGAGATATTTAAGTTTTAGTGGAGCAATTTAGAAATTTTCGGCGCAAAAACACCCTCACGCAGACAAAGCCTAGAGGCGACTGAAGTCAGTTGTCAAAATTCTCAGTACTATTGTTGGAAGGGGGCCGAGTGACTCGATCACCTGACACCTGGTTTGCTGGGATTGGTTGAGCGGTTCGTGAGATAGTGGTGTGCCGAAAGTACATTTGAAACATAACGGTCGATTTTCGCGAAAAGTGCGAGTAAGACATTACATAGCTATGGATTCGATGTCAAAACTTGAAAACACAGTCTTGGGAAAGCTACTTTTATCTTATTATGTATGCCGATTAATATAGTTTTTAAGCAAAAAATGAGATTAACTGGGGGATACAAATGATCAATACTAAATAAAATTTTCAATACGCAGAAATCTCGAATGATGGGATACGTTTAGGGATGAGCACACCACGTTGCCTTTACTTAGAATCTTCTCCTTTCAACCTATAACCCTCGTCTATAAACCTACCCTCAACATTTGACAGACTACGTCAAAAGATGAGCACACATTATTGCTGTTGACCCTGCCTTCATTTTTAACAATGATGTAAACCTAATCAGAGGAACTGAGGGAGAAATACTGAATGGGAAGTGTATGGGCACCAGGAGGAGGATGTATGGACAAGAAGGAAAACTAGACAGCGTGCGAAGATTATTAGAAGCCAAGACAATGTGAATCAATTCAAATCTCTTAAAAAACCTTGGCAGCGAATGTTTATATAATAGGGACCAGGACAATACCCGAACTCATACCTGTCTGCACAATACGATGGGCCGAAAAGGTGGGGGGAGAGAGAGAGAGAGAGAGGGGGGGGCACGTGGAGGTGGCTGTTAAGATGTAGAGTAGGACCTGAGAGAAACCGTGTACACACCTGAAGGGATGTGTGTGATGCAGACGGGTCGTGGGTTAAAAGACCACGGATCAGAGTGACTGTAGCACCGAAGGTTAAGGCAGGAGTAATGTGAACGAACAGCAAGGAACCCAAACTGGCATTTCCCGTTGGTTGACGCGCGCGCTATTTGTTAACAAGCTCGGTAAATTCACGTTTTAATTATTTTAATAACAATTTTAATTTCAAAACAAGTTTACTGTCATTTAAAGAACGTACTTTTTTTAGAAACGACCGTACGTCTTGGTTCTTAATTCCCTCTGAAAATGACAGTATAACATCGACAGATCCCCTGTCGGTATAATGAAAACAATGAAACGAAGGACATAATAGGTTCTTTTTCCTCACCTATCTTTTGCTACTGCAAGTGTCAGGGGTTGGTAAAAGAGCTGTATTTGGGAGGGTAAAAAAGCAGTGACGCATGCTTCCGGGAGACCAGTTCCGGAGCGTACGAAGAAACGTGGACGTGCGTGTTTCTGTTTATATTCGTCGCCCTACAGGCTGTGTTCAATTTCCAACGTATAGCCTACATTCCATACCGCTGAGAAATAAGCACACCACTTCTGTCCGTCTGTAAACAATACGCGATGGACAGATTTTAGAGGGTTTTGTTTACGTTATTGTTTTACTTTCCTTTTCTCTTCCCATTGTTTTGCACTTCGGTAGCAGATGGAGCGGAGTACAGAAACCAAACTTGATTGATTATAAAGCCTCCTACCTACCTACACTTTACCACCCACAACACCTCTACTTTTTTCTGATTAGAATCGGCTGAACAATGGGATAAAAGAAGTAAACAACGACTTTCCCCATCAAGAAAACTGCACCATCTCAGAACTCTAACGATTTGCAAAGTGCTGCCGAATTCTATGTTCTGTCTCAATTTTTTAACTCTAGTATTATGCAAGAATAATCATCCATGGCATCGCGATAAGGTCGTAAGAGAGCAGGTGACAAGCGAGATCCTTACTCTCCATCCAAAATTTTTACGTGCCAGGAGACGCCAACATATTACCGTTATTCGTTAGGGCGCGGTGGACTCCCCGTATGGAACCCACAAACTCTGATGCCGGAAGCCAGGCTGCAGATAACGAACAAGGTCTCCGACGTTTATGCAACTGATACCGATGCAAACAAATAGCTTGGCTGGAATTCTCGCTTCACGCAGTCGCTAACACAATAAAGTGTGATCATCGATGTCGCTTCACTTCGTATTGTGAAATTGATCGTTTCCAATGATCGAGAGCGATCTGACTACAATCGGACGCGCGCGCGGACCTTACCCACAATATCAGCGTCAATATACCGCACCTACTGCTTGCTGCCTAATCCATGAATATCCAATAAAACAAGAAAATGATTAAAGCCAGTATACCAAAAGGAATATATATGTGGGACGTCTCACTGCCCCGGCTTCTTCTCGCGCTTCTATTTGAAAATCTCATACTTTCTTCGATTTCTCCGGCTTTTTATGACCTGTTCAAGTGCCTGGCTGCAAGATTTCCTGAGCCTGCATCTTGTTCATCTATTTTTGCGGACATAACCTGACATTCTGTGTGGCCATCTTGCCTTCCATCCCCATACAAGATCACGTCTATTTTCTCAGTGAAGCTTTCCTTGATAGCGCTGGAGCAGACCTCAGTTCTTGATGACTTCGGGGTAGCTCAGTGGAAGAGAAATCGCTTTCCATTTGGTGTTCTGTTTAGCCAAAGGTCGAGTCAATTCAACTCGGTCTACCTCTGAGGAGGGAAAACAACAGACTGGCCGAGGTAAACGGGCCTCAGGCACTAACTACGCGACGTCTCTACGTGGTTAAATCGACACTGGTTTCTCTCTGGTGTAGTATGGCTCGAGGGCGCAACGTACCATCTCGGCCCAGTGCTCAAGGGAATATGATGATAATGATGATGATGCTTTTATTATGAATTTCTAAAGCTTCCACGGTCGGAGTCAACTCTGTTAATACTATCCTCTGTTAGATTACTGTTTACATGTGTTATAAACAGTAATAGACCACACGGCCAAATAGCCCGGCAGAGGATAATATTAACAGAGATGCTTTTATTATTATTATTAATCCGGCTGTACAATATTTACACATTTTCCGGAACCAATGATTACAGAAGTGATTGAATTCTCGTCTTCCACTGCTGCTCGTCCATCCAAAGATCTTCAATTTCTCGTTCCCTCAATATAGTCTGAATTTCTTCTATCCAGGTGATAGGTGGTCTTCCTCTTTTCCTTCTTCCTGGTGGGGTCCATTTTTCATAACTCTCCTTGGAAACCTTCATGTGCCATTCTTTTCGTGTGTCCATACCATTGTAATTTTTTTGTTTGGATAAAATAGATGCTTTTATTATGTTGGTTTTTCTTAAAGGTTTCACTTCTTGTGATCTGCCGGAAAATGTTACGTGTCCCCGATGGAAATGTAGTTTATTTCTGATGTTTCTCATAAGGAAATATTTTCCGAAAAATGTCAGATGTTTTGACATGTTTATCTAAGGTGCTGAGTATACTGAACAAACATGTTTTGGCATATCTGCCGCCACAACGAGCCAAGCGTTTGCTGGTAATTAGCGACTGCGGTGCTAACAACTGTCTGTAACGGAACCGGCTGTGTGTGTGTGTGTGTGTGTGTGTGTGTGTGTGTGTGTGTGTGTGTGTGTGTGTGTGTGTGTGTACTCCTTTCCAACAACGACGTACGTGTACGTGGGCGTGTTTGTTCTTCTGCTTCTCTCGTTCGTTGGTTACGCGCGCGCGAAGACGTCCGCAGCCTTTCAAACAGATTCGGCGTACACCTCCTCGTTTCTTCTGCCCGTCCCTCTAAATAAGAAACAGTTATTACAACTATACGATTCACGTTTACCGTTAAGTTGTTTTCAGTTACTGTTATTTGTTACTTTTGAAAATAATCAACAGCAATAAAGCTGCACGCCACATGTACAAAATTATATACAAGTATATCGGAAGCACGAACTCTCGATACTTAAATATCCATGTGATGTGTTGTTAAATGTACATGCCACAATTTTATTCAGCACGTAGTCATGATTACTGGCAGAATGTGCGTTAGCTGACATCGCTTATTTAATTTTAATTATAAATAACAACGATTCTAAAACTAATGGGAATCTTTTTTTTTGCGCACGCGCGCGCACACACACGCACACGCACACACGCACACACACACACACACACACACACACACACACACACACACACACACACACACACACACACATTCGAGCGTGGGCAAGTTTAGAAGAGCATCACGCAATACACTACGAGTTCCCGGATTTGAATCACTGTTGAAAAATAAAATCAAAGTGCGTTCTTGAGGGCTCTCAAGTCACTTCGACCTTTGAAAAAGTAAACATCTGTGGTGCTAACGGACCATAAAACCATAATGCTGGTTGTACTCTTATAATAAACATTCAGGGTATCAGTCTATCCTGTTTGAACGATACAGAAAGAAGTGTTATTTTTTTCAAACATGCACAAGTTTAGCAGACCAGAACCGTATTAGATAGCCCATATTTGAACCACGATTGAAACAAACAATCAACAAGCGTTCTTCGGGCTTCAAGTCACTCGGGCCAATGAAAACATTTTGCAGTAATCAATAGCGATAGTAACAAATCACAATACCATAATGCTGTCCATGCTTCTACATCAAAAAGAGGTATCCCTTCCCGAATGCAAAAGTGCCGCCCCATTCTACGATCTTCCGCCGCCGAATTTTTATCTTAAAAACTGTATATAAAGATTTTACAAATTGTAAAAAAAAGTGTATCTTAAAGATTGTATATCTGTACATAGACACATATACAATAAACAATACAGTAGAAAATAAAATAATAATTTAAGCATTGTTACATTTTTAATATGTATTTTCATTTGGTGATTTAAAATCATTTTCTATATTCAAGAACCGAATCCAATTACAATTGGTCGTGTAAATCTGATAGAGATAATAAAAAGGTTTAGACAGCCAAATTCCGGATTAATATTTTTTAAATAATCTTGTTTGAACAGTTATACTTTGCACTATTTACTGAAGTAGAAAAATAATAATAACAGCACCTTTTCCAGTACCACTGAAGTAGTTCATGACTTAAGGAGGATAGACAACTTCATGTGAACCCTTCGGCGTACGCGGATCCTAAGGTGCATAAGACTGAAATTGAGGAAAGCTTACACAAAAACCACTTTTAAAGATGCGGTAGCCGAAGAGGGCGAAAACAAGAAAAGAGAAATGCCGTGTTTTATTACGTGAAATCTAAAAACAACGGTCATCATTAGCGTAGTTAAACCAATTGAATCTGCGATGATGTGGCGTGTCCGTGTACGTACGTCCCAGCTGGTACAATCGTATACTGGACGACCAATGAATGACTGTACCATTGTGTAGTGCTGTTAGGAGCACGGGTGAGGTGGACAAGAAGAAGAAGAAGAAGAAGAAGAAGAAGGCGATTAGATGTCCTACACTCGGCGCGGTCTTGGCAACGACACCGCCCTACGAGACGTTGCAGAAAAGTAATAATCGTTGTTTTCGACGTCCGATGTATTTTATTTTATTTGACGCCGGATTTATGAGTACAACATTACTACTGCACTGTCTTTATTGTTAAGACATATACAGTCGCGCGCGACCTTTCGCACCATCGACAGAATATAGAATAGGATACGTCTAAGCACGATAATAAAATAAAATACATTTATTACGTATTCTGCATTCAGCTGTGTAGATGTGTTCCTTCTTCCCTTCCGCCCTCTACCACCCGTCTCTACGTCTCTCTCGAGAAACTAGAGGAGATTGTAGCTGTTTCAATATCTCATCATCATCCTCTCATATTCTTGTTTCTTTCAATTTCTTCCTAGAACACCGATCTTTCTGCAAATCGTATATCTGAACTTAATTCCGTGCTCGACTGGACTTACGATATGAACACCCATTAATTAGACAAACAATACTCCCTTCACGAGGTCGTCGTCGGTATCTCTCGTATTCTGACGAAGTGTGCAATACGTCATGATGACTGCTCGTATCCTAAACCTGTAGTCATTCATTATCTGGAAGACACACACCGATCAATTTTTGGTGCCTTGTAAACTAAAACACAGTTTCTTATTCTTCACAACATTGCTCATCCTTTCAAATAGTGTCCACGCTGATCTTCAGCAGATAATTTTCGGCAGTGTACCTGCATTGTTTGTTGCTACAGTGTAATTTACTTTATTCATGGCCACAACCTTAGAATCAGTTTTCCAGATCCTCGCCTTAACAAACATTACGTTTCATTTCGCAATGTTCACACGAACTTCTACTCTCTACTGATTCAGCCCATCGTCTTACAACAGTGCAGGGCGACTACAATTAACCAGTTTTTACTGTTCTTAATACTCAAAATTCCACTCTAATGTGTGACTATATCCAGACCAATTGTATTGTTTTTCAATTTTTCTTTAGACAGACATCTACAGTCCCTGGGCAAGTTATTAGGCGACAAGAAAAAAATTGAAAATTATCAATTCTATGTCACTTCTAATAAATAAAAAGATAGGGCGTGACAACGCCAGACGTGAGGCCTTTAGTGTCGAGTGGCTATTCAACTGATTCAACGTGTAAAATGTAGCTCGTATGTATTTGGAGTAAGAGATATTCTGCTGTAAAGAATTAAGATTCACGTAAGAGTGAACGGATAATAATTAAATGGGACGAGGGCATAGTTTATATGTATTTTATTATGAGAAATGGCTATTTGCAATGGAATAAAAAATAGAATCATATCACACGTCGTATGATTTTCAGCGTACGGAAAAACCTATTCTCTTTGATGAAACTCATTCGTATCCTCCGTTCCAATTCTTCAACGTTGTAAATCAGATAAAGCTGATATGTAATGCCGTTAATTAAGAATCAATGTTTTCTCTTTACGACTATATATCTTGCGGGGAAATTTCGTTTCAGGCAAGCGAATAACATACGATTACATCTGTGAATACAATTTCCCATATTACAATAACAAAAGCGACTGGAAAAGCCACTGCGCGCGCGCGCCTGTGTGTATGTGTTTGTAACTAATTGGAGCTGCGAGAGGCGCACAGATAGAGGAAACGGCATATCTGCAGAATTGCTGTGCAGGCAGTTGTGCACGATTTACTGGTATTAGCACCAGCAGCAGCAGCAGCAGCATCGGGCGATACAGTAAATAACCATTGTTGTAATAAGAAGGCAGGCAAGCGTGCGTGCATTAATGTCTGAGTTTATGGCTTTTGGTTATTGGATGATGCTGTGTGCGTGTGCGTGCGCGTGCGCGCGGGGAAACGGCGAATATTTCGTCGCGCTGACGGCAGCGTTTCTGTAATGTTTGTACGATTATATTGATTCTCCGGGGAGGTTATGTGTCATATTTTGGAAAGCGCTATGCGATACGACGGTGATGTTTGGGGTGAACGGAAAGTATTTCAGATTGTTGAAGCGGGCGGCGGCGACGGGGTGAGGTTGCAACGACGACGGATCTTGATTAAGAACGCGGAGGCTGATATTTTTCGAAGTATCAAAATAGCGATCGCGGCGAAACCACACTTTCCTGTCATAAATATTTCATTCATAACATTAATTATTTAGTATACTATGTGAGAAAATGGCATTACGCGTTTAGTACAAACGCTACTCTGCCGCTGAATCGTTAGACAGGATTAAAGAAACGACTAAAATCTTTCAAGATAACGGTGCTGAAGAACACGAGGGTTACAGTGATCAGATGATTCGTTTAGGACAATTCATTGCAAAATCTCACAAGAAAAAATGCCGAAGCGTGGGACATTTAATTAGGCGTCACAGCTACATGGCCGTACTATTAGAGTAAGTGATAGCAGAAATTCAAAACAAGAGGATTTTGAATTATGTCAGCTGACCGATAAAAGTGCATACGTTCTGGGATACCGTCCCACTTACGAAGGCCACGATTAACTTTCATAAAAATAATAATAATAAAATCATTTTATTATTTATTTTTTTTAGCGGCATTTTGACTTGTACCAGAGCGTATGGCATTTGGCTTATTATGTTCAGGACTCGGATTTAAACTCGGCAGCATCATACAACGCTTACTCCACTCTCTGAGCCATTCGATGGCAAATAGGAAATTTATTATAATTATAATTATTTCCACTAGTCGTTGTGGATTGTTTTCGCTCGATTGAAAACGAGGTGATCGAGAGAGAGAGAGAGAGAGAGAGAGAGAGAGAGAGAGAGAGAGAGAGAGAGAGAGAGAGAGAGAGAGAGAGAGAGAGAGAGAGAGAGAGAGAATACGTAGGAATATTCATAGATTCACAGAGTTTTTACAAACAAAGTTAGGATGAACAAAAACTGACACTTGACAAGACCACGGCATTGTCATTCTTGCGGAAGGCGAAAACCTCTACCAAGTTCTATAAGTTACGAACAGCAAACGTTCGAGATAAACTGGCAATCAACAGCCCTGCGGACGATATGAGGCACTAAAGCACAAGTAGAAAGAATGTCAACAGAACATATTCCACAGGCGACACTGAGACACGAGTATCCAATAGGAAGAAGAAGGGTTGGAAGATCCAAAAAGACGGCCTAGAAGCAAGAATAACCAATGTGCCTGAACGCTAGAAGTACAAAAGGAAAAGACAGTATTTCCTACAGACAATCGGAACACTACGATAGGGATTCCCCTTGAGGTTTCTACTGACCTCGTGAGGAGGATATAAACCTGTAAATGCCCATCATTCCTTTATGATAGGACAGATTATCTTGCAGGCTTTTTGGCCGTGGTTTTCTTCAAAATACTCCACACACTTCGACTACAGATGCGGCAGTCATCTTGAAATGTCTGGAGGAGATTTTAGAAGAGGACCGCGGCCCAACAGTCCGAAAAATAATTAAACTGAAATTGACTCCGCCCGTCAAAGTTTTAATGTAATGACAAATTACAGAATTTAGTCACAGCCAACAGTGTGGCCGTGGTCTTCTTCATGAAAAACTCCACACACTTCGACTACAGATGCGGCAGTCATCTTGAAATGTCTGGAGGAGATTTTAGAAGAGGACCACGGCCGAACAGTCCAGAAAATAATTAAAACTGAAATTGACTCCGCCCGTCAAAGTTTTAATGTAATGACAAATTACAGAATTTAGTCACAGCCAACAGCGTGGCCGTATCGTTGACAGGAACCTGTGACGGAGCTGGAACGCGGCACTGTTAACTCACCGTCTACGAGAGCATGCACGCCCGCTTGCACACACACAATACGAACCCGAGAAAGAAAAAAACACGCGGAAAATATAAATTATGTTCACACGCTAATGACACTCTTCCAAAAAATTAAAACTATTATTTTAATTGTATGGCAGCTCCACACATAATTTCAGAGGAACGTTGGCGCTCATACAACACCACGCCGCAATTAGGAGCGAGCGCGTTACACATCACAGAATACACTACACTAAACACTATGCGTATAATTACGGTGAGCGAAACGAAATTAAAGAAGGAAAGAAAAAAACTAACCACGTTTCGAAACAAAACTGTTTAATTCACAGTACAAAACGGTGTTAATTATTCCGTATACCTATTAGTGTGTAGCTATCTCTGAGCGTATTCACTTCGTTGAGCTAATTCGCCAGACGAGATATCTAAAAGAGCGAACGTATCGCACGAAAACGAGGTAACGATGGCATACCGTTAACAGATCTGCACTTCCTTTACTGTCCAGTTAGCGATTAGCCGAACTCTGATAAGCCGTGACCGTCACAAGTAAAACAATCAACAAATACGAGATTTAAAAGTAAAATTCCCTCCTCAACAGAAATTTGGAACGCACAAGCAAATTTCTAAAAGTTCGGAGTGGCGGCTGGGTGTAAAGATTGCGGTCTCAGGCGCATGGGATTCGAATTTCAAAATTCCATCCTAGAATGTGTTGTGCGAGGCTGGCGGTCAGGTTACGAGTCCATCGCCGGGTCCTGGGTCCCACTTGCCGACATCCCGACGTCCTAGGTCTCTAAGATATCCTCGACATGCCCACGTTGTTCCTACAAATCCCGAAAAAGAAAACAATCAACCTGTCATATCTGGAGGTCTCTGGCGAATGGGGAACGACGACGATGGATTTTCCGGTCTTACCAGAAAGTTTAAACTGATCTAAATAAAGTCGGAAGGATGAATCGAAAAAATTGCAACTTCTCGGCCTGTCTTTCACATACACTTATCTTACCTTCTCGGACGTTTTCCTTCTACCTAATACCATACCGTATATACTTTTGAGGTTTTAACTGGTTACCAATGCGGCACAACAAATGAAAATTCACGGATTTCTTTCTTCCGCAAAAACGATCAACTTATTTAAATTACTAAACGCGCGCGCGCGCAAGCACACTCACACACAATTACTGTACATCTTGCTGCACTATAAACATGTACATACACGGTCTCTTTATTATCAACCTATGTGCCACATACAAGACTCTTACTGCATTACATAGCAGCACGCAAGGGACCAGACTTCGTTTGTTTTATCGGCAATGCTACATAAAAATATCGAATATTATTTAAGGAAACATAATCACAGTACGTTCTGAAACTCTGAAATACCTTCAGTTGTTTAGGCGTTATAAGCGTCGAGAATTGTTGTGAACCAATATCTAGAGGAGCATTCTGCATCCAGCTATGGAAGAAGAAACGTCTATGCTCTCTCTTCAGCTTTGGACTGCTTCTCTGCTTTGCAGTGCTTTTCGCTGCTCGTTCAGCTGCTATACCCTGCTCTGCTTCTTCAGTTGTGAAGAGGACACATCTACTTGCCCTGTCTGTCGTGATCGCCACTTCAGCTAAAGAGAGTTAACTCCCCACCGCATAAGAGGAGCACCAACCACTACAGGACAGACCATCTCATCGGCCCTTCTTAGGACCAACTGTGTGGCTCCAGCAAGGACCAGTTGGCACTACCACATGCCAGAAAAAGACCTTCCCATCAGAGCTCTATTTGTGCGCAGTGGTTCTTTAATCTTTTTTCGCTGCTGTTCAGGCTCTGTAGGTAGCACTGCTCCGGACGGCCCTTGCGAGCCTCCACCAGTGGCAAGCGAGCTTGAGGTACCCCAGAGTAAAGAGGCCGTGCGGACACCCTTCTTGGTGAGGAAGGGTATTTAACGAAGCCGGTCAGTAGTCGAGCTCTTTCCCAGACAGCCTCAGCAGTCCAGTCTCGCATCCAATTTCGTCGTTAAAGCCCATGCATATGTAACCAATATTTCTCATGTTACGGTAACATTTATTTACATTCAAACCAATATTTCTCATGTTACGGTAACATTTATTTACATTCAAACCAAACATGTGCCATCTACATGTAATGTCTGTTATAACCGATTATGCTGAATCTCAGATTCTGTGACAATAATTAGCTTTAAAATTCTCGGCGCCAAATTACTCGTATTACACTCGGAAACATGCAAAAAGGATAACTCAGTAATTACAACTAGACTGAATAATCAAAATGATATGATTTCCTCTTAATTACTCCTCTTGTTTCTTTCTCTTAATTACAACTTGCGCGCTGTCTATATCTAGCTCCTCTCTCTCACTCTCACGCGCGCGCACCTCTCCTCCCCTTTGTACATCTTTACTCGCTCCCCCACTACTAAGAAATACAAAGCAGCATCTTCCCATACCTGTCGTCGTCACACCGGTCGTGACGTGTTAATCACCGTGCCTACTACTAGCAGGTCTCTGAGGAAATTCACTGTCGCAAAGTGACAAACCACTAGGCGTGCTGCTATCTACATCGTAGATGTTAGGAGACGTTAATATTAAAAGTTGGTATACACATGCAACAACAGAAAAAGAGAGAATGCAGAAACGTCCCTGTGGGGGAAGCCGAGAGAACGCAAATATGTTGTCGGACATATATATCGTTCGCGGACGCGGATGACCAACAAGACTTGCATCGTTTATTACTACGGTCGAAAATCAGACGTGCTTCACAAAAACGGCTGTGTCATTACAGTAATTTACGTATGAAAGGGAAAGGCAGAGCGCGCGCGTGTGAGTGTGTTGAGTGTAATGGCCATCACCGACGCCCCGACTGAAGAGATCAGGTCGGCCAGCTCGGTAATAATGAGTTCCGACGAGAACTGCGACCACTACTCCAGACGATCCACCCAAACACATTCTCTTCCCCCTCACTCTTACTCTCTACCTCACACACACACTCTCACAAAGCCATAGGTGGAGCGGAATGTTTTATATACGTACGACACTTTGCATTCTGCGTGCAAGGCGTAGCGAACGTATAGCCTACACTGCGACATGTGTACCTGATGCCCTTGGTTCCTCCCTCTTTAAGTAAAATACACAGGTCCGCCTAATTACCATAACGAACGTCAAACCACAGCCACACGCACTCATTACACTGTTGTTAAAGAATTACAGACAGCGGAAGAAGAAGAGACGGATTTACGAAAACACTTCAAACTTTAATACAATAGTTTTGCTAAACTACTGACGGAAAACTTATTTATTTTTTCTAGCAAGCCTTTTTTATTTAAATAATATTTCATAAATGCTGTCTGGAATAATCAAAAACTCTTTATTTCAAATTTGAATTAAGAAATGCGAGGCCTTATCACAACTCGTAGTTGCCACCCCAAAAACCTCGTCACCCTCCAAATTACTCTCTTAATGTGTCACTGTAACAGATAATTACAAGAAATACGCGATCTTTCTAAACACAAAAAACAAACAAACTACAGTAAACGCCGAGTAACGATGATGTTGGTTCCTCTATACTGTCATAGTATATCAGCTGATTGTTTTCGCATGTAAACAGTTCGACTAATCGCTGTCAGTAAACCTACAGTCGCTCTACATTCTCTGACTTTGATGAGTATTAAAAAATATCAAACCACACTCACAGAAGTACATAGTTATGTAGCCACGTTGAACGAATTACAGAAAATATATGACTGTGTGTGAGTGTGTGTGTTGAACCTCTAAAAAAAGACGGGCAGAAGATGACATAACATACTGTCACCGTCTGTACAGACAGACAGATTCATATTTATGTGAAAACTTACGTGGCTTAAGTGATGCGTTCCACGCGTTGTGTGAGCGGCAGGATTACGCGATGCTCTCGCACGTTCTCGATTTTTCAGATTCGCGCCTTGCAGATTGTGGTCGATTATTCTACCGGCATTTAAGTAAATCGTGTCACGTGCTACGTGTACCACACAGGGGGACTATAAAAGTGGCGTGTCGAAAGCGACCGACCAGTAAGTGACTTAGAATTCGGTGCGTGCGTGCGTTGCGGCTCAGCGTAAAGTGATTACCGTGTACGGACCTCTGTAATTACCGACTTGCATTACTTATAGCAACAATATTAATTAGGTGGTATTTATTTTCTGCTATGTTGCTATGTACTGGACAACCATGAACTTCAAGAATTGTTGTATGCAAGTTTTATTGGAGTTTTTTTTATTATGACTCTAATTAAAGTTGTAATTAACCGTTCCTCTGGTGTTTAATTATTTATTCCACTGTTGAAACACTACGATACGTGTGATCGTAGTAACAATATTTTATTAAAGATTCACATTGAAATAGACCAGCGGTTTCTAACCTTTTTGACGAACAATATACTTTCCAGGAGACAAATTCGTCACGGCACGCTAATTTTCATACAAAATATACTTTCCAGGAGACAATTTCGTCACGGCACGCTAATTTTCATACACTACCTTTTCGGAAACTGAACTGAATGACAGTAGTAACAACGAAGGGAGCAGTCTTTACACATTTCAGAATATTAAACATAAAGCTTTATTTAATTAGAAATTCAGTTTTCTCCACTATTTTTACAACATAAGAAGCTCGCTTAACACTATATATAAACTAGAAACAACAAAAACGGTACGGCAATACTTTTAGAACGAATTCATATCCATTGAGAACTTTAGAACTTATTTTAATACCACAATATGTTACCGTACCCAATTTTGAGAATTTGTCTCATTTATTTTATTTTAATTTCTACCCAATCTTTTCGCGGAGCCCAGTATGGAAGCAGAGTGTGTTATGCTTTTGTTTTGTAACTATAACTGTGATAGTTTGACTGTACGTCGCACAAGACCTGAAGATAGTCTCTCAAAATGGCAAGAAACGTCGTTGGAATTTAGATGCTACGCGATTTAGACGCAAATTGATAGAATTTAACTACAGACACGTCACCGCCCGCGTAGATTACGGGACATATTTACAGAATGGCATAATTTACAGAATGGCATATTTTTTTCGAATAACCCACATCTTTATAGTTATCGTACAGATTTTCATTTGACCTTATATTGTGCTTTATTGCACGACGTCGGTTAGCGCTTTCCCATCGCGCTAACTCTGTCTTCGCCACCAAACGTAATCAAATAATAAACGCTTGGAACCGGTACGGACAAGCTGCAAGCGGTTGCGGTAGGTGTGATATTTTAGTCATGCGTTTCCGATACGACCACGGGGTCGGCCATTATTTTCCGACCACCGCCGCCATCGTCAAGTACGGGAAGTAATTTATTGAATACGTGAGCGCATGTATGTGTGTGTGCAACTGCATATTTAAACCGGCCGAGTTGGCACCAGCTTCAGTATGTACGAACACACTTCTGGCCTACGTGGTGCTTGCCCGTGAACGGATGGCTTGTTGTGAAACGAATTCTCAGAAAAATCGTATGTGTTGTGGTCAATCTTTAACAACTTCCTCTTGTTTATCATCAGTTTCCTCTTCGTTGGCCATAATGGTCGGCTGAATCAGATTCTGTCGAATTTTCAGCTCCCTGAAAAAGTCCAGTAGTCGGCACGTTAAGTTGTTCGTCTGTTTACTTTTACGTTTCTGAGTAGATAGACTGACGGTAGGAACGAATTACGTGTCTCTTCCGTCAACTTATCACTACACACAACTTGTGGTAACTTGAATTATCACCGATCGCAGTTGACTTTTAAACCAGAGGCCGCGACTTGTCGCACGCCAGCGACACTGTACGGTCCGTGAGCCTTACGAAAGTGGCAACTGTGACATATTTTTAATTAACCAATTTTTATGAGTGCTATTGTAGATTCCTTTTATCTTATCTTCAGATAGGTAAGATCTCGTTAGAAAACAAACTCCTTCTACAGAAAGCCGTATTTAGGCCTACATGGACATACAGTACTAAATTATGGGGTTATACCAGTAAATCTAGCATCGCCACAATTCAACGAGTACACTCCACAATACTTCGTACAATAACCGATGCGCCATGGTACGTCACAAATTAGATGCTACATCTAGTTCTCCGAATACCAACCGTGCTGTGCTGCATGGACGTGGTGTGACTACTGCATTGTCAGAGAATGCTGAAACGACCCAGTTGACGCTTAATCTGAGATGTTAGTTTTGAGGAAAAAAAATCACATGAGACACTCAACGTTATCACGATACAAAAATACTCGTTTGGTTTAACTGCGTGTTGAAACAGGGTCTTAAGGAGAACAGCCCATCGGAGCTACGTGCAAAGATACAAGTCGACTTCGCCACCTTCTGATGTAGGCTATGGATTACGACACATCCGCCCTTGCCCGTAATTCTGTTGTTTGTGCTTTTCATCACGAGTAACCCATAGATCATCTCATACATACATCCACTTCCACAGATCAGATTTTTGGCCCTTTTTTCTTTATAAAACACCAACTTCTCTTTAATACGTTCAACGTCTACAGCCATGATCAGATCGGCGGTTTAAGAAAGGAAAACAAATCATAGGGGTAGCGACGTCCTGTTTGTTGAATCCACTAAACCTCTTCGGTCGTCTGACCTGCAACTTCTATCGAATTCGTGTCTCTTGTACGTGTTCACACCATAGCCTTCTCGATTCTCCATTAGTGCCGACCTGATAAAGCTATATGCCATTTTTAGGACTCCAATACGCAACTTCTTGCCGTTTATATTGTTCAATAGATCGGCGTTCTGACCATGTATGTAACTGTAATGTCGATCGAGATTTCTCGCGCATTGTTCTTCTGCGTTAGCACTACAACCCAACGTGAGCCCTGGCTTCCAACACCAATCTTCTCCAATGTCTCCTGTCTACTGTCCTCTCAGTGTAACCCCTCACATCAATTCTTCTCAGAACTTCCAGTACATCATCCAACCATCTTATCCCTTATCCTAGGTCAGCCCCTCTTTCTGCTTTTATAGACTTGCGCTCTCAGGATTTTTTTTTTGTATACGCTGATCATCCACCCACTCTAGGTAACCTAGCCACTGTATTCGCTGAGCCTTTACGAATTTTTGTAAGTCCTCATGCTTCAATACCTCATCTATCACCTGGTTATTTTTTTATTCTCCACTCATAATTTTCTTTAACCGTACCATAAACACGTCTTACATGATTTCTTTGAAACCTTAGTGTTCCTTGATCCTTTTTTTTAATGTCGATGTCTCGTCACCATAAGTAACAATCGGTCTGATAAGTGCCTTATATACTTTTATTTTAATAAAATGAGTTCGCTTCTCAATAGTCTACTGTTGGTATAAAGGAATAGATTATATAATAATTGTGTGTGTGTATGTGCGTTTATATATTTTCTTTTTTCTTCTTCCTATATTTATTTATGAAATTGCCTTATTCTTAAGTCTTGGTTTGTAAAATGTAGTCCAGTATGTAGGATTATCAAAAATTCTAAATAATAAGCCTGACATGTCTGATCCCGATTAGTTTAGGAAGCTTCAAATAATAATAATAATAATATGCCTTATTCCCTATTTGTATCCTGTCATGTGTCGTCCTGTTTGTGAACCACATTACCCATATTATCTGTCATATCACTCGAGATATCCGAACTTATTAACTGCATCAAATCAATTATCCTCTACACATAAATTATGTATTTAGTTTTGCTGATATCACACTCCAGCGGATTTCTGATTCAGCTCCTTGTACACGTTCTCGCGCAATATCCTCAAGAATATAAAACAAATTAAACAGCCGCATATGATCTGAAAAACGACGAAGCTCTAGTAATAATGTGTCGCGGCAGACGAGTTGGCCACATTTGGCGAATACGAACAAGCGAACTACGGTAAATACACAGCTGCGCTCTGTTATTATATCAGAGGGCACACGTATTCGTCGCGTTCCACACCGCATGACTATCCAAGAAAAAAACGTATTACTCGCTATGCGAGCAAACACAACACGTAATTCTTGGCGGTAACGAAGAGACGGTGGTACTAACTGGTCTGTCAATGGCGTGTGTATGTGCATAACAGAATTAAAATAAACCACCTTCTCAAAATCGCGCGCGTCCATGTGTGTGAGCGTGTGTGCCGGTGATGGCAACGGTAGTGTTTGAACTTGAAAATCCGATCCAACACACAGCTGGGCGCTCCCACCACCAGGTGTCGTTGGCCAGCCGCCGCTGATATATTTTTAGAATTAACCTTTAATAATAACTACTACTTTCATGAGCGCACGCCAGCTAAAATTATATATATTTGTTCTCTCTCCAACTTTTATACGTCAGGCAGTCTAAAAAATCGCATAACTTTCAGCAATGGATCTAGAAATTGATTAAGACGGCGGTATTTTGAATAAATCACGACACCAATCACGGGGTTAGGCCCCGAACTTTCGTCTTCTCGTGTTTTTAATTCCGAGTGCTCCTTCACCACCACGATTCCTTCATTAATAATACCGAAATTTCACAAGTTTCATACCACTGCAGTTAGTGAACGCACTGTCGCCTTGAATATAAGAATGCTTGCCACAGATTTACCAGATTACTTAACCACTACGTGATAAGCTGTGGTTGCAAACAACGATTGAATACTTCGCGCGTAGGTTCAAAGTCACTAGTATATTTACATATAAACGTCTGCACATATTACTCAATGTTGTAGTCTACAACTTACTAGACTATTTTTTTACTCTCTCCGTACTGGAAGATCTAATTACGTCATATCCCGAACAGAAAACGATTCCAAAGTTCGTTGATAAACATTTCGGGAAGAGGCCAAGAAAGGGGTCTCGTTCAACAGAAGAAGATAGGCTATATGAATTAATATATTTTAATTCCTCACCATTTTTCACCATCTCGATCAGAGGTGAAATGTCAGGAGTCCAATTCCACGGCTGTGTTGCCATTCGTTCACTAATCGCAACTGAGTTAACAAGTTTTATATTTAAAGAAAAACTAATTTATTGCCTTCATTAATAATCGTACGAGGCATAAATGAATTAAAAAAAACACTGACCGACAGATAATTAATTAAATTAAGTCGTCAGCCAAAATAAGTACTTATGAATTTAACAAATAAAAGAAAACGTTCACAGCCCTAATTATAAGTGAGAAGTGATAACATGCACTACAACAGGAAAATATTCGGCTCCACTCTGCAGGTCAGACTGGAATGATTAAAAGATCATGACGGAAAGTAGGCCTATGTTATAAAAATAATTTGATAGACATAACATAACATATATTAACACATATGTTAACATAACATATACCAAACTGTACTGTTTTATTACGTCATTACCGCTGGAAAGTAAGCACTGCACTCTGTTTTATAAACACATTTTGAAGCCTGTACGCACCTGTATATGGGAACACGCCAACGTCCCAAAAAAAATCATTCAAAAAAGGGTGCTACAGAAAACCGTACACACGCCATGATAAGTGCAAAATTCTGATCTCCATCAAGATCTGAAAATTTAAATAACTACCAGAAGGATCAACAGGTTTGCTACAGAAACACGAAAAAAGACTTTACCAGCACCATTTGTCACACATATGGTCATAATTAAGTCCCGTTCGAAACTAAGTTTTTCGAACTGGTGTGATAGAATGAAATTTCCAAAATTCAAACCGTGCAGTACGAACCGCGTTTTATATAAGTTTAAATATGTATGTAATGTGGGTATATATGAATATGTCATCCACTGGAACACACAGTGGAAATAGACGTTTAAGGCCTACAGGTGGAATTTATAACTACTTGCAATGTTAAGTATGATAAAAAATAGTTGTTAGTCTTAGACTAGGTCAGTGTTTCCCAACCGGTGGTACGCGGAAGAATCCAAGGTGGTACGCAAGACGACCTAACTAGGAAAAAAGTATTTACTTAAAATAAATAAATAAAAATTAATGTTCAGAACAAAATAAATTTTCATAGGACATGATTTAAAGCGATTACCCTTATAAAAACACAACCTAAACACTTTGCGGTGCTAAATACTTTATTTTAGCATAGAACCAACCTGAAATTAATTTTTAAAATCAGTTTCTGATTTCTAAATTTTAAATATTACATTTAAATAATTATACATAACTAGGAATAATAAGATGTACTACTCATGTTGTAGCCTAGCCCAATAACCTTTCCTTAAGCTCCGGTGGTTCTCGAAATGAACGCGGAAGACCAAATGGTACGCGGGTCCAGAAAGGTTGGGAACCACTGGACTAGGTTGCCGTCGATATGGATTAGCCTTAAGGTCTGTTCAGACTCCACGAGCCAACTCAATCTTGGGCTTCCCATATGACTTTTGACTGTAAGGTTATAATGGAGAGTCATTTTTGGTATTCCAACCACGTACTTGTTTGGGGCAAAATGACCTATCGCCACCATTGACTGGAATCTACAGCCAAAATAATGATCCTTACATCATATAGTCCCCCGGGTATCAAATTACGCGTACGGACAAACTACTCGACTAATCTTCCTCAGTATTCGCTCGATAGCCTGTTGCATCACACATCACCGTTAGGAGCACTCCTACCACAACGATGCGTCAAAAAGTCAGAGACTATCCATCACCGGCCGCGGCCAGTCAGCGCGACGACACAACATAGGTCGGTCCCGAAACGTGTCCGCCCGATGTGCCACTGCCGCTTTGATTGGCAGCGACCTTGTCTTAATTAATGTCAATTAACGAAGAATACAGATCGTGCGGGCTGCGTCGTGTTCTGGCACGGTGCCACACACACAACCAATACCGTATCACTATAATACAGTACACACCACAACGCCCAACTAGCGAGCCACCACTCTGCACAACTATAAATACACCTCTGCACTATCGTAATAATACACGTCACTTGTTCTGCGTCCGTTTACATTTTACATATTTAGACATTTAAATGAACAACGGATACTTATATAATATTCACACGCACAATGTTGTCAAAATCTTAACTAGATTAGAATGCACAGCACGTTCTGTAGGCAAGGTTCAGACGTTTCTGTAGATGGTCACTCCATGTCTCCTGTTCTTCTTTTACCAACGACTTTACACCTCCAGACAATTGTAACGAGCAGAAAATTTTAAAATTTTTAAATTTTCACCTCGGCAGAGTACGTTCACACGAGGCAAGTGTCAACGACTTATGGCGGAGCAATAAATAAGGAGTAATGAGAAGGTGTCAGTGAAGCGTTGCTGACTTGACAATAGAAACGCATTAAGTTCAATCCAACTATAGAATTTGGTGGCGTAAGATGACAGGGAAAGTTTCGTCCAGAATTATTGCTCTCCGCAGCTGTAACAACGTAAGTGAGGACATTCACACCCGTACCAAGAATTGTAGCAGATGTGGCCGTGTTACGTCAGTAGACGATAAGCGACAAAAACAAGTGATGCTCCATACTACAATTAAACGGATACGCTGCACCTTAAGTAACAATACTGGAAGATAGGCTGACAAAAACTAAAGTCATGTTACACAGCTGGAGGTATCGTCTAATTGACAGACAAGAATTTACGAAGGGAAAGTTGGGGTGACTTCAACGACCAGCAGATGTTCGAAATTAGTAATAGCCAGAAAAAAGGGGTAAGAGCATAGAACAATACGCCAGGAAGACTGTAAGTATAGATAATGGGAATCTATAGAAACGCAGAGTTTACTCAGACAATAGGCTGATAGACAAGTTGTTAATAGCCATAGTTTCTTCGAAGCGGGTCAACGATCGTCAAGCCAGAGAGCAGGGAGACCTAAGGACCTATCAGAGACCTTCAGCCAGCGAGAAATTTGATGGTGAGGGATGTTTCCATAGCAACTGAGACGAAGAACCTATCGGAAGAACTATGACGTAGGATTTTGACAGAGTGGGACAGTATTTTCCGAGAAAATCAAAAACTGACCAATCTCGAAAAGAAGTGGGCGTGAAGCGCGCCAGAGACAAAATTTTGAGTAGGGACGAATTAATAAAAACTAGCTGTCCAGGAAGACGGGAGGCAGTCATACTCAAATTTTAGACAGTGATATTCAATTTTCAGACAGACAGTCAACACTTAAATTTTGAATAGTTATACTAAAGTTTTTACAGTTAGAATTTTCAGACAGTTTACATTTAAATTATCAAGTAGTTTAACTTCAAGTGCGAGAGACGGTACATCATAAACTTTCCATTGTTTACTCAAATCATTCGGAAGTTAGATAAATAATAAGGAACTTAAAACTTAATAATACATTCATATCGCGGTAGTGGAATTTTACCGGAGTGCGCAGTAACGGACTTAGTGAAATTTACACCAAGTGAACAATCAGACCGTTACACTAACAGACAGCATCACTTAACGATATATAAATTATTGGAACTTAGTATTGTGTATCAACAACATAATGAACACGAAACATTAAACAAACTAATCAATTATAGGATCGTTTGTGGAAGCAGCGACAAATGAAACTAGACATGTATATTGACTTTAAAACGAACACACAGCAAACACAGTAAGATAGAACATTGATTGAACACTAAACTTCAATTACCCACACATATACAAACACCTACACGAGTGGTCGGAAGAATAAAGTGATAAGTGGCAGTGATAAAACAACTTACTACGGAATGTATCTACGAGCCATCTCCATCACCAGAACGAGACTTCATCAACAACTAATGGATATTCACTAACCAAGTAACCATTATTATAATTACTTCTAATTTGTAACTTCTACTGACCTGGTTTCTTTCAAAGAATTCACACCTGAGAAAATTATTAAGAAAAATAATGAGTAAATCTGAATAAAGTAGTTAATGAACGTATAAACAAAAGCTTATTTGGGATTTAATGAACGCATTAAATAAGTAGAATATTGAATTGTAACATCATTTGATTTATATATGTATGTATGTTTTCCTTTGTTTCAGCATATATTAAGATATATCTTTGTTTATTATGAATATGTATGTATTTCAGGTACAGCGACGTAACCTATGTACTCTTATAATATGTCATAAATGATAATTAAACTAGTATCTTAGTTAATCAGAAACATGCGTTCATTATTACCAATGCAACCCAAATATTAACCTAAAGTTTGAAAGAATGCAAATAGATTTTAAGAGTTTCTTATGTTCAATTAAATAAATGATATCACGTATGTGTTGATGAGCATAGATAGTTAGAATCATCATTAAGATTAAATTATACACATACATGTCAGAGAGTGATAAATATACATATATAATAATTAACCCATTAACATATCATGTTGTAAAATGGTTGCCCAACGCGTGGCATAATAGATTTATAATTTAATTGAAAGTTATAAAATGGTTGCCCAACGCGTGGCATAATAGATTTATAAATTACATCAGTTGTACAATGCTATGGCTCCTATTACAATTCACTCTATCCACAAGTTCCTTTCCCTCTCCCCACAGCTCTTGGAATCTTTCTATTCATTAATAATAATTCCACTCTCGAATTCTGTCGAATAACGTTACACCTTGTGTGATCCCTACACGGCATTCCTAAATATTTAGCATTAAAATCTCATCTCCGGTTTAATTCGTTGGGACTGAGGTAACGCGAGACGGTAACATACGGTCGGCACGGACTTGTAACATTCAATAACAGTGCCTTGTAGGCCTATTACTCTTTCTATAAGATTTCTTTGAATGATGCTCCAAAAACCTCCGAAATGCAACATTTCTTCTACATCTATTCATTTATTAAACGACAGGTAACAGCACAAATAGCGAGAATAGCTGATCTGATCTCATATTTAGGTATTTATCATAAATTTTAGCGTGTTTTTCACCCATAAATCTCCGCATTTTTTATTTTCCGGTAGACATTCCTAAACAATATATTTAACATAATCGAGTACAGCAGGAACAGCTCGTTTCCCAGGCTCGTCCCAGCATAACCTGATCATCTGCAAACAAAATTATGTTCCGAACGAAGCCATCACAGATTTCTTTTTCTTCTCTATCCTGTATTGTGTCCAGACTACTGAGCACGGACGTCCCGCAGAGTCATCGGTCTCTCTTTCCCCTGTGCGACTCTAATCGGCTGAACGCGGTACAACCATTTCGTTACTGGCCACGTCTAATATGAACAATCTTGTTATCAGTTGGCTATTAACTTCCTCCCCGGTCATTCTCCACGTTATTTCTCCGCAGCAAATGTTATCCCGTTGTACCAATGTACTTAATCATCCCCCGTTTCTTAAAACAGCCGTCGTTGTACTGTATGTGTGTGTTATGTCTCCTGACATCAACCTCGCATGTTTTGTAAGTATCTGCCTTATTTCGCTCACATCTGTTTTTTCCTCAGTCCTTTAATTAACATTAACGATTCTAGTTTGGTTGCGTATCCAGTTACTTGACTTCCTTTCTTTCGCCTTATTATTAGCTTCGCCATATCCTTCCTCCCAGCGAGTGTTTTTTTTAGTGTTTGCTTTGCGGTTTTAGTTATTATATCTTACACGTAAATTTGGAACTATTTTTTAAATATCACCACTAAAAAAGACAATAAACTTAATATTTTCATAATTCTATTGGGTGTATGAAAAAGTCACACAAAGGAAAAGACAACTATCAGAAATTTCTGTCTCCTCAAAATTCTAATTAATCTAAGTTTAAAAAAAAATTTAACGGTACCAAAATGAACATTCGGCACCTTGAAGTATGTCGTAAACTTACACAGAAACGATGGATGCTGATTTAAGTAGCAGTTTTTTTTTACGATAAGGCAATTCGACTCGCCTACAGCACATACCTGTAACAGGAAAATGCCACCTGAATTAGTCACAAACACAAAAAACATAATAACTTATCATTACACACGATAATTACATGTAATAACGTTTTTACACTACAATAACTTATTAAAATATCTCTTCGACGATGCAGGACTTTTTTTTTGGTGTCGCAAAAAATACCAATCACCAAATGTACTGTATCATTATCCGCGGCATACGAAAACGTGGCTCATTCGATTACAATTGCCCGGGACACGTATGTAATTGCCGTGCGCGCGCATTATAAAACACTGTCGTAAATTAACGATGAAAAACGACGAAAATCAGCGAATTATATGTGCAAAATGTTAATGACAACTGCGGCCGCACCGCGCTAATACGCGAACGTATCTTTCGCCGTAAAATCAGTAATGGAATTGAAAACTAATTCTGATTTATGTAATGGCCGCTCGTTTCGAACGAACAACATTAATGACCGCGACTAATAATAACATTCAATTCTGTTACACGGCAATTTGTATAGTTTTTTGCCGATTCAAATTCTGCCGCAGGATTCTGTGTACGAGTCCCACCTCTTAGTCACTACTTTCACAACTGCACCTTTTATTAAATTAAATCGGTTTCAATAACAAGAAGCCTCCTTATTGCCAAGGAAGTAATTTCAGTGCGAACCCATAAGCGTGTGGCAAATCAGAAATCAAAGACAGAAGACACATGCGCATGGGCGACCGAAGTTAGTTAAACCGAAGACGGATTCGTGGCCGGTGTCACTCGGGAGAAGGAAGTGAATTATTACATACCTGATTCATCAAAATCGGTAGAGTTGTACACTGTCGTCTGCGTGCATACAAAAATAACAAAACCTATTTATTGAAACACCTTCGCGCTAAAACAGATGCGTAAAAATGTGGACTAAACATTCTGCTGCGCATCATAAGAAGAAGAGCGAAGGAAGCAATGAAATGGTAAGACAACCAAATAAGAACACGTAATGTCATTTACAAAATTAAGAAAATACACTCAAAGTGTGCAGAACAAAGGTTGAAGAAAGAGCTTTCAATAAATTGGCCGCTGAAATCAGCTAGTATCAGAAATTTTTATTCCACACAGCTCTCAACAAACGTCCTGACGATGTCACAATATGGGCACATACCAATCCATGTGAGAGACGTTTCAAATTGAAATAAAATATCTGCGCGTCTTATGTGCAGCTAGAATTTGTTTTTTACTTTTGATTTATGTGCATCTCCTCCCTAGAGATGCGTTCCCGATAAGTTAAGTTCATATATCAAAGCTGCACGGCTTTTGTTCTTTGCACCTGATTCGTACTGTTCATTGTCCCGCTTTCCTGTTTACACAAAAATTTTATGATACGACTGTTAGGGTAAATATGAAAATAATTTATAGTTCAAATACAATACTTATAAAACAAAAATTATAATTACAATTATTACTCTGCATACTTATAATACTGTAATAATTGTCCTTTTCCATAACTGTTATCGGTTGGGGGCTGTAAAATTTATTTTGCGAAGGTCAAGAGAGTTTGCTTTCGGATGTGAGACGAAAAAGCAAAGTCTGCGAACACAACTGCCAAACTATAAGAAAATCGAGTTAAGAAACATTTAAATCTTAGTGAATTTCGTACTGGCAGAAACTATCGAGCGACGCGACGGCGAAAACAACACGAGAAAGTGTCAGACGAAACTTGTATACGTAATTAGTAGTTGAATAAGAAGTGAACTTTTCTTTCTAATTATAATAAATGATTCTTTTCATGCGCGCTGACAGTGGTGTTGGTGGTGGATGATGTCGTTAGTCTGCCGACGGGAGTCGCCTAACAAAAGTTTATTTACAAAGAAAAAAAAGTTTAAATATATATCACCCACGAGAGAGAGAGAGAGAGAGAGAGAGAGAGAGAGAGAGAGAGAGAGAGAGAGAGAGAGAGAGAGAGAGAGAGAGAGAGAGAGAGAGAGAGAGAGAGAGAGAGAGAGAGAGAGAGAGAGAGAGAGAGAAATTTTAATTTGCGCTTCAAAATTAGTGAAACTCTTACTGTATATTTGCTGAAAAGTTTAAAGAAAACTTATTCTGACCGTTCTCACTTACTCTCAGAGTAGTACCGCCTAATAGTTTCGACGTTAAGTGAATGCATAGTACAGTAAACGTGGAGAGTCGTGTCAGGCGAAACTTGTACTTCCACACGTAATTAGTAGTTGAATAAGAAAAAGCAAAAATTACGATTACTTTGTATTAAAAGTGTTTACCGGGCTGTTTGGCCGTGGTCTACGGCTTAAAGACAAACCAAACGTTTCGACAGCACCACTGGCTGCCATCATCAGTGGAATTCAAAGAATTCGAGACCACCTGAATGCGGGTTGCCAAAGTCAGGCCCACAGTACAGTGGAAAAGGCTAAGTACAACTGACACCGATCGTGAAAGCCTTAGAACAATTTTATTACGATTACTTTGTCGCCGCATATTTCAACCACAAGAGTATTGTTTTTCCAGCATTATTAAGTGTCTCAACTGATTTGCAAATAACGTTATCGAACAACGTTAACAGTAGATCCTCACTGTTTTCCGCCAAGCGAGCGATTGTCGTATGTTGGACGCGTTCTTCCAAAAAGTAACATATACCTGTATTACTAAGTGGGGTGGTGGCTGAAACTGTAGAAGGGTGTGGTGAGGTAGGCGTTAACGTCACTGCTGCAGGTGAGATTGTCATTGTTTGCACGCGCGCACACACACACACACACACGGGTGAGTGATGGTAGGTGTGGGGTGACATAAATTTATACAGCACATGGGGTTGAAAGAAAAATTATCGCACCCTCATGATATGCATACATCATACACCTGTTTTTCTGAAATAAACACGTGGCCCCTTGGGACGTAATTTTTCACGTATAGATAGATATATAGATAGCTAGATAGATATGTGTGTAGGTAGCAACAAATACTATTTCATCATGTTTACTGTTTGATCCACTATCTAGATAACGAGTCTCTTCCCTCTCTCACTCCCGCCTCCCTTCTCTCCATTTCACGTGTGAATATAAATGAACGGTTTTAATCCCGATTAAGTTTCTTTTTATTTCCGTGAAAACGTGACACGTTTTAATACCTTTCATTGATCAGCTTATTCTAAAGATACAGGTTATTCCCATGAGCAAAACACTATAGTCAATCGATAACAATTGAGGCGACCATAAAAGAGTCTTGATTAAATAAAGTGGTTCTTGTTATGCTAGTAATCACAATAATCTGGCTGTCTTTTTGTATAATACATTAGAATAAAAAAGTGTCGTAGACCCAAACAGAGTTTGGGTAGATCGGAACTGACTGAAAAATAACTGATGAAAACGACAATCACACAGTACCCAGTTCATGCATGTGTTTAATTTCCATCCTATTACTGTGAGAAATATGTCGACAAATTACAGTGAGCCAACAAACCACACGACACAAAACTGTCGGTGAATTGTAAAGGACAGACCATAAAGGGTGAACTGACCAGAACGAGGTGAAAAATCTACTGTGATATCGGAGTGTACCTTTTTCTATATATTTAAAAGGAATAAATCCGAAATTAGTACCAAGCCACGTGTTGTTCAATCAAACATCTTGCAACTTACCGTCTGTGACTTTATGCAACGATGTCTTCAATCTAAAGTTGACATGTTTCGGGACACTTGTCCCATCCTCAGAACTTAAAAGTATGTTCTTATATCATCAAACGATGATATAGTTGTCAAATAATTAAAATATTAAAATTCAATTAAACAAAAACTTATTAAAAAATTAAAAAAATACCAAGCTGCGTGTCCTAAACGATCAACTGCTTTTTAAATCGAATATATTGTACGACACCGCTTTGCGTTATTGTCGTGATAAGAGTCAGTCTTGATTCAGTGCGCGGTCAGCTACTGTACGGTGTGCACCGTTTAACCGTCGCGCTCTACTTTATACATCAAGTATTGTGTTTTTGTTTAATTGGATTTTAATATTTTAATTATTTGACAACTATATCATCGTTTGATGATATAAGAACATACTTTTAAGTTCTGAGGATAGGACAAGTGTCCCGAAAATTTTTCTATATAGCCCACAGTTGTGTTGTTTTGTACACTAAAAAAATATCGTGACATTTTAAACTATTATTATTATTTTTTTTTTTTTTTAAGTAGTTCTGTAATTATTCTTACTCCGTGATACTGAATAAGACTCCTGATAGTATTCGACGTAGTCTTCTGATACCGACCATGTGGCTGCACCCGATTTTATAGGCACTTCATAATAGGGATCAATATTTCTATATGACAAACTTCTTGCTTCGCCAAGTGATTAGCGACTCTTGTACGTCTACATCTAGCTCGAGTCCATCCAAACCTTGTGGGCGCTTCCGAACATCGGCTGCCATGTTAATGCATTATGTAACCTACACACAAAAACGTTTTATTTCTTCTACTCTTTTTTTCACGGTTCCCATTTCTCTTGCACTTGGAAGACTTCTCCTTTGATACTATTTTTCTGTCTTTCTTTTTACTCATACTGGCAGTTTATTTCCACTTTTTCAAATTTTCATTTACTCTGTTTGAATTTTTTCTCTTATAGATCAAATACCTCAAGTTATTCCCTTATTATGTGAACTCTGGCCTCTTTGTTTTTATTCTTAGAATCGGCAAAGGAACCTCGTTTCTTGTGCTTGTTTGTATCATTTTTCTAGTCATCTAGGGTTCCTTACTCTAAAAGGACGAAATCAGGTTTTCTGGTCGCCTGTTTGCTGCATTATTTAACCCGCCTTGGAATCACATTTCTTATGTTTGCAACTTCGTTTGATCAATCCCCGTTTCACTGGCGAAAAACCTATTTTGTTTATTAACACTGTTTTCCGACATCTACATAGGCCTTTACTCTACCAAAGGAAATATACCAACCTACGTATTTAAAATCCTTTACCAACTCCAGCATTCTACAGCAATCTTAGCTTATACAGGTTCCACTCCCGAGGAAGCCGTTATTTTCCACTTTGCAACTCAGATTTTCAAAATAGTTTCTTTACTTGTTAGGCGTTTTCCACCTGATATCAGGTCATCAGCGGGGTTTAACATTAGTTTGGCTACTTCGTTTACAATACGTAATACCGCCTCTACGATTTCCTGATTAATACCCCCATGTAAAAAACTGAATTAAGTAGGCGACAGCTGTCATTTAAGTACTACTGCCTCGGCCAGAGGGATAATATTCGAAAGTCTTTGATGTAATAATGTGTACTTAATTGCGCAACACTTCCCGACACTGTATCTGTGCACCGATCAGAACGCACCGTTAGTAACATGAGGTTACCGCACGCCGCAGTGTTGGCACAATTAGTCTAGTATTCATCACCTGCAGCTTATCACTTTCAGTGGCGCCTACCCGTCGTGTCGGCGTCGGTTTTACTGTCCGTATAGTCGTTATATGTCCACAACGTAATTATACTGACCGAGATAAAAATTTACTACGACTTATAACAGCTGCTTTACAGCCAACTGTTAACTTTCTGACTGTGGTAGTTATATTAACCGTCTCTTAACTTATAGTGTAGGCGCAGGCAAAAAGGTAGTCAATGCTTAGAGCACTACCAGCTCTGTATGGCACGATTATGTACGATCTTTAGTGTCGTTTTTACTGTACGAGTATAGAGCCTGACACTTGGAAGGACTGTTCTTTTTTTAGTCTGCACCGGATTTAGTAGTTTACTACCTACCGAACACGCGGAATTTTTTAGAATAACCCGGGTAAACTTGAAAAAAAAAATTATCGTTCAAGCGTTTCACTTTTTTCAAAGTCAACACCAATTTATCGTGACCGGCGTTTGTCGTTATTAATGGTTCTCGTCAGGTTGTCGTGCGTGCGTACGCCACGTGTTTGCGGGATGAAATTAATGAGACGCGATCGTTTACCTTCGTCATTCGTCGTTGCCGTTATCAGGACTAACATTCATTACGCCGCTGTGTGTACACTTTGTAATGGATATAATCGGCGCATGCATGCGTGCATTTAGACGGCCGAGTGATCGTATCGGATCGGTGTGAAACATGCAACACGACGACGCGCGGACGGAGAATGCAGTGTACAAACGATGATGACGATGCGAGGAGGGTGGAGCCGATGCAAGGAACGAGCGCGGTATGACGTTCATCGGTCGTGCATCCAACAGCGGGCTTCTCTCCGATTTTGTAACGGTTCTGGCCTTTTCATCCTCGTGACGATATGGTGGTATTGGTACGTTTCAGTAAATGTATACTTTTTCCTTTATAGCAGATGAAACAAATAAAATGTTTCATAGAGTGAATGCCCCATTGCTCCCTTCATGCTATCGCAACCATTTTATTCGAGACCTATCTCTAGGCATTTAGTTCCTATCGTTATTCTACCTTCAAGTGCCGAACTCTAAATCAAGCATAACTGTTGACTATACTCATTGCTATAGTGGTCATATCATCCAATTTGGGCTGTGCTGGGCTGGTTTTAGTATCGCTGTCTGAAGCATTAACAAAATTTTAGCATCGTCTCGTAGATTTTAACGAGATCATATCCTTTATAAGACTTCTTAACTGATTAAAAAATAGCCGCTGTTTATACTTCACATACATATGGATACATACATTTTTTTCAAGTAGTCACCTGAATTAAAATTATTCAAAAAGCAGGTAAAACGTTTATTACAGTTCATTAGATGTCTACTTTATAAAGACAATGATCTGGCCACCACCATCCGACTGCATAGATTGCAATGGGCAGGACACATCATTACGATGGAAGGCAACCGAATACCTAGGAAGGTAATGTTTAGTCAAATCGAGGGTAGAAGACCCAAGAAACGCTGGATTGACGCAGTGGCGAGGGATGCCGATAATTTACTTAACATAAAATGATGGATCCGTCCGGCTATTCCTTATTTGGGGCAATTCAGTAGTGAATATACATTTGTTAAATGAAATCTGCAAAGACTTTATTGCAGATATCCACAATTAAAACCAAGGTGATGCCTTTTTGTGGAACTGATCCCGTACGAGCAATTGTTATAGACGGTACTGTCCTGGAACAAGTTAGCAGTTTTTAACACCTGGGCTACAGTGTGTCTTATAATGCAAGCAACGACGTGGTGTATAAGTTGCATAAGTTCAACATTATGTGCGGGATCATCAGGCGAACCCTTAAGTTAGCAAATAAAGGAACACGCCTAAAATTCTACAAGGTGATGGCTCTTCCCACACTTCTTTATGGGTCTGAGAATTTGACTTTAACGAAAGGCCAGGCCAGTCGCTGAAATGAGATTTCTCAGGCACGTGGCACGGTATACTCTCCATGATCATAGAACAAACACAGATATACAGCAAGAACTGAATATTATGGGTATACTCGACACGATCGCCCAGTATCGGCTTAATTGGTGGGAACATCTTTGCCGAACGGATGACTGCCGCATCCCCAAACAACTATGGAACTATAAGCCGCGGGGACGGAGAGGTGTGGGACGTCCGAGGAAGCGCTGGAGTGACCAGCTGTAATATTTGCCTATTTGAGACCGGAACAAACTATTCTTGGTTTAAACCTTGAGGATGATATGATAAAATGATGGACATCGATCGCTAAGGACAGGAAAAAATGGAGGCGGATAATTATGGAGCCTAGGGTTCGACTTCGAGCTGTGACGCCATAGAAGAAGAAGAAGAAGAAGAAGAAGAAGAAGAAGATGCCTACTTTATACAACACGGTTTCCACATCGCTTGCGTTCAAAGTTGTTTAGCTATAGCTTATTTATCTGCTTTAATAATCTAGGTGTTACCTGAAGTTCATGTTCTACGGAAGCTACGTTCAATGTTGTATGTTCCACCCTTGATCAATAAACGCGCAACCTCAGCCCACAAAGGGTTAAGATTCTTTGCAATCTGCATATCTCAACTCAACATGATCTTACACGGTTCAAACTGATAGAAGTCGTCAACAAAAAGGGACGTCAAAGTTTTACGCAAAATTACAGGGTGGTCGCGAACAGAATTCTCACGCCGGAACACAGCTTTATGTACGTTCTACGCATGCGCTAGTCATTATTACAGATGCTAAATCATTTACTGCTTAGACCACGTAGTGTCAAGGCAAATTTTTCATTATTCGCAAAACTAATTTTATACTTCCAAAACAAATCCGCTCACTAACATTTATTGTAGGTTAGAAAGTACTAACTTAACGTCACACCACTTCCTCTTCTCATTAGTGAGAATTATTTGCGCGACCATACAGTACTTTTGAGACTATTCACGTCTTTTCATATTCTCGCTACGTCTGTTGCTGCTCTCGTTATAACCAAGCTTTTTTATTTTATAACGAAGGTCTCAGGACGCATTTCTTATGTCATAGGACGTCTCCGTTGCCAGATTCCACTGAAATAAAACACTTTTTCACCACTTCATAACTTTCCACCTGTCATGATTTTGGTCGTGCAATGATTTTATGTTTAAACCAACGCCTAACATGGTCGAGTACAGTCGGTTTCTCGCACTTTTTCATCACCGTCAATAGTAACACAGAGTCTGAAATATTCGAAGTAGTGATCAGTAAACGTTATTTTGGATTCCAAAGATTAAAAGGTAAACACATCGCTATTACTCACTAAGAAAATCTAAGCTGTAAACGAAAGTATGACATTACAGAGCGCTGTGGGACATAGGCGGCGCAGGGAAGTACATGAAGATAGGTAAGACAGTCTTATCAGTCTGTTCTCGAGTTAGCATTTCATCTAAAACAATGTTAATTTTAGAAGACTTAATATTTTGGGGAACACTGTATTTTTAGAAACGAGAAAATAAAAAATGTAATAAATTTCAACGTCTGGGCTCTCTGAATGGATAAACTAGCAAATTTGACGGTACAGAGTAACCTCAAAACTCCAGAAAATAAGCCTCCTCCATAATCAGATTCCGCGCGAATAAACTAGTGGTCAAAATACAGTCACCACGCTGCTCGACGCAAAGAACAACGCGCTCTATGTTATCAGTTGTTCTATTTCGATTTTTGAGTCGTTGGGACTCAACCAAGGATTATTTTATTACCAACACTGATTATTGCTTATTACCAAGACTGACCATCGCAAAGTTTATAACGTAGAAGGCTTAAATTAGAATATTAACAATGAGAGAAAAATTCCATTGGTAAATTTCGACAGCAACATAGTGGGCATGTCGTCGATAGGGATCCGAAATGTTATCTTGAACAGGTGTGATCCGAACCAGGAAATGTTACTATGCAGTCTGTGTCTGTGCACGAAAAGGCCTCCTGATTGTAACAGAGAGAGAGCGGCAAGGGGCAACGTCGCCGTCGTCGTTCCGTGTGAGGAAGTCAACGACGAGACGATAACTGCCGCCGTTTGTCAGCGGCGGAGAAGGCGCGAACATATAGAGAAAGTTATTTCACGGCCTACGCCATAAAGTAAATAACAAACTTCATGGACCATTTGCCAAGAAAAGATGCGTCGTCGCTGGAACGACTGCAACGAAAACACACGCACACGGGGCGCCCGCGCGCGCGCACACACACACACACACCAGGTTCACACAATGTAGGACAGGACTACGTTACGGTGGGAAATATTTTGTAAACTAAAGGACCGAGGCCGTCGCATATGATACACCCGACACGCGAGCCAGCGCAGCACACAAGACTTTTTTTAACTTTATTATTCAGCTTTTTATATTGTTTGCTACCTTCCTCGTACGATTTTGTTGAATTTCCGCTTGCAAACTTTACTTTGTAATTACATTAATCTATTTTATTCTCTTTTATCTTTTATGAAAGCTCTTCTGGACGCTGTCCTTCAAGACTTCATGACCACCAAAAATGTAAACTTTAATTAATATAGAATTAAATATTTTTTAATGAGGAGAAATAGGAACTACTTTTCTATTCTTTATACTCCAGTCTTGAAAAAGCAAATAGTTGTCATAATGAGTAGATGCAGTTATAAGTGGTTCCTCGTATTATATCAGACCACCAACTGAATCTTTAACATCTCATTGGTTCATTGGTACCACTAATATAATGTGTACCTTGAATTTTAACCAGATGTATGACTAGTCCTGATAGGGACGGCCAAGCAAAAGATAAAGAAGTGACTCGTTGAAGTCGCAGAGGCTGTGAGCCCAATGGAGAAGAAAACCAAGAAGAAGAGAAGAATTCAATTTTGTTTGACATATTAAACTTTTTCCGCCTATTACCAATATATTTTTAAATCTGCTTTTTTAATGTTTTTAGTATTTCATACACAATTTAATATTTTCACTTAAACTACACACTATTTTTAATTTTTACTTATATTTACTTCATTCCCAAGCAGACAGACTACAGCTGGTCACTCCAACGCTTCTTTTAACGTCCCACACCTCTCCGTCCTTCCGACTTACAATTCAATAATCGTTTCGAAATGCGGCAGTCATCCTTTGTACCAACCATTTTAGTCGACACTGGGCAATCCAATCGAGTGTACTCATAATATTCAGTTCCAATTGTGCAGCTGCATTTCTTCTCCGCTCTTGAAGAGTACATCCTGCCGCGTCATTTCGACCGCTTGAATACGACTGACCTGAGATTTCGTTAAAGTCCAATTCACAATTCTCAGACCCACAGAAAGTGTGGGGGGGGGGCTATCACCTTGTAGAACTTTAAGCGCCTTTCTTTACGCGTTGATTTTGGAGTTCTCTTGATGGCCGCGCACGTATAACTGGGCTTACGTACTATTAACCACATCATTATTTGTAACGTAGGATACATTACTGTCCATACATTCGAAATTATTTTTACTTGTTTCACACACACACACACACACACACACACACACACACACACACACACACACACACACACACACACACACACACACACACACACACACACACACACACACACACACACACACACACACTTATTACAGGTATATACATACGTAAAAAAATATAATAAACAGTTTTGTTCGTTTAACATTGATGTCACTTGAAATTATCTTGCTTACTTACTTGTTCAGTGTTATTAAAAAGTTTTGGAGCTCCTATCGGGAAGCTCTTTTTCGACTTCTGGTACTACACTTAATAGATACGGAGAATGGCCGTGAGAGAAAAATACAGACAAGGGGTGAGAGAGGGGGGGAACAGGATGAGAGAGAACGTTCATCGAGCGACGAATGAAAATGGGAGTATTTACTGCGGTACAAGTTCGGGCGGAACTGAACAAAGCAAGTCATTAACCCCTATAATAACCTTGATAATGATGATGGCGCGGCAGTACACAACAGCTACGGTGTAGTAGTAGTGTGTGTGGTGGTGGTGGTGTGATTGTGTGATATATAGTGTGTAAGAAAATGACACGATTTAATTGTTTCGAGCTATAGCGTGGCGCGAGTGAATAGCGCTCGCTCGGTCGCTGGCTGACTCGAGAGTACGTGAGTCAAGATAAATAGGCCAATCTACAGCTGCGGTGGAGAGTGGAGGGCTTTCGTTACGCCCAAATTCGATACGGTTACTTTACTTGAAATTACCACGCCACACCAACCGCCACGGCACTCAACTAAACTCTCACTTGTTGTTTCTCGCTATCTCAAGCGAGATAGTAGTTATACCAACTACTTTTAGTAGTGTATAACTTTATGTTCACTATAGCGTGGGCGCCCCATTCGCCATTCGTGTAGGTTATTATGAAGAGAAGATTTTCCACGTCTCAACACGATTTGCTGTTCATTCCAACTACCTAATTACGGGGATGGATTGATGAGCCACCAAGTGATTCTGTCAACCGTCCTCATGAATTTAAACCTGTATCCTTTCAAACCCATTTGTAGAACCTCTTGATCCACAAAAGTTTCTTTCTCGGTATTCCCCCTAGTACTCCTCCATCAATCGTCCCTTCTAATAAAATAGCCATGTAGCTACTGTGGCTAGTTGGGCGTTCCAACCACTGATGTCTCTATCTCAGTATAGTTCTCTCTCTCTCTCTCTCTCTCTCTCTCTCTCTCTCTCTCTCTCTCTCTCTCTCTCTCTCTCTCGGCAATACCCTACAAGCTAGTTGACGCTTTTCGATCAATTCCTCCTCATTACGCTTCACCTGTTTTCTTTAATGATATTTTAACTACTTGTATTCTATAACAGCTTTCCTCTATAATCTTGCCTCCGATTGTTCTTTTTATAAACTTACTGGGTAGAAATAAGTGCCAAATCAGCTGGCAACTTCCCGTTTTAAAATGACTTTAGAAGTCTGCGTTCTCCTGAGCTCTCCGAAAAACGTCATCATTCGTAAGTTTCTCTCTTCAGCCTATCTTTGTCGTTAAATTACAACACCACACTTCGAAAGTTGGAGTCTTTTCCTTTCTATACCGCCTATAGTCCACGCTTTACGTCTATACAAAGCAACACTCCAAATACAACTGTTTAACAAATTCTACCTCAACTTCGAAACGAACACGTTCTTCTGACGTTTTCGAACGTCACTAATTCTACGTACTAAATCTCACTAGACATCCGCTCATCGTTGGTAATTTAATTTCCCACATATTTGTCTCGTGCGTTGCCTCAGACAATTCTATATTTACGAAATCCTTGACAGGCTACGGTCTTTCTGTCACTCACGAATTAAATTCTAAACCTTTCATTTAGTCGTTAAAATTAGCTTGTTATGGAAGTAAGCTTCACTGCAAGTGAGGCTATTGATTCGCTCTGCAACTCGGAAGTTTTGTAATTTGGTTAGCAGGAAACGTGCTACCGCAATTTTCTATAACGCGTCCAGCTAACGGGCCACCTACTTACTCCAACGGATGCCTACTGTGGTATCTCCATCATCATCATCATCATCACCACTCCTAGGACTAGGCCTTAGACCTGTTCTGGAAACCATCTCCTCCTCGGTCTACCGACATCTCTCTTCCCAGTAGGGTGATAACCCAAGGCAGCCATAGGTAGACAGATAGCCGGCATGCGATTCAAGTGTTCACACCATCTCCTTCTGGTCTTCAATCTGCTGGTGCAATGAGACATATTCAAATCGTGTCTAATATCCTCGTTCCTTCTCCGATCCAAGAGAGAACAACTTTGCATCCCTCTCAGAAACTTCATTTCGGCTCCATCAACCTCTGCACGTCCCTTTTACCAAGAGTCCATGTCTAACTAGCATCAGGAATGTGGGGTTAGCCACAGTTTTATAAAATTTCATTCGGGTATCCTTCCGTGTTTTATTTTTCAGGTACCTATGAATCTTTCCACAGATGCGTCTAAAAAAATTCAGTCTTGCATTCATTTTATCTCTAAGGTACCAATCCATTCTAATATTCCTTTTAGCCCCAAAATTCTAAAAAGATTATGATTCACTAAAACAACTACAGACATTTCCTATCAATTGCAGGTAACAACGATTGTACATATTATTCCAAGTACACATGTGAGCTGAGCGGTCCAGAAATCGTACGCGAGTCGTAACAAACAATCCATCCAGAACAGATCAAATCCAATTTTGCTGACGAGAACGATTACACCTGCTCTGCTCAGACTCGCTGAAGTGTGTTACAATATTTTTGTTTTGTTATCCTGATGACGATAGTGATTTTAATCAAAACGTCGATTTAGCTAACAAATGCCAACGTTGTGTACTTTATAACGACGTTGCGTTTGCGGCTGTGCGTGCTTATTAATTATTATTCCACGCTGAAACAAAACTAACAAACAAAACAAAATGTATTATATACACAAAGGCTGTATCAACAACAAAAACGGTCAATTAAGGATGACTGATGACAACCACGATACCGGGGTTAACGCACCATTGTCATTCATTATCAGTTTTCAGGTCACCGCATCGCTGGTTCTCTCGCTCTCTCTCCTCGCGCTAGCTCTCACTCTCCTCTCCTCTCCTCTCATCAATTCACCACTCGCTGACACTCTGCGAATGACTCTCGGGATCGCATTAAAACAATCACTGGCACTACACTACAGTGCAGTGCTGTCCGTCGCTCTCTCTCTCTCTCTCGGCCAGTCTCTTTATAACTTGTACGTCTCTGTCGAAGTGTTGTTAGTTTCTTACGAGTTTCATTTTTTACGTACCATACGTCCGTTATGTTAAACAGACGCATGGTTATTATTTGCAGAGTCGCGACTCCTGAAAATCGGTCCCACTTATATTTTTTTGTATTTATTTGTTTGTTAAAGATGAGGAGCGAATGTTTCCTTTGATAAGTTTCAACACATAACCTACTGGTCTTCTGTAAACATATACATTTTGTTCATCTATATTTTCCTGTCAATCGAAATAAACATAAGAATAACTTGGCATCGAACAAGAGACTAACCTTACTTAAGGGGAGTTTGAAAGGCCTATCTCGCTAATGTTAAATTAGCCAGGTTTATGCCCCTGTATCTCTTAAACCACTAGATGTAGGACTTCCAAATTTTTACAGCTTTCTTTGTGATACGTTTTGTGTACACTGAAGCAGAAATAATTAATTACAGCTACAGAGAGCAAAGTTATTAATTGTTTAAAAAACATTCTATTTTTTTTATAAAATATTTGTATTTAAAAACTTCTAGCTTCAAATATATGCAAAATTGTGCTCTAATTCTGCTTCAGTAGCTGTTGTCCTATGTGCTAAAACAACTCAGAAATTTTCAGGTAGCTAGCTTAAGCAGTTTTTAAGATAATGGGTCATAAGTAATAAAAAAATCAATTTGAGAAAATCGCGTTTAAAGTTGGAAGTAGTAAAAACTCGCTTGTATTTGTACATGAAGACTCAGTAGCACCCAGTAGCATAGTCAGGGCCCCTTCCTTGTCTTCCACCTTTTCCAGAAGTCTTCTCCTTCTGTTAGATCTTGCCTCTTCAGTGCTGAACATGGAATTTGCACCATGTTTCAGGTCCAGGTAGGCAAAGTGAATGTAGTGGTTGGCTGTCATTTGAAAGTTTGTAAAAATATGTGGCCCAGACTGCTTTTCTCATATTTTCCAAATTGTTTGTATTATTTCTAATTGCCATTTCATAATAGGTACTGCTGAAATGCATTGATTCTTTTATCGGTCAGTCGACCCCTAAGTAGCTTACTATCTGATAACACCGTAGTGCGCAGAGTATGTTTTAATTTTCTGAGGCGTGTGCCCAATCTCTTTTGCACATGTCCAACACATTCCACTTTCTTTATCTGTACATCCCTATATGGTTCTGATTCTATAACACACTTATAAGCTTTAGAATCACCATCACTAAGAAACTGTGTGTAACGAACCAAGTGTGGTTATATTCGGTACCAAGTTTTAATTTTGATGCACTGGTAGGGGGTGTGTCACGTTCTGAACTTGACTTTCAATAGTAGGCCTATTTGTGGATTCTGACACATGTGAATCACTGTTTTTACTGTGCTGGTTACCACAGAACTTATGTTTTTTAAATAAACTATTTCGTTTGGTCATGTTGCAACTGTATTTCACCTAAAAACCACTAACACACGTGTAAAAACATTAATTCAAACAAAAATTGTTTTGCTTACAAAGAAATAGAAGCCAAAAGCACAAAATATTGTAAACAACAGAGTAGCCAACATACAGAACCAAATATTCTGTGTTTGTTAGTGAAAACCACAGCATTCTAAGTTGAACAGTTTCAAAGATTGATATTTAAATATATACATACCAAAATGACCCATTTTTACGTGTGTGAAAGTAACTTTGTAAAATAAAAAAAAAATACTTTCAAGAACCTTACAGATATAATTTATGTATCATTTTAACCAGGAAACTCCAAATATTATAATAGGCTAATGTTTGGAAAAGTAAAAAAATTCATATTTTGACCTTTCAAACTCCCCTTAAACTTTATCGTTTTTTGCACACGTATTTCGAAAAGTACTATTTTTTTTTATCGAGTACAGTGTTAGCTAGCTATACCAGTCATACTTGACGTTTTTCTAAAAACAATCCGAATCTTCAAATACACTGCAAGTAGGTTTATTTTCACCTGACGCACATTTCACAGAAATTATTCTGCATCTTCAGAGGTTTGTTTGAATTGTAATTGAATGTTTCGGTTACAATATAGTTAACGGATAATCGATTTTACTTCGATTCTATTTTAGATTGTTGTAATGTTAATGTAGGCAGCTATTTATTATATATTTAATGTTTTCTTTTATTATTCTAATAAATGTATGACTTTCAATAAATCGTCTTGTTTTGTTTTTATTTGAATTTGTTCTTTAATTAGTACGGTAGATTATTATTATTATTGTGTTTGTAAATATTAAGATTTTCCAAGATATTCATTTTGTTACCTTTCTGTACGTTTTTAATTAAATTGACATTTTGAATGTCTGGAAATTTATGTTTATTGTTTAAACAGTGTGTGGCTAAATTAGATTTGTAAATATGTATTAGGATTAAAAACGCACTGCGATGTTGACTGAATCTCTCGGACAGTTTTTTCTTCGTCTGGCCTACGTAAAATTTATTCCAATCTGGACACTATATTTTGTAAACTCCACTTTCATTATGAATGTTGAATTTAGTTTTAGGCTTTATTTTATTAAAAACAATATTACCTGTGTTATAAGATATTTTTAAGTTTGTATCTTTAAATAGTTTGCTTAGTTTACGAGTTATTTTTCCGTGATACGTAGAGCTGATGGGTTTTATATTATCATTAGTGGAAGGATTTCTACATGAAGGTCTGTATGGTGTTTTTTTAGTGAGTTTATGTTTTATTTTCTAATTTACTGATACTTTTCATTTTGTATCCATTGTCTATTGCTATTTGTTTGATATTTCTTTCTTGTTCATTTAATGGGATTCTATGCACACGGTATATATTAATGAACTGAATGCTGCCATTTTAGTAAAAAAATTATTGACTAACATTTTCTGTTCGGAAATTTTTGCATATTCTGCCCAACGAAGAAGCAAAACATTGAAGTAAACATTCTGATTCGATACTAAATTATACAGGACAAAGTTAAACAAACTAGTGCCCGGAATTAACGTAAAAGCCAGTGGTCCCTCAATAACAAATATTGGCCCACAACAGATTTTCGAAGTACTATAACATTATATAGGCCTACACCAAACCTTGGCCAATTGACGCATTCAAACTAACCCGTGTTCAAAATACAAATCTACTCCATTACGAATTAATTATTATAATCAAACAATACGATATTCCAAAATTAGTGTTTTGCATTTCAGTTTCAGTTGAAGTCTTACGGAAGACAGCAGATTTAACGCGCATATGTTATCAAAAGGAACGAATGTACATGAATGTAACTTTACGTGAAACAGAAATATATTTTTAGAAACACATACACAGTACAATTTTTCTTCAAAACAGTACAGTATAATTAACAAATACAGAAATTTTTCAAATGAACTTGTATATATCATTATTTTGTCAAGCATAAACAGAGGGGTAATTGTTAAATACATTCATATATGCTCAAATGTTTCTTGTTATTTTATATTATTATTAATAATAACAAAAAATTATACTAAAAAACGTTTAAACGAAAGATATATACAACACCGTAATTCATATTTAAAACCAGATATATATAAATCAAATTTAGCTACACGATCAAATAAAAACACACATTTCCAAAGGTTCAAAAATAACCTTATGGGAAAATTTATAAATATTTAAACATAAAACAAGTAATAAATTGATATCAGAACATATTCAGATTAATACAAAAAAATTATAGCCGTATTTTCAAAACTACTAATTTAATAAAATAATAAATATTTATATTACATTTTACAATTAATTATATAACATATTTCATATACACATACAAAAACATTGAATTTAGTCTACATATAAAACAGCTGTTTTGAACAATTGATTTAAAAATTTCGAATTTATTAATTTATATCTGATGATGATAGGTGGATTACTATCGAAACGTTTGTAATTTACAAAATAAAAAATATATTCTTGTTAAAGTTTTTTTTATTATAGGCCTACATAATTATTAAATAATATTCTTGTTTCTTAGAATTTAACGGCCGGTGTCATGATTATTAAAATAAAATTATTATTATCCGGGCTGTAAGGGCGTGGTCTTCCAAATTCTTCATGCCGGTATGTGTTAATCGCTCGACCAGATGTTTCGGCCTTGCCTCTGGAGACCATCTTCAGTGTACGGACTTCGGAAAACTGACATGTACGTCAATACAAACCACAGTACTGCAGTTCCCACAGTATCAGACGTTGTGGTTGTATTGACGTACATGTTGTCAGTTTTCCGAAGTCCTTACATGAAGATGGTCTCCAGAGGTAAGGCCGAAACGTCTGGTCGAGCGATTAACACACATCGGCATGAAGAATTTGGAAGACCACGGGCTTACAGCCCGGATAATAATAATTTTAATAATTATTAAATAATACGTAAAAAACATTTAAACATTTTTTTAAATGATTCATTTCATATATCATCACGTTTTTTAAAGTGTTTGTATTTAGTAAATTTTTTTTATTGTTACATGTCTGAAAAAGCTTTGAACTTTTTTTTCTGTGTTTACTGTTCTTCGCTAAGACGAAAAAATATTTGTTAATCCCAGCTGTTCACGTTTGCCAACTTCAACGTGCTAAACAAATCAGAAAGTGATTTACAAAAACACAAATAGGTTGCCTCGGTCAGCGACTCGTATCCGCAGCCTATTTAAAATGCACGAACACAAAATTTAACTGGAGCAATTTGTTTATCGTTGCATTTATTTTATTTTACGCTAATTTAAATATCCTGTTTATTTATTATATTTGGTGTATTACAATAAAAAACAGTAATTCGTTACGTTTTAAACGTAAATAGAATGAATAAATTCATTACCGTACAACAACAAAAAACAGTTCCATTCCGAAATTGTCAATTGAGCATGTGATAATGCCTGATAAAACAGTTTAATAAAATGCAACAAAAATTATTTTGAAATTTCTGAATTAATTAATTCATTATCGCTGATGCTTTACTGAACAACAAAACATAAATGAATCAAGAAAATAATTTGGTTACTGGGTTGGTTTTAAATTTTCTATGCATATTTTCCTGCTTTCTAAAATCAAACTTTCCACAACTTGGGTTAAGTATACGTGTTGTTGCGAATACTGAAATCCCAAAGTTTCCCTGCCAGCGTTCAGCCTCTATAGGAGCTTCTTTACCTTCTATTTTATTTTTTGCTACAAGATTTTTAATTTCGTCCGTTTCGCTGGCTCTACTTTGGAAGTGTTTTATATATGCGTTAGGTTTATTAATCGGATTGTTACTTGCAATTATTTTTGTATGGAAGAATTCGTTCTCCTTTCAATTTTTGTACCCAATATGTATGAAGATTCACGATGACGCACACTACTCAAAAATTACCACACAAATGAATGAAAACTGACTTTAAAAAATAACAGAAAACAAGAGACACAAAATACTTACAATCCGTATTGTAAAAAGAATGAACTACAACAAAATGAGTTAGCTCCGTATTCTAACTGCGAGTCCCCTTGAATCTGAACTGTCAATTCTAAAGACACGTAATCAACTATAACTGTTACTGTCACTTGTTATTTCGAACGAACGATAGACTGGTTCTGTAGGTCTCTTTTGTTAGTCCCCAGCACGATTGTTTTCCGTGTGGAAAAGTTGCTCTGTATGAAACTGTATTACTGGTGTACTGCAATGTTTCCCAGCAAATCGTCTTCCAGATCAATAATCTGCATGTTACAAGAAATTTTTTCAGATTTTTGGGCGGGAGGGGAGAGGAAATTAACGAAAAATTCTCGTTTCTTTTTTAGCGTGATTTTTTGGCGTCTATCTGCTCGGTGATTTACAAAGCTGTCGTCTTCCAACCTGGACACAGATACGGCAACAACGAATGCCAGTCCTTTTGTTCGCGATTCCATCCGTCTATCTTCGATTCCTTCCAAAGCGACGGCTACTACCGTCACTATTACCACATTAATTCTCAGTTAGGCGAAGACAAGCCACGCAAAAGCAGCAACGACGGACAAACGTCCCAACAAACAAACATTCAAACAGCCATTAACAACAACTAACAAAACAACGACTAACTACGATTTAAGAAGCGGTGGTGGTAGTAGGAACACAATGACATCGACGACCGCAGCTCTCGCTGCTATAAAGCTTGATTAATCAATCCATTAGCTCTGCTGCTGCTGCCCTTACTTAACAACTTAGCAAATCAATTCAGCGCATTATCTATCCGACCGAACCGTTCTCTCGCTGTGTGCAAATTAACGTAGTTGGACCGCGGTCGGGGGGGGGGGGACCGGCCTACTACGTTTTAGAAACGGTTTCTCTCGGTCGCCAGAGCCGACGATGACGACGGCCAAAATTACAGTCCAAATACTCTTTTATCGTCTATCAACGTGTGTAGTAGTAGTGGTGGTGACGCCCTGTTAAAACCGTGTGCGTGCGTTGGACGTGTTGAAAACAATCTCCACCTCTGTAATTTTCAGCCCACATTTCTACTCAAACTTTTATCTTATCAAACTTCTTGTCCCTTGTACATATCAATTTTCCTCCGCACAAGACAAGTCGTTCGCCCGTCACCTTCAGAGTGTTTACTGATTTTCATAAAAGCTTCTCACAGTTAGAGAGCTAAACATTAGAACCGAAATACAGCCTACCTATAATGATAACTTGTTGAAAGCTTGTGGATCCGTTATACTCTTAAGGTCATGGTTTGCTCGTTCTGAGGCTTTCTGGTCGTCGCACGACCTGGTTTTTCGTAACCAACTCGTATCTGACAGTTTTCGTAACTCGTATTAAGTATTTAAATATTTGTAGTAATTTAATTTCTTTTTAAACAAAATCAATTTTATGGAATCAAGCTACGAGGATGTTCAAGCAATTCTAAAGTAAATACCGTCAAACGCAGTGGTTCCCAAACTTTTCAGTCCGCGGACCCCACCTTAAAAAATTAAAAATTTCACGGACCCCGTCCGAGTTATCAAATAAAACAAACAGTAAATATGATACAAACTCATATTTTTTAATTAAAATTTACTAAAAGCAAAACTCTCATAACTTCCAAAATTATAATATTAATGATCTCAAACATAGTTTAATGTGACAATGAAGCTGCTTTTGAACAACTAGCGCTGCAATATTTGGTTTAATGTCTGATAATTTCAATACTAAGTCGCTCTCGACATCAAGTTTATCTCTTTAACTTTGCCAACGTCGGCTCTCTCTTTCCAGCCACACGTGTCGAAATCCAGCTACTCAGGCGTAAAACCAGCTACACGGAAAAACGTTTTGCTTACATACAGTCCTTATACGTGGACTAAAACAACGCGATCAGTTCTGCGTTGATGCGGCGCTCCAGCCACTAGGCTGGCAAACAGATCTGCTACACGACATAATTTAAAGACATTATTAAAGCCATTAGTTTGAAATTATTTTACAATTACAACTAGTTTGCAACAACAAAAAAATACTGGAATCTTCTACTAATTGTTTTAAGAGTCTAAAACGTAGATTTTAGACAATACAAAAATCGAAGAAAATTACAGGATATTCTATTTTTTCTTAAAAGTGTCCGCGGACCCCCTAAAACATTGTTGCGGACCCCACTTTGGGAACCACTGGTCTAACGATTCAATCGAAAACACCGAAAATTGTAGCAGATACTCCATCACGGTAGGTATGTAATCGCATCGGACATACTGACTTTACCAAATTTCTTGTATACAAAAAGAACGCTCAAAACATTTTAACAGACGTTAAAATGCAACGAATTACCTTGAAATCTCACCAACACCGTAAACCCGAAAAAACAATCTCAAAAAACGGCCAAGTCATCTACGACAATAAACTTGGCTGAAGGGACTACGTCAAAATACCATCAAATTAGCCCATAGAACATACTATAATACCAGCAGCAGTGGCTTAACTAGGAATTGTTCCTGGGGGGAGGGGGATGAGACTAACGTGAGGGGTTAGACTCCTTATTTTTCTCAAGACAGATGAGAAATTCAAGATTCTTCCCATAAATTATATTTTATAAATTCTTCGCGTCTCAAAGTTTTTGAGTAAACAGACGTGACGTACGTTGTAAATACGCGCGTTATTTACCAAAACGTTGAATGATTATCATTATTAAGAAAACTCTTTATAACTATTTTACTAATTTAAAAATAGGCTACTCTAATTTCTTTAGTTTTACAATTATTTATAAGCCTTATTTTAACACACGCAACTAGGTTAGAAATAGGCCTACGTTAAATGATTATGGAATTTAGATAAAATATTTAACAGCTCTGGGGAGGAGGGGTTTTCCTCTCCACCGTCGTTACGCTAAGTATGACTTGGTCTATACGCATACCCTCATACTGCCTACGTTTTGTATTTATAAAGTTCTAACTGCCAATAAGCCCAAAACAAAACAAAAATCACTTGACCAATTTCGAATACTACGCGACGTTTCGGCTTCAAATGAAATCGGTGACCGTTCTTCAAACTAAACAAACATTAAATGAGTCAACATAACATAAAAAACTGACAAAGTTGCTTCTCTGACAGGAGGTCGACAGGGTATTGTTTTTGTTGTCTTTACTTATAATAGGCTATTTTATCACATATATAACACCTCAATTAAGTCAACTGTTATAGACACTACTGAAATCTGTACTGTTAACAAATCTGTACTGTTAACTGTTGCATGGATCCAAGCGTAAAAAGTTGAAAAACATTATAGAGTCAATCCTTATAAACGAAATGCGTCGATGGAGAAAAAGGGGAATGGTATGCAGAGTATGATTATATTATCCCTAGCTAGTTGATTAGTAGTCACCGGCTGTAGTGACTGGACCATGGCTTGACAATCGATGACCCCAGCGGTGGGGAAAACACCTGGTCAAGGGCACGGCGGGCGGAGTACGACCGAGAGGCAATCATAAAGGTCAGTAGAAAGGTGTAGAAATGTGTGTTGGGTGGGTTCAAGAGTTCTGTAAGATTCACACTTACTACCTCGTAAATTTTATCTTCTCAATCATTTTTGTTTATCTTTCATATTCTCAAGATGTATCATTTTTACGATGTCCATCAGAATTCTGAAGCCACTCAACAATGACCTTGAAAAATTCAATGATGACCAGTCGTAGTGCTGGCCACATTACACTATACTCGATTACCGTGTGATTACAACAGTGAAAGACTTAACACTGATCCTAAACTGTTCCAAGTGTATCATTGCGGTAACTTTACATAAAAATAAATATAAAAGAAGAGTACTAGAATACATAAGCAATGTAGAAGGGAAGTGATATTCCATGCTTCGACAATTGCGGAAAGGAAAAAAGAAAGGAGAAGCAGACAGTAAGGAACATATCGTGGCTAGGGCACTTCTTGTCAGAGCAACTGGGTTTGCTTCCGTACGAAGTGCTCAGAACTCCTGCTGCGAATAAAACAAGAATTCTACTACGATGTTCGCCATCATACGATAACAGGAGATGGTCATCGCTTATTGAAAATACAGACGGCTGCGTACTGTCCAGACTTTTAGTTTTACTTATCTTACATAATACTTAATACGACTCGTTTTTCTGGCACTGAAAAGATAGAATGTCTAGCAGTTTCAAGAGCCTTCTGATGTGTTCACTAGATTACTTGTGCCCAAAAATAAAATAATAATTAGGACATATATGGGACGGTGAGATAACGATAAATTTAATTGGAATTCTATCTAAGCAGAATGTCATAATTCCAGTCATGTATCGTTCCTTAAAGATTCAAAGCAAATAAAGGAAAGGCTTACGGAAAAATTAAAACTTGTTTTTCAGAAGGTGTACGTTCGTTATCAAACACGACTGACAGACAAGGCGAAAATAATACACAGCGCGTTATTAGTCACGTAAAGCTTGAAATTATCATTAGTCTATTATTATCAACGGTGCTGCATTCTTTTCAGGTGAAGTCATGCTCTGATAACCCATTCGGCTGCCACCTGTTAATATTCCAGTAGTCGCTTGAGTGTATATTTGCTCTTTATACCTGGATGCTAGTACGCATGGCCGACACATTCTGTAACGTCCTTACAGCGCTGTAAAATTTCAGCCTTTTTAGGTATAAATTATGCTTTTGTACATAAACGAGCTAAAAACCATAATAGTACCCTGCACTGCTACAGTCTCAAAATTATTTGTTAAACATGACGGTCGATCATCTCAGCAAAAATTCAATCACAATCAATCAGACGTGGTGAACAAGTTTATGTACTTATATTTACTGTTATATCTCTACGGGATTTCACTATAGTCGTTAAAAAAAATTCGCTGTAGCAAGAATACCATTAACAGACCTGACAAAATGTGGAAAGGACAAACAGTTTCAAAGCCTCCCGATAGCCATCTCTTAATGGACGCTGACACAACCACATAGCAGATGATATGTGTCCTCGAAATGTGTCATTTTCAGCATGTTACAAGTGGAAAGCGAAATGAATGCTTCCGTATTATGTGAACTCCAGACATAATAGATACCTTATTAAACCAAATTACCAAAACGTACTCAAGTTATCCTAGACACGTACGTTATTCGCCGTCAGAAAAGGGGTATAATTGTACGAAAATTACCTGTGTGTCAAGTACTCTAAAGAAATTTAGGGCGTACATAGGGTGAAAAGCAGAGCGGGATCCGCGCGGCCAGACAGTCTCTTAGAGAAAAAAATTCTGTAGTTATAAGAGGTTTGAGGGCGCGCTCCTTGTGCCCGCGGTTACGTTAGTAAAGGTCAGTTATGTTACATGCGTTTTAGGTGAGCTAAAGCCCCCAAACCCCCCTCCGGGTGAGCCACTGAGGCACCCCCATTATATTTTTTGTTAAACTATTATTAATTTCATAATTTTATGAAACTTATTAAAAAATACATCTTCCTACTTCCCCCATTTATGGATGCATCATACTATCGGAGATTTATTTTACTTCTTCCTCTACATTGTCGGGGATTAGGCACTTTTCCTGTTCCAACATCGAAGGTCATCTTTCCATTTGTTTCGAGATCTCCTACACTTCGACGCTCTGTAGGCTTATATTCTAATACTGCTTTGGCAATTCATCCCACCAGCATGTTATCTACAATCCCTCCGATATGTCGCCATGTCATACACGATACTTTTGATTCCCAATTCCCAATTTTTGATTCCCAATTTGTATACTTTTTATACACACATTTCTCAATCTATCCAACGTTATACAGTATTTCGCTTTACGCAACCAACAGAGGAAACAAGACGAATTTGTAGGCCCAGGAGAAATTAGCCAACACAGTCACGCGACGAGCTACTGACAAATACTAATATAAATTTACTAAGAAGATTAAAATTATAAGCCTATTCTTGAGAGACGGACCATATGCCTACCATATACGGTAATGAGAAATCTGAACAGACAGATGAAGGATGTTGGATATTTGACTGTCATTGTGGGAAAGAAGGAGCAAGACTCTTGTAGACTTTATGGCATAGGGACGTTATTGAGGAAATGTCTCCACAAGTGGATGTTGATAGATAACATGGTAGGTGATCCCCTGATTACGGAAGAATTAGATGAAGTACTTGCATGGGCCAGAAATCTTGAAGACTCCATGCCAGGACATTGTAAACGCAGAATTGATAAAGTACAGAGGACTTCTGCTGAGGCTACACCTGTGCATTCTTACTATGTCTGTTACAAGTAGCCTACAGACAGGTTCGAATGGCCTGGCGAATGGGTAACGTAATCTGGGTATTACCTCCTTATTAACTGTTACTTGTTGTATTCTCTTACTTTTATTTATTTAGCCATTTTTGTTACTGGTAATCCTCTAAACAGCTGACTAGAATTCAATCCGAATCACTCACTCAAGTGTAAAACCCAGAACATTCATCTTTTCCCATAATTCTCTTTCCTATGACTTTTCCTTTCCATGATTACTCGTAATATAAAATTGACAATCAACAAGTTAAAATTAGACAGCAGACTCGTATGAAACAATTAAAGGAACTGTAGAGACTTTCTTTGAACAATGCCGCACGATAGACTGCCTGTGGCAGCACTATCGCAATAGGCCCAAAAGGGGAAACGACGTAGACTACAGGTATCGTGGATACGAGGAAATAGTAAATACCCGAACAAACTTGGTGAAGTCTAATCTTCCGTAAAGAAGAATAAGGTATCGTATCCGCAGATGCATAGAAGATGACTGCCATACCCATAAATTACCGTAATGTAGTCGGTAAAATGTTATCAGTATCAAAATTGTATCAGTTTATGATGAAAAGGTACTGAAACATACACAATAGTAAAGCTTTCAGTTTATCTTATTATTTCATAAGGTATACGATACTAGATATATTTATTTTTACAATGTTGTTACCACTGCACAGTTATTTGCATTACACCTAATGACCGACTGAGGACGGATGGAGTACACGAATTTATTTATCAACGTGGGCTTGAAAACAAAAAATTATCGCACCCTCATGATATGCATACATCATACACGTTTTTTTTCCTGAAATTAACACGTCCCCATTTGGGACGCAGTATTTTTATAAACACATAGATAGGTAACAGAGAGTACAGCGGTTTATCGTGACCGTGCCGTTTGATACACGGTGGAGATACACAGAGAGTTCACACTCGCAATTACTCTCTCCCCCTTCACCCTGCCACAAAATAACGCTAAATTATAATCGCAATAACACCTCGTTACTGAAACGCGATGAACGTTTCAACCAGTCCACACGATTCTATTTGTTTCCAACTAATTTAATTTAGTTACAATATATCACGTTCTCTGTCAGCAACAATCATAGTGAATTATTTAGAGCATATGGAAACGTTCATTATATCACGTACATAAATATTATGGCCTTTTCTTTACGTACTTCATTTTATATTTTCTTATTTGTTAATTGCATTATTGCTCGACTACATTCATACATTCATTTATTATACGTGCAAAAATGCAAGTTATCATCATGCTCACCTCTTTTTTCTGTCTACTGAATTAGGTATATTCAGTATAAACATATAATGATAAAACCGATGCATGTACAATGTATGTTTAGAGAAAAATGAAGTTAGAATCGCGTTGTTGAGGAAAAAACGAGAAAAGCCAGAAAGTCACATAGAATAAAAAAAAACGAACGGTTATCAAGATTATATTTCAGGACTGAAATTCGTATTATCTTCTCCAGCGTTACAAAATCCTGTCCTCTTCTGTTAGACACGGAAAGTCATAAAACCTATTGCCATAAAAATCCATGGCTTTATAAACAGGTCTGCGCAGAATACTGAACGTTTTCTGGCTAGACCAGATCACCGACACAGAACTCTTGGAGAAAAACGAATCAGAAACCGTTGGGGCATCCCTGAGAAAACCGTGGGACGACGAGCCGCTGAATGAAATCCGGAAGATGCTCGTACAAGGCGACCGAAGATCACGAAAAGAACAATCCTCCTGGAAGGAAAGACGCTGAGAAAATTATGGGGGAAAACTAAGCAAACCTCCAACAACCGGGTAAGATGAAGAGAACTGTGGACCTCTTTATTTCGAGATGGAAGGATAGGGTTACGAACGTGCTCACGCACGCTCGTGAATGTCAGTAGAATAAGACGGGTCAGGGTCAGACTGTCTTTGAAGAGTCGAGCAACATTAAAACGAATTACAAACTGCTAAGTTCGTTTAATCGAAGCCAGCAGCAATCACTTTCAAGCTGCAAAACGTGTAGCCTACGTACATCGCCGGAACGTGCGTTGACTATGATAACAACAATAAGGAGAACAGTTGTTTGGATACATCAGTAGTATAGACATATAAATCGCCATTTACAGAAGTAACAAAATAAAATGGAGATGAGAACAATTGGCTAAACAAAAAGAAGTAAGTGATCACTCTCGACCAATATGACAACGGTCCTTTGCTAGATCTTCTTCTTCTTCTTATCCTTTTCAAGGATTAGGTTAGATAAACCTGTTCCGGCACCCATCTCATCCTCGAACGGCCCACGTCTAGTCTGCCAATGGCTTTATAGTTCAGTGCCGCTTTCGGCAAACGATCCTACGTCATCCTTTGCAGATGATCCCACCACCATTGTCTTCTGTAAATTGAAATAATTTCATTGATGTATTTTACTTCTAGTTCTGCTCTGATATCTTCATTCCTTATTCTATCTTGCAATGTATAATTTAAAGTATTTCGAAGAAACTGCATTTCAGTACTCTGAATCTTGCCGCATTCCCTTTTTGTCATGACCCACGCCTCACTCGCATAAATCAATGTGGCTATTGCTATTGTCGTATAAAATTTAATCCTTGTGCTGTGTCTCGTTTTTTTCTAAGATTTCTATGAATCGTACCACAAATATTCCTAAATTTATTTATCTTCTCGCTTATATATCATATTCAGATTCATAGCTTACTGCACAGCCGAGATATCTGAAACGGCTCACTTGTTCTAAAGTGCTGTTGTTTATAACTATCTTAGTCCTCACTGGATATTACCTTTAATAGCCATGGTTTTGGCATTTCTTACTGAAACTGTCAGTGAGTACTGTCTTCCCACTTCTTGTAACTGAAACCGGAATTCAGGTCCTCAGGTCCTTTGCTCGTAGATGCCCGATTAATTTCTGTGGTTCAGTAAACTGAACAAGATTTCCTCTGACCAGCAGTCTCTGAAGAATGTCCGACAATCATGATCTAGATCAAGTAAAAGGTCAGATCTCTCTCTATCCTGCCCTATCTTGCTGTACTACACTACATATCTTTTCTCGCGCGCGCGCGCTTTCCTGGAACATCATTGTAGGAGGCGGCGCGCTCGGTCGTAGAGAGAGAAAGGGAGGGAGGGAGGGAGGGAGGGAGGGAGGGGAGAGAGAGAGAGAGAGAGAGAGAGAGAGAGAGAGAGTATGAAATAAAGTTCAGCAAACATGCTGTTTCCTCGGCTGCCCAGCTGAGAGAATCTTATCATCTATCATTGTGATTTCCCCTTTCTATTGCCACCGACCATTTTCTCTTCTGCTTTGTCTGCTACATAAAATATAGTTTTCTTCTAAAAAAAAGACTGCAGTAGTGGACGGACTATTACACTCACTTCACGCTCCGCGTACTCCTTCAAGTGTGAGGAAGTCATCACCATTGATGTCCGTTCGTTGTTTGGCGTACGCACACACGGGCGCGCGCACGTTTTCCTGTCGGCAGTTATTGTTCAGTGGGCCGCAAAAGAAGTAACGGCAGAGCGGCGAGTGGTGGGCGAGGAGAGCAAATGATGGGTGTGCAGCGCTGTCCCCGTGATACGCAAGAAGAAGAAGAAGAAGAAGAAGAAGAAGACGATTGTACGATCGTTGTTTACGACGGTGAACGTTGCTGCTGTTGGCGATCCCCCCCCCGCCCTGACCCTTTTTCCTTTCACTACCGAAGTCTGTCTGTCTATCCGAGCAGAGTCGTAAAATTTCATGGAGCAAAAAATAAGTTCACATCGCAGCATCGCACGAAATGCGTACGTCACGCTCAAATGTATTGGTTCGCCCCGTCCGACCGCCATTCATTCCCTTAACCCTATTCACTCCACCTCACACTCGATAAGCTCCATGCCTACGCGGTAATGTAAACGCGTTTCAGCTAAAAGATCACCTTTCTTGTTTTCTGATGATGATGATCTAAGACTGCCACTCATCCAAAGACTGTATAGGATGCACATAAAAGTAGCCCATTAAAGATCTCCACGGAATATCAAATGGAATATCGTTGATAGCCGTCTAGCTACTGAAGACGCCATATCACAGAATCAGCGATAAACGTACGTGTACTGTTGGATAAAAAACGCTGTTGAACTTAACAAAAGATTTGCTTTTAACGATCAAAATTACGAAAGCTTACAAAAAATACTGCGTGGCATTAAGAAGAAAACACACTCACACACATACGCGCACAAAACCACCTTAAAAGTGACACTGACGATGGCCCCACCAGACGTAGAGATGTGAAACTACAGCGTTAAACGAGGCCGACCCAACGACCACTAACACAGTTACACAGTACAGTATGCTTGTGTAATCTGGATGCTGCTGTTGGTTGAGTGTGTTGCTGCTCTCTCTCTCTCTCTCTCTCTCTCTCTCTCTCTCTCTCTCTCTCTCTCTCTCTCTCCTCGCCCTACACAATTAAGCTGCAGCCATTATCCGCCTACTTCTACTGCTACCCTCAACACTAAACGCGCGCACTCGAATTGCTTTTCTCTAGATTGTTGTATGTTACAATTTAACTCCATGGCACCATATGCTTCCTTTCTGTTAATACCACGATTATGTCTCTCTCACTCCCCCCCTCTCTCTCTCTCGCTTCTCTCACCAATACATACACGCGCGATTTCAACTATACACATATTAAGGGGTTATAACAATATCTAAAGGAAACTCAAGTGATGTCGAGTACCGTGAGGATGGTGCAAACAGTCGTTTGATGTAAGTAATGATGCAATTCGTTTACGGCAACGTTCATTCATTCTGTTCTCAATTAACACGTTAATATTATGAGCTGCCTGTACAGAGAAGTCGTTTTAGAATTTGCCTAACTGGAACGACGTGCGTCAGGTAGGAAAATCTTGACGATGTTTGTCATGCTCATGAACGTATGGATTGCGAAATTAACCTCGTTAAAAGAAAAGGAAAGTAATTTAACAAGGAAGTCTAGTCAGTGTAGTCTAATCAAGAGCATCCTACTTACTTTCTTCTTGGATTTTGTTTTGTTACTTTGCTTGTAACCTCGATCCATAACTTGTCCGTCCATAATCTGAAAACTCAGGTCCTCCAGTTGATCGACTTCTAATTCCGTTATAGCCCTTAAAACCATCTCTACACCCAGTTTACCCCAACAACATTTTGTTCCACACGTTTATCGTTCCTCTTATTTACTTTTACCATAATCACACAGCTAATCAACTTGATTATGTTCCCCAGGCATCTATAGATTATTATTGTTTTTCTTATCGTCATTATCTTCATCGCGTTCGTCACACATTTCGGAATTCTTTAAAGGCTGGCGACTATTATCCCATACTTTTTCTCTGTTTCATGCGTTGCCATAACTTTGTTTCTTATCGAATTTACACATATGGTCAAAATTCTTATCTCTGAAATTTCATCATTTGTTTCTTCCACGCATTTCACATCACGCTGTGTTCCGTTTTTATTATTAAGTCGTTACTACAAGACTACTGTTATTTCTTAGTTTGTTCTAAGCTAAACTCAATTTTTTTTTAATCGCAAACAGTACTTTAAACGGCACAACGAAAAAGTCGGGGAAAGAGTGAAAGAATAGGCTATATATCTACTTGAAATGTAATGAACGGCAGCTACATCGACATGGGAGCATTTAAATAGGCAAACAAAAAACCTGAAAATCAATACGTATTCAAACTACGCATAACAAAAAACATTTAATACAAACTTCAAGTCTGTGTAGCTTGATTCCAGCAAATAAAAACTGACCGAACTCTCAAAAAGCACGTGATAACAGAAGAAAGTATGAACACATTAACCTAGAGAAGCTCACAAAAAGCGGACTGTAGCTTCATGAGTGGGACCCTAGCGAAAATACGTACATAATTAAAGCTTGCGTTCTCCTACGTGTTTCACAATCAGAACACAATTTATGAAAAAGTAGGTATACACTTATTTTTTAAAAAAATCATCGTCAGTTGTACACACTTACGTCAAAATGATAATCAGTAGTAAACCGAAAAACACCAGTAGTTGTCCGAAACTTTAGGACTGTCATGCAGTACGAGCAGCCAAATGGAGGTGACAATCTTACTAAAGTGGAACAGACGTGGGCAGAACTGAGCGCGAATCGCGTGCCTTCGTAAGAATTAACACTTGATCCTTGTAAGACGGAGGAACAATTACTGGCGTCGAACCTGTTTTTAACAGTGTACACTGTTGTCTCGTTAAAATAACGGTGTCACGCACAATGAATTATAAGTAACACTATAACATATTTCCATCTTATTTCCTAAATCTTATTTCTCCATCGACGAGGAAGGTTTTGTTACCGACCAGATTCTTATGTTATCGGTCACCTTGTCGGCAACATACAGCCTATAAAGCTAAGACAGCTGCAAGTCGGTTGCCGTCTATTACAATGATACGGCAATAGATTTGTACGGCGACTAGTATGAACAATAACAATACGTATTAAATGTTCATTTGATTTTAGCGATTACTGTATTTGGGTAGGGTTCTGAATTAAGACTTATTTGGAAAAAGTGTTAATAAAGATTGTGATTGTTTTTCTGTCTCTAGTGTTGAACTGAGTTTTCATCTCAAAGATACACGTAACAAGTACACTATTTAAAATGCTACTGTAGATCATGCATAGCAAATATAATGATAAAAAAATAATAAGCATACTACAGTTGATTTCACGTTTTGTATTAGTAAGACAGTGTAAAAAGTGAATTATTAGTAAACACAGTTATTGAGAATTAATGAGTCTCCAGCAATTTAATATTCTGACACAATAAATAGTTGTAGAAATGCTAGCACATATTTATTAAGTCAATTTTCTTTAATCGACTTTTTGAATACCTACGTGATTATCCAACTTCTTCTTCTTACTCTATCAGGGAATGCGCGAATCGTCTATTCAAAGGAAAACATCCATTTCACCGACGCTTCCTAGGCCTTCCTATACTTCTTTACCTAATAGCCTTATATTGACAAGCTTCCTTAGACAACCTGCCATTTGGCATCCTATTCAGCTGAGCAAGCCATCTCCTGTTTTTTTTCACCAATACGATATTGGTTCTTAAAAATGTTGAACTCTTTGTGAAAGTCGTCACTGTAGAGTCTATCTCTTCGTGTGCAGCCTTTAACAGATCGCAAGAATCTCGTCTCCACTGCTTATATCCTACTCGGCTGTTTCTTAACCTTAACAAAAGTCTTAGAACCATACAACAACACTGGCACAGCCAATACCTTACAAAAGTTTAATCGAATCTCTTTCCTTGTTTTCCTCGATAACAAGGAACTGTCCTACATACTGAGTAGTGTGTACAACTGAGTAAGTGTGTATAACTGACGATGATTTTTTTTAAAATAAGTGTATACCTACTTTTTTATAAATTGTGTTCTGATTGTGAAACACGTAGGAGAACGCAAGCTTTAATTATGTACGTATTTTCGCTAAGGTCCCACTAATGAAGCTACAGTCCGCTTTTTGTGAGTTTCTCTAGGTGAATGTGTTCATACTTTCTTCTGTTATCACGTGCTTTTTGAGAGTTCGGTCAGTATTTAATTGCTGGAATCAAGCTACACAGACTTGAAGTTTGTATTAAATGTTTTTTGTTATGCGTAGTTTGAATACGTATTGAATTTTCAGGGTTTTTGTTTGCCCATTTAAAAATGCTCCCATGTCGATGTAGCTGCCGTTCATTACATTTCAAGTAGATATATATTCTTTCACTCTTTCCCCGACTTTTTCGTTATGCCGTTTAAAGTAGGCTACTGTTTGCGATTAAAAAAAATTGAGTATAGCTTAGAACAAACTAAGAAATAACATTAGTCTTTTAACAACTTGCGTCATTTAATGTTGATGATCATAATCCACATCGTAAATGATGTCACAACCAAAAGCGGAAATGTGACACCTGCTCTAAACTCTTATTACCGAATGCAATCGCAAGGTGTATTTGCCCACAACAACAATGCAATCTAAGTTCGCAAGGTGTATTTGCCCACAACAACAATGCAATCTAAGTTCGCAAGGTGTATTTGCCCACAATTACCGAATGCAATCTAAGTTCGCAAGGTGTATTTGCCCACAATTACCGAATGCAATCTAAGTTCGCAAGGTGTATTTGCCCACAATTACCGAATGCAATCTAAGTTCGCAAGGTGTATTTGCCCGCAAAAACCATAGTTTTTGTCTTCTGCACAGAAATCTGGATGTTGTAACGCGAACAGACTTCCTGCTGGAACATCGATCCCTAGAGATCGCGTTCACTGTTTTGGTTTACTTGGTTATTATTATTTAAATTATTTGATCATCCCCAAATACAGAACTGTATTCAAGTATGATTATCTATTAAAAATAAAATTATGTTCTAAACAGACTTTGTGAAACGGTTCAATATTATTTGATTCATGGTCTTATATTAATTACAAAAATAAATAATAACTTTGACTAAATTAATAATAATAATATAATTCCAAGAAGAGAAAACTTAAGAGATAAGTCGCTGACAGTTGAGCAGAGAGTAATTAATTGACATGGAAGCAACACAAGAGCACAGAGCACCAGGATGCACTAGTTAATAAACATGCTGGGATAATTACGAAGACTACGACTGACTCTTCGTAAATCACTCTGTATGAGAGACGTGCGAGAGAGCGCGCGCGTGTGTGCGATGAGGTCGCTGGCGGGCGAATGCAGCAAACAGCTTGACGTTTCAACTTACGTACACGCAACCAAAATTTGCCGTTCAATGAGCGCACTGAAAACTGATTACAATGTGCAACCGGCGTTTGCTGTGGTAAAAAATAATGACAAATGGACCTCCGTTTCTTTTTGGCTTCCTACGAAGAAACCCACATACAGCACGACCTCTCGTCCAAATCAAAACACGCACAAGCGCGCGCTCACACACATAATCATACACTTTGCGGATTCTTTTAATACTTTCTTAAGCGAAATATGTCCTTGGTGGTTTCTTTTTTAAGGGGGGGGGGGCTTAAAAAGGTTTTCAGCCGATGCGACATATCGACAACTCCGTTGTATCCTCCCCAGAGACCGTACGGTTGTTGAAGAGATGATGGGACTGTAACTGGCAAGATTATTTAAATCGTGAACTGACGAAACAGTGACACCTTTCTAATTAAGTCAAAATACAAATAAAACTACAAATTGGCTAATTAGTCGTCGTTCTAACAAAGTTTTCGTGATAAAATTTCACGTAGATTCCCATCCCCGATTGTCTGAGTATTTGAACCAATACAGAAGAATGGAGTTTGGAATGTAATCAGTTACTTAATCAATTAATAAATTATGAATTACTTGTTAAATAGTAGAAAGAGCCTGCCGTAGATTAAAGACTACAGAGGCTCCAGTGGGGATGTTATGTTGTCAGAAAGGAGGAACAAAAACTAATGAAAAGGTTTTTTAAAGCACGGAAGAGCATAGACCAGTTGGGAGATCCTGAAACAGATGGTAGGAGGATGTTCTGGAATTCGAAAAACCAAAAATTTCGCAACTGAAAGAGAGCACCTGTGAACAATGACGGATGGGAAGTGGAATGATGAAGTTCAAAGCCCAGTGCGGACTGTAGTTCATGTCTCCATACACCTATAGTGTGGGTAGTCAAATTCGTATCATGACGTCATCACCATAGAGGTCGTTCACATCTTTTACACGGCCTCCCCACACACCTTATGCATACAGGTTTGTAACTGAGGGTTGATTTGGGGAGTCGGGGCTCAGATTTCCTTTCACATGCTAACCTGTCCATGTATACTACAAATGTGGGCAACAAACTACACCCTTGTCCTATTTAGGAGTACGCCTAATTATGTAATTATGCCTGACATTTTATGATTGATTTATTAACTACTGTATATAACAGGACAAAAAACATTAACAAAACAAGAAACATCATCAATTGACGACAGTAATGATTTTCGGGCCACACAAGCGATCCACTGGTAGTTTTCTTTGTCTAATTAAAGCACAATTTAAAAACACAAGCGTACATAGTTTTCATACACGAAGGATTTTTAAAGCTGCTGCGTCTCCTTTCCTTCAAACATTCTTCATTGGTTTTCCATTTTTCTCACTATTCCCACTCTCGTTTCTCTAAGCCTCCTCATTATATAATCAGCCAACATTTCGTTCCTTCACCACCTCCTTCGTAACTCCCTTCTACCTAACGGGCTCCAATCTTCAGTGTATTCAACCACCTTCTACATTCCGCACTCCTAACAGATCTTGTACCGTACCGTCTTTGAACACCTCTCGTTCACTGTAAACCTTAGTATACGTGTATCCAGGTAAAAATAACTGAAACACAGATCAAGAAACGCATAACATGACGCAGAAAACTCAAAACGTTCAAAATCCCAAGGCCCATCCACAAAAGATAAAAATAACAGCATTACATTCTGACACGAGGAAACCGATGTAGACGGACAACAACAGAAAAATATAAATGTATTGTGTAAAAAAAAATGATTCCCAGAGAAATGAATCACACATAAAAAAAGACGGAGGGACGGAAATCCACACGGGTGGAAAAAATCCACCACTACCACCCAACGTGAATACGATACATTTTCGTAACACGATATTACCAGAGGTATTTCACACACTACTGAGTGAGGCGCGGTGTGTGTGTGTGTGTGTAATCCAAGATGAAATCACTTCAACTGACACTATCGCCACTACCAAAACACAATCTACCAAAATATTGTTCGCTCCCGTTACATGTTAGAGAAGAAAGTTATACGTTAAGGGAAAAAACATCAGCATATATAAACACGAAAACAACGACAAATAGATAGGCGAGGACGATATGGAGAATATCTTCTCTGCGGGCAGAGAAGAATGTGTTTTCATAATAATATAATATAATTTTGTTTTTGTTTTGTTGTGCGTTTGTCTGTGTTTTGCTTGGTCTCTGGTCGGTCACGCAGTGTTGTTTTACTCAAAAACTTGGCAGCTCAACATGAAAAGCACTCCAAGGTTAAACAGAGTTCTTGTTCATACACGAGACGACAAAATTCTCTCTCAGGAAAAATGAAATAAAACGCTACATGACAATACGTAGTCATCCCGCTCGAACGGTTTCGTACGAGCGCGCGCTAGTGTGCCAAAATTCTGGTGGGCGACGTCACGAAATTACCGATCCGTACTCGCTCCACGGACCGGAAACCGACCGGCTATCGAATGACAAAAACCATCAGCTGTGTGAATCTGTTTTAAATTCAGTGCCAGGAATACAGTAAAATTGATTTATTTATTTATTCCAAAAGCATACTCTCCTGCGTCTTCCGATTCCCAGGCTTTCTTTCTTTTCTGCTTTCTTCTGTCATGTCAATCTCAAGCCAATACTAGCCCTATTAATTTATCCAACACATCCGATCTACAGACTAACTGAATTAATCTATTTACGTCATTTTATGACAACTAAATTGCTGTGTATGTTCAACAATATTCTTTAAAAAGTATAGAATAGCACTTATTCCAGTCTACTAATTTTATTGAATTCCGGTAAGCGCTTCAGAGCGATTCGGCTTACCTTCAGATCAACAAACTTCACATCGAAGGTGTGTTTCTTCCGATGTTCAGACGAGCCGAATCGCTCGAATGCGCTTATCTGAAATCGCTAACTCGTTACATTATTACTGAACATGTAACTTATATTATTTTGAGAATGAACTAGTTATAACGAGTATTTTTTTAAATAATTTATATAATATTATTTATTTTATTATTTTATATTATAATATTATTTATTTTACTTAATAATGCCTGGGAGAACCAGGAAAAGAAACAACTCCCGATGTTCAGACGAGCCGAATCGCTCGAATGCGCTTATCTGAAATCGCTAACTCGTTACATTATTACTGAACATGTAACTTATATTATTTTGAGAATGAACTGGTTATAACGAGTATTTTTTTAAATAATTTATATAATATTATTTATTTTATTATTTTATATTATAATATTATTTATTTTACTTAATAATGCCTGGGAGAACCAGGAAAAGAAACAACTCTGGGAGTTCTATGTTTAACAGTGTTATTATTAAAGTTCCAATAATGCTAGATAAAGATATCTTGTATCATTAAGTTCATCGCTACCTTAGTCGGCACGAAAACCAAGACAATTTTATAACTAAAATATAAAAAGTGGGAATCTCATACGTTATCATACATCTGGGATTCACGTAGCTACATAGTATATAAAATAAACTAAGTAGAGTCATGTACTAAATAAGGTTCATGGAAATAAAACTCCAAAGCATAATAACCAAAAACAATTTTCTTTTTTTGAGTGGTTTGAGGCTTGTCGGTGAGGACAAGTCTCAGGCTAGCCCGCATCAGCCATTTGGTTTGGATATGTGGAGTCGCACGCCCAGTGCAGGCCGGCTGATGAGAGGGTGGTGGGAGCAGACAAGAAAATGAAGTATTTTGTGGAAGATAAACATTTTATTTTTATTAAAGATAATAAGACTAGCTACACGAAAAGCCTCTTGTACGTAAAATTTTAATCCATATACATTACTGTATTTAAATTTAATCCAGTACTTTACAATTTTTATCTGAAACTTATAAATTAACATTCTTATTCTGAATTTACATTACTGTAATTTATATTTTACTGCTTAATTCACTTGAATTAGACTAAACTTTCATTACCAATTTACATCTGTAACTTTCATTACCAATTTTATTTGCAAGTCCCGGAAAAATGTATATAGTATAATATAATATAGTTTTATTTATATAGGTTACGTTTAGATACCAAGGTTCAGACTATCGAGGTTCCATTGCGCATTCTTTACGTCTCAGGAGGTTGTCCAGCGGCTACTTGCTTCTTATTTTAAAATAAACAGATATTCAAAATTACAAAAAACAAATCTATTTCGTAAACAACAAATGAAAGGAGTACAGGCGAACAGACATTTAAGCAGACTGCGGGGCAGCCATATTATGATTCATAAAACTGTTTGCAGCCAGAAACAGTTAAATGAACAACGACCTCTCTGTCTCTCCTACGGCCGGACAGGACAACAGAAAGCGCCCACAGAACAGGTAGTAATGTTGGGTCAGCCGTGTAACGGTAAATGCGTGGACACCGGGCGTCTTATCAAAGCTGTAGATCGCCTTGATAACTTGGTACCAACCCACTACAAAATGGAAACGGGTCTAAACAGCGGGGTTGGAACACTTGTTCGGACTAACATTTGCTCGGAAGTACGTGTTGTCAACGAGATGATAAAACGCGTCCACGAACACACACACACAGATGTATACCAATAAACAAGTACTTTGTCTACTTCATTCTTCCAGTCCTATTATGTACAAAATTCGAATCTTACTGCCTCAACAAAGGGGGATTCTAATACAAATGTAGGTATATATAATGCTAAATTCTAGTATGAAGCCCTGTATTATCAGTTTAAATTATAATAGTTTAAATTTTATGAAGGTGAAGGCCATAATAATAAATAGTGGAGAAAGTCTCCGTTAGATTTTTATTTTAATTGTTTATTATTTTATTATAATTTTGTTAAGGGCATATTTAGCTACAGTGTTCCATTTCCACAGATCACCTTGTAAAGGCAGTCTTTTATAGTTCCCAGAAATATTCTTAGGGTTTTTTAAATTCTTTTGTTGTTTTTGTTTTTAACATTTTTATATACAATGCCAAGAATCATTTATACAATATTTACAATTTGTTTACTGCACAGTATTTACAAATTATATGAATTTTTTAGATAAACTGACAATTTTTACTGCAATTTGTGGATGAAAAATAAGTTTGGAATTTTCCCAAAACCTTTACATGTTTTAATGTGTGTGTGTGTGTGTGTGTGCGCGCGCGCGCGCGCGCGAGGCGTAATACACTTAACAACACAATAATAACAGTAATAACAAATAATAATGATGCGTTTAATGGTAGGCCTAACAGTACGAGTCCTAATAAAATGTGATTTCATAATTATAATTAATTGTAATTATATAATTAATAATGTACACAATATAAAAATATCTAGGATTTAGACGCAGAGAATTTGATCAGGCTAACTAAAAGAACTGGAAATAGGCCTATAGGTTGTTTTCAAATGATTACTTGATTGTCGTCAATATGAACGTTCGTTTTTTCCCAATTACCTGTTAGATAAAATAAAGGGCTTATTGTTGGGATTATGTAGTCAGGTTGACCACGTAACACTTCTTAAAACTCCTCGTTAGCTTCTGTGCTAATGTAACTGGTTAATACCATACTACACTTCCTGGAACCATGAATTTCCTACAACCGTTGTGTCTCCAAGCAAACGTCGTTGGGAGCAAGTATCACAACTTCTACTACGAACTAAGCAGTTAAAGTAATAGGAGCAGAGCAGCAGCAGCAGCAGCAGTAGTAGTAGTAATAGCAGCAGCAGTAGCAGTAGTAGTAGTAGTAGTAGTAGTAGTAGTAGTAGTAGTAGTAGTAGTAGTAGCAGCAGCAGCAGCAGCAGCAGCAGCAGTAGTAGTAGCAGTAGTAGTAGTAGTAGTATTAACTTGTCAGCAATTCTTTTCACTGGTATAACATTTATTACAACTATTTAATCATGACATTATACTATATATTTTTCTAAGTTACAACTAATTTATTCCGATGTTACACCTACTATAATTACACAAATACATTGTAGCGCTGAATTCAATTTGCATGGCGATGTTTCTTAAGTAAATTATTTTTTGAGGGGAATTGCTTTTAACACGATATTTGAAAATGTCATGTATGAATTACTATTTTTTTTTTCACATAATTGTTTAACCAATCATCATTTTATTATGGAGAAGGTAAATCATGAAAAATTACTGAAGATAAACAAATAATTTTTCAAATTTGTTCAGTACAAGAAAGTGACGCCGTAATCAACAACCTAATGACGCTACATCAATTTCCATTCTGTTCGGCATAATTATACTGTCTAAACAATAACAATAATTGAAATTACAATGTCTCACCTTGTAAAACAAAATTTAGTGGTGTAACAAGGACGATTCAGCAATTTACAAATAAACCAGAAAAATACACTTAAAAACTGGGAAAGAACATAGCGTCACCCACAATGCAAAATTATGAGAACGAAAAGAAAAACTCGACCTTCGTAATTTTGTCGACGAGCTTGCTAGCGTCACCCACAATGCAAAATTATGAGAACGAAAAGAAAAACTCGACCTTCGTAATTTTGTCGACGAGCTTGCTGGTCAGCTGGCCCACTGCCTCCGTGGCTGGCTGCTAACGCAGCACATAGTCGCTTCTTCTTCTTCTTCTTCTTCTTCTTCTTCTTACTCAGCAAAGCCAGGGAAGAAATGACGTCATCGATTGATGCTGTCGCATCTACTACAGTGCTCTTATTTCAATGGCCCTAAGTCTATTATGCTCTTGTAACCTATCGGGTGGCTGCTAAGTTACAACTGTTTGTTTGACGTGTTTCCGGAGGTGAAGTTGAATCATTAGAATGAACCGTTCTTTTGAAGACAATTTATTGTGATTAGCAAAATACAAACGAACTTTTACAAGTTACTTTATACAAACTCCTCTTGACAAACTATAAGTCAGTTAATTCAATTACTCTTTTAAACTTTAAGTACCTTCAGTTACTAGTACTTAGTTTACAAATTAATGTAACTACTTTTAGTTACTTCAAAAAATACAAAGACAACTATTGACAACATCTGGTTTTCCGGCTCTCTAAGAACACCTTCCAACACAGATCAAAGTCAAAATAAAAATGAGAAAAGATGTATAAGTTCTCTCGGACCTCTTACACAATCAGATCTGTCTTCTCCAGCGAATGCTAGTTTTTATAGTACATCATCGTGGGTGTAACACTTAGTTTTAGTGGTGGGACTGTTCCTTCCTCTTAATTCTAAATCCTTAACTATGATAGGCTAAAACTAGTTGAAGTGAGGGTAACTCTCTTATAATTTTATAGGAACTATCACTATTCGTCTGAGACACTGCATCACGTGACCCTACGTCACGATTTGGGGGTGTTTTACTACTTTAGATTAAAGTTCTCACGCAAATACAACACCTGTCTTCACCAATGTTCACACGGAGTACACCTGGCTTCACACTTGTGACCCATTACTTGACTCCCCCAAAAGGATATCAACTTTATGTGACATTTTATATTTCCTGTCTGGACCTTGTCACCATTAATTCTTATTTGATGTGTCTCGCCAGATTTCCTACGATTATCACTTCCTGGACAGTCACGCTTATTGAGAAAGAGCGTGAGGTACCATTCACAAACCCTGGGAAAATTCCCTAAAACTATTTTTATGTTCAAAACATATGCTACAGTCTCGTATACACACCTGACACCTGTCTCTGTTTCTCCACACAACTAAGAATTTCTTATATTCTCACTTCTAAGTAACAATTATGCTACAAGTACAGTAAGTACAATTGACAATTACAACAATGCAAGCGGTTACCACTAACTTCATTTATTGTAGCCTTAAAACATGGTGTAATCAAAAAATTAAACTATATCGTTTTACACTAAAAATGTTGTAAAATTCGAAATATTTTTAAAATTTCAAATACTCAAATTTCAAAAAAAAATGTAGTAGGCCCTACTGAACACGTTTGCTGTCGAAATATATTTTATCACACATTTATTCACTATTTCTCTTCCCGTGAGTTCCTCTTTTTAACGTTCCCTCTCCACACATACACAGACAAACATTTTACTGAATTTTTTTCCTATATCCTGAAATAAGTTAAAATTCAAGTTAGTTCGAAGTTGTTATAGTACGTTAGGTACCTTCTGACACCTATAGTAATCCGCGAATCTCAGGTGTATTAAAATATTCTGTGTGTGTGCGCCCCCCCCCCCGTATCAAGTTACTGTGAAGATACGAATGTTCATGTGCATGTGTTGTGTGTAAGCTTGCTAAATAACACGATAAAAATACCGGATAGGCAAAAGTGAGGGTTTGTTTTGATACTTCTTCTTCCCCAATACTTCTTCTACAGCCGAACGTGAGTCCTGGCTTCCAAGCCAACCTTCTCCAATGTCTTCTGTCCGTTGCCATCTCAGCGCAACGCCTCACATCCATTCTTTCTATATCTTCAATTGTAATTAATATAATTAATAATGTCTATAAAAATATCTGGAATTTAGGCGCAGAGAATTTGGTCTTGCTAACTAAAAGAATGCAAGCAAAAGTTGTTTTCAAATTAGTTGAAAATGTCGTCAACATAAACGTTCTTTTTTTAAATTATTTTTTTGAAATAAAGGACTTATTCGGGCTTATGTAGGTTGACCACGTAACAGTTGTTAAAACTCATCGTTGGCTTCTGTGCAAAAGTAACCGCTTAATACCATACTACACTTCCTGGAATCATTATGCATTTCCTACAACCACTGTCTCTCCTAGCAAAGGTCACTACATTCGGTATCAAAGCAAATGTCACAACTTCCTAAACAGCAACAACGCTAGCCCCCCCCCCCCCCCAAAGAAGCTGGCACAACGCTCACACATAACTGACTTCGAATGCTGACAAAAAAATAAAATTCGGAAATCACATTTCGCAAAAGTAATTTCCCCGCAAAAGATATACAAACTTTCTTCTTTTAGATAAAAATCTTTACGCTGGAGCAAACTTTTGTATACACACTCTCAAACTCTCTCACCTCTCTTGCTTCGTTTACCGCGCGCTACGATGTATTTATGGAGACTAGCAGAACAAACGCTACAACTTCAAACGTCGTCAGGATGAAGTGATTCCTGAAAAGCGTTCAGTACAAAACAAAACGATAAAAAGTTTCGGCAGGAGTTGACGATACAAGATATCTAACTTAAAAGTCATTATATTTCGTCGATTTCAGCAAAACATAAAATGAGTTAAATGAGAAGTTGTGCGAAATCTGAAAGGGACTCTGAAAAGCCATATTCAACTATATATATTTTTCGTACTGTCGCCCACAGAATAGTATCCACTTGATCATTGAAATCTGCTTTTAAGTTAAAAGGATTACGTATCACACAATCAAATAATTGTACCGCGTTCTAATTATTATAAACGATAATTTTATTTTACTTTCCATTACACGAAGCTGTAATGATTTATTTAATTGTGCTGATTTAAAAATACATATTAAATTCTCCCTCTTCCGACTTCGCTAACTGAGTGCTTTGTCGCTGCAACCAGCCACCATCCTTCTGTTGCTCGTTCACTTGGAGGTAACTCTCGCATTCCAACCTTGTCTTGACGCAGTTCAAATGTGTTTTCCTACGTCTTCTTTACGCCCTCCTTTTTACGATCTTGGTTTTCAGAGCGTTTGTACCAAAGTTTCCAGAATATCTTAAGTTGCCCTATTAATTCGTTCGTTCTTTCTCGATTCAATCTCTTGCAGTAAATTTCCTTCCTCCATCATTTCACTTAGCCTAATACCCCTAATTTGTTTTCCTTCTGACTGGTTATTCCTGTTACTTTTCGCCACGTCCTCATTTATGCCGGCCTCTAGCCGGATTAACTCCTATCATCTGACCCTTACTTTCAAAACACAATTTGATCCGTACGAATGATTTTGTTAAAGCCCTCTTTACATCTATATTGATTTGCTTATTTTGAGACGAAATTTTTGTTTCTTAAAAGCTTGTTTAGCGAAAGCTATTAAACTCCTTGTCTTTGCTAGTTAACGTCTTGAATCGCCTAATTTATACACGTCTTTTACCAAATTTGATAAAAAAATCTAGGGCGCGTAAAATTATGTGGGGATTTCGGACTGATTTACACAGGGTTATATACAAACAAAACTATAAATTATATTAACGAAACGTAAATTAGAGAAACGAACATTTTATTTTCAAAAGAACTTGTACGTTAACTCATTTTAATATAACAAAAACAAATTACAAATGTTAATGAAAAGTCATATTCTACTTTTAAATATGTTCTTGGATTTCTTGTCCATGACGTGTCCGTTACTTAACTAAATAATTATACAGTATTTACTTTTAAATACGGTATTAAGGTTAAGCCCTACGGTTTAAATTTTCATGATAAGTCACCACGATTTGAGTACATACCACAGCACCGCAAATAAAATGAAAATTTTGAATTTATATTTAAAAAAATCACTTTATGTTGAACATAAACTGTTGGTACAAGCAGTTTATTCTTCGTTACTAAATCCAAAGCATACGTATTTTATTTTTTCCCATAACGATCAGTTCAGACATTGGGGTGCACAACTTAAGGTGAGAATACGGTACGTTTCGTAACAGTACCGTTTTATACCTGTTTGATTTCTTAAGCATACATCATAGAAAAAGAATTTACGTTCGGGTTGTTTGGCCGTATCGATTCCTTTGATCTGTCATTGTCTAAACGTTTCGGCCACCCAGCGGACGTCTTCTTCAATATAAAAACGTTCACAAAATTTTCGACACAGGGTGGAAAGCCGAATGTACCCTAACCGAGGTAAAAGCGAACATACTCGGCAAGGGGTACATTCGGTATTCTTCCACCCTTTGTTGAAAATTTTGTAAGTTTTTTTCTACTGAAGAAGGCCTCCGGCGGGTGGCCGAAACGTTTATTCAAAGACACTGCAAAGCACTCGACCACGGCCGCATAGCCCGGACATAAATTCTTTTATTAATGACTCCGCCCGTGATGGACTATGAAGCAAACTTATATAGGCTATCGTGGTTTCACAGTACTAGGCTATATTAAAAACTTACACCTTAGTTTTCTTATGTTCGCTTTCAGAATTCTGGAGAACATCTCGAGATAACATTAATTTGTCTTGCTGAAGTTGTAACTACTCTTAGTAAAACGTCATTAGCAAACTCGACAGTTTATAGCTTATTTCTTACCACTGAAAGTGATGTTAATTACTGTACTTCCTTCAAAATTTTGACTCATAAATGCTGCTCGTACTTCATTAAACCGCACATACAAAAGAAAACAAATATAAAATAAAAAAACAACAGCACTGTGCATGTAATAAGAAATATAATTTCGGCTAGTAACAAGTGTACTTGAAAATATGGGATGACACTGACCCGTTGAGAGTATAATCCTACTGACACCGAGAGTAATGATATATATAGGCCTACATATAATACTCGGCCAAAATGTGTACATGTTTGTGTGACGCGGCAAAAAAACGACGACGGCGCTCGTCACAAGCGTCGTTTGCGGTGAAGATCGCTCTTCACGTCTCACGGGACGTCAGCAGAAGGTGGTCCCCGCCCTCCTGCTACACCGTATCCGACATAATTGGAAACAGAAAGTTCAAAGGGGCAACGCAAAATGTGGTTTCCAGCTGGCTGGAAATCAGAATAATTGATGGCGGCGGTAGAAGAGGAGACGTCGAATTGCGAAACCGACGGGGATGAAAACGTCTCGACGCGGAATGAGCAACGAAAATGGAACTATGAAAGCAAACGCCTTCTCAGAGCGCGCACTCAGACGTCCTCCAGTAATACAAGCGTAACATTACATGACAACAGATACAACGTATCTACGACTCTGGTAATAATCTTATTCATTGCCCGTTAATTATTAACGCAGTGGAAATAGTTTACAAATCTGCGACGATAAATACAAATTACCTCCCTGCACATTCGAACTCTGTGTCGCAGCGTCGCACCCTATTTAAAGGAAACCGGTCACTTTTCAGACTCTGTGAACTCACTTGGGAAACACCAGCAGAGCCATTTACGAGAGAGGATGGAACTGACTCGAAACGTACGGCCGCGGCGTGTTGACAGGTAAGTATTGCGGGGGGTATAAGGTAATCCCGTACCGCAGATTATGGGTGAACACCACAACGGCAATGATGACAAAGGAGAACTTCGATACGGTGGATCTTACGGAATGTGTACACTGCATTTACAATTTTTGTTAACGCTTCCATTTTTAATAGACGAAATATTACAAGGACAATTCCGTAGTCAGCTATATAAATGTGGACCTACTTAACACTGAAAACCGGCCGGAATTTGTCACTGATATACTCATATTTACTTTATAACATTATTTGAAAATTTTTATCTTCTTTTTGTACGACGATTAAACCAAAATGTTTCTTCGGGGCCCAAGCAGACAAGCTACAGCCTTCTTCTGACGTCCTACACCTCCCTGTCTCTTCGTCAATAGCTGTTTAAGGATGCGGCAGGCATCCATTCGATTAAGATGTTCCAACCATTTTAGTTTGATATCGGGTAATCCTATCTAGTATATACTCATATTCAGTACAGTACTTAGTACATTCGATACTCATATTATATACTCATACTCAATACTCATATCTAGTATAATATTCAGTTCCTGCCGTATATCTGCATCTTTTCTACGGTCTTGGAGAGTAGATCCAGCCACGTGTCTGAGAATTATTATTTCGACCGTCCCAATACGACTGGCCTAGGAATACAAAGTCCAATTCTCATACTCGTAAAGTTCACCTTGTAGAGTTCTCATGATGGTCCCGAACGTATGTAGTTCACTCACCACGTCGTTACTTGTAATACACGACACTTTAGAGCCCAGACATTCAAAATTGCCGACCTGCTCCAGAACAGTACCATCTACAACATGAAAGTATCCATGAAAAACCAGACGAGTTTGGCTCGTATTATTTATTGTACCGGCCATATTATACGAAATCACCATATTATTGTAGTCCACTAATTTCATAAATTCGAAATGCCCAATTCCGTATATACTTCAACACCTTCGGCATTTTTGTAAGATGTAACCCCCACAGTAGGCAGTTGTTCAATTTACTTTACAGATACATTTCACGAATTAATATTCATAATAACATTAAGAAATTGTAAGAAATTATAACATACAGAAATATTTTATTTTGAAAAAAGGATTAATTTATTGTTTCCTCGTGGTATTTATAATCATTTTATTTTCTGGTGATCTCGTCTGTGTACGTCACTTTCACACATAGCTACATGCTCCTCACACGCTACAAAATGTCGGACAAATTCTGCTTCTTTCTCTGTAACGCTGTCCCAATAACGGTAACTATGCCAATCGATCGACGGTACCAGTAACCTTCATAATAAAGTTTGTTTCTAACTCGATAAATCGTTACATAAATTCTAGCGAATAATTTATACACACACGACACACGAGCTATAAACACGGCAAACTGTTACTTTCAAAATACGCCTTTTCTGCCGCAATCCATCAAACTACTTTTACGTGCTGTCCCCCCCCCCCCTTTTGTTACACATATATTTTTCCAACGAAAACAGTTTACGCTGAACCATCGATTATGTATGTCAGCGTTCGGGAGGAAAGGGGGTTAGCGATAGAGAGGAGGTGGTGAGTGTCACACCCGCGGAAATAGTTTATCATCTTTATTCGTGTCGCGTGATGAAGCTCGCAGTGGCAATCATACGAACTTGCGCATAACGGCGACGTTTACAAATGACGACAAAAACAAAGCGCGAACACAAAACACTCTTTAATAATAATAACAATAACAATAATTGTTGACTATACTGCCGCAGACATTAAAGAAAATTTGTTTAATTTACAAAACACGTTGGACGAAGGAATTTCGTGTGTACGCGCCATTGTGGATTTACTACTAACTGGAAAGTGAAACAGGCAAACATTATCCAATGAACAAACTAGACTGACGAGCACAGTAGTAAAAATCCCTTATATCCTTTCCCGGTTACCGGACTACGCATCTGTACCATCGATGTATAACAACACATCGAGTGTTATACATCGATGATCTGTACCTATAGCAAACCCCGCGTATAGCGCTATTGTTCGTATAATGAAAACAACAACGTAAAATATTAATTCCATCGTTACTGCGTATCTCGAGTTGTGTGTTGGGGTTATGCAGTTGTTTTTATCGTCTAGTCGACTCTACACTTCTAGCAAACTCGATCCAAAGATCGGTGGACAGCTACATCTTGAAGTCATCGGTCCTTCCAATCCCTGTCATGTTTCAAACCAATTTCTACATCCATTTGATAAAAAAAAACTTTCTCATCCTTCTCGAAGAATTTCTCTTCTAACACCACAACTCTAGCTACAGTGCCTAATTTAATTTTCCAACTGTCTGAACATTCTTCTCATGAGGTTTCTTGACATTCTTTTTTCACGTGTCCTCACATAGTCATCCTCCCGCCTTACTACGCCATTAAATCTTATGCAATCAACTCTAGTACTTCGTTTCAAAAGCTTCGCTCCTTATCGCTATATCCAATCGTCCGTTATCCAATGCTGTACAGTGCGACGCGGCCGCATATAATCTCCTTGAGATTTTCCTTTCTCGACTCAAATATTTCTTGAAAATCTATTCCATAAAATTTAATAGCATCCACTAACTTTACCTTTTCTATTATAAATCTGAAGTCTTCAGTATTACAATGTTGTCGAAAATCTTTACCTTACTCAACTTCTGACTTCCTAGACGTCTATTAACTTCATCTGTGTTAACACTATCACATTCCTTCCTTTTTCACTTCAGCCATCAACGTGCTGCGATGACACACCAACCTTTACCTTCTCAAAGTCTTTCCTCCTTCGCCAGCAACCCTTCATTCTTTCTCACTTTTCCTCATTCTTCTTCCGATAACCACCTCTTGGTTCTCCTTGGCTTATCTTTGGCAATCTCCTCACGTCCGCGATTTTCTTTCTCAACACTTCTCTTTTCCCTATACCCTCTTCCTTGATTCCACATTTTTTTAGATCCCATGTATTTCTTTCACCCATGGAATTTGTGTCTTGGTGTTCTTCTGGAAGATGAAGATTTAGTTTGCTACCTCGCTATTATTATTATATGTAAGCAATCAGATAAGTATGCACGTTGTATACCGTAAACCTTTTTCCGCATTCCTGATAACAGTGTTTGATTGAAAGCAAGAATGAAACTTTTTCAAAATATCAGTACCCTGATAATTGTATCATTATTGAATGATGAAGTTTAAATTTTATTTCATCTAATTCAGTAAATACATTGCAAGCGGCTGGATATCAAAATGAACGCGTTAACGTGTGACATTTGACCGACACCAATGAATACAACCTAGCAACTATCACCTGCTAGGCGTCGTGTAGACATATTCTTACGTATTCTATTTCTTTTGCTATTTCACAGCGATACCAGGCCACAATACTGATTAATTAAGTATGTCAAATATTGAAACAGACACGGCAAAAGATACGTTTAGAAGATCGCAATGGAACTTCTTGGTAAAATTACATGTGGGAGTGCGAAGAAAACAAAAAAAGAAGAAGACGACGACGACGACGACGAAGTGTAGAGGTGGTTGAAGAAGAGGACTAGAGGCAGAAACGGAGAAAAAACACCGATGAAACATTAGAGCAATAATAGATTCTAAGAAATATTCAGACTGATCTGTGCGTGTGTGACCGGAGCCGGGGGTTGGGTAGAGAAGCAGCAGGTAGGTAGGTGGTAGTGGCAACCAAGTCAGTCAGTCAGTCACTGCTAAAACCAGTCTGGCGAGTAACTCGGTAGTCGCAGCACAGCTTGTAATACAATACCCTGTCTGTCTCAACATCATATATTCCGAGAGGGCGGGCTGCTGTCAAACAATGGCCGTCGCAAGATGAACTTTGAATCGTCATCGTCGTTCACTCTTTACTTACAACGTGCGGCGTACATAACGTGTACTCTTTACTTACTTGGTGTAATTCGTAACACGGCATTCTGACCCCTTAACCACACGTAACGCCATAATTTCACACACATACACGATGGCTAATCGCCGTCGGGAGTAGACTCTTAATCTGGGGACAGACCTGTCCATTAAGGAGGGACCACAGAATTTAGGAGACTGATCCAAAGGTACACACCACTAGCCGATAGGAAGGTCGCCACATTTCCATACCAAGTTCACGGTCTTCCTAACATTATGCAGGTGTACACTCGCCCATCACTGACCCAGCTGCTGGAGACACAAAGCAGTTCTACGGAAATCTGACGTGTGAGAGTTCGATGTTGTCGAGAAGTTGTAACATCTCGACTTTAAGGCATTGATGTAGTCCTTCTTCACGCTTCCTGACAAATCGCTGAACTTCGTCAACGACTGAAACAATTTTTAAATCTTTGCGGTTGTTATCGTTAGGTAACAAGAGACATTTACGATTTCGCCTAAGTACTCGCTTCTAAACAGGACTAGCAATTACTTGTTTTTGTGTAACCCCTAAAATAGTACGACGATTGTTCAATAGAAACACGTTTGATCTGTGCAGGCGGGCAACGGAATTCATTTGTTTATATTGTCTGTTTAAGTACTAGTGACGCGTCTGTAAAAAATATTTGCAGTTTGCTATTTTCTAAGCGTTGTGACTGGGTTGAAAATGATAGAAAATCCGTCTAAAAATAATCTGCGTGCCGTTATTCAATTTTTGGCCGCTGAGGGGCGTCAGCCAATACAAATTTATACGAAAATGAAAGCTGTATATGGTGACTATAGTTATTGTCACACGGCAGTGGTTGAATGGTGCAATAAATTTCGACTAGGAAGATAACCCACTAAAGATTTTGCCCGTCCCGAACCTGCACGTGTTGCAGCATCAGATGAAAATGTGAGACAGCTGGGAATTGCTTTACGCGCAAAGTAGGCGCATCAAAGTTAGACAACTTTCTCAAATGTTGAGCATCAGCGTGGGAACTGTTCATTCCATCATTCATAGTCTTGGCTATCATAAAGTTGCTGCTCAGGGGATTCCACGACTGTTTACTAATGAGCAGAAACATTTGCGTTCGGCCTTATCATTACAGCATTTGATGCGCAATCAACAACAAGGTAATGCCTTTCTACACCAAATTGTTGCCAGTGGTGAGTCTTGGTGTTATCACTACGAACCAGAATCCATCAGAGTATGCAGTGGAAGCATGCACAATCTCCGAAGGTGAAAAAATGTTGGTCCCAACATTCGGCAGAAAAAGTAATGGTGACTGTATTTTTTTATTATCAGGGTGTGCTGCTCTTAGATTTTAAAGAACCTGGTGTTAACACCAACGCTGAGCGATATGCAGACAGCTTAAAACGCTTACGGGTCAGCATCAAGAATAAACGTCCTGGGAAACTCACAGATGGTGTCATTCTTCTGCATGATAATGCTCGACCCCATGTAGCTCAGACGATTCAAGATCTGCTTGGTCATATGAAGTGGGAAGTCTTACAACATCCACCTTACAGTCCCGACTTGTCCCCGTCCGATTATCATGCGAATGGCTCCGAAAATAGCCGCAAGAAGTTTACTAGCAGCGAATGTACAGATTAGTGCAACAGTGGGACTCATGCATTAATGTTAATGGAGACTTCTTTTAAAATCGTTGAATAAAAAATGCTATACAGTTTCTAAACGTGTTTCTATTGAACAATCCTCGTACACCATATATCCACTGCATAGAAATACTTACTGTGCATTGCCACGTCGGAATGTTGTCCGAGCAGATACCATTCTGAATGTTTTGAAAATTCAGTTATTTCATTTTTAACGTGTTCTTTACTGCGTAGTTTAGTATCTAGTTACTTCGCACTGTTATCGCGTAATTTCACTTGGTTGCTAACAAAGACAGGAAAGCCACTGATTTTCATTTTTGTAAAATTCAAACTACCCCCCTGCTTAGCTATATGCACCGTCTTTTACTCCAACACCTGACATTCCGACAGGGATAAAATTAAAGGAAAAAAGAAACTGTGACCGTGCAGGCAAATACGGTGATATTAAGTATTCCAATCCTTTTCGGAAGGACCTTGAGTTAACAACTGACGCTCGCTGCTACGACACGTGGGCGCTGGGCGTTTTATAAGAAAGAAAGAAAATCCATATCACCGCAAACGAAAATTTATTATTTTAGTCGGCAGTGCTGCTCAGTTAAAAAATTTCCATTACCGACAAATTATACGCTTTGATGAAAATAATAATAATAATGATAATGTCATTAGAACATAAACGCGTCTTGTCGCGCGGCTAATATCCCCCTAGCACACGACGACGATGGGGGCCCCCGTGTAAAACCATAAACAAAGCGTTTGTGATTTTCTCTTCTCTCCCCTTAAATCCCGTTAACCGCTAATTACTATAATTCAATATTCTCCTTCTTCGTCTCCCTTCTTTCACTCCCCCTGCCCTTGTACGGGTATAAAACTTAATTCTGCGGTATTACATACCACAACGTAGTAGTGTATATCCGTGGCACGCACGCAACTTCGGCAAGAAAACTCGTGTGCATGCCTAGCGTTCGCCGCTGCTGATAATAATTGTATTTCGCTCTCTTCTCTTGTTTCACCTTTACTAACTTCATTTTCAACACGTGAAATTATAGTAATTTAGAAAGCCGTGGTGGTGATGTAGTCAGAACTGTGGTACTACGGGGTACGTTGTGTACGCACGAACACGGCAGACGTGACTGACGTTAGTTTGATTCCCCTCTCACCACTACCAACAAAACTTTGTTAAAACCACGACGCGTTGTGTTGTTGCACCTGTATATATATGGGCTTTTCTAACGCTGCCTACTGATAAACAATCTTCTACTTCTACCACTATTACAACAACAACAACTACTACTACAAATAACAAGTTACGGCCATTGCCATCGCCTACGAAAATAAGCGACCGCGTAAGTTACGAAAACGATATCAATCTACCAGTGGAGGCAAAACCTTGTGGTTTATTACCCTCTCCGTTAAAACACACACTTTCCTTCTTCGTTCTTGTATATTTATAGAACATAAGGTGTGTAATTTTCAAAAAACCGACATAAAAACTTCGTGGTTGTTTCTGTGTAATCGAACTTTTTACTCTCAAAACGGCCTCCAGAACCGAAGCAGACGGTAGTAAATTATCACGAAACCGTGAACTAAGACGATATCTTATTGTGAGGGTAAATGGGCGGCCTGACGGAAGCCTACACAACACAAGGTGGAAGGAAGGTCTTTAAGTGGTCTATTTACTTTGAAAGAAAGTATCCTACGTAAATATTCTTGTTGGGACGGCTTTAACACAGACTGGCCCCTCCCTAGAGGCAATTAAAACAAGGACGCAAATTTAAATTTATGTTAGATTTAAATTTTGGGTTTATAAATATGGGTGTCCTACTCACGCCCACTAGTCTTAACCACAGTTCAGTGGTCACTGACTGCGAACCTTCGTTGCACTGAAGATGGCCGTCGAAGGCACGGCCCAAAACGTTTGTTCAAAACAACTATGGACCACGGCCTTACAGCCCGGCAAGCCGAAGTACTCATATCATTAAATTTAAATTGGTTTTTAATTTAAATTTGGCTTCTAATTTTAATTCAAAACACTTGCTAATTTTATTCTTCTTATTCTGCTTACAGTCAAAAATGTGGAATCATATTTGTGTATGGAATACGGGAAGTAATGAAATAAAATCAAACGTACGTCAGTGGGCGATTATAAAGAAAAACTGGGACTGCCGTACTAGAGACGAAACTGTGGCCTTACGAGATCGGACACTGAAAGGAAACGAAATAACTTTAGCAAAAGCGAAGGTTGATCCACGCATAACACAAACGAAAAGTCCAAGCAACTGAACTAGTGTGGACGTATTGGGCTTACAAGAAAGATGGCTTTAAATGGGTACAAACAGTAAACATCAAAAGAGGACGACCTAAAATTCCGAAGGTATAGTCTATTACGTGAGGCATGACAAAGGGCCTATCTGCCGATTTTGAGTTAGTGTCCATGTAATTTTTTGATTCCTTTGCTATCGCTTCCTAAAAAGTTCTAGAACAAAGTTGAGGAAAAATTTTGGCCCTCTCTCCCCCCCAAAGGGTTGAAAATATGAAATGACGCGAGGATGCATTTTAAAGCCCTGAAATTAAGTACTTTTAGGTTTTTGGGGGTGCTGATTACGATTCTGAAGTGCAGAATTATATTCGACGCAAAACGTAGTTTTTAAAGGGTTGAAGTAGACTATAATCAGGGGGTGTAAGTATTAAACTTCGCGAGAATGCCGGTCAAAGCCTCAAAAGTGAGTACCTGTAGGTTTTTGGGGGTGCTGATTACGATTTTGACGTCAAGGAATACATCCGACGCAAGGATTGGACTTGAAAGGGTTGAAAACATGAAACAACGCGAGGATGTACTTTGAAGTCCTGAAATTGGGTACCTACAGATTTTTGGGAGTGTTGATCACGATTTTGACGTCAACGAATACATCCGACGCAAGGGTTAGACTTTAAAGGGTTGAAAACATGAAACAACGCGAGGATGTACTTTGAAGTCCTGAAATCGGGTACATTCAAAATTCAAAAGTTCAAAATTCAGTAAAAAAAAATATATTTCATCCATACTTATAAAATTTAATCAAAGAAAGTTGAACCATAAACATTATATTATTTTATTAAATTAAATATTCGACTGATATAACGAACCAACAGTACAGACAGTGACAAATTGCAACAGATATTGTTTTGTTTACAATAGACGTTAAAAAAATATTAATACTTAATTCTATTGTCAGTTTGAAAAAATTTAATTTAGTATAAATTAATAGGCTCTAAGGACCGCACCCGAACATATAGGCCTAACGTACGATAACAAAATCTAACTGTTGGAGAGCGTTTACATTTTTGGTCATAACACGGTCAATATTTAAGAAAAAATTTCAATAAAAATGCATTTTGTAGGAAATTTAAAGAGCTACAACTATTGTCGTATGCACTATAGTAAAAAAACCTACTGTACACTAGATATTTTGCCCAGAAGTCAAAAATGTTTTACAGGATGTCGGCAAAATACACATTTAAAACTGCTTTAACTCATCGAGTTTTAGTCATAAAGGAATGAAACAAAATTCAAAAGTTTTGTTTTTTATAAGCTTTATTTTTGATTCATAACAATCTTTCGATAAACGCATCGTTACTGAGATATTTAATAAAAAAGCCGAATTTTTACGAAAATCCAAAAACTTGAATTTTCTTAAAACGTTACGTGTTACTAGTGTACAGCAATACATATATGGTTAAAAAAAAATTGAGGACATTGCTAATATAATAGACAATCGGAAACTACAGTATCTCGGCTTAACATGTATATTTGACAAAATGGCGGACGTCCCTTTTTAAATTTCTTGGAAAAACATTTGCAGAAATTATATTTTCCTACATAACTTCGTAATATTTTAAGCTACACAAGTAATTAACCAACATTTTTTAGGAAATTAACAGAGCTTTCATCTCGTACTAATTTGGTTACGATCGAACAATTTTTCGCCGAGTTATCAGTTTTAAGCACGTAATTTGACCAAAAACCGGTGAATCGCCATATTATTTTGCGTGTCTCTCGTGAACCATTTGACATAATAAAACCAAACAATGTGGAAAATGTTCGTCTGTTAAAAAGCTTTAAGTTTGAGTTGTACAAATGTTTCGCAAAATGGCGTCGTTTTTGAATTATTTGCAGATTAATTTTAAAAAACGCGTTTTTTGCAAAACTTTGAACCCTTGTAAACAACGCATTTTTTCGAAAAAGTGTATACCACCTTTTTGCTTAGAATTTAATAAAATTCTCTATCGGGTTCCGGGGTTAATTAAATTTTGTTTTTTAACCCCCGAAAAAGGGGTGAAAACAACCCCTAAATTTAAGAGCGGACCAAAAAATTTCCTTACCTTTATTTTGTAACCTTTTATGAAGACTTTGTAAAAAAAGCAGAAGGATCGATGGACACTAACTCAATATCGGCAGAAAATTTCTCACGTAATAGACTAGTAGACGAAATGAATAAAGTGAGCACGGCACCAACTAGAAGAAGAAAGACTGGAGAGGCAAAGAAAAATGGATGCGATGAACGCAGGACGCCATAAATCAGGTCGCTAATGTACGTGGTACAATCGCTCACCTAGAATTAAATAGGAAGAGTTTAATCGTGGTTAATGTTACTGGTACGTTACAGTTTGCAGTTTGGAGGCGGACACGCTTCTCAACACGATCCCGAAGGACACTTTCTCGTGATTCGCTACAGATGTTGAACAATACAGCTACCAATAATTCTGCTTGGTAACCAATTACAGAGTGACGACACCGCGGACAAATGAATTTTCTCAACAACCTATTTCGAAAGCCACGGGATTTACGCATGCGTGCCAAACATCCTTGGTTTTTTTTTAATTTTTTAATTTTAATTTTAATTTTCATTTATTTTTTCGCTCTATGGTGGAAGCGTTTTCTTCTACGGATCTAAAACGTAGACAATTGCAGAAGGATAAAAGAAAGAAAATTAATGGCCAATCTACGAAGTGGACATATTCTGTGAAAGTCGGCAAGAATAGTTAATTTAAAGCGACAGGAAAAAAACACGTTGAAATACCTCTCAACTAGCCACCACGTTACTAATGAAATTAACGTGACACGGACATGTCAGCAGAAGGTTGCCAAAAAATAAAATTTAGTGTGGACGCAACTGGACAAACGAAAAAGGGGAAGTCGTAGTTGGAATCAGAGAATAAGGAAAATATCACGACCGAAAGAAAATCAACATTGGAAACAGACTGTAAGGCGGATTTACACCTTACAAAATCTTGGACATTCTTCCTCTCTTAACCATCCTAAAACGCGCGCGTGCACGTATGCATACAAAAGTAATCATTTTTCGCTGCTTTAATGATCATTTTTCATTAAAGAAATCATATAATGGTTTCTTCGGGTCGAGTCTAGCGATAAATTTCGCTTGGCCTGCCTGAAGGACTTTCTCCACCGTTTCGGCAGATCCGTATGTGCCATCTTCAGGTTGCTATCGTATCTTTAATTTTCAAAGACGGGATGTGTGTGTGTGTGTGTGTGTGTGAGAGAGAGAGAGAGAGAGAGAGAGAGAGAGAGAGAGAGAGAGAGAGAGAGAGAGAGTCTTAAACCCATGAAGCGGAAAATGGGAGGAGCTAAAGAGCCAGTTTTTCCTTAGTGATTCTTGACGATCTTAAAAATGGCTCACACGGATCTGTCGAAAAAGTCGTAGGGAAAAGTAAGCGGTATTCAACGCGGAACCCGACCAGAAAAACGCTCATACAATTTACAACTTTTGTAACATTGTTACGTACACAAGAGTTTGATTTTAAGTTATGTAGACGCGAGAACCTACCGGGTTTTAAAGCTATAAAAGATGCTGAACCGATATCGGTCATCCAAGAATCGAACTGTATGCGCGCGCGCGCGCACACTCACACACAAATCGATCCGACACATTTATTTGTTAAGCACAGAAGGGGTCACGAGAAGGAAAAATAAAATCAAGGCCACGTTGAAGTGTGTCGTGGTTGTGGGGGGTTAGAAACTAAAATGATGGTGTACCTATATATACTTTACCGTTAGACTGTGAAGTATAACACGGTGAGCTGGGCTGGGTGGGGGGGCGTTAGGGGGTTGACCGCGCGTTCATTCCGTACACGTACCACGTACTTGTTGCCCTCAACTCTTTCTGGCCGTTTGTTACAAACCCGCCACTTAGCCGCTCCGACGCAACATATTTCACACGTACGACCGTCATCATCGGATTCCGTCGTTCCTTATTTTCACAACGCCAAACGTACGAGGAAAATAATAAAAGAAATACATTATTGTTATTGCTGTTATTATTATTATTGTTGTTGTTATTATTGTAGGCCCAACTCTCGTCGAAACTGTGTAGGCGGGTCTTGTAATTGTTATGAAGGATTTGCTGTCGCAGTTGCTATACAGCTATTGTATTCGGTTTTCCTCGAGAGTGTCGCCGCATTTGAAACTAAACTAATCGTGGTCCAGAAATGTTAGGCTTATTATTTAGAATTTATGATATCGCTACATTCTGGACTACATTTTACAAACCAAGACTTAAAATGAAGGCAATAACATAAATAAAGAGAGGAAGATGCCAAAAAAAAAACAAATAAACGCAACATACACACACGGGCAATATGAAAATACAATATGAAAGTCTCCACTACAAAAACAAAGGTAATGGCATTTCGAGACAAGGATCCAATAAGAACAAATATAATAATTAACAATCGAATTCTAGCACAGGTGAGCCATTTTAATTATTTGAGAAATGATATTGGCTGTGATAGGAATTATGATACTGATGTTAAGTTAAGTAACTTCCAGACGATCTGTGGGACAATCAGTCGTATTTTTTGAAACAAGATACGTCGAGATTCAAAATTACAGTTCTACAAAGTTATGGCAGTGCCTGCAGTGCCCTATGGGTGTGAATTATGGACAACAACCCATAAACAAGACAGCAAAATACAGGCCTCGGAAATGGCGTTCCTAAGAGGAGTTAAAAGATGTTCTAAACTTGACCGTATAAAGAATGGGGCCATAAGATATAGACACAATTATTATATAATCTGTATCCTTTATACCAACAACAGACTATTGAGAACCAAGCTTTTATTTACTATAGTCACAAAAATGAAAATTTATCCATAAGTCACTCAGTAAATCGGTTGTTGTTTGTGGAGAAGTGGACTTTAGTAAAAAAAAAAAAACAGAAAAAAAAAAGAAACAAGAAACACTGAGAAGGTCTCAAAGAAAGATTGTACGACGTGCTTATGGCCCGGTTAAAGATGATGATGAATTGAGACTAAGGAATAACTACGGTATAGGCAAGCTACTGAAGCATGAGGAGATCGTAAGATTCGTGAAAGCTCAACGAATACAAAGGCTAGGTCACCTGGAACAGATGGATAATCGGCGTATGTCACAGAAAATCCTGACGGCACAAGTGTACAAAAGCAGAAAGGGAGTTAACCTAGAATAAGATGCTTTGATGATGTGGTGAAAGATCTCAGGAGAACAGACGTTAGGGGTAACGCTGAGATGTCGATTGATAGAAGACGCTGGAGTAGATTGGTTTCGGAATGGGCAATGAAGATATTGGCCCAGTTGTGGTTATAGCCTATAAGCGTGACCGATAGGATTAGAAAGTGGTCATTTCAATGGAAACAGCATAGAGATGAGCACTGACTGTGTAATAAAACAGGTAATCAAATACAGACCCCCAAGGGAGAACCGATGTAGGTTGGTCCAGAAGAAGACGAAACAGAATGTAAACCTAAGACAGAATGTAAACAGAGGTGAATAAGAAGACGAAGAAGAAGACTGTCTAAGAATGGTTTCTAAGGGCATGTAGATAGAGAGGTGTTACTAGAGAGTCATTCCACTGGCTGGTTTACAATTCCCCCTTGCGAGACACGAGTGAGTATCTAAAAAGCCAGATTATATTTTACAGCACAACACATGGAGTAATTTAAAGTGAATATATAACAATACGGTATACGTATTAGTACAATATGTTTGTTACCGTTACTATTTTGACTACTCATTCTGGCTGACCAAAGAGAATTGTGCACGCATTTTATACTACATTAGATACACGTTTGGCCCTGAATCAGTTAAGGGCAATATGGTAATATACGCATACGATGAGGGGATGTGCGCGTGTTTGTGCGCACTCACAGTTCGGTATTAACGGTCGCCGCCTCCGATGAACATGTTTATGCGTTTACCGCGAGATGTGCATGAGATAACACAATCTCTCACAGTGTAATTTTTGTTTCCCCCAATCCACCAAAAAAAAGTTATATCCAGTGGCCACTTACGGGTTGCGTGATCCAATTCACTTAAAAATGAGGGATGAAGAAGCATGACGTGGTTCGGTGCCGGGAGCGAGCGCGCACACAAACACACAAGGTTATGAGATAGGTAAAGTGCAGTGTGGTGATTTGGTTTTAGTAATCAACGAATCTCTTCTCTCCCCCCTTCCCCTACCCATGAATGCACAGTGGGGTTTCTTTGTGGTACTGTTACGTTTTTCTCTGTTATTATTACTTCAACGTTCCACACACCGGTATTACTGCAATTCAAGGCTTTTAAAAAGTGAAAGTTCAAGGGAAAATATTATGTTAGAATCAGAATCGTCTTGACCGAATCACACTGTATCGTATACGATTTTCTACGGTTGTACTGTAGTAACCACCAGATCCTGTGAAACAGGCTTACTGAGTTGTTCCAAGAAGTTTTTACCAAGACGTTGTATACATTTACAGACTGCAGTCGCCTAAACAGGCTACAAAGGTTCGTCCTCTAGTTTTCTCTGTGGAGAATATTTGCCTTTAATATTTATTTTCTTTCAGAGAATAGAAAATTCCAAAAACGAATAAAAAGTGCGTACACTTCTCTCGATCGTGTTTCTGATAAAGACATCCACCTACGTGTAAATTTAATAATCGGGGTGAGTATGTCAGTATTACAGAAGGACGGTTACTCAGAGAACAAGCCTCGCCCCGCCCCGCCCTCGTTCGGTCCAACACTCGCGCAGTAAGATGTGTCGGGAAAGGCAGAGTCGTACAGCCAGCTACCCTATCTCCCCTGAGCCTGCCCGATGTGGAAATTAATGGACACAACGGTCGGCCGGGTCTCTCCAACGCAGCGAGATTAGTCTCTCGCTCTCTCCCTCGGAGCGTAGAGTCCACCACTGCTTAACGTCTCCCGTACCCCTCCCCGCACATACGCGGGTCACCGTCTAGGCCAAGACGGACCATTAATATCTGCCACTCCCTTGCATTGTCTTACCACCCCTATCTTTAGCCAAACCAAACCGTCTCTCTACCTGCATCACCCTTCCTTCCTTCCTACGCACACAGCTGCACCGCTCAACTTCGCCACCCCTCCCCACGCCCATCCGCAAAGCACAATTCATCCGTACAAAGAACAAACAAAATGTTTAAGGGAGGACGGCCTTTTGTTTCACGTAAAATTTGAACTGTTAGCCGGCCTGAGGTGCGGATATAATGGTCTGTTTGAAACAACACCGCGATATTAACGCCTAAACAAAAGAATACTATTCTCTCATAATGAATCATATTTAAACATACGGAACACTGAGGATTGTACTTGGGACTAAATAATCATTATACGATTACTCACTGTTTATCATTTACTGTGGTCATCCTGTTTATCATCTATTGTAGTAGCATCACTACTTAATCGCTGAATAAAAATAGCGATAATAGAGTACGATGACTTGTTTAAGAAAACAGTCAGTAATTTTTATCTTATCACTACTTCATTTATCTCTTAGGCCTATCTGTCGTTAATAACTGCGAACAGGTTCCCGAGCGGTCATGCAAGAGATCGTGTTTGCACCATTCACAACAGAATATGAAGACTTCAACGCAGCGTGGTGTGCAACCTTTATGTTCGAATGTACTTAATTAAATGAATGAAACAAATCCTATCTAACAAAATAATTTAGAAATAACAGTAAAAAATAATACGTTAAATAACATATCAAATCACCGAGGTAGTAACAAAGACACTGAACGTCGAATGGACAAAGGGAAAGTGACAATACGACAGCTGTATTCGATTTTGTACGTTAAAAATAGCTCTATTATAAATTATGTAAAATTATTATAGTAGAGTTATTAGGTAAAAGGAGATGATAATACTGTCCAGCGGTGCAATAAAAACAATGTGTTTCACAAAAAGTCATGAAAGGGACGTGAGAATATTTGATACAAAGAAAATCAGGGGCATATTGGATTGACAATGGCAGCAGAAAGCGTAAATACAGACAACTAACAAATCAAGAAATTGATGAAAAGTTATAAGGATTCCCAAGACACAGAGAAAACGAGTAGGGGCCAGAAAGAAGTAAAAACGGAGCCAGTGCTGAAAAAATTCGAAAATGGATGCAGCAAGGTAGGGAACCCGGATGGGAAGAAAGGTGATGGTATGGAGGATGTAGAGGACAGGGAACAATGGAGACGGATCACTGAGGAGGTTAAAGTCGCAGAAACCTGTGAAGGAAGAATAGATATTATAAAGAATCAATGACACCCACTGCTTTCCGAGTCGGAAAGGTTCGACGAGCAGAAAAAATTGGACGCGGAATGTACAGCCTAATAATAACAATTATTATTATTATTATTAACGAATAGTGATAATGACGGTTTATTCCTGATCGGGGCTTTATGGACAAATCAGGATAGGTGTGGCGAGGGGCAGCCTGTCTAAGGGGGGCTCCAGAATACTAAGGCTACAACTATATTACTCGTAGTTTCAAACACTTGTTCCACCCTGTTCGTTTAGCCAAAGTATATTTTTACAGAGTAGCTATCAAGGTGGACAGACAGTGGCACAGTCCACGGGCGTACGACTTAATGATTTGGTACAGTGACGGGTGATGCTGATTGTGGTAGCGGATAGCAGTGTTGGCAGCGACAGCGGCCTCAGCAATAAGTATTGATTACTGTTGTTGTCATGATTTGTTTTATTAAAAGTAGCATTTGTTAACTCCTCAGCGCAATTAAATGGAACAACAAAGGGTCCATTGATGTTAATGATTCGTTTAACGGACTCGTTTATGATACGCGAATCATTATTTTGTAGCAGTAGAACAAACTATGTTTACGGAATTAGAGAAACGATCGCAAAACGTTGGTTTAGAAATAAACAGAACAAAGTAATGGCGGCTGAGGACGAAGAGAGACAAATAACACTGGGGACTGAAGAGCAGAAATATCAGAAGAACCTTTTTTACCTATGGCAGGAAACACGAATATGTAAGAATAATTATTCTTATTATAATGCATAGATGTTGCATTATTCTTTTGATACAATAATACAATGTTGCAATAATGCATTGATACATCTTTTGAAACGCACAGATGTATCGAACGGGGTGAGCATCTTGGCACGCTAAATTTTGTACTAAAAATTTACGGTATACCTAAACAGGTGGTACGCGTATTTTATTATTTTTGACGTACAGTGTCAAAGCACATCTTTACAAAGAAAAATAATATAAAAACGGAGAGGGCTCAAAGAAGTATAGATGGTCTCTAAAACTAATAAAAACAAAGAACAACACCGATATATATATATATATATATTTCAATCACTTTCTGCTACAGTCCGTTTCTTGATGTATATAATACTATAATATTTATGATTAAATTTACCTCAAGATATGCTTTTTTCCTTTAGGAACATGTTTCGGGAGATCTTGTTCTCCCATCTTCAGCCTTCGCCATCTTGTTTCTGGTGAAGTATTTGTGTGTTGGCTTCTGGATGTTATTGAGGTAGTTTGTTGTTGTTGGTCTTTGGTCCTTTAAAGTTGCATTATTATAGAAAACCAACTTCCACTAACATCATTATACCTAACCATTCTGACCACCCACCACAACATAAAATGGCAGCATTTTATTCATTATTTAACAGAATGTACAAAATACCCCTAAACAAACAAGAAACTGACAAAGAAAGAAATATATTATACCAAATTGGTTATGCAAATGGATACAATAAAAATACTATGATCAAAATAGAAAATAAAATCAAATACAAAATAAAAACTGAACAATTAAGAATTAATCAAACTGAACAACACATAAATAATAACAACAACAAAAAATGGGCCACATTCACATATATAAATAATAAAATGACAAAACTAACAAAACTATTTAAAAACACAGATATAAAAATAGCATACAAAACTAATAAAAATAAATTAAAAAATCTAAATAGTTCACACAACAAAGATAATACAACAACCAACGGTATATACAAAATTGAATGCCAAGATTGCAATAAATGTTATATAGGACAAACAAAAAAAACAGCTGAAAAAACGTTATTTTGAACACCTAAATGCATACAAAAAACCAAATATATATAAATCCAATTTAGCCACACATGCAATAAACACAGGACATGAATTCCCAGACATAACCAATGTAACACTAATAAAACATATACCACACAAAGGCACCATAATGAACATTTGGGAAAATTTACAGATTTACAAACATAAAACACAAAACAAATTAATACCAGAACAAATACAAATCAATACAAAACATGACACAATATTCAAAGCACTCAACATCGAAAATACACAAAATACAAAAACAGATGCCACAACCACACACAATAATGCAACTTTAAAGGACCAAAGACCAACAACAACAAACTACCTCAATAACATCCAGAAGCCAACACACAAATACTTCACCAGAAACAAGATGGCGAAGGCTGAAGATGGGAGAACAAGATCTCCCGAAACATGTTCCTAAAGGAAAAAAGTATATCTTGAGGTAAATTTAGTCATAAATATTATAGTAATATATATATATATATATATATATATATATATATATATATATAATAACACGGATGGCAAGATTTAAGTGGAAATGAGTGAGCCATAAAGAAAGGAGAACGAACGATACATAAAAATATTGAACAAATTAAATAGCGGGACCATGTCATGACAAGCGAGGAAGATGAAACCCACGCGTACACTACAGTGAGTTTCACTGGATGAGAACAGCCAGGAGTCGTTAAACGTGGCAAAGAACTGGAAGAGACTACTGTTCAGTACTGAACCTTTGTGCGAGCTTTGTTAACCTTTGTTGCCTTGTTTTGAACAAATTGTTATTTTTAGCGTTGTGCTGAATCCTGAATGAGAAGTCATGGTCGTGTGTAAACAATGTTGGGATGGTAACATGTGCCACCGATGTACCTACAAACACACAAACTAGATATGAAGGGAATAGTGATAATCTGTATTAAACACATATATATGGCCGCCACCGATATTTATGCCGTTGTTGTTTCTCGAAACTCCATTCATTAGCACTCCCTAGCTAATACATTTTATACTCGTGAACAGCGGAATGTAGAACAGCAGGCTATGGGGTTGTGTTGTTACACACTGAAACCTGAAAATATTACCGCAAATACAAATACGTTCACTAGGACAATTAATTCCGGTCCTCAGGCGCTAACTATACTTTTTTCAGAAATATATAGACATGCATCTTCCTGAAATGTTTAAAATAATTCTTGCACGTGTATGTACAATGACATTACTGCAACTGTGATATAACAGCTATATCCTGGAGAGTTTCAAATTACCGTCAATTTTGTTTAACTCTTTGCATTTCCACTATGAATCTATTCCTCTTTCATTCCTTGTCTCCAGTCAATACGCTCCCAACTGTCTAGCTTCTTTACCTTCATTCACTTAGAAATGGATTACCGCTACAAAAATTAGAAGATAGTTTGGAAGAATGTAGAATCAAATTTAACAACAACGAAAGCGAAGAGAAAAAATGATGATCTCTCTTCTAGTCATCATCAGTCTTCTTATCGGTTTGAAGAAATCCCCCATCCACTCCACCTCTATCCTGGGAAAATCTGTCCACCTCAACAGAATTCCTACGATCCACGTCATCCATCATCTGATTAACGTACTCTGTGATTAACGCAGTCTTCTTCTTCACTCCTCTCCATCCACCACTTCTTCCACTAGTGAATTAACTAAGCTCGGGTGCCTCGGAATATGTTCTCTAAACTAATATGAGGATGAAATTAAAGTAGAAATCAAGGAAGACAATATTCCTGAGTTATAACTCAGCTTATCGGTGACATACAATGTGTGGTACCGAACGAAGAGATGAAACCTCAATGCTGGAACAGATAAGAGTTATGACGGTGGTGTTTTCTATGACCTTCCACGCTCCACAGAATACCATATGATAATGTTAAACACGGGACTTGGTATATCGAATAGCAGATGGCGTACACAGGCGGCTCTATATGGATCTAGATCTCGAACCGTTGGGAAGAGTGACAAGCAACGGTTAGAGGCTTCTGAAAAATGGTGCTCAAATAGAATGCGACGTAAGCGGTAATAGAAGGGAATGTACTTTGTTGTGTACCATCTCCGTGTGGGTGGAAGTTATGTGAGAAACGGTGGATGTGTCTGACATCGGCTCCAGTTTCCGGAATGCGTCACCTCTTCACGCCTCGCTGCGCAAAAACACAGACCACAGTCACAAAGAATAACTGGTAGCAATTCCCGTTCGAAAGGGCACAAGGCAAGGAATATCCCTCAAGTCACTATCGTTCAATCTTGTTACGAACACAATAATTAAAGTTTCACATGGTAAAGAAAATTATCTGATGGGATGACTATATGCATTTATGATGTTTCTCTTTAGCGTAACACAGGCGTCGCCCGCTAAAACATCGTATACTTACTCATTATACCTACTCTTAATTATACTTTATTTGCCTTTCGAAAATATAACCAATATAGAAAATAGAGTTATACAACGTTTAGAGGCCAAACTGAGAGCAAACCCTCAGTTGAGAGAAGATGCATAATCGATACACCGAGATGAACTCGAAGACCGAGAAAGATACAAGTTTAAGGCATTCAGAAAAGCTGCTACGAAAATGTCAGACGTCATCAACAAAATCTATCGGTCGAACAATGCGTGCTTGTGAAACAAAAGTTGGAAAATCGATTATGCTATAGCAGTAAGTTTGGGAAGAACGGTCGGGAATTCAGAAGAATGACGACCAAAAACGCACTGCCTCAAGATGATTTGACTTATGGGGTTGCACAGAAATCTGCTCTTCCATGAGCAGCTACTGTTCCTTTACTCGACTACGACCATCAGAGCGATCGTAATTACATTCTAATATTCGTAATGAGTTCATTCTGTCACTACGTAAGTTATAGTTTAAAATAATCTTTTTTTTTTTTAATTAACGACGACGAAATGCTTAATGATGTTGATATAAACAATCAAAATTGTCTACAGAAACTTTAAAACAAATTATTTTTATCAGATTTTAACATGATTTAAAAAAATATGAATAACACTATTAAGCATGTTATTCATGATTAACATGATAAAATGCGACGACTTTTGGAGAAGAGCACGCTCGCACACAGAGAAGACAACAGAGATGCTGTGTAGCCCGCGCGTCGACTCGGCTCCGCTATATAATAACTAAATCCGAAATGAAAAATGAATCCGTTCCAAGGTCACCGTACGTCATCTATCCGTGTATTCCTCGGCTATTTATAACGTAACGATTCTCTCGACAACTGGCTGTCGGCCCGAAGCCAGCAACTACATAACAGGAGATAATACACAACGTGTATGTTTAAAAGGAATAAATCCCAATTTTAATACCAAGCCACGTGTTGTTCAATCAAATATATTGCAACTTACCGTCTGCGGCTTTTTGAAACAACGCCTTCACTATAAAGTTGACATGTTTCAGGACACTTGTCCCATCCTCAGAACTTTAAATATTCGTGTATCATTTAACGTTGATACAGTTGTCAAATAATTAAAATATTAAAATCCAATATAAATGTTTAAAAACGAGCGCCACGGTTAAACGATGTACATCGCACGGTGACTGACCGTGCACTCCGTATTGCGCGGTCAGTCACCGTACGATGTACATCGTTTAACCGTGGCGCTCGTTTTTAAACATTTATATTGGATTTTAATATTTTAATTATTTGACAACTGTATCAACGTTAAATGATACACGAATATTTAAAGTTCTGAGGATGGGACAAGTGTCCTGAAACATGTCAACTTTATAGTGAAGACGTTGTTTCAAAAAGCCGCAGACGGTGAGTTGCAATATATTTGATTGAACAACGTGTATGCTCTGTACTTTACATGTTATCAACACAAGAACAGTCATGTAGCCTACAGTGTACTGTACTGTACGTCTGTGCGCTGACAGAATTTAAGATATTCATTCATCGTATTTGGCATCATCATTTTTTAACCTAAATTCTTCATTCATTATAAAATAATATACGAATAATACGTTAAATACCACAGATTTTACTGGGTATTGGGAAAAGAAAGATAATACGATGCAAGATGTTTCTGAAACAATACAGGGAGACGGATTTTTTGCTAGCTTAACTTTAGAGCATTAACTTCATAACTGGGAGGTGTGAGACAACCACTTCCAAATCCTTATGGAAGAGAAACTCAGTGATGGAAGATCCAAAGAACCCGTCACATCCGAGATAGCTGAGTTAAAGTTCCTATGAAAATGAAATAGAAGCCAACCTCGATAGACATTGGATAAAAAAAAAAACAAGACAAAAATCATAAAAGCGTTATTGTAGAGCGTCGCTACGTAACCCTCTGAATCATGGTGTTAGAAGGGAATCTGATGGATTTTGTGTAAAATTCTGCAGCAATTCCTATTCAAAAGAGCATAAGACAAGGAGATTCCCTCACCTACTAGTGTTCATTCTTCTTGTGAACAAAATAATTACATATTTAGATGGTAAACAGACGGAATGTCATATCAGCGTATACGTTACCCAGACGATAAGAGTCTTCTATATCAGTGTAAAGATTATCCAGTATTATCAGTCTTGACATATCACTGAGATATGTAAGTGCATGACAATATCCCATGAGTGCACTTTCAAATAAGTGAAGAAACCAAATCAATATAAGCCAGCAGGTTAGTTGTGTGCTTGACATATTCAGTTTGGACTTATAAACATGTGAACCAGGATACGAGAGTTAGTTTATGTAAATCAGTAATACGAGCAATGACATCGAATAATGCAAAGGCCTGAAGAGAAGTGGAACGGTGAAAACAAAATTAACATCATAATAACAATTAATATCAGAAAGTAAAATATTTAAAAAAATCTGGAAAGGCCACACAAAATCGTGACTATAATCGAGGCCACAGAGAAAGATGCAACGTGTATACTCGAAATAGCGTAGTAAGGAGAAGAGAATAAACGAATGGACTCTGAGCATATGTTAACAGAATGGAGAACAGGATAGTGCAAATCTGCAAGCATGATAGATCAGGAGGCAAGAGATCTGGAGACGTGGTGGTTGACCCAGAAACATATGGAAAAACCTTTCTCCAGTTAAATGAACACACGGGAAGAAAAAGAAGGTTGATTGGAACACATACTTCCTATTACCTTCTCCTTTACAAATCCGTATCCTATTTCTTTAACGTTTTTCTGTTGAGATTCGCCTTCCATTCCAAACAGAAGTATTCATAAAAATTACTACTTGTTGCCTATATTGGCTTTTTTTCGCGAAAGAAGCCGAATAATATATTTTATTTTGTACTTGCCCTTGAAACTCACTCCCTCTAGGGGATTTTTGGTCATCTCGTGTACTATACTTTGTGCCGACAGGCTTTGCTTTCCTAATTACGAAGCAAACTGGTGACAATTCTGTTAATACTAAACTTTCTCCTCAACTTTGACGTTATTGGTACGCATTCTGTTGGGACTCATACACGGAGCAGTCGTCAAAAGAAATCAAGGCGTCTTCTGCGTACGCACGGATCAGAACACGCGTCGCCCTGGCGCTAGACTAACGGTTACGAAATCACGAAAGCTTCTGTGGGCTGGACGTCGACAACGACAACGCGACGTGTCACGAATGGGCGACACTGTGCAGCATGTCATAGCAAACCCGCCGCGAGTGGGAGGAGGAAACCATTAGATGGTGTAAGACGGAAGTCGACAGGGACATTATCAGAAACAACAGATCTTATTTGAATTCACTGCAGGGTGTAGTTACATACAATGTATGTATGTATGTATGAACGTATTATGTACTTGCAATGGGCGGAGGTGGTGCGGAGGTTCTGTAACGATACAATGTTGTACGCCGTCGTATTGTTAAACGTGACATAACGATACAGTAAATACAAAAATACACTGTATGAATATTACAGCGCGCCTAAGACACGCCCTCGGATAAAGCTGGTAATATATATTTATGACGATGGCTTTTACAGATCATTATTATATAAAAAATGTTCAATTATTGTTTCAAAATTTGATTCGTTCTCCTTATTCTCTCTTGATCTTTGATTTTTTGCCATTAGGGATTCTTAATCGTTCTTTTACCTCCACAAATCTAGGCTTGCCCAAATGTCTTCTATTAAACCCTTCTCATTCATTGCTTGGAAACAGGGAAGGGGGCTCTTCCTCGTTTACTTCTTGAAGACACCTTCAAACTCTTTCTTTGCACGCCTACTTTCTGCAATTCGTTTAACATAGTCGTACCACTGTAAACATGAGTCCTCTACTCAGCAGATTACTGACTGTGTCATTTTAACCCTTCTCTGTTTCTGTTGATCCTGCTTCGTCCTTACGAGTAACTTGCAGGCATCTTATGACATGATTTAATTCCCAGGTTGAACATTTTATTATTCTTAAGAAGTTACAGTTCAACCACGTTTAATTTAGCCTATCCTCCGTTTTCACGTTCGGTAACGTAGACGGTGAGCTAGCCACTCACTGCTAACGAATATTATGCTCCTTCCATAGTAAGACACTACTCATTCTATTGCCAGTTCGTATTGGTAAACAAACAAATCTTTACATCATCAGAATTTTCCGGGCTGTTAAGCCGTGGTCTAGGTTGTTCATGTTTATCTCCAGATATTTCGTCCATACGGTATGTAGCGGGATTTCGTGCATATCTTCAGTGGCGCTGGAACACATGTGATTTCTGTGTTCCCGCGCCACTGAAGACGTTCGCCATCGGTATGGACAAAACGTCTGGAGATAAACATGAACAACCTAGACCACGGATTAACAGCTCGGAAAATAGTGATAATGTAAACACCGGCCGTGAAAGGCATATTTCTTACACACGTCCTTATTTTCAGCGCGTGTCCTAAATTTCATTACGAGGTTAACCAAAGCTCAAATTAAAGACAATTAAAACACAACAAATATTTTTGCGTTTTTGCCACCTTAATCGTTTTCCTAAGGCTAAATAAACAGCCCTGTAAAGGCAAGCTGGGATCACGTGGTTTTGTAGTACAACTTGGCACCACCACGCACTCCCACCACTATTCGGTTATCAATATGGGAATTATGAAAAACAAATTTACTATACGCTGAGAATATCCTTTTATATTTGCCTCGAGTAATAATTATTTACTCTTCAATCGTTACTACATACTGCAGAATATTTGTCGCTGAAGACCTTTTCTTGGCAGACCCCAGAAAACGATGGGTTCCAGTACAGATCAAACAGGGCCTTTAGGTGATTATGATGGTGTAAATATCCTCGGAGTAATCATTGGAGACACGTCTCCTACTCACATCCGTGATCTCGCACCTTTTACACTTCCGCCCGTCTTACGTAGAGGCAACATTATGTCCACGACCCATTTGGTCTACAAATGTTCCGGTTGCATAATGCACTGGAGCAACTGAAGCTTAGTATAGGTCTGCTTCAGAATTCTGCGCAATCTCTATGTTTCACTGAAATAAGATTCTTGGCCCTCGATCCGAACGCTGATCACAACCACAGCTTTCAAACTGGGTTTACATCACTACATAAGCGAAGAAAAAAAGTAACAGCCTATTACATCCGTCTTAGCTCATACGACTACGACCAGTTACAAGGACTACCAACCCCCTCCCCGCTATAAATAGTCTGAAAGGTAAGATCCGGGCAACGGTGGAGAGAACATACTAGCGTGCTAAGGACGAGCCAAGATCTAACCAACAGGACGAGATGAAACTGCCAGCGGCAGAGACGGCACAAGAATCGCAGAGAAGCCTATAGAGCAGAGTGTGCGTTCAGCACGGACAATAGTACTTATTTGGCGGTAAAGCTAAGGGGGCTCTACTGTAGAAACTGGGCTACGAAGAATCAAACTGTACGCTAGGCTTACAACAATTCAAACACTATAGTGTACAATAGTTACTTTTAAAACTGTTTGTAGCGATTTTGGAGATCGACAGAATACTCACCCGAAGAAAAAAATCACCCGACCAACAACGTTATCAAAATTATAGTGTTCCAAACCGGATGGCACCTAAAGGATTAGAAAACCCTTACTCTCGCACGAACACTCACAACCGGCCCGGGCCGGCCAGGTGTGAACTGGGCGGTTCAGGTATAAGTATAGAATCCAATTCAAAATTATAAAATTTTTAATTTAGCTTATAGTCAAAATTAACTTATAGTTTTTGTAATCTCCGTGAAATTGTGAGAAAAATAGTCCAAACATCACATAACTGCGATAAATATGAGTATTTTGCAAATTAAATAACATTTGCAAAATACTATTTTCTAAAGCCAAAATGAATATTAAATTAGACTTACTTGTACATCTAAAATATGTCACAAGCACGTCATGTTTGGTGTCATTTTCTTTAAAATTTTATGGAAATTACAAATATGCTAAGCTCGTTTGTTAAAAAATTCATATTATAAAAGTTGCAGTTACATAGTGGATGCCTCAGTAGGTGATTCATACCCCAGGCGTGCGGGCCAACTGCGTTTGTGTGTGTGTGTTAGTAAGGATCTTCTAATCACTCAGGTGCCATGCGACTTGGAACGCCGTATAAATACAAAATCCTTTTTCTAACGAACGATTGCGACCAGACTGTCTACATAAGTGTATATTAAATAGACACGATAATCTCAAGTGATAACTTGAATTTTCCTCGTTGTCAGTAGAAAAGCAAACTGTAGAGTATACACAACACGACAGACATGACGCGCTTTCAGTTTAATAATAATAAAGTCAAGCTACGCAGATATGAATGCGTGTGGGCCGTACTGCTCCAAATAACTGACCGATTAACGAAAACTACGTATTTCGTTGTCGACGGACGGCCCGTCGTCCTCTTTTTCTTTCCAACACCGTTTTCATAAATTTCCCTTCACTGTAAGTGATATTTACATATTTTCCTCCTCCGGCCAAAAAACTTTCGTGAAAACTTTTCCAGACAGCAAAAAACAAAACAAAAAAAAAAAATTCGCTTCGTAGATCGAGCAGATAAATAAATATTTACGCATCACAAAATTTGTATAATCTTAAGAGAGAATCTTGGCTGAACTATAAGGATAGTTACTACCGTACAAATAGTAAATCTCTCTACCCTAAAAACATATAGCTCTCTGGTAACTGCCTCTACCGCGTCCCCCCACCCCACACACACTAGTAGGGATTGTATGCATAACAAATTGTAGACTATCTTCCATCGTATTACCGATAATATAACATACGTTAAAACAAAAGAAAAATAATTGTACTTTAAGATCAAAATTTAATTCCATACAACTAAAGTAAACGGTAGACCAACCGTGAGGTAATATCCATTTGTAGATAGTATTTTTTTTAAATGTTTAAAGTCTTATTTCTTTTCTTTCTCACTTATCTCGCAAATATTACCTTACTTCTTGCCGTCTCACTTAATTATGGCAACTTGTGCTGTTCGCAGAGTATACTTAAAAAGCACTTGTACGGTATTTACCTACTTGATTTATTTTCACCGCCTATACTCTGATTAACAAACATGTATAAGAGGGGCGTAGTTCTTCTGAGACGGCACAGAAAGTCTAAGACTTCAAAAAAAAATTAACTTCATTTATTAGCACATTCCTAAATCTAGATTCTGTTATCGCGTTGCCTTTTGTTCCTGTGCTCTCACGTGGTACGGGCAGAACACACGGATTGACATATGTCGATTTACGTAATTAAAACACTTTCAGCGCCAGGCCAAATTTTGTTGAATTTTTAGTGGTCCAGGCACTTTCCGGAATAGTTTTACCAGCGGACCAATATATTTCTTTTGCTGAAACTGCTTAAAAATGAGCTAAAATGAGATAATACAAGTTAAAAAAAATTTTAACACCACGTGCAAGGTGTTTTACCTCAATACAAGCCTAAACGATTGTATACTTTTTTTAGCTTACCGTGTCACTTATTTTAAATAATTATATAGTTACCTTTTTATCCAATATAAAAAATGTAACTATATATATTTATAGTTTTATTTTATTTTATTTAATTGACACAACCATAATCATGGTTACGATTTTATAATGTATTAGTTTTTCTATATTAAAATCAGTGTTATCTGAGGATGGGACTAAGTCCCGAAACGCGTCATAACTGACGAAACTTTGTGTCACGAGTGGATAAAAAGGTAACTATATAATTATCTAAACGACTGGCCTATATACACTTATATCAATAATAACTGTGAATACATGTTATACACAGTGTTTGATGAAACAGGGCCACTTCGTGTGTATCAAATTGATACACATGGTACGTGACGACTAATGCAGCGTGTATCAAACTGATACACATAGTCCATTGGTAAAACACAAGCGTGCATCAAATTGATACAATGGCGCTGAAAGTGTTAAAAAAAATACAGTGTTAAAACACTGGTTTTTTTCTCAAATATGACATATGCATACCATATAGGGGTGTTTAATGAAATGCAGTAAAGATGATTAATGAGATCAACCGGAAAAGTTTCAAGTTTCCCTTGAGAACAAATATGGTAAAACATTGCGGCAGCTGAGAAAACCAAAACAGATCGTAGGAATACGACAGCTGTGATATTTCCACAGGCGTTTCCTTTAGAATGTATTTTATATTAGATCTATTTCGAATCCGTTAAGAATTGGGGACTCCGGAAAATTCTGAACAAAAAAAGTAGTTTTTCCTGAATCATCGTACGCTTGGTAAAATACAGGATACGAGAGCCTATCCCAAAACATAATAATTATCTTTTCATTGTAACTCTTCATGTTTCTTGTAATATGTGCATGTTACATATTTTGTTATCAAATAATACATATGCATCTATTTATTTATCTATTTATCAAATATTTATTTATTTACCTAATTATCTAAATATAACTTTATATTCAACTTCTGAAGATGCAACTAAAACTGTGAAACGTACGTCAGTCAAGTGATAAAAAATAAAAAATACAATTACAGAAGTAATTTATTATTTGAGAATATAATATATAACAAAACATAATTATGCATAACAAATCCTTAAAGGTATCACATTTACGAAAACAGCCGACGGAGTTCGTTTACTTTCACTAGAGGCGGGCATTAAATTCACTTCTACAAATAGAAATTTACATCAAGCCCCCATATGTTCGTCACAATAATTAATACCCCTATTCGCGATTGAGGAAATCTCCGATCGACCATACTTTTTTTTTTCAGATTAATTTCGTCTTGGTAATGAGAAATTACGAGACTTGTACACACGGTTCCACACGATTTCAAATTTCTCTTCTATAGTTTCTGTAACTGATTTTGTGTTTTACACAACAGTCTGTATAATTAATTTTTACGTCGATGCACGAAACGCCGATTAAAATTTATGTCACTCCGTTAGACGGTAAATTCAGAGCGCGTGGAGTTGATGACGTGGCGTACTGTTTGCACTTATTTGTGTTTATTCGAATGCAATAAACATTTTGGCTAATGACCAACTGGCGAAGTGTGTTCACTATTTCTACGAATACATTTTTGGTAACGAATGCAGTTTTTGAGCGGTATAACCGAACTGCTTGCTGAAAATTTCAATGTCATTATACAGTTTGAGATTATACAAGAGTGAATATTCAATTAATATTACTGAGGCGTAAAAAAATGTTATTACAGGATAATGTTTCATAATGCATTATTATTATTATATATTAGCCGAAAAATTAAAAACCGAGCAAAACTCGTTATTTTGTTTAAATTTATGTTTACGAAATGTTCCAGCACGATGCCTACAGCGATGACGTAATAATTATTTTACTTACGAAAAAACATTTGTGAAACATTGGAAAAATATACAATATGTTTGTTTTTAAACGTATCAATTTTTACATAGTCCATAAAAAAAACACACAAGTCGGATCAGGAAATTTCCAGGAAGCAAGAGTTTAAAATGTTTACGTGCGATTACTGCAAAATAACACAAAAACAACGCATAATACAATTAACAGAACTGTCCGCAGGGCGAAAACTTTGTTTTTGCTACCGAGTTTAATTACACACGAAACGAAACTACAGTGAATCATGTATTTAAAGAATGACAACATACGGCGTATTTCTGTTTGTTATAACCGAGACTTTTCTCAACCAAGGACTAGGAATTAACTGCAGGTTCTATTGTAAACAATAGTCTTCAAATGGACAATGGACTATTTAAGAAACCTGTGTATATAGGATAGAAATTAATCTAAAAACCATATTAAACAGGAGGAAACCTTGTTCATCTTGTTATCTGAATTAGCAGTCTCTTTAATTCCAAATTTATCGTGTTTACTTGCTGAACGGCTACTTGTCATGTTCCGGACGAGGCCTTCCAGTGTTTCCACCATTTTCAAGTCTTAAACCACGAACTAGGGCTTGTCTCTAGTTTAGGATTGAAATCCCTAGTGGTTTAGGATTGAAAATGGTGGAAAGACTGAAAGGCCTCGTCCGCAACATGACAAGTAGCAGTTTAACAAGTAAACACGACAAAGTTGGAAGAAGAAAACCTACAAATTATATATTTTCAGACTATTTCTTCAGGCTTTTTTATGAAATAAGAAAAAAGTACCACCATTTCATTACAAGATTACTCTACACCTCTACTCTAGTTTACTGGTGCGTATCCATAAAAAATATACAAAGGAAAAAATACTCTGGCTTTTCCTAGCACTGAGCATACGACATAACTCAACATCTAAATCAAAACCGTAGAAACCACATGTTCCTGACATCCCGAAATTGTTAACCACTTGTACCAGAAAAAGTTCGTAAGACTACATAACATTTGTATAGAATAACAGAATTAACTATAACTAGGTCATGTTATGAAAACATGAAAAAGACAGAACGATCCTGGATTCAAAGTATCAATGTAGAAACTCCAATTTGTAACGACTTGCTGATTGTTTAGACAATGAAGATAAATTACAAGACCACACAGTCCATAAATAACATTCAATCTGTGAAGTCTACACTATGGTGACAGTCGCTTCTAACGGTGAAATAACGGCGTTTAACGGATCGAAACCAATTAAATACAAAAATAATAATTAACAATAAATAACAATAAAAGAACTAAGGAAGTCGGTCACTGTAATTATTTGGATACCCATTTCACTACGACAAAATAAACTCAGAAAGATTCAACAGAGAGCAATTCATGAAGTTTATACCCCCCCCCCCCCACACACACACACACACACACACGCAAAGTTTATCATATAGGTCAAAGTAAAGAAAAAATATATAAACGTATGTCCGAAAGCGCTTTATTTTCAAGTTATGTTAGTCAAATACTTTTTGTCTCAACGGTAAGAAAAAACGTTCGGTCCCAGAACTGTACCTTCAACAGCTACCGACAAAATTCTCGGAAAGCACAAAAACATATATAGGCCTGCGGATCGAAAATTACGAATTCACTGCAAAAACTGAATGAACTATATATAACTTTATTAAACTTATGTAAGATAAATTATAAGATAAACAAGGAGAGTCCAGAACTAGAAAAAACTGAATATATCAAAATAAAATATTTATGACTATGTTATCAATACACAATACAATATTCGTGCCACATATGACGGTTTAACTCACGTACACATGTGTGCCTGACCTGTATCCACATTTCTAAGGTTTCGTCCACGCCTTACCTGAAACAAAAAACGATAGATAACATGAATACTTATTTCTCCGTATCCTCATATACTGCAATACTTGAAATGTAACTACGATGCGGGTCGTTTGTAGGAAAGACACGAAAATGTTCATGTACGTATCTCTGTCAATGCAACTAAAATTACTTTATTAAAGTACAAGAAAAATTCATGAATAAAGTAATTAATATTCTGTATCAGTGTTTCATCAGCCTCAGTACTTCAGTATTATGTGTCAGCGTTTGTATAAGCGAATATCCTAAAATATAAAAGATAATTAGGCCTACGTTTAAATTTTTCAGTAAAATTTTTAACGCATTTAATTATCACAGATCACGGATTTCTATTTAACAAGAATATCATTTCATTGTAGGGTTACTTTACGTTTTTCATTCTAATTTCTTAAAAGATTTTTTCGCCGTTTTTAACAAGTGAAAATTTGATAGCGATTTCAGTTGAGGAAGACGGGATTCAATTACGATATAATAGATGCCTTAACTAGTTGAAAAGTTTAGTGCAGTTAAAGTAAAGCACTACTAATAATAATTTGTTTTCTAGTTATTATGTAATATTTTTGACACCTTTTCTGTTTGAAGGGAGGGGACAGCACTTTTATTTTTATTGCCTAGAGCGACAAATTAGCTAGGGCCGGCTCTGGATGTACTGACTGTTTTAAATATATTCTCTATTTGTACGGACGTTAACCAACGATAACGAAATGCGTACTAAAAGAAGAAAAGGTAAGGAAAGAATTCGTTTTGATAGGAAACATTTTCTCCTCGCAGTTAAGGCAAAACGATGTGTTCATTAATGGTTAAATATACAAATAACAATATTTATATAAATACGCGTATGTATGTACGTAATTCTACGAGTAACGAGAACTTGTAACCACACACACTTTTAATTAATTACGTGGCTATTGTTCTACGTACATCTATTACTCGTATAATGGGTTACAACAGTATGGCTGAACTATTTTCTGCTTCTCTGCTAATAATGAAAAAATATTTTTCATTTCAGCTCAACGTGCACACCTTCTTCTAATTCTCTCCTTACCATAGCCATTATGATATTGTTCCTCCAACGTTTTTTTGGGGACCATCACGCGTCATTCATCCCCTTCGAATGTCCAAACCATGGCACCTGTTTTCTTCGATATCCTGAACTCTGTTTACGCTCATGGTCACCTTTTCTTTTACTGTTTTAATTTAAATACTCTGAAATTTCGTGTCAGTTAATGCTTTCCGTTGTTCATCGGATTATCTCGATTTACTTCAATTCATAAATTGTCAAAAATTCTACTCTACTGTTTCTACAGATCTTTTCTACAAACTATATCCACATTTTGTGTCTTTCAGCGCCTCCATAATACATACCTCTTTTCCATCCCCTTCCCTTCCTTCACAAACGCGCGCGCATAAACATCAAGATCAGTATTCATATGTGTTTACACGGGCGATCGTGTTAACGGACGCGCCCTCTCTACGTAAAAACTCAGACAGATGGGTCGGCGGAGAAAGATAGACCGTCATCATCATCGCGTTTCAAATAAATTACTTCGCCCGGCAGCGGACCGCGTTATCTATCTCACTCGCTCGTTGTCTGTCATATGCTATTTATATCGCATAAATTTAAATGTGATGAGAGACAGTAAATTGAAGGGGTTGAATGTGGAGCGGGGGGGGGGTTAAACGGTGCCTGGGGGGCGCGCGGCAAACGAGTGAGTGAAGAGGGCAGCTCGTGCGTGTGAGCGAGCGAGCGAGCTAGCTAGCTAGCAAGCAAGCAGGCAGTCTGCTCATTTAACTGAAATATGATTCCCTGGATATTACACTGTTAATTTAATTCCGAGAAATACATACGAGAGAGAGAGCGAGAGAGAGAGAGAGAGAGAGAGAGAGAGAGAGAGAGAGAGAGAGAGAGAGAGAGAGAGAGAGAGAGAGAGAGAGAGGGGGGGGGCCTGATTGGGGATGGGCGGGGGTTAGGCAAACGTTGTTGTTGGTTCAGTTATACGAAGCTCTAGGTATAATACAAGGGTGCTGGTGTTTTGTTACGATAACCGAACCAGGCGAGGGCCAAACCTATCGATTCCCAGTTACGTAGGTAATTTAACACAAGTCAATCGCAGTATACACATGTACTGATATAGGCGTAACTTTAGAACAAATAATCTATGTACAATAAGGTATGTTCTTTACACTAAGTACGAAGTCGTGAGGATAAACTCTAAATACCAGTATAAGTTCGGTTATCCGAAGTAATTGCTGTTCATTGGACTATAAGATACTTCGTTTAATCGAGAACGTCCCGTATTTAATCGGGGCTGTTCCATATTTTCACCAACTGTCCCGGTGTCCCGAAAAATATTTCTGGTCACTCGTATTTACTTTATTCAAAACTATATTATGGAAATGTATTATGTAATTTTCTATCAGGATACAAACTAATTAAATCGGAAGATTTGTTTACACACAAGGCAGAATAGTTTTAATTATGGTCTAACGATATTAACAAAGCAAGTTATGATTATCTTTCAAGCGGGATAGACACCCTGAATAAATATGAGTTAACTGACACGCCACAAACCCGCCGCTGAGAGGCAGAAGGGTTCAGAAAAGAAAAAAAAGAAGTAGATTAGATCAACATGGTAGCAATGTGAAGCGACTTTTGTGGTTTTAAAAGGAAAGAATATGAACAATAATAAACTTTCACGGAATATACAAATCTTCGCGAATTTGTTACAAACGAGTTTCAAAAAAGTAAAGGTAAGTGGACTGAAATTTCAACTTAGCAAAAGGCGAAGTGTCTATGCATTAAATGGCAGTACACTCAGCTGCTCATATTGTCATACGTTTTCAGCGGTCCTTCCGCGTAATATACGCGTGGAAAGGATTTAAATGATATTCCAGCTGGTGTACCACAAGGGAGTGTCCTTGGACCTATTCTGTATTTGCTGTATCGAGATACTGCTAAATGTGATGAGGTGACAACAGCTACTTTTGCTGATAACACTGCTTTACTAGCTACTGGTGTTAGTATAGAATCAGTAACAGACGCTCTACAGTCAGCAGTTGAGTACGTCACTGGACGGACAAAAAAAAAAATGGCGCATCAAGCTGAACGAAACCAAGTCTACTCATATCAATTTCACCAACCGGAAAATAAGATTATTACCCAATCATAATCGATCAGCAATGAATTCCACACGCAAGCTCAGTGAAGTACTTTGGCATGACTCTGGATGCCTAACTTAGGTGGAAAGAACATGTTACGAAGAAACGGGAAGAACTTGGGATTCAAATTGAAGAAAATCTGGTGGCTACTTGGAAGACACTCTGAGCTGTCACTGAATAACAAGCTGTTGTTATATACCCAGTTTGGGTGTATGGTGTACAGCATTAGTGTTGTACTAATAAATCTAATATTAAAGTAATTCAGACTTTTCAAAATAAGGTTCTTCGCAGTATTGTTGATGCACCATGGTACGTAAGACATGATGACATCCATAGAGACCTGAAAATACCTGCGGTTGCTGACGAAAATAAACGGGTTGCGGATAAATATGAAAGAAGACTTCATGAACCGTAATCATTGAAGTGCTACAACTGCTTGATAATGCTGGAGTCGTTCGGCGGTAGTAGAGACAGAAACCATTTGAACTAGTGAACTGAATATGTATACGAGTAAACTCGTAGTAATTCTCAGCACATGAACAAATGAACAAAGTGTAACTTGTACTGAGGAATGCTCCACTGGGAGCTTATCCTACACACTGTGTAGTATTCTTATTACACTTAGAATAAAATTGCTAGATAGTTTATAACTAGTTGCAATGAAGTTAAATAAAAAAGACTGGTCTGTGAATTGTTTTTCATTTGCATTTGGCGAATGTAATTTCGAAACAACTATATTTGACCTTGAATTACACCAATCACGATTACTGACTCACCAACCGTTTCGCTGGTAAATTTTACGGCCGGCCAAAGGAGAAACACTTTACGAGTCCGAAAAAAAAAGATACAAACGCGCCACTACTGTTGCGTTAGTCAAGCCCGGGAATTAATAATTATATACAATGATGCAGCAGAAAGACAAAATTTTTTAACACACTTTTAATTATGACTTAATAGTACTCGACAACACTCAGCAACGCAAGGTCCACTATAGTACCAACAAAAAACATCAGTGTCCTGTCTGTCTATATGTATCTCTCTCCCCCCTCTCCTCATTCGCCTTCTCTCACGTACATTCAGTGACAGACCTTAACAACTTCGGCGCACGTTCACAGCGTTTAATTTCTTTCAGTCACTCTTCTTCTTTTTCAGCACTACAGCCCAACGTGAGCCGCACTACAGCACTTCTTCCACCACCAATCTTCTCCAAAGTCTCCTCTCCATTGCAATCTCAATGTAACGCCTCACATCCATTCTTCTGAGATTCTCTAGCACATCATCCAACCATCTTATCCTAGATCGGCTCCTCTTTCTGGTTTTATAGACTTGCGCCCTCGAGATTTTCTTTGGCATACGCTGATCATCCATCCGCTCTAGGTGACCTAGCCATCGTATTCGTTTATGAATCTTACAATGTCCTCATGATTCAATAGCTCATCTATCTCCTGGTTATGTCTTCAACTTCTTTAACCGCGTCTTACGATATTAATTAATTCTATTTAATTCCTGAAATTTAAAACATATTCAACTTAAATAGTAAAATAAAGAAGACAAGAAAGAAATGAGTACACCTCGGGCAGGGAATTAAACCAATAAGAAGGCTGCCTTTCATTTTTAAACAATATACATCACTGCGGAAGAGAAGTGTTGTCTGACGTCCGAGGAACAGTTCACTGGACCAAATATAAACCAAACGTTGACCCCAACAGGCAGACGTGCTTGAGGCAAGAAAGGTGATGAAGTTGAATATATACCCGCGACAACTTAGAACCAAACAATATTACGCCCGAACACGCACATTATTTAGACACTATTTTGGAGTGATACTGGACAGTAATCTTAGATGAAAGGCTCATCATAATAAAATGAAGAAACCATAAGGACGTACGAATTTCAAAACCTATGCGAACATAAAGACATTCGCTCCAAACGTGGGTCTTTTTTAATGGTGGATCGCTTTTCATATAGTCTAACCGCCGTCCGGATTAATTCGCACCTAACTGGAAAGTTCAAGGTGGTTTCAACGTGATAATGGACAAACTCTCCAGCTGTGTTGCTTACTGGTAAAATACAGCTTCCCATGTTATAACAGGAGTAACTTTACCAGGTGATATACATGGTTAAGGTGACAATACTGAAGTTGTAAACTTAATAATGCCCTATCAAACTAAAATTATTCTTAATCAGAATTTTAATCGGGATCCAAATAGGATAATAACGAAGCGCAAAACATGATTCAGCCAGAAGGTATAGTCACACAGCCTCTCCTACTCGATACGTATTCTCTCCCCCAAGTTGGCAGACCCGAGAATGCAAGCAAACCTGCGAAAAATCAGTGCACACAAGGGAAGGAAAACTGTTCCCCCGACCGATAGGGAATCGGTCCGTAGGGCTAATTATTCGACACTGTAAGTAGGACACCAGTTATGAATCTCAGGCGCAGCCTCGGATATCTGGCCGAATTATTAATGACAACAGACATGGCAATCGAAATATGGACGTGACTGACTATCGCTGTACAGTGTAACAATGATGCAGGGGATGGAGAATCTGCGTTCCAACTCGCCTTCTTTTCAATGCATATCAGACAACCCTTCTTCGATGGGTTCATAATTCTACCTTCGCTGGAAACCACATTAGTGTTCCGGAGGAAGGGTAGGAAAAGTCCCGCTCTCCGTCCAATGACGACGTCACCACCGAGGAGAATGCCACCTCCGTACGGAATCTAATGTACTTCACCACTACGGCTTCACCCAACATTACATTTTTATATAAAACACAACAATGCTTAGCAGGGACCTCGTGGAGGTGAAGTTTGTTACCCACACCGGCGGACGGGCGAGGTCAACCCCCCCCCCCCGAACGTAAGACCATCAGTAAAAAAGGCACAAACCATAGGGAAAACCGAGTGTAAAAAGGCTTAAAAAACACTCGAAATGTGATCTGTAGAAAATTCCCTGTGAGACAATAATAAGAAATGAAGAGGTCTTAAGAAAGGTAGAAAAAGGGAAGACCAATTCTAAGCGACGCTCTAAGGAAAAGGAGAAAGAAATGGATAGAACTCACATTAAGGCACAAGAGCTTACTAAAGACCGTAATGGAATGGAAAGCTGAAGAAAACAATTGCACGAGAAGACTACGAAACGACATCTGCAGCATCACAGAAGACGACATGGATACCACTGCTGTTGTGAAGTGATGAGGATGACGACGGAGGCATGGAAAGCGGTCACTGTTCAACCAGTACGTGGACTGCTGACCACAAGAAGGAGGAGGAGATGCTAAATAAAAGTTACTGATCCGTGACGAATTTTTCTCTTAAAAAAAAGTTTAGTAAACGCTGGTCTGATATATACTCCAACGCTTGGACAACAATCTTGCACTTACAAGCCATCGCTCGAAACGATACTGCAGCTTCGATTTGAAAGCATCGTCGTTATTGGTTAAGTGGCAAATGTTGAACATAACCGTGCTAAATCGATTTGAAGCTTGGAACGAAGCAGTGTGGCCGATTCTTGCTTTACGCACACGACTACTGCACCTTGGTTAATGCAATTTCACACACACACACACACACACACACACACTCTCTCTCTCTCTCTCTCTCTCTCTCTCTCTCTCTCTCTCTCTCTCTCTCTCTCTCTCTCTCTCTCTCTCTCTCTCTCTCTCTCTCTTCACGCCCATCCACAACCCATTAAATACATTATTTTTACAGCTTCACACCACAAATCGTGAAGCTGGATAATTCATATAGACCACACGCACAGTCAACACATCACACCTGGTTTCACAATACAACGTTCAGTATCCCGATCGGGTATTCAATTATTTAATACCCATTATTCTTTAAGTAACCCGGTGACGATTACTGTATACCACTAACGAACTCCTTAGCGACTCGGGTCTGCGCCAGATACTGCGAGTTCCAGTCCCGTGGCACTTGGTAATGGTGTCTACTCAGTATCATGACGTTAACTTGAACAGAAATATACAGCGCCCCGAAGTAAGGACGCTCAAAATACGGCTGACGATTAACGGCATACTTTTTGCCTGACATAAAAAAAATTGGCAAACTAAGCCCCAAAAGTTGGCATGCTAGTGACACTATTCTTTTAACTCTTTGGAATACAGGAAAACAATATATTACTTGTAATTATTCACCATTAACATCCTAATGATTCGGTGATATCCTCTGCACACAAACTTATACTTCTCGTTATTTCTCGCCAATACCTAAACCTCTATCTAATTTTTCCCCTTCTTATGTGGAATCGTTCCCACTGCATTTTCCCACTTTTGTCCGTCTTCTTTTTGTCCTCTATTTTTGTCTTGATTTCTCACACTATCTTCGTCTATGTGTTATCCCTGTTATCGGTAATTTTGTGTAAATTACACAAACAACTTAGCTCTATTCTGTCTATTTCAATATCAGCTTTTAATTTTTCATTTATAACTCATGTCATTTTTTGGTACCCTCATGCGTATCAAATACGCCGTTTTTTTGTAGTTCAAGTTAATGTTACCACAGTATTTATCTGAACATACTCATCATCACATATACGAACAGAGACCGAATAATTCTCGTAAATTCAGTTCAATTTATTGTTCCAAAGAAAGGAAGCACGCTTTAAGAAATGATCATCACTGCGACGGATTTGAACCAAACGTATCGCTTTGAAAGCGAGTTTGTCAACAAGTGTACTACTACACCCACGCCCCCCCCCCAATTCAGATTTAAATTTAGAAGACTGTCAAAACAATTTAAAAGTGACGAAACGTTTTGGAACATAGACTGTGGAAAAAATCATTAAAAATTGTACCCACCCGCTATTATGAAATATTTCCCAGTCCTTAACGATCCCTTCGCAAACTACAGCTGAGTACGAACCGTCGCTTTAAACCTATTGTTTAACGAACGAGAATCAAAGCGGAGAGCGGATTAAGAAACAATTCTGTGCGCGTGTGTCCGTGACGTTGCATATTTTACGAAAGCTTCGACGTCGCTGTGTTAGTTAATCTTACGCGTTATCTGATTTTAATGAGGTACCGAAACTGTAATCTTATAACTGTGCGAACTTGATACCAGCACCACCGGTGCACAAGGCGAAAGTTGTATTTAACGCGCTGCGGTTTCGATACCCAATCCCGAGTACGTAAAGGTCACCATAGCAACCTGCAACTTGATAAACAAAATATAAACGTTACATAAATCCTTACTCCCTAACGTCATGTTTTACTGAACAAAAACGCATCGAACGTCTTACATTTCTGTTTGTACAATTTACAAATTAACAGATATTATTAAGGATAGTATTCTTCTACGTACACTGCTAAAAATTACATTTTGCGATGTTAAATGTATAGCCTACATAATTACGTTGAATGATTGGATAAGATGGCAGATGTGACGAACAGACTGGTACCGAAGTCGGAATGCGGAAACAGGCAAATAAATCTCCAAATTAATATACATGGAATAAAAGTTAAAACAAAGAGTATTGCATGGTATAACCGAGAAGCAAAGAGACAAGCAATGCAAAGAAATGTTGTCTTTTGCACGAGTAAACGTAGGGACAAAACCTACGACACAAACCTCAAAGTAAAGTTCTTATAAAATAGTTGTTGTTCGACCAATAACAGTTGCCACGAAATTGTTATATATCATTAACAACCTAGTTACAGCTGCAATTCTTAATCGGGAAAGGGAGAGCGAAAACGTATAGAACGTTTCCAGATTTCGAAATTTATATAGGTACCTTTTTGGAAAAAAAAAATAGCCTACTCTTTTTTGCACTTTCTTCTGAACAAAGTATAGTTTTGTATTAGTTTTCGAAATTTCTGGATTGGTTTTCCAGATTTAGAAATTTGTATACCTTTACGAAAAAAATGTTTACCCTTTTTTTGCACTTTCTTCTTAACAAATTATAGTTTTGTATTAGCAAGTCGAATTCTGAAGTGTAAAGCTGGATACAGAATCTTAACGATTAATATGTCGCTAAACAAATGGATCACCAAAATACCGTATTTGAAAATATTCCAGGGCCGCGACACTGAAAGTTTAGGAACCACTGAATTAAAGAACCGGCCATATTACAATAATGGCAGAGGAAAGTACAGTACATAGTCTAATAGATTTGATAGTTAGTCACAAGAAGAAATGAGAGAGGAACGCTGCTTTTAATGCAGGTAACACAGATTGCCCGAGCAATGTTAAAAATTAAAGGTTGTAATTATTTGATTGATTAAAGTTGATTAATTTGTATTATTTAATGTTAATTAAAGGTTGTAAAAATGGAAGGCGATCAGGCATCTCACGATTTACAGACGGAAAATGCAATTATACAACAATCACGGATTGCAGATGCAGTATTTAGATGGTAGGGCACACAAGAAGGACGGAAGAGAAGTAGATGCCAAGGAGGGCAACAAAGGAAGACCATAATCACAGTAGCGGGACAACAATGGATAGGATGCAAGAGAATCGCTGAGGAACATTAAGTGAAAAGACAGTGTCGCTGAATAGAGATGTTTGGAGGCGGACGCTGAGACAGGCAGAGTCTAGTAAAATGAATACCTTGGAAAAGAAGAGGAGAAGTTTATAGTGTTATAAACAAATTGAACAGAACCAGAAATTAGAGAGCCAAACTACATTAAAGAGGTCTTCAAAAACAATGGAAGACCCTTCTACCATTGGCGGAAGTTATGGGAGAGAGGAGTACAACAGTATGCGACTGTACCAAACAAGCTTTATACAAAAAATAAGCGACTCACTTCAAAAAGAAAGTCAAAGAAAAGGGAAAGAGAAAAAATAATAACGTACACAGTTTATAATAATAATTCAATGATTAATGGAAACTAAAAATCGTTGTATCCTGCAAGTGAAACAAACTAATAACAGTGATCGAATATTGCGAATCGAAGAGTGTTGTGAAATCTTTCAAAATGGCAGCCGTCCGTTGCCGGCTAGTCTTTTAGCACAGCGCACGGTAAAAATAGCTATAACGTAAAAACAGTATAGTTTTCTCTGGATTCATTACGGTGATCCCGAATAAATTGCAGTCGTTTATTCCCTGACGCGGCCACACGCTACTGTCAGTTGTTGCCTGGTTGAACTTTTTTTTTTCAACGTAACCGTTTTCTCTCCCGACCATTACCTCTGCTACTACTAAATCACCTTGTTGACATCTGGGACCACCTGCAACTGACGTTCCGAACCTTTGTTAGTTGGCTACTCTTCGTCCCCCAACGCAAACACACGCCCGCGCGCGTATGTCACTTAAACGATCGTTCGCAAGGTCACATGTCACTTACTCTCCTCTATCGGCAGTGAACGACGACAGCTCAAACCCCAAATACGGTTTTGCTTCTGATAGATCAACATGTAATGAAAAACAACGGAAATGGACATACGAATAAGAAAAATTCAGTAGGCCTACACATCAGGTAAATCGAGCTTATAAGTTTAGACTTTCACGATTGTAGCCATAAGTCTTAAAAACTAAAATTAAAACTTCCGGTCTGCACGATGGTGGCCCAATTTCCCTTTCAACTCGCAATTTTCAACTGTATCTGCGGAAGTCAATGTAATGTCCTGTCAACTTGGTTAAACAATCTGTTTAATAATGTGCCTGTTTTGGTGTACCGCTATTGTTCGACTCAGTCATAGCAAGCCTGTTATTACAGCGTTTATAAGATGGACGGAAACGTTGATACGTCCCATTGGAAGAAGTAGCGTATGCCTCGTTGCTGGACGCAGCACTAACAACTTAGATATATTGAGAAATGATAGGAAGCTGTTTGTGTAGAATTGCGTATTCCCCCCCCCCCAACACACACACACACACACACACACACACACACACACACACACACACACACACACACACACACACACACACACACACACACACACACACACACACACACACACACACACACACACACACACACAGACACAGACAGAAATACGTCTCTACAAACTCTGTGATGCAATATTATTTTAAAATATTCGGAGAACCGACTACTGAAAGGTCATACAAAGTCTTCTTCTTCTTTCTGTATACAGTCGACTCCCTCTCGTTCGGACTCCGATGGTTCGGACGCCGGATGGTCCGGACTACTTCTTGGAAATGAGTCATCAGCGCGCGCCGGGTTTCTCACGGCCGAAAACGACAGGATTGAGCGTGTCTGTTTATTTCCGGCCTACATGTAAACAAAGATCCTCAGTTCGGCTTACGATTGCGTTTGCTCCGGATCGTCATACAGTGTACTGTAGCTGTTTTTACTAATTACTACTGATATTGTTGTGTGTTTTAATAATTTTCAATGTGAGTTACATATGTTATTATAAGTGAGTTTATTTGTTAGGTGAAATTGTAGTTTCAGTAACTCTGATTATTTGACAGTAAAATTCTCAAAAATGAGTGAAAAACGGAAGCATAATACGGTTAAAATGCAAGACAGACTTAATATTTTACAACGTTTAGATAAGGGTGAATCAGTGCAAAGTATTTGTACGGAGTTTAATGTAGGGGAAAGCACAGTTTATGATTGGCGGAAAAACAGAAAATCGATCGAGGATTTTTGTATGCAAATTGAAGTCGAATCCGTCCTTTCTACTCGATCTACCTTGAAAAAACCACACCATGAACTTGTTGATGACGCATTATGGTTGTGGTTCATGCAGGAACGTAGAAGAGGGACTCCTATAAATGGGCCGATTTTGAAAGAAAAAGCCGTCATTCTTCATTCAAAACTTGGGGAAAAAGGAAACTTCTCGGCAAGCGATGGGTGGCTAACGAGATGGAAAAAACGGCATGGAGTGCATTTCCTTGGAGTTTACGGGGAGAAGCTTTCAGCAGACCAACCGGCAGCTAATGATTTTTCTGAAAAATTGAAGCGTATCATTGAGCGTGAAAAACTAACCCCAGAACAAGTGTACAATATCGATGAGACCGGGCTTAACTATAAACTTTTGCCTAATAAAACCTTTGCCACTCCTCAAGAAAAGTCTGCTTCGGGCTTTAAAGTAAATAAAGAAAGGATCACTGTTGCACTATGCTCAAACGCAACTGGGACACACAAGATGCCGCTATTTGTGATTGGAAAGTCGGCCAAACCCAGAGTATTCAAAAACTTAAACATGTCTTCCCTTCCAGTGTATTACAGGTCACAAAAGTCTGCCTGGATGGATTCTTATTTGTTTAAGGAGTGGTTCGTGGCTCAATTTGTTCCGTCTGTAAAAGAACATTTGACATCCTTGAAATTGCCAGTAAAAGCAGTTCTTGTGCTTGATAATGCCCCTACGCATCCAGAGGAAGGTCTCGAATGTGATAGTTACAGTGACATCAAGCTTTTATATATGCCTCCAAATGTAACAAGTATCGCACAGCCCATGGACCAGGGTGTAATCGAATGCTTTAAGAGAAAATACCGGAGGAAGCTTCTTTCAGAAATTTTGGATAAGATGGATGGTAATGACAATGCAGGTCTCATCCAGACGCTCAAGACAATTAACATTAAGGACGTCATTTATATCGCTGCTAAATCGTATGATGAAATCCCATCATCTACGTTTACCAAATCCTGGAGAAAATGGTGGCCAGATGTTGAAACTCTCGTTGAGAAGAGACAAGAAGACAACCCAAATACAATAGGGTTAAATATTCATGCAACTGAACCTGATGACAACCACTCAATTTTAAAGGATTTACAATGGCTGCCTGATTCTGCTAGTATTAATGAGAATGACGTTGTGGAATGGATTTCGCGAGCTGATGATGAACTGGCTAATGAAATCCTGAATGATGACGAAATCGTCGATGTAGTCCTTCGTCAAGAGGAAGAAAAAGAAGAAGACGACGACGAAGGTGATAGTGAAGCGGGAAATGGCGTGGGAATTTTGACTCATGCAGAGGGTAGGGCAGCACTGGAACTGGCAACTACCTACGTCGAACAACAGCCTGGCGCATCAGCTGTGGATGTTATGGTTCTAAGGAAGTGGCGTGATTATGCCTTCAAGAAAACAGTTGAAGTAAAGAAGCAGAAGAAAATAACAGATTTCTTTTAATATTGCAAAGCCAAGTTTTTCATTAGTTTTAGGTTTAAGTTTATTCGTTTGGGACAATTTTATGAACCTAAAATTGTGTTCCGTACACTTGAAAATTGTCTTAAAATGTGATTTATAAATATAGATACGCTATTACAGGTTGTAATTTACATAAGTAAAAAACCGCCGGATGGTCCGGAAATTTTTTAATCCGGACAGGGATCCGGTCCCGAGGTGTCCGGATTAGAGGGAGTCGACTGTACACATTTTCCCTCTCTACGTGGGGCTGATGTTTCTGGCAGCTGTCTGTATTTGGCCCGGTCATGAACATCTTCCACCGATAGCTGCTTTTCCCTGAGGTCATCCCTCACGCAGTCCATCCGCCTCCATTTAGGTATGCCTCTTGTTCCCTCACCGTGAACCTCCACTTCCCACTTATGATTCTTATTTTTTCCTCACATGACCACGAAAGGTTAAACAACAAACAAAGTAAGTTACAAAAATCCGGGCTATTCGATTACTATAATAATTCACATCAAGAACAAGAAAATGGTGTAGATCAGTGGTTCCCAACCTTTCCGGACGTGCGTACGCCTACCACTTTGATCTTCCGCGTTAATTTCGAGTACCACCGGATAAGAAAACAAAATAAGAGCATCTAATGAAATATTACCGCAAAGCGTTTACGTTGTATTTTTATAACGGTAATCGTTTTAAATCGTGTCCGATGAAAACTTTTTGTTGTTGTTTTGAATATACTTTTATTTATTTATTTTTTTAAATAAACACTTTTTTTTTAGCTAGGTCTTCTTACGTACCACCAGTTTACGGCGTTATTATGCTAATTACGATGTGAATTAATTACTTAGATCAATTATCAATTTTAATTACCAATTAGCATAATAGACAAGAGACTCTTTAGTAAATTAATCATGTTCTTTTGTTACACATGAAAATTGTACAATTATAAATATTCGTGTAATTGTGTTCTATGTAAAACTTTAACATGCGGGTTTTAGTAATAATGAACGCATTTGTTTAACTGCACTTAAATGACTAATTTATTATTCATTAAGTCAATTTATATTCATAACACATAAAAAGTTTTGCTGTACCTGTAAATACATCAAATAACACATATATCATTAAACAAGTTCTAGCTTATATGATAGCTGAAAAGGACACACACATAAATCATGATATACAATAAATCCAAATAATAATTAATTAATTAATGCGTTCATTAATTCCAGATAGTTTCGCTTACTTGTTCATTATTTATAACTTTAAATTTATTCTTTTATCAAATTTATTTAAAACTCCCAGGGTGGGGATTCTTTGAAAGACTCAGGACAGTAGTAGTTACTAAATTAATAGATTAATAATTGTTACTTGTGGTAAGAATATCCACTCATGGTCCAACGGTGATCGGCCTCCTTGTTGTGGTGAAGTCTGAAGAACACATCTTGTTGAATAAAGTTGAATTCACTGTCACTCGTACACACACGTGAACTCGCGTCATTTATAGAGTGGTGTGGATGTGATGTTGCTTTCAATGTCAGTTTGTATAGATCAGTTCGCTTTATAATGTGTGATCATTCTAAAATGAGTGGTGTATGTTCACGCTCGCAAAGTTAATGTCGATGTCCGTTCATCACAGAAATTCACTTGACTTTGTGTTGATGTCTATGCGTTTCTACTACTTGGTTGATTAGTTTGTTCAAGTATTTAAATGTTTTGCTACATTTAGTGTAATTCATTAACACTGGCTAAATGTAATTCTTTCTAAGTTGTACAGTACACTAATAATGTTTCGTGTATGTGCCGAGATTAAATGATAGTTCGCTTGAGTCGCTCGAATTGTTCACTCGGAAATTCCTAATAATGTTAATGCTTAACTAAGTTCGTTAATTCGTACATTTTATACTGTTGTGTTCGAGTATTACTTCCGGTTGCACTTTGAATCTTACAATTTGAAATTACTAAGTCCGAATATTATAACACTGAGTTTTCACTAAGACTGATAAATTTTACAAGACTGAGCACAGTAATACTGAGCAAAATATATGTTCAAAAAATGTGATAAGACTGAGAGGCCTTCATAAATTTAAAATACTGAGCAAACGTAAAATACGACTGAGAGAATTAAAAAATATGACTGAGCGAATTAAAAATATGACTGACATCCCTCCGTGTTAGACAGTCAGTTTTTATCAACTCGTCCCTACCCAAATTTTGTCTTGAGCCTGTCCACGCCTTTTCTTATTTACGATAGGTTAGCTCGATATTTTCTTAGAATGTTTTATCCCACTTCTTCATGGTTTTTTGGTTTCTGTTCAATGATTCGCTTTGACTCCTGGTTACCATAGAAACTCTCCTCTCCACCGGTGTCTTCGCAAGACGCTGTACCCTGATAGGTTGTTAGACATCCCCCAGATTTCTTCGTTCGGACGTTGATCTCTTTCGCAGAATTTCTGGTCGTTGCGCGCCTGTCAATCACCCTTTTGTTTGGGACTTACGCAATGTTGTTCCAACTTTCCCCATTTGTTTCCTTGGTCATCTTGAGGTATTGTTCTATCTTACACCCCTTTTCTGTAGCTATTAATAATTTCTGACATGCGTTGGTTGGTGAAGCCACCCCGACTTTCTAATCGTAAATTGTGTCCGTCACGTAAACGTCATCACCTCCCGCTGTGCAGCATCCTCGAGTCTTTTCAACTAGTTATTTCTTTCATTGTCTCTGTAAAGTGCAGCACCCTCAACTCTTTTGCGACATCCTGTTGTTTTTGCAGTACCATCGTATTCTGACGTAACCCGAGCGGACGTTCGCCTTAGTTATCCGTAAACGTGTGAGTGACCTAGCATGGCATTGTGTAGTTTGTTGTGGGGCAATAATTTTTAGCCAAGCTTCTCCTGTCATCTTGAACTTTCATATCTATTGTTGCGTGGAGTCTAACATCTTTCTATTGTCTGCTAGCGACGCTGGTTTGACATCTTCACATTAAGCCTTATTTATTGCTTTAACTTGAAGTCGTTGACACAACTGTGTGTGAACAAAATCGGTCGAGAAGAAAATTTGAAATTTTCAAATTTTTCGCTCGCTATAAGTTGGGAATCCCTGATGTAGAATCTGTGTGAAACTATAGCCATCTTATTACATACGTATCGGTGGAGAAATACTCAGTTATCGACTCCACAATGAATCAAGACACCGTGATCCAAACCGGAAACAATAAAAATAATTGACTAACAGTACGAGCCTAAATGAAAACACACACACACACACACACACACACACACACACACACACACACACACACACACACACACACACGTACCGGTCAAATTTTATTCAAATCGATGTCAAATTTGTGATTATTTTACTTGCATTCTTCACGTTCCTCTTGATCAGTGGCGCAACAAACGTGGGGGGGGGGAGTTGGATCAATCCCCCAGAGCTGTTACAAATTTCAGTGAAATTTCATAATCACGTAAAGTAGACCTACATGGAAATCAGTTGCGTCTGTAAAAATAAGACTTATAGGCTAGATAATAATACAAATACGGGAAGAGTCCAACCTTCAAGCTAGTCCCCTCCCCCTAAGGAGCATCTTACGGTAGGCTGCGGAATCACAGCCACTCCAGCACGTCACTGTTTACTCAAGCTCCACACGGATTCTGTCATACATTCGAAAATAATGACGCTGTCCTACGTAAGAGAAATAATCAGACGAAACTCAAGACTAAAAAACGACACTTCCTTCATTTTTTTCTATTTTATTTCTTCTCAACTATTTGTACAACGCCGAGCCGAGACGGCGGACAAACTCGCAGCATAGACGTGAAAATGAAGAAGAAAAAGAACAAAGTTTTTGTTTAAAAGGACAACAAAACCAAAAAAAAAACGGACGGAAACGCGACACGAGAAGAAAGTAACAAAACAAAAACAAAAAAGAAGATAGAATAAAGGAAGAACGAAGTAACGATGGCAAGTCTCCTCGTTGCACTTGAAATGTTTGTTTTATTGCACAGTAGTGGAACAGGCTGAGAGCGCGCGCGCACAAATTGTAAACATGTCTCAACCAAGTGACGGACAGGCACGCCAACTTTATACATTTCAGTAAACAGCAGTGCGCACACACGCACACGAAGCAGCAGTCAAACGCATCGCTGCCGTTACATACAACAGAGAGAGAGAGAACTCGTATACATTGCAAGTCCTGCTGTAATTTACTTGACTAACGATATTTGCTCGAGACAGTACATAGAATAATGTTTTCGTTCTCTCTCCGTGCGTGCGCTACTGCCAAACTTCGGGAAAAAATAGCTAAAAAACAAACGACTCGGCTGCCGTCGGGTATCAGTCACTGCAATTAACTCCACTGGCTGTCAGTAGGAGGAGAGGTAAAGTAAGTAGCGGAAACAGACCTCTACGGGAACTTTATACAATTGTGAATTGTCTAAACTCTGAACCAACGAACTTGTACATTAGTACTACTGCTACTACACTGGGATGTACTTCCTCCCTTCACTCTGTAATAAACTGTCTTTCACGTGATTAGTTGCGCCTAAAATCTAATCAAACTGGGAGAACATACTAGTATACTACCTGATCTCACTATTGCTAACAAAGTACATTTATTATTAGATAAATTTTGGTGCTTGATCATCATCCCCATCACCACCATCAACCTCAATGATTAGGCTTATCCTGAACCTGTTCCGGGACCCACTTCGCTCTCGGCCGTCCTACATCTCTCTTCCCCAACGTCTACATTCCATTGCCAGCATTGGAATGCTGTCACCCGACATTGTTCCCACATGTTCACACCACCTTCTCTTGTTGCTCCTTACCTGTTCCAACAATGGGTCGACCTCCAGTTCCGTCCTTATATCCACACTCTTCTTTCTATCAAGAATGGTCAGTACTACTCACAAACTTCATCTCCGCTGCCTGAATCTTTGCTTTGTCTCTTTGTGTATTAACTCTGGCTTCAACTCTATACATAAAAACTGGTACCGCTACCGTTTTTGAAAAACCTCATCCTTGTTTCCTTCTTTGTCTTATTTTTAAAGTATCTGTGAATTGTTCCACAGGTATTCCTAAATATGTTTAATTTTTCATTCAGATCAATTTCTGTCCCATATGTAACGTAACTTGGTGCTTGATAATTTTTCAATTATCACAAAAATTACGAAACTCCCGCTTACCCTACTATTTCTGTTTAGTAAAGTAATAATTGTACAGCAATCGCACAATACAAGCTAAAAATTTCAAACAACGAGAGTGTATTAAATTCCTTTAGTCTCACACCCGGCTGGATTTATACAAATGTTTCAAATTTATGATTCCATTTTCGGTTACGGGATCAAAAGTTTTGAAAATACACAAACAATCCTATACACTACATTCATATTCTCGTTAAAATTATCTTCACTTTGACAACCCACATGGGATTTGCAATGTTATCAAACTTTTATCCCACTTTTTGGCCCTTGGCATTTAAATTTTTAAATTTCCAAAACTTAACACTACGATCAAATTTCAATTAAAATTCGGCGCCCAAAAATTTTGAAATTTTCAAAAATAAACACTATATTCATAGTTTGCTTAAACTTTCCTTTAATTTAATACCCCCACATAACTTGCTATCTTTTTCAAAATTTTGACCCCTCACTTTTTGCGTACAGTTCCCCTGTTTTGGGGGAGATCACTCTCAAGAACAATACGGTTCTGTACGGGAAAAACTATGGACACGTGTGTCAAGTTTTACGAAAATCGGTTAACGCCTTCAAAAATTATCGTGAGACATACCCCATACACACAGATAGACAAATCACAAACGGTCGAGTTAAAACTGATGACTGCCTTTGCTCGTTCATTGTTTCTTTTAAATTGTGAAACAGCTGCCACTGTTTTTAAGGTTAAAGAAGCTGGCAACCATAACATTATCATAAACATGGAAAGACCAGACCGTTTAAAAGAAAGCACAGTATTCGGTGAAACTTGGTCGCTGAGAGGAGATCGTAGTAGAATTTAAGCCTTCGAGTTATGGGTCTATCATCCCCCCCCCTACTTATGTTCCCTCAGACGATCGGTATTCTTTCTACTGGTCTTCCCGTATCTCCAACACAGATCGTGTCACCACAGATTTTATACTATAAATCCACTTTCTTGTGTAAATAATTTTCTTTTATGTTGTTATTTTAAGTGTAATGAAATACTTTCTGCCCTTTTCGGTTGTTACTTAATTGATTTAAAAAATATTGTGTTTAACATGGTGTCCAGTAAAAACTTGGTAACTACAATTTTAATAAATACAAAACGGAGTGAGAGTCGAAAAACTTTCTAATTTCGTATTTCTCGTTAAAAAATTCTTCGTGCTGAATTCTAAAAAACTAAGTCATAAAAAGGAGCGTCCAGCTCCAGAATAGAAGCAGTGGAAATTAACTGCTGGCGTAGGCGCTGCCATTGACGACAATGCACGCAAAAAAAAAGAAACGAAAATGCATTCAGGAAAATACGACATATGAATCCAGGGCGTGCAATGAGAGGTGGCCTAAATCAGGCTAACAGGCTACATAGATTCCTACACATATCGAACAATCCACGCACCAACTGCAGTTCTTTATCGCGGACGAAAAACGACATCCGCTACGATTTGCAAACACAAATTAGTCGAGTACTCGATGTGCGTACGTAGGCCGCGCCGTTATAATACGATTATAATTAACAAGTGAACAGCGCCCAGAGCAGAGCAGGCAGGGCCGAGTATGCAAATGTCATTAGTACCTGCTTACACGTCACTTCACGTGTTTACGTTAACGTATTACTATACACAGGCGCGCGCTTCAACAACATCGACCCAGTCTATGCAGAAGCAATTCCTTCTTCTTTACATTATTTGAAAATTAATAATATCACTGATCATTTAATGTGTGTGCGTGCGCGCGTTTTCCACTAGTGAAGTATAGTCAAATAAAACATAATTTCTTGATTTTTCTGATTGTTTCCCTCGTACTCCACTTTCTGATCATTGGTGGGGAATCAAAACAATGACGTTAACCGTTTTAAGGACCAGAAGCACGAGGGAAATAACCCGATACCACACCAAGTGGATGCCAAGTTAATTACGATGGGGAAACGACAAAAGAAATAAAGTGAAGAATCACCTCAGCTAATAGGTGCTTCTTTGGTCTCAGACCCCTGTTCCAGAGCAGAACAATTGCCAAGAGCATCAAGCTGCTTTTGTATAAAACACTGATCCGCTCAATTCTCACCTACGGTTCTGAGATCTGGACTATTTCTATAAAGTCTGAGTCAAGCCTGCTGGTTCATGAATGAAAAATCCTCCGCAGTACTTTTGGTCCAATATGTGTGGAAAGTGAATGGAGAAAAAGGACCAACCAAGAACTGAACATTCTTCTGAACGAACCAGATATTGTGAAAGTTATAAAACTTGGGCTGGACATGTGATCAGAATAGGGGAGAATGAAATACCCAGAAAGCCACTCACAGAACAGATCTATGGCACCAGGAGAGTTTGTAGACCCAAACTACGTTGGGAAGACGGTGTGAATTATTCCTTGGGACCCGGGACTGGAGAGCAGGCTGCACTTGACCAGGACAACTGGCAGAGGCTGTTAAAGGAGGCCTTGACTCAGTAAAGGGTTGTCGCGCCGCTGTAAGTAAGTAAGGTGGGAAACCAAACCAATGACGTTAGCCATTAAGGACCCGAACCACGAGGGAAACAACCCGATACCACCCCCGCAGAATTAGAAGATAAGAACGAACATAATTAGAGAAGCGATAATTAAGTATCCAAAAAGATGCCATTAGGCTTAGAAACAGTCGGTAGGACAACAACTAAAAAGCAGAAGTACAGAAGAACTTATCGGACGAAGATAACTTGGACGCTGGTACGTGCTACATACAAATAATGAACAAGACAGCCTACCGTTTTATGGATCTGGGAATAATGAGGTAACTAAGAGCTGCTCTATGTCGATGAGACAAGCCTGAAGGTTGAACTCTCCATTCTCCCCAGGACAGATGAGACATTCATGATACTGCCCACATAATTATTTATAAACTTTATTTTAACACGCGTAACTGGCTTAGAAATGGGCCTACGTTACGTGATTATGGAATTTCACTGAAAATTTACGAGCTCTGGGGGGATTGATATCCCTCCCCCGGAATCACGCCGCTTCTGGGAATCAAGAACCCAAGACAAAAAGAAGGAACTGATTTACGTATTTAGTTCGGTATAAAATACTAATAAATACGCACAAGTCGCCATAAAGAGTGGCGGGACAGACAGAAGAAGGGAGAGGTCGGAACTCGGAAGATATTCTAAAGACTGTCGATAACGTAATGGTGATGAAGCAACGTGAGAGAAAACAAAACTCATGATGCTAACACGCGGGCGCGCACGAGCGCAAAATACAGAAAAGAGCTCCTCATTTGTACACATAATAACAGCTAGACGACGGCTGCCTTGACATTCGCAAACAATAACAGCCGGCTACCGAGACAGTCGGCCACAGTCAGTCTTTCTTCCTTCTCTCACATAAATTAAAAACTGGTGAAATACTGAAATATTTTTCTCCTCTTAACACACGCGCGCACACACACACAATCTCTTTAATTAAAACCCTTTCAAAACCACATTTCACATTTAAAAATCAGAATCCTATAACGTGGATAAAACTGTGTTCAACAAAAATGGCTTACGTTATTTAAATAAAAATTATTTATCAAACTGTCGCGTCGTTGTCCCAACTATGAATTTTCCTCTTCGGTTTGTCGCAGGCCTACACGCTCTCACGCATCGACGATTCGACAAAAAAAATAAATAAATGCGACATTTATTTTAGTGTATTCAACTTTAATACGATTTTAATTACGTATATAGAAAAACGGTGCCCGCGCGCGCTTGTGCATACGGAGGAGGGCTCATCTTCATCTGTGCGATAATGCGGCAGTGGAAGGATCCACGTATAATTGACGAGAGACTAGCGCTCGTCGTAAATAAATAAATGAACGTCCCCCGAACAGATCTGCTACTTTTTGTTACAGGAAACTGCTGCGACAACTAAGAGGTAGAGTGGAAAAAAAAACATTTAAATTGTAGAATACCATGCATAAACAAACAAAATCACATGAAAACCGAAGACGTTGGTATATATGTTAATTAAAGGGATCAATACTAACTAGCATATGAGTTGTGGTTATAAAATTAAATGATTATTATTCCGGTTGTACAATATTTATACACATTTTCCGGAACCAAAAATTACAGAAGTGATTGAATTCTCACTTAACTTCATTGAATCCGGCTGCTATCTATTTGGTTTTTAACATTTTATTTTTTCCAATGAATGGGGAGTTGGCCCATTGCCCATTGCATTAACCCCCAACCTGAAGGACCGGACAATTTTTAATCAAGGTTTACTTCCTTTAGCCTTTGATAAACCAATATCCAACTCCAAGGCGGCGGCTGCTAGTTTTGGTCCGCCCCGGGTATTTTATTTCCCCGGTACTCACCATATCTGGTGAGCATGCACCTATCCGTTCCTTGGGGAGGCGCCCGATGGGAGACTAGCAACTCCACACAGGATAAAATTAAAACTCATGCTGTAAAAATAACGTATCTGAGAAAGTCGTACGATTCCCACGGAAAGACAGAATAACAAATGGAAAAATTATCAAGGGATTTGGAAATGTAACCGATCTTGAACTTCACGTTCTCACTAAGACAAACTTAGTGACGACACATGGAGCGTACTGTGTGAAACGCTGGAAATACATTTGGAATTAAATAAATTTGGGCAACAAGAAAGCTTGAGAAAAACAAGAAAAAGGGGACGCTAAAGCTTATACAAAATAGTGGCAAATATATTAGAAAGAAAATATACATGTGGTGATTCTATCAGAGTTCTTAGGGTAATCCCGTATACGCATTAACTCTACAAAAACAAGAAACGGTTCACACTGTCACAATTTTCCGGGCTGTTAGATCGTGGCCCAGACTGACTGTATACACAGCCAGACGTTTCAACCACGAATGCATGACGTACGTGAAAGAAAGACAGTCCAGACCACGGTCTAAAGATAAGTGTACGCAAATCTCACGGCCGTAGTTGTCATGGTTATGAAACATGTTAACCGGGCTATTATGCCGTGATTTGTTATTGAAAATACGTAGTATCGTCAGACGCCTTAAAATCTTAATATGTTCTTTAGGGGGAACCTTGTCCTCGCTGCAGTGAAGATGGCCGCCGTGTGTGCGGCCGAAACGTCTGGCGTTTCTACGAATGTCAATAACAGACCACGGCCTAATAGCCCGGTTAACACGTTTCATAACCATGAGCTGGCGTAAAATCTTACGTTCAAGGAACAGTTCACATAACCATTCTGTACGGTCCGATTCACGAAAAATATTCAAACAGGGGCGAACAAAATTCTACGTAATAAAATATTTATATTTTCTTACACTAGCATGATTCCTGTTCTTTTTCACGTTTTCGTCCCGTACGTTCGATGACAACGTTCTGCAGGCTTTCTAGATTTCGTCGCCCTTTGTACTTTTAGACTTTAAATAATATTTCATAAGCATTTTCGTTATCAGCTACTGAGCAAAGTGTCGAAAAGACGAAACGCGTTTTTCCTAACAACAAATCCCGAAAACTCACCCGCACGGTGCCGTGCTTTGATTTTCTCTAATCGTCAACCTGCCTCCGTCTCTATGTCATTTCTAAACAATAACTCGCTCCCGTCTGTTCATTTCCTTCACAACGGCCGTGTTTTAAAATTCAGTTCCGATTTTGCGCGAAGACAACGCCTTCACAACAAAATCACCACCACCCACAGACCGACCTGTTATCATCGCCCGCTCGCCCCGCCACCACCATCATTTTGCACCGGGATTAGGAATCCTCTCTCTCTCTCTGTCTCTGTCTCTCTCTCTCTCTCTCTCTCTCTCTCTCTCTCTCTCTCTCTCTCTCTCTCTCTCTCTCTCTCTCTCTCTCTCTCTCCGCTCACTCTGGATATAACAACAATTCCGATTTCGTTTCGACAGAGAATCCGTTCGACATTTCAACGAACGGAAATTACTTTTAACGAATGTGTGTTAAACTGTGAACTGCGTTGTAATTTCGCCCGTTTCCGCTGTGTGTGTGTGTGTACACCGTCAACTCGTTCTCTCGCTGCTGCTCGCTAACTCCGTTTTAATTTGCACGTAACAACGTGATCTGCGCTGGTGCAACGTGCTGCTACCGCAGGGATGACCTAGCCCAAAGCCGATACGGAGTGCGCTCGCCCCCGTGCACCGCCGAGGGCACAAAGAACGATCCCGTTTAATAAAAAATAAATCAATAAATCTACTCCCAATTAGTTTTACGTTCTCCCCTTGCTACATCTCTCTGTCTGTCTGTCTGTCTCTCTCTCTCTCTCTCTCTCTCCTCTCTCTCTCCACATTCGGCCTCTCGCCCTTATGCAGGCTCGTGTATACACGCTGGCAGAATGTAATTTGGAATTTTCAAATCATGTGAACATATGGAAAAGCGTGTATACTCGGATTTTTAGCTTTACTATTATAACACCGGGCTGCACGGGCTTGGATGCTTCTCTCATAGCCTCTCCTCGCCAAATGTCAACTCCTACGTTCACGTGGTGCAGCCTGTTCTCACAGAGGGAGCTCTGACGACCGAGTGACTCGCCGGTATAAAGAGACCAATCCTACCAAGTGCCAACGGCTTCTTCGGAAGGCGAATGAGCGGGTAGGAGTGGGGCATTCTCTTCCTCTTGGGGTTGGAAACGGCCCCAAAAGGCGGATGAACAAGTAGTTGGTCAACGAAATAGAATGCAGAAATCAACTGGAAACCACTGTATTAAAGATCGTCGGACATTCTTAGTATCAGTAGATTGTAAACTAGAGTCAGATCCAGAAGCTAAAGCCAGGAGCTGTCGGTAATGTAAAAAGCAACGTAGGCCTACCAGGGGAACCAGAAAGTGCGGGACACTGTGAGCCGATTATTATCGTTGAATTATACAACCTGCTTGGCATTTCCGGCATACGTGTGCAGCGATCGTAGAAGGTCGGGTAAAGTCGGAATACCGTAGGTTCTAGGCGTTTCCATCCCGACATCACGGTCAAGTACTTCACCACACGGGATGGGTAGAAGCAACCGCCAATCAGCTGCGAGGTGCGATTCAGTGTGTTCTATTGGACAGTGATATTTTGAATAAAGTTTGTGTGTGAAAATTATGTAATCATCTGAGTACAGACATTATGGCTGTATCATCTGACAGTGGAACATTGTAAAACTAATAATAAAAAAAAAACAATCTTGTTTACAAAAGTATATAAAACAGTATTTGTTTTTACTACGTAAATAACAAAAAAATTAAGAATGTGACTAATTATGAATATGTTATCACTTTAATCACTTAGTAGTTCACCATTTTCTGTACTTGATGTAGACCATGACATCATATATCTGTAGTAAATTTTTTATATCCAGCGTATACTGAGGGATTTTAGCCACATCTTGTACCTTGTTATCATTTATAAGAACTTCCCTATCACAAGCATTGCTAACAGGGAGTAAACTTTCACCCCCTAGTAGAGCTTCACTTCGCTGTGAATACTATCAATAAACTCATGCACCAGCACAATTCCTTTTGTTCTTCCTTGTAGATGAAATGCCGATATTTGCTTATGTTGAACATATTTCTATCCTTCAAGATTTAAGTACTCCTTTGGAAAAATTTAGGCCACTACTCTTTAAAATTTATTATTTATTCGCTTTTCACTGATACTACTTCACATAATGGCTCTGTACTGTAGGAAACATACAGTACACTAGCTATAGGCCTATATTGTGAATAAGACGGGACACATTACAGTAATGTTTCCTTATTGCACTCAGACAAATTTTCATCCTGTTTGATAACTACATTAAAAATCAAGGAATGTTTCACTTTTATACATCAACTGATGTGTTTTGAGTTTTTAAACAAAATGGTTGTCTCAGTTAAATTTCAACAAAAATTGGAATCTTTTCTTTCTTCTTCTCACCAATTAAATTAAATACCTTTTTTAATACGCCATACGGTTTTACAACTAGTATAGAATTGTACAGTTCAAACAGAGACAACAGTGAAAAGGAAACGGGACGAACAGCGCCGCCGACACGAAAGTCAGCGTGATGGACAGTCAGGGACAAAGACTAGCGAACAAAGAGCAGCGAAAGAGAAACATTACACTCAATATTGCCGAGCTACAAATGCCCAAGATTTACATCTCTTTTGACGTTCTCCACCAACACACGGCATTAAGTAAATAAATATCCGTCCGGTCCCTGCTGCTGCTAAGTACCAAGTCATGACCACACAACATTGAGGCTATTGTATTCTTTTGAAGAGACGAAAAGAATTATACGGTATTACGACGTCTCGTGTGATGGACGACCTCGGTTTAAAGTCAAAAACAAACATCGACAGCCTCTGTGCCCCTCACTGCGTCTTCCCGCCGCCTTCGTTTGTTTTTCCACTTTTTCGTTCTCCATAAATACACGCTGGTGAGCGACAGTGCGTGCGTTAGGAGACGGAGGACGTGCACACTCCGTGTGGTTCTCACACAATGTGTATTCACTATTAATATGTACAGATTATATGTTATTTGATCGGCCCGGTATCTCACAGTACTATAGTGTAGCCTACAGGTCCCTGCTGACACTCTCATCTAGGCTTAACTTGTACGATTCTTATCTACAGCGCAGACTCGTCATTTGAATCAATCAACTCCCGATTATCCCAGGAAACGACGTTCACAACAAATGCAGAACACGGACAGTATCGATAAGAAAAATATAGGTGATATTGTTTCAAAGAACATTAAAATTGAATCGGTAACGTGTATACGTTTATCGCAATATAAAAAGGTATTATTTATCGCAAAAGAACATTCATTTCATACAAAAAAAATCCTTCGAACAGATAAGAGTAACAAAAGGTAGACTATAAAAGACGTAACGCGAACCAGTAATGACAGTAGACATCCAATACAATAAAATACAATACGCGGGTTTCAGATTGATATAAAACACCGGTAATTTTTAAATTGTTTATAATATTAAGTGTTTACAATTTTTGTCAGTTCTATATTTATAATCGATTAACGCACTTTACTCAAAATTAAACTGTCGGCTAAATTACCATCTTCCTCTACATACTCGATCAAACCCTCATTGTAAGTTAGTTCTGTTTCGCGAACCATTGTCCATACAGCAAACCTCTCTTCTGTTCAACAATTTTAGCATTTTCTTCTCTTCGTAGACTGTTTTTATTTCGTCGTGACAACTTAAACTATTTCCTTACGTTTTTATCTTCTCCTGAAAAAATTCCACAAGGTATTCTGTTTCCAAAATCTGTCGCCAGTCTAATTCGTGTTACATGTCCTGCGTCGTACGCGTATCATTCATTCTTAAGTGTACTTACGATCCTTCCTACATCGAGAACTTACGTTTTCACCCCACTCTCCATTGCTTTCTCTTTCGTCTCCTTGTGCCTACAACTGATCTGCCCGTCGCCTTCCAATGACTATTAGTTTTATTATTATCAGATTCTTAGGTCCAAGATTCAAGGATATGTTGGTCAAGGACTTTAGATCTTAAAAGAGTATTTAGATCCGGGTATTTAAAATAAATGCAAGATTACCAAAACGTTCCTATGCCAGATGCCTTCGTCTTTCAAGTTTTAATCTCGATGTCTTTATTTTTGTGTACACTAAAAAGCCTGTTTAATTTAGTGAAAGACTCAATAAAAAATTAGACTGGTTAAATAAAGGTAATTATCTCAATGCATAAAGGTTAATCATTTAAGATTTCCCGATGACGTCGTTTCGTCTGTCGACGATCAATAGGTTCTTCAGAGACTGATATGGAATTTAAAAGAAAATTATTACAAATACAGGACTAAAAATCGTCTTGAATAACACACGACTATGTGCGCCTATGACCAATGTAACTTTTAACGACTGAGAAACAAAGTGTCAAGTAAGTATAAATGTATACACGGTACCCCATACACATAAACTATGTAGACCATCATGGGTAAAACTATATACCTATTCGAAGACAGATTTATTTTCCAATTTTTAAAATGGTTTAAAAAAATTTGAAACTTCATGTCTAGATAAAGTTTATCTAGCTTTATCAAAACACCTAAGGTTAGCTTAACTTTAACTGAAGCTAAAAACGTTTTTACGAAAATTTTAAAAGTAAATTTAGCTTCGAAAAATCCACAAAATATTTAAAAAATATTTTCTTCCTTTCAAAAAGTGTGTACGATTTCCTGTATTATAACAAGAAAATAAACTACAATGAAAAGCGTAACGATAAGAAAATATATTACAATTATCTTGTTGTTGCATCCTCTTCGTTCACTTATTAATTTAATAATATATATAATACTTTCACTTATGAACTTACTATTGTTACTTCCCAAACGTTTCAAGATGTTGTTTCTCTTCCTAGAAACAACATCTTGAAACGTTTGGGAAGTAACAATAGTAAGTTCATAAGTGAAAGTATTATATATATTATTATATATTACAAATCTGGTTTAACAGTCGATAAGCATTAATCTAATATTTACAATAATATCGAAATACAGAATTACAGTTTTTTCTCGCGATGGTTTTAAGATAAAAATAATAATTATGTAAAAAAAACTTCCGATTTGTAATGTACTATTTCGGTACTGATTATAAACGAGAGGAGACGAACAACACAGCTTTCCATTAAAGTCAAAACTCTCAATGTTGTTTACTGTAAGAGGTCTCCTCGGCCAAGACAATACCAACGCCAGGAAATAAAAGACTGTCAAACGAGAGAATGGTTTTTATAAAACAATACTCTGCGAGAGAGGGGGGAGAGAGAGAGAGAGAGAGAGAGAGAGAGAGAGAGAGAGAGCCCGCGCGCGCGCGCAAAATAAACATCTCTACAAGACAGCACGGAAGCCAGTACTGTTTGCTAAGCTATCGAGACGAATACCGGTGGAAGGAGTGGATATAGTTAAAGGTATATACTGTTTGTGCAGATACCGAGAAGTTGATGAGTACGAGTTAGAAAAAGAATAACGTTCATTTTCGTTATTTCTTCATAAAAACTAAAATTTGTGTACGCTTCATACTTAGCGATACTACACGCCCTACAAATAATAAGTGCAATCTTCAATCAGCATAATGACCGTACGGGTGCCCTGTATAGTTAAAAGTGCTTTCATTTTTCTTGAGATTTACCTTGCTCAAAACCATCTTCAGTTTCACGCATAGTTGTAGTTCACTGTAGATTCTGTAACTAACTATATATAATGCAGCCTCTTTCTTGGGCGCATTTTAGGTCGAGAAAGTTTCCTTGGATCACAGCCTTAAAACAGGTTTGAAGGATATAGGGCTTTAATGCAGAGCGATCGATAGTTTTGTGCTGTTGACTTCCAGAGGCGATTCCTAACCCGACGGGTAGTGCAAGGATCGACTCTAACCACAATATAAGCACACGTTCATAAAATTTCAATGCTAGAAAATCATTAAGAAGTATTCAGGGACTCGCTTGTTTGTGTCGCTGTGAGTAAAATATTCTTCAAGTGTACTTGGCATGAGGATTAAAAAATTGGCGTTTACCAGCTCAAACTCTTCTCGAGGTATTCTCACAGCCTCTAATAACTCTTTTTCACATGGCAAGAAACATGTGACCGAGTGCGTTTTCACTGACCAGGACACTGCTAGCGCTCCTAGCGGCTGAAAGCACTACTAAAGAGTGCTTAATTTATGCTTCTCTTGAGAGCCAGGCGCTGTGAGGTTGCATTCAACAGAGGTACCAGCAAACCTTCGACCTCGTATTTACATTGTATCTCGTAAGTTCGAGTATTTCTAAATGTAGCCTAATATAAAAAGAAGACTAGGTAACGAAACCGTAGTTATGAAATCCTAAATAAATGCTAAGTTTTCTGAAATTATGCCACACCGAAGGATTTTTTGAAGTGATTGCCTTAGGGACGGAGTGGTCAGTCAGCTGTTAAAATAGCGCTCAGAACAAAACCGAAGTAATTTGTCAAATCAAGTCATCAAAATCATTTTGACTGGAAGATAAGTGACAAATAATGCGCCGCTGATTTTCAAAACATAAGAGATAAGGAGACGCGCGAAACAGTTTTCGGTGATAACAATAATGCTGGTTACGTAATCACTTATTTATTAACTCTTGCCTGATTTCCTTCGGGCAAGCGCTGCTTGCTCTGAGGATTCGCCTCTATTGAATTCACAGTTGACTAGTCATCCACCAATCTCTGGTTGGAGGTTCTGAGAAAAAGAAGGTCGTCATGTACTCCATCATGGCACTGTGTATGTTCTGTATTTTAGTTCAATTCATTCAGAACTTCATTCGGCCAATCCCAAGTCCTTAGGGCTTCCTCGCTCGTACATACCGCAATTTTCACTTGACTTTATGTGCACTATGCAGTTTAAATTGCAATCATCCTCTTCTTCTTGTTCTTCTTCTACTGGCGTTACAACAAACAAGAATAGGTTTTAGCCTCTTCAACGATTTTTCTCCATTCAGCTCTCTAACTGCATAGTCTTCTTCATCTTCTTATTACCATATTCCGACTATTTTGGCCGATATTCGGCAATCCTACCAAGTAGATTCATAATATTCAGCTCCTGCCATATGTCTTCATAGTTCCATTATATTCTTTAAAATATTAACAGAACTAATAACAGTGATACAAAAATCATAAGTCGGAGAAGTAGAAAATAATAAGAAAAGGAGGCGGAGAAACAGTCAAGCACAAAAAATATTACACATTATTTTATTCTCGTATGTGACGCAGTACATGTTTCCCTCCGCCACAATTAAAACTTTCTATAATATAATAGCCAAGATAACGAACGTTACTCAGAACGCGGATCGATCCTCGCTCCCACCCCATTAGGGTGGGTAGGGGTGTGAGTTTAATAATTTTATTCAACTAAATACTCTACACCCCGCTCATGATCAATAAATAGTGCAGCGGGCAGTACGCTGAACCGTACCGGTCAGTTGTAATTCATACACACGCTGCTGCTGTGCGGATAATGTGAAAAGTTGTCCCAATAATTACGTTCGAATTAGTCCTCTTACTGGCCCGTCGCCCAATCTCCGTCGTCGCTCGTAAATAAACGTCGGAGACTCAGGAAACTTGTTCGACCAACTGGCGTTCAATCTCGCATTAACCGAAGAACTTTCCGTATTATATATAACGTATAATTATAGGTAATCGTAAACTACTCCGTGCAAGGAGAATTTTAATTTTTGTTCTCTAAAGGTCGTCAATTTTTTCACTTTCCCCGCATTGAATCCCCGTCGCGGAACGACACAACTCAAGTTTTATGATTCGCAGTCGTCGTTGTGGATTCACCGTCTTCCTGATCTCTGTCTATATTCAGTAATCATCTCTATAAGGAGGAGCGACACATCTTTGAAATGAAACGAACACGTAATGAACTTATTATTTTTAATTATTCAATTAACTGAAACAATATTTCAACGTAGCAGATAGTAAAATAGAAAAAGGCCAATATGAGTTGGTACGGAATTAAAAAAAAATAAAATAAATATGGAGAAAACGAGTATCGTGTGGAGCAAGAGGCGATAAAAAGAGATAACTACATAGGCCACAAAAAATCTGAGGCACATAAATCCACAATAAATGAAGGCAAAATGGAAGAGACGTGACACAATTCTATTCCCAGTCATTCTTACACTTGCGGCCATACAGACATAAAAGTTTATATACGTCTCATCATTTATACACACATAATTCATCATTTTCTACGTAAGTAACTCAAAGTTTCTTACAGCAATTACATAATATTATGATTTAAATTTAGTTTGCTTCTTCAAGTAGTGTATTACGTTTTTTGTCGTTTCAATACCTGCCGCACTGAAACATATCAGCATCATGAGAGGTTTGTAAACAAAAATCATAATATTATATAGGCCTATACGATTGCAATTAATATAGTTGATTGCTCCATAAGGTGGAATAAAAATGTCTTGTCACTTGATCCCCTTGTCTTACCCGATTTTTTAAATTTCTGCGATAACACTCTTTTTTAAGTGTAAAATACCAAGCTATTTGTATGAATCGAGTCCCTTCACAACTCCCCGTTCCCACAATACATTTCTGCATATATTTCCGACGACAGTATATTCCGTCTTATTTATGTTTATCGTTAAACCCCATTTATGAGTTTCTTCATCTAACTGCCTACGCGTATAACAGATGTCATCCTCGTATAATGCGATTTTCGAACAATGTTTAAAGTCGTTTCTCGCACCCTAGTTTCCAAAACTTTACGATTCTTCCAAACAACCTCCTTCCAGTCTTTTGTGGCCTTTCTCTTTTTCTTCTTTCAGGGGTCAATTTTAGTAATTTCTTTTACCATCTATCATTGTCCATACGATACACGCGCCCGTATCATCCTTATCTTTTTGCATCAATTGTGCTACTCATACCGGTACACATATTTATTCTTTTACTTATTTCTTAATTTTTATCTCCATCCTCCAGTGCAGCTCCGGTATTCAATTTCCATGGCTCCCTATCTTTTTCGTCCAACGTTCTTCAACACTGTATGTTACTACAATCCTTTCTACTTTTGCCTTACATATTATAATTTTTGTTTCAGGTCTTAGCTGACTGCGTCGTCAGATGGGATGTAAATGTCTCGTCACCTGATTTCCTTTCCGTACACGACTTTTTATTTCTACTACATTGGTCATCTTTTCTAATCGTGACACCCATGTATTTGTATGAATCCAGTCTCTTCATAACTCCCTGTTCCAACAACACGTCTTTCCATATATTTCCGACGAGTGGTATTTATTTATGTATTTATTTATTATTTTTATTACAGCATTCATTTTATTATATATATATATTTATTTATATACATCCGACATACAGTCTACTTTAATTTATCGTTAAGCCTCATTTCTGATGTTCTTCATCTAATTTCCTAAGCATATAACAGACGCCATCCTCATCTTCAGCTATAATTTTTTATCGTCTGCTAAGTGCAAAGAGAAAAGATTTCATCGTTGATAACTATTACCATATTGCGACAGGTGCGAGTCCAACGTTTTAAAGCTGAATTTCAAATAAATCTTAAATAAAGTGGATGGTCTGGCACAGCCTTGTCGCAATCCCTTGGTGCCTGGAAATTGACCAGAGAGTCTTAAACCTATCTTTACACTGTTAGTAACGATGTGGTATATAGCGCTTCCACAGCAGACAGTAATTAAGAACGTAAATATTTTAAACAAAATACACTTAATTATCTTGTCACTCAATCCTGATTACCACTAGTTCATAAGCTAACAACACAGGTTATAGAAAGTAATAATTGTTGACTGCTGTTGAACAAATAACATTTTTTAAATCCTGATTACCGCTAATGTTAGGTATGAGTTAGGTGGGAAAAACCTGCTAACCGCGATTGGCCGTGTGAGAATACATACAAACTGATTTGACTGAACGAAGCACAACGTTTCACAATCTGTAAACACGTGATGAATATTTATATATAGTATTATGAACTAACACCGCTGAGATGCTAAAGTCTGACTGTTTTGTTGTGGTTATTCTGTAGTTCTTTTTCAGTTATAAAATTATTTTTAGCTAAGAGCAATGATTTGATTATTTATATTTAACTGCGGATATAACCAAGGTATTTTATAATCCAAGGAATTGATAAACAGAAAAACTGGCAATGCCACACAAACTACGTAAGAGGTGTGTCGCTTATTTAAAACAAAAAAATAATTGACCATGGGGTAGAAGGAATTTCGAGAAGCAGTAGGCTACCTTTGTAGGCCTACCGGATTGACTGGGCAGTAGATATAATAAATTTCCAGGGTTGGATGAAGCTACGTTAGCTCCCAAAGGAGCCGTCGGCCTCTCCTCAGAGAAGAACGTACTGCATGGTGAAGCGCCACATCACGCAAGAGGTGACCCTGTTGATATAGAATAGTATGCATCTAGACCGGAAGGTCGATAAATACTCCTGGTGGAGGGCAGCAGTAGCCACCAGTACCAAGTTCAGGCGTACGGGAAATGATCCTGAACGGCTTATCTTTGGAATATTACAGGCGTGAATCTAGTTGGCTGTAATACTGCGTACCTGAGCTGCTGCCTTACAGCTAAGAGTTGGTTCTCCAAAGGCTAGGGGTAGAAACGTATAAAAAACACCTGGTTCTCCAGGTTGGGGGTTTTTGCGTCGATTTAACATTGCGTCCCAGTATTTATTATTAAGAAACCAACAACCAAGCCTCGGAAATGCACTGTCTTCTTGGTAAACGAAAGCAGAAAGAGGGGGGTCGACCTAAGATGTTATCATCATTAACATACTCTTCTTTCAACCGCCGTCGGCTAAGGCTGAAGACTGTGGTACGAATACTCACTAATAACAATCGTTCTTCGTAAACACTTTTCTTCTTTTCCATTTCCTTCTGTCGACAAGCGTCGGGTCCTTTCAGTCACTTTTTACACTCCATTCTATAACGGACAAGGTCTTCCCTCATCTATATATTATACTGCTTCCCCATGTAGTCAACTCATCCCAATCTTAGTATTTCTCTTTCTCTCCCTTCGTATCAAACACGCTTCCAGATGGCCTAAGATTTCCTGTACTTCATCCTGATTACGTGACCAAACCATCCGGTGCTCTTATTTCTACTATCTCGACAACAAATTCCTGTTGGAGAACGTTTCTCATGGTCACAATCCTAATTCGTTCATCTTAGTTCTTCTACCTGTCCGCCTCAAAAATCTCATTTCACTGGTTTAACCTGATTTTACATTCCTCTCGCAGAGTGAGGTCTTGTATGCACGTAGCATGACTTCCTTCTTATCCACAATAACATAATCCTACGCTGAGGGAATAGACAGCACAGCATTGGTGAACGACTACGTGACGCCTTGCACCAATATTTGCGCGGCAGAATTTCGTAACGCTTTGGACCCAGACGTTACCAGCATCGAGGCCCGCCATCTCACTACAACGTAAGGGTGGCGGAAGTATAAATGCTGGATATCGAAGCGACCCAGTTCAGTTAGACTTGGCGATATTATAGTGCGATCTGCAGTGATTGTTGCGGTTTGGAGGGAAGGGATTATTAGTGCAAAAATGAGATAAGGTGACACAATTAGTGCAAAAATGAGATAAGGTGACATTTACTGGTCCGATTTGTTAAGTCGGACAAATTTAACTCGAATTATTATATAAGAGTGCATTTGTTGATTTCTACCTATTGTTTGTGACTAATTAAAGTTTGTAATTAGTGACTTCGTTGGTGGCAGTTATTCTGTTTCCACTGTACAACACGACCATCTGTTAGACCGTCGTAACAATAAGAAAGGTGATATACAACTGCTTTTGCAACCGATCGTCTATTTTCTCATCCGCCATTAAATCCGAAATGTTCCTAGATATTCGAACCTTTTGGTCTGCCCCAGCTACCTTCCTTCCCAGTTAATATTCAAGGGCTCTTCATCAACTTCTTACTCAAAAAACCAAAAAGATAACATCTTGGTGTGTGACACCCTGTACAATTTTATTACTGGGTTAAATAAAACTCGGATGGACTTTAAGCAATACAAATACACTAGTTGGAAACTAACTATAGTGTTACAGCATTGTGAAAAACAATAATCAAGAGTTATGATCACGGGCGGAGATTGGTATGGAGATAAGGACACCGGTTCATGGTACTAAAAACATAAAACTGACGACAGCAAAAAAAGATAAAGGGGGAAACTTTCGTTGTGAAATGGAACGAAGAAAGCCATCAACCGGAAGACGATCGGAGAGAGACGGAAATGGAAGCTAGGTCGCCAGAGCTGATAAAAAGTGATGAATCTTACAAAAAGCGAAAGTAATCCGGAAAACACATACAGAGACACGAACTTTATGGTTTCGGAACACTTACTCAGGTGTCCGAATACGTGTCCCGCGCGCATGCGCACCACTCCGATTAAAACGTGACAGCACGTGTTCAGTGGCTACTGACCGCTCCCTCCCACACGCCACGGCACCGATTCGCCATACCCGGCCACCGTTATTATTCTCTTACATAACAAACACACAGCAACAAAACACACACACACACTATATATGCATAAAACATGAGCAATAACAGAGCGGTGTTACAGCGACATCGCACGCTATATTCGGTTTCGAAAGAGCCTTCGTTGGCGTTAGCGCCACGACTAACAAACAGGTGTACCGCCAACACCGTCCTACCGCCCCATTTGTCAACTTCACACCGCGACAATCACAATAACAACCACCCTAAATTTAAATGTTACTTTTACATAAGCGGTGCGAAACTGTTGGCTCCTATAAACGTATAACGTACAGTACTTACATCGCGTGGTTGACAGGTGGAACTGTAGTTTCTTAGTGGGAGAGTAATGGGAGGGGCAGGCGAAAACTCAGTTACACTAGTACACAAAATAAAACAATTGGTGGAATATTTATTAATTTTTTTTATTATCTGACAGTATGACTGAAGATATACGTTTCTACAACATTCCCAAGTTTATTTAAACCGTTACTGTTTTGCTGTATGCCCACTTAAAAGTTTTGCTGTAACCAGATAATGTGGTTTTACTACAAAAGTAATGAAGCTGACTTACAACGCTCTGTGTACAGACTACATAAACCGGGGCGCGACAATACTACAACCTAAAGATATCTACCAATACAACAAAAGTTATGGCTCACCACGGAAAATTTCCAAAACGCTCAAAGATTATTATTGAGAATAAAGAATTGGAACACACCTCGCATTTTAACTTGTATTTAGGTTGTGATATAAGTTTTGACACTGACAAAGATATACAAAATAACGTCAATAGATTTCAACACATATGTGGAAGTATAAATAGAACACTGAAAAATAAAACGAGAATTGAGACAAAATTAAAATTCTACAAAACAATGGCTGTTCCAGTGCTATTATATAGCAGTGGATCCTGAATTACAAAACAAAGGGATAAAAGCAACATATAATCAGTAGAGTTGACATTTTTAAGAAGGGTTAAATGATGCACAAGATGGGATCATATAAATAAGAAATGAAGATATACAGGAAGAATTAAATATATATTTATAATATAAACGAGGAAATTTAAGAACACACAGGAAAATGGAGACAGCATGAAGATGAAGATAGAATACCAGTAATTTTAAACAAGTACAAGCCTTCTGGAACAAGGGATGTAGGAAGACCAAGCAAGAAATGGATTTGATAATGTGAAGTCGGAACAGGCACATTGTCTAATCCCTAAACTGTAGAAGAAGAAGAGGATTTAAACAATTATCGTGGTGTAATAAGAGTTTTTCGATGCCTTTGCTGAGAAATTCCAGTCTAACATCCCATAACCATTCTCACGTTGCATTTTGGATTTTTTCATCATTGTGATATCGCCGCTTTGCAAAAGCCTTTTTCTAGACCGAACACATGGAAATCACAAGGTGCAAAGTCAGGACTGTAAGGAGGGTGTTCACATTCGTCCCACTCTCAGATTGTTCCAGTTTCTTCGTGACGTGTGCCAAAAGATTCCCGCAAATTCTTCGACACTGCAGACGCTCAGAGAAGATGTAGTGAACACTTCCATGCGAAACATCCAATTCAGCTACAATTTTTCGTCCACTCTGATTCGTTATGTTGTCAAACATTTCCTCTACTCGAAACGAATCTGAATGGAATTACACCTCCTTGCCCACAAAAAAAACTACTCATTGCGCAGATGACGCGATATGTTTCACTGCTACCAACCGACTAACCGTTACTACCAAGCGGGGAACGTTACTGCAGCTGACGGACACGGAATTACCAACCAACAAATTTAATACAATTGTCTCTTTTAGAAAAAAGAATGTGGGCAAGTGCAACTAACTTCTTGACTGGTCCTCAAAATTAAAAGTTGCATTTCTTGATACGTCTCCTATCCCAGTACGATTCGCCCGATTCTCTGTCCTTTTACGTTCCTGAGGGTTGCGGTCGCATTTATTTAAGGTACAGTACCTTTACGTGTGCAGAGTGAAAATCTACACATGGGTCATAAGAACGAGAGACGAATTACAACGAATTCGGAGACGAATTACTGAAGAACCAACTGTTTCTTTACAAGCTCGGACAGAAGAAGAAATAAAGAAATAAGATCAAGGGCGGAGGTCGGTATTACTCGTACATTGCATGCCAATTTTCTGGGAGCTTGTTCTAAAAGTCAAAATTTAAAAAAAGAAAATTATATTACGATTTGTCTCGAAATTCTTTATTAGCAAGATATTCATGGTGATTGATAACGATGGTGTAATGTTCTCTCATTATGACAGCGATAATTTAAAGAATAATACAGTAAGCGATGGTTTGGTCGACACACACCCGTGCAATAGCCATCCGTTCTCAAACCATTAAATTATCTCCTTTAAGGTTTGATGTGTATTCGTATTGACACAAAAGAATAACTACAAAATCGTATACTATCAATAATATAACTATCAAAATAGCCTATCAAAATAGTAACTATCAAGAATAGTCCTGTCGCTGTAAGACGTGCTCGAAATCGCGCATTCGCAGGTTGAATGCTTTATTCAGCAAAACGAAAGCCACGTTGACCAGCTACTTTGAACGAACTGTATCTATTGACGCATCTTTAACCAGAAATATCTCGGTTTATTTATTCAAATAATAAACCGTTTTGAGACAAACGTTGACGTACTGTTTTCTCTTAATTTCATCTTTACAGCACGTCCCAAAATACTGTCGAACAATTAAGGATCACCCTACACAAACGAGGGATATACCGTATAATTCGGTGTGGACACACGGAAAGTATGCCTGTCGAAAGGCGGCTCCTGATACTGGCTAACAACACCAAAGAAATGTAGGCGGAGAGCGACGAAGAGCCAAATGGATGAAGAATATCGGAGAGATAGGCAGAAATGGAAGGAAGCTCATTAGTCGCAACACAAACATGAAAATATATAGGAGATTCATTTAAACCGCTTGTAACTTTTGGAAGCGAGACGTGAATACTAACATAAAAGGAGCAAGAAACACTGAGTTTGAAAGGAAAATTATACGACGTAGGCTACTTACGGCCCTGTGAAAGAAAATACTGAATGAGAATAATATATCACCACGAAGTAGACGAGACACTGAAACATGAGGATATCGTAAGATTTATAAAAGCTCAGTGGCCAGTGGGCAGGCCACATGGACCAGCAGCGTATGCCAATAAAAATCCTGAGGTCACGGAAAGAGGGATCATCCTAAAATAAGATGGTTGGACGATTTGTTTTAAGACACTAGAAGAATGGGTGTGAGAGGTTACGCCGAGACAGCGGTGGATAGGAGAGGTCGAAGAGCATTTGTATTATACGCCAAGGTTGACATTGGGTTGTAGGGCTGGAGAAGATGGAAGACGAAGAAGAAAAAAATGGAAGCTAGGGTATGAAAACCGGCGAGCGAAGGCAGTTTAAATCGCGTGTGTAATAACATCTGTTGTATGAGAGTACGTATTTCTCAGAGGGGGGGGGGACGACATAAAAGGAAAATTCTAGTCGCTACTTTTGTTTAGATTTTTCTCCCATTCCGAGAAATTATTTACTATAAACGAATAAACGAATCTAAAGGCGGATCCGAACAAAACATAAATCGACAGATTCTGCGTAGAAACCAACACGCGGTCTCGACAGAAATTGATAACAACGCTGCAAACTACACTGTTCGTTATTATTTTACAGCTTTATTATACAGACCTAGTGGTTGAGCAACGCTGTAACCATAAGAACGGCTGCCACGTGTGCAGTAGGTCATTCAACCGACACGAGCAAATCTCACGTTCACTCAAGTCACTTCTGCAACAATAAACTATAACACAGCTAAACTCCCCGACTATCCGATGTCAGATTTCAGTAGTTGGTTTGATTCACAATCGCACCAAACGCTCTGTCGATGAGCAGACAGCAGACTTTTTACCACCCCATAGCACGTATTCGTGGTTAAAGCAAGATTATCTTGCCATCCCATGCGTCCGGGGTTTCCTGGACAAGTCCTCTTTTTCAAGTTGAGAGTGGACGGCCCGGGGTCTTATCAATCCTTAAAAAAATCACACACAGGTTGGGGAACGCTGATTTTAAGAAGCATTGTTGTTAGGCTGGGTATCAATTACACTTGATTACAGTTCAAAAAGTTTATGTGCTTATTGGGTTGCAATGTGTGTTTAAATCAGGGCGTATTTACAGGGCGCGACGAACGGAATCGGACCCCCCCCCCCCCAGAGTGTCGAAAGAGTTGACGAATTTTGTTAATCGCTTAATTTTAAGGCTGTTTTAACTTTTTTTTCAGTTCTGTACGCTTATATAGTAGTGACGCTTTTTCACCCTACAAAACAGGATTTATTTCACAGGATTAGCGTATACTTTTGAAATATTAAATTTTGAAATTTACAAAACACTGCGCTACACTCAAATGTTAGTTAAAATTATCTTTAATCTGATACCCCACACGAATTTGTCCTATTTAATCAAATTTTCATCCACTTTTAAGGCCCCGACGTCCACAAATTTTGCAACTGTCAAAAACGTAAACTATATACACACTGTGGTTTAAATTCATTTTTTAATCTGATACGCCACGTGGGTTTTGGCGATTTTTTCACAATTTTTGACACCCCCTTACATTTTTGCCTCCCACCGCCCTATTTTTGGAGGAATCAACCTCAAAAGCAATAGGGTAGGGCAAAAGTATGGACACGCATGCCATGTTTTAAGAAAATCGGTTGAGATGCATTCATAAGTTATCGTCAGACACACCCCAAACGGACAGACAGACAGACAGACAAATGCCACACGATCGAGTCAAAAAAGAGCAACTCGCTTCTTTCTTCAATCTATTAAATCGATCCATTCATGTCTTGTTCTGGCACTCGAAATAATGTTTCATAGTCATTCTATTGCGCTTCCAAAAATCTTGACGTACATTTCAGATACTCAAATGTTTCCGATGTATTTCGGATGTTCGAATATTCTTTCGTAATCGCCCTTCTCTTAACGGAGCATACTCATTCTCAAGCCGACCAATTATTATTTTACTAAACGTACACAGTACTTACATGTAGTGCTACTTCATGTTAACTTCTCAAGGAAAATGTACTGTCACGCAGTGTATTTTACCTGTAACAGAAACAGACAAAACGAATTACTAAAAATGTATATAACACACATTTGCAGCGTATCTGGTTAAAGATAGAACACCAATTAAATATTCACTGTATATGTATAAAATTATTATTTTATCTAATACTGTATCTTCAAATAAATATACTGCAAGTAGGTTTATTTTCACCTGACGCAAGTTTCACAGAAATTATTCTGTATCTTCAGAGGTTTGTTTGAATTGTAATTGAATGTTTCGCTTATAATACAGATAACGGATAATCGAATTTACTTGGATGCTATTTCGATTGTTTTAATGTTTATGTAGTAGCTATTTATTAGATATTTAATGTTTATTCTATTATTCTATTTAATATTTAAAATCATACATTTATTAGAATAATAGAATAAACATTAATATATAATAAATAGCTACTACATAAACATTAATACAATCGAAATAGAATCAAAAGTAAATTCGATTACCCGTTACCTGTATTGTAAGCAAAGAAGCATTCAATTACAATTGAAACAAACCTCTGAAGATACAGAATAATTTCTGTGAAACGTGCGTCAGGAGAAAATAAACCTACTTGCAGTGTATTTATTTGAAGATATTACATAGGAGACTTACAGGAAACTCAACGAGTTACTTACAAAGGAATAACTATCATTCTATAATTACATATACAAATCGTAATATAAATTTTACATTCTTTTGTTTCTCTATTATTGTTTTCCACCTTCACTTCTACCTTTTACTCATTCTTCCATTTGTCTTTCCGCTTCTGTTTGAACTAACAACTTAGAAACGGTTTTTTATCATTTCTGGCCAGGTTTTTTGAAAACAAGATGATTCCAAAAAAAAAAAACATAAATAAATAAATAAAATTGAGAAAATACTGTCCCCCAGGCACATCATATTTCAAATAACGGTTTCCCGAAACCGTGCTAGTGTTTTTTCTCCCCCTTCCAAAAGAAAATTCGCTTTTAAAGGTAACGTTATATTTTAACTCCCCTATTATTATAAGCGAAAACAGTGCCAAAGAAAACAAATACGATGAATCAGTAAAATCTGAAGTGGAAAATTTCAGATTATAACTTGCTGACATACGAGCATAAATTACAAAGTAACGAGTTATATTTTTTCTTTCGGAATAAATATATTCTTCCTTCACGTTATGTATTACAAAAATTTTTCCTCAGATTGATTGAAAAACGCCCCACACACACGCACACACATACAAAACCCCTCTCTCCCTCGTCTCCTTAACACTACGTACGAATAAAGATTAACGAACTTGTAGTCACAATTTAGTTACGGGGAAAGTAAAAATAAACGTAAAGTTAATCCTCCGAATCCGGAGACTTAAACAACGCTAATGGTTGTATTGCATACAATGTTTTACTTTCGTCTTCTTGTGTTTTACGAGAAAATATGGACGACGCAATAATACGCCGTAGATGTCAACGTCGGGGCATAATCAATACCTTACTTAGTAAAACGGCTTTCAAGGGTTCTTCCATGATAATAATTTGCCTGGCTTCAGTTAAGTATCGCAGGGGCGGAATATGCAGCCCAAAACTTGCTGAGCAAGCCAACCTAAGCACTTTCACTTACCGCCACCACCTTCCAACCCCCCGCCTACACAGCCAACAAAACCCCTCACTCAGTCGGTCGCTCTTCACTTTCAAGGTTTTCGTCGTCGACGTCCTATTCAACGGTGAAAAAAGTAATCTTATTGGATATTTGAGACTCACTCGGCCTTCGCGTTGTACAGGACACAAATGTTCTTTATTCGCGTCACAGAATAAGCAAACTAAAGTTTTGAAAAGTTATAGAAATAGACATAAGAAAACTTATAGTCCATTGGCAAATATATTCGTTACGAGAAATATTAAATTAAAAACAAACACGATCCCATTAACACGTAAAAATCCATTCAATAATATATGCTGAATCGTATCTCTTTTTGACATGGAATCCATAGCTATGTAATGTCTTATTCGCACGTTTCGCGAAAATCGACCGTTATGTTTCAAATGTACTTTCGGCATACCACTATCTCACGAACCGCTCAACCAATCCCAGCAAACCAGGTGTCAGGTGATCGAGTCACTCGGCCCCCTTCTAACAATAGTACTGAGAATTTTGACAACTGACTTCAGTCGCCTCTAGGCTTTGTCTGCGTGAGGGTGTTTTTGCGCCGAAAATTTCTAAATTGCTCCACTAAAACTTAAATATCTCGGGAACTACAAGTCTGATCGCGAAAATACAAAGTGCGTTGTGATCCTCAGAACTAAATCTCTCCAATAACACCAATTCCGAGTACCAGAAGCACTCACAAAAAATAATAACATTTGAACTCAAACATTTGAAATGCCTCGACCTAAAAATCGCGATAAAACTCGAACCAAAATTTTCAAACCGAAAACCAGCAAATCCTATGCAGAGCGTCAACAGGCCTATCGTTTGAGGCTAAAATCAAAGAAATCGGCTGAGAACTTAGAAAATGGCAACCATTTGAAGATTGACGAAACCCCGTCAGCGCCCAAGCGGCCCGCATCGCCGATACCTGGGTCATCCGGCGTGCCCTCAAAGCGACTCAGATCGAGCGTACGGCTAGCTAGCAAGAAAACAGACGATGAGAACATTAATAACTTGTGCTTCGACAACATTGGACCCTCGATGCTCTGCGCAGAACAGCCCGGTCCAAGTCGCCGCTTCAAAGGAGTCGACGAGGAATTCTCTAAGCACTTTATTAACAATCCGTTCGGCTCGGTGTGTGGGATCTGCGATCGCTTGTGGTTCAAGAGTGATCTAAGACCGTGCGTACCATCATACATAAGTCTCTTGGCCACAGTGTTCGGAGCGGACGAGTACTCAAGTGCGAGTAATATGGAAGGCGTGTGCTTGCAAGTCTCAAACAAGGCAACGTACCGCCGCTGTGAAAATCATACGGCTTCCAATATCCACCGATCCCGCCAAACTTGCCGCCTCTGAATCCCATTGAAGAGAGACTTATATGCCCGCGGTTACCGTTCATGCAGATTCGTCGGCTCCGCTATGTAGACTGTATGTATGGGATCGTGGGCCAAGTCATAAATGTGCCAGTGAAGGTAGACAACATGGTTAACGTGCTGCCTCGCACTCTCGAAGACGATTACGCCATCAACGTTAACATCAAGAGGCAGATAATTCACAAGTCCTCATATCTCTCCGGGACTGTGCGCAAGTCAGTACTGACTCCTTGGTTGAAGTATCTAGTCGAGACACCGCTGTACAAGCGATACAATGGAACCGCTAACTTGCAACTCGTAGACGGGATCGCCTCGTTCGGTCAGCCACGGGCATCCACAAGCAAAGCACCCGACGACGAGGACGACAACTACGTGGAAGATCCGCTGCTGTTGGACTGCGAGGAAGGAGTCACGAGGCAGCACACGCTCATGTGGGACGAGAGTAAAGTACTAAACATCGCCCCGGGTGAGCGCGAGCGTCCGCTGTCGCTTCTGTACGACGTGCACGCCGAGGAGCTCTCGTTCCCCACTATATACTACGGACAACCCAGGACCTTTCCATTCAGTTCAGCCAAAGTCACTCCGTATATGATGACTACCAGCGAGCTCAGACGATCCGATCGACGGGGAGTGTCACCGCACCACGTACTCTACATGGGAATGAAGATCATGCGCATGAGAGTGGCCGACGGAATGTATAAGACTTTCAGGCAGTCGGTCATCTCAAGTATCACCAGAGCACAAGTGGAGGATCAACAGTACGTAACGAGTATGGCGGAGAACAATTTTGCGATGTTCCGATCTGTGCCCAACAGTATGACTTACTGGGCTGAGAAGAAACACGAGCTCTTCGCTACGATACGGCAGCTAGGCAAGCCGACGTTCTTCCTAACAATGAGCGCTAACGAAGTCAACTGGCCCGTGCTACTGCGAGTTCTACAGAGGTACGGGGATCCCAATTCGACTCAAGACATAAGTAGCATGACTCGTGTGCTCAAGAATAAATTAGTGAGCGAGGATCCCGTGATGTGCTGCATACTCTTCAACAGACTGGTAGATGTGATCATGAACATACTATGCTCCAAGAGGCCCGGCCGTAACCCGCTGCATCCGCATCGGGTAGTCAATTACTACAAGCGCATAGAGTTTCAACATCGCGGCAGCCCGCACGCTCGCATACTTCTGTGGCTGGATAACGTTCCCGACGAGGCAGTCACCGAGGCCATGCCTGCGTCTTGTGCGATGGTCGATCGACTTAGCACGGTGTCCCGTAGCGATGTCCCCGCAGACATATACTCCGGTCAGATCCACAGGCACACGTTCACTTGTACGAAGCGCGGAGAGGATCAGTGTCGATTCGGAATTCCTTACTGGCCGCTCACAGAGACTGCAGTGCTAGTGCCTCTGCCCACAGACGATAGCCGGCGCCCGTCGCTGCGCAAGCGAGCTACGGAATTGAGAAAGAACCTAGAGACCAAAGTGTATGACGGTATAGATGAGTTCTTGGTGGATCACAGCTTGAGTTCCGAGCAGTACTTAAATGTGATCCGATCTTATATCAAACGTCCCATGATGCTCTTCAAACGTAACATGAGCGAGATATACACGAACACTTTCAATCCGTGGGTGGCTCGAGTCTTAGGATCCAACACCGATCTGCAGTTCATACTCGACGAATACAGCTGCGCCGCCTACGTAGTGGAGTACGTTAACTAATCCAACAGAGGCATCAGTAACTTGCAGAGAGAACTGGCCGCGCTGAGAGACAAGTACCCCGAGTCCGACAGCAGCGATCTAATGAAGAAGCTCGGCGAACAGCTACTCAACAACGTGAAGCTCAGTTCTCAAGAGGCTGCTTGGTATCTGCTGCGACAGCCGATGAGCAAGAGCACTCGAAAGGTAACGTTCATCCCGACCGTGTGGCCGTCCGAGAGGCAGCGAGCGCACAAGCAACGGAAACAAATGGACGAGGAGGGCCTAGACGCCGATAGTACGAATATATGGACTCTCTCTGTGATAGAGAAATACGAGCAGCGACCACGCGAGTTGGAAGCCGCTTGGTGACTCTAGCCGAGTTCGTGGCTTGGTACTACAAGAGCAGTAAGAAATCCAAGCCAGCCGAGGACATAGACGCAGCGTCAGCCGCGAGTGACAGCGAAGACGACAACGGAGAGGCCACCTCTGATCTACCCATCGTTGCCGGTTACAAGCTCCGCAAAGAAAAGATCGTCATTCGATATCGTTCCTACGACATGGACTCGGACGTTAAGAATTACAAGCGCGAGATGGTCTTGCTGTATGTGCCCTTCCGAAACGAGACTACCGAGTTACTGGACAGAGAGCTGTATATGCAACTCTACGAACAACATCAAGAATCCATACTGCTCAAGCGTAAGATGTTTGAGTATCGGCTAGACATCGCCAGAGTTATGGAGAGACTAGCGGCCATGTACGTGGAGGAGCAAGACGCCCGCGAACCGTCGGCTCCGTTCGATCCGTTGGCCCCCGAGCGCATCATGCAGAACAACGACGATGACATCGAGCTGAGAGACACCGAGTCGAGGCCCGTGGTAGCCGTGAGCAAGCGCAGCGACATCCTAACCAGTCAACAGTACTGCGAGGCTGTGCGCGCGACCAACGCCCGACAGAGGGAACTCATACTCGAGTGCATACATCGCCTCCACACGCCCGGCTCCGATCCGATACAGATATTCTTCACCGGCCCGGTGGGCTCCGGCAAGACTTTCGTTCTCAAGCTGCTGATGGAGACTTACAATCGCCACTACAAGGCAGGCGAGGGAGCCAACAACGCCTACGTCGCCTGCGCATCCACGGGCAAGGCGGCCTCACAGATTGACGGCACCACCGTCCACGCAGCCTTCTCGTTGGCTCTGCAGAAACAAAGGAACGACGGTGACGGCCGCCTCAAACTCAATAGACTGTACGACTACAAGAGATCGTTCTGTAAAGTGAAGGCGATCATCATCGACGAGGTGAGCATGGTCGGCCACAACCTCCTCAACTTGGTTAACGCGCGGCTAGCGGAGATCACGGACGAATGCGACATACCGTTCGGCGGTTTCGACTTGGTGTGCTGCGGCGACTTCAGGCAGCTAGAGCCCCGTCTACAGGGTCCCCCGCTCGGCTCTCGTGGGCCCGGTGCTCTGGCACGGCCTCAGCTACTACCCGCTCACCGATGTGATGCGGCAGTCCGACGTAGTGTTCTCCGATATCTTGAATAGCATAGGCAATGGTCTCAAGCTCACCGAGCAACAGATCGCCGTCGTAGAGTCGACGTTCAGAAATCGCAACTGGTGCAAGGAGAATCTACCGGGAGTCATACGTCTGTACCACGGCAACATAAACGTAGACGCTTACAACTCCGAGGCAGGGTCAGATGAGATCTGCTCCATAGCCCAGGACGAATTCACCGGTTACAGCGGCAAGCAACAGCTAACCACCGTCCGCACCAAGCTCCACAAGTTACCGGCCACCAACACCGCCGGTCTGCCGTACAGGCTCAACCTCGAGGTGGGCAAGCCGTATATGATCACGGCGAACGTGGATACTCTCGACAAGCTCACGAACGGGACCATCGGAGTTCTCAAGCACGTAGAGACGGACATCGTAGACTCGGATAAGATAACCAGGCTCTGGTTCGACTTCACATCGGAGGGCAAGTCAGTAGGCGCAGCGACCAGAGTGAAGGTGGTGCCCGCGGTGGTGTCCAGCGGAGGAGTCCTCCATCGCACGTGGACCCCGATCGAGAAGCGCAGCGGAACGATCAACCTAGACGGTCACGTTAGGTGCCGCAGAATAAATTTCCCTTGCGTGCCGTCCTGCGCGATAACTATTCACAAATCGCAAGGCGCTACGTTCGACAGCGTGGCGATCGAGTACACAAAGAAAATGTCTCAACAGTTACTGTACGTGGCTATGAGTAGATGCCGATCGCTAGAAGGTTTGTACATAATAGCCGACGAGGTCAAGTTTTATCACGGGTCCGGATGTAACTCCCCCACCATGCGCGACATACGCAACGAGTACAAGCGATTGGAGAATCATCCGTTGCCCACTGTGTCCGATAGCGTGCGCCAGTTCATCGCGGAGGCCAAGCTAGCCGCACGGCTCTTAGTTACAAATTTAAACGTTCAGAGTATCGTGGCTCATCGTCTCGACATTGAAAGTGATTCGCTACTGCCTAACTGCGATTACTTCGTAGCTTCCGAGACTTGGATGGGCGAGGATCGCCCGGTACAGTTGAACAATTTCGTCTTGGTAGCTGAAGAGAACACTGCCATGCCTCGCCACTCTAAGAAAACGAAACGAAAGGCTTCCGGCGTGGCCATCTACCGCAGCGTTGAGAGCACGAGCACTTGTAACCCTCTAACTATCCAACCTCCTGACAAGACACGAGACATCGCCGGCGACATCACAGCCGTGGAGATCACTTACCAGAACATGTACAAATTCGTTCTAGTCGGAGTCTACATACACCCTGGATCGCCCGACACCGAAGTCTTGTATCTTATACATCGCGGGCTCGGCAGATACGGCAAGTCCATCAGTAAAGTGATCCCTAAGATGATCGCCGACATGACTACACCAATAATGCTCTGCGGCGACTTCAACAAGCATGCACCCGATCACGAGAACCTACTACAGGACATCAACGACGAGTACGGCCTACAACTCCATAGCTTACCATCAACTACACTCGGAAACACGAGCATAGACCTGACGTTCAGTAGCAACATGCAACTCTTCGCCCAGATATTCGTATCGTACTTCAGCTACCATCGCTCCATATTCCATCAACTAGCGTTAGATGACTCTGTAAATTCTGAAAATTCTGAATAAATAAAATACATTGAAACTTATGTAGCTGTTTATTTAACCAACCCTTCATTCCTTCCCAAAGCACAAGTTTGCCCATGATTCCATGTCTACCGGTAGTCCCACGACTACCAGGTTTAAAATTTTTTTTAACTAGTTGGACACGATTTACCTTAAATGATCCGTCATCTATTTGTATCGACAAACGATAGTTTACGTTAGTTCACCCCTTATCGTCACATTCACATTCCGTTCGTTTGGTTCTACTCCTCTGCCGGACCAAAGACTGACGGTTGTCACGAGGTAACGACCAGGTAAAGACTGACGGTTGTCACGAGTCGTTGGGCCAGTCAATCAAGCTACGTACGTTGAGATTCAGAGAACAAACAACAGCCTCAGAGGAGGAAAAACAGATTTAAAAAATATATATGAGCTGAGGACCAACGGCATAAGGCATAAATTGGTGAAAGAAATAAAAGGTATTACTCACTCACAAAAATTTACGAATATAATTTAACCATATCACAAGAGTTACACTTTTAGTTTTGCTTTGCTTCCCGAACGAATATTTCTACATCGTCACAAGACTATTATCGAATCCATGGATATAATATCCGAAAAGATTGAGTGTCCAGCTAAAAGCGATAAAATTCTAATGCCGCCAACGTTTTTATAGCCAATAAAACGTTAAAAAAACAGCAACAACAAAACTGAAATGTATTGTACTTTTCTACGTGTGCCTGCATACATGCGAACTCGTTAAAATTTTTAAACAGCAGCCAACATTTGTGAGAGTGTATGTGTTTGTTGGAATGAATAAATTATTACACGGCATGCTGTAAGTACACAGCACGTGAAGGCAATTACACGCACACACGCACAAATAACGTCCTCGTTTACCGGATAATGGTACACTACGACATACACACGTTTCACAGAACTATCGCGGCAATTATACAGTGGAGAAAACGTATATATCGCGATGGAAGTTGTTGCTGTGTTAAATTAAATTATTTATTTCAACGTCTTTATTCCGTTGGTAACTACGGTCACAAGAAGTTTACGTGCATTAAAACTGAAAGACGCTGTCTGCATGTCTACTACAGTTAATACGGAGGTCGAAGTCCGCATCGACTCTTTTTCTAAATCGATAAAATTTCCACAACTTCTACACAAAAGCAGAAATGAATGAAATCGTAGAATATCTGAATTTCAAGTTTTATAGAAAAATTTATGGCGCTATGCAAAATGATAATATGCAATACTAACTGTATTATCATGTTTATCTCAAACCACTTTTCAAAGAATTCAATACAATTCTACAGGGTACTTTCGTCCGGTCGTATCCATCTTCATCAGCTGTCGGCATTATTAAGAAAAACTACTTCGCAACGTAGGGGGCAAATGAGAGTTCTAACTCAGCTACGACCTTCAACAGCCAACAGTGACCTTGAGATCCTCCCTTCAAAAGTCACCATTGACCTTGACATTATAAACTTCACACTCATCAAAGTAATTAATTGACCTTGAAATCATGAAGTTCCCACGGCGTTCCGGATTAATTTCCGATCGTGTATGTAACAAAATGAAAGACTGCAAATAATAATAATGAATACTTTGCGTACGTGATTGATGTGTTGATGTAATTCGTCGTTGTTGTGTGTAGTTGTTGGCGTGCGGGGGGAAATCCTTTGCGGGGGGGTCCTATCCCGGCTCGGGGCTGTCTCGGGTCGGGCCACCCCGGGACAGGCCCGAGACAGCCCTGAGCCGAGACAGGACCCACCCCACCACCACCTCCACCACCGATGGAACAGAGTGGGTACAAGGCACAGGACTACTGGAGCTACCGACAAAATGCCAGATGGTGAGATCAACCTTCACAATCTATAGCAGATTAGCGTATATGTCTCGAGAGAGAGAAAACCTTAGTAGCACAATTACTATACCAAATGTTAATTTTAGTAATTACTTTAACCTTACTGACAAAATGTATGATATAATTTCCAGAGACTTAGCCAGCACAAGTAATCACTTAAAATATGTAACAAGTAGATTCCAAGATCTAAAAACGGCTAGCATTAAACTAAACACATTAGATGATATCATGAAACAATATGAACCAAATAATTTTGTGCCTGAACCTAGACATTATATATCTGCTACCATTTTATTAGCTCTTCTTATCTTAGCTTGTTACTTCAGAGTAGATAAAATTTGTATAAAGAAAAAAAAAGTATAAAAGTTCTTCCTATTGCTTTTAAAAGAAACAGAAAAACTAAAGATGAATTAACAATCGATGAATTAGAAAATATCCCATTAGAAGATAGAATAAAAATGAGTAGAAGAAAATGAATTACTTTGTAATTAGGAGCGATGCGTCAGGCGAGACACATCGTCCTAAATTAAGGGGAGAGGTGTTGTGTTATTGGTAATACTTATTAACAATAAATTAAGAGAATTATAGTATTCACAAATAACTAATAGAAATTGTAGCGTAAACAGGATTTACTCTAGGTATAGTTGTGTACCATGGTGTGCCACAGGTGTAGATTTATGTAAGCAGTCCGCATGTACGAAAATATATTGTCACACAGCCTAGAGGATAGTTTCTCTAGCTTTCTAAGTTGTTTTGGAAATTAGAATGTATGTCCAAAATAGTATAAAAGAACGACTAACGAGCACTCAAATCATCAGTTCCAGCGAGCTGCATGTACACAGTATGTACTGTATCGGGTACTAGACATTTGCTGTCTAGCAGAATCACATCTAATTGTCAGTAACTAGACTTTATATGTAGTCGAATAAGTGTTGAAAGTATTTATGTATAGCGCGGTGTAAGAAGATATGTATTTTATGATCATTAAACTCAGTGTATCTTGAACTTCCTAGTTCTTTATTAGGCAACGTACCTCATAACGCAGATTCTTGCTTAGCCACTCAAGTAAGTAATCTCAGTTCACTCCGGTGTAACAGCGGGATCTATAGTTTAACAGTAGCACTACAATTTTTCGTGTGTTGTAAGATTCATATTTGATGTAAACACCTGTTAATTTCCAAATTTATCTGTCAATTTATCCGTCGTTCATCAGCTGTTCGAAATTTACGTCTCATGGGTGATTTAAAAAACGGACAAAATCAAACATCGTGCGCTGCCATTGAACTCTTTGTTAAAAAAAGGTATATCACCAATTAATACGTTAGGAGACGCTGCCCTTTAAAACCAATGGTTTGTAAATGATTTGTAGGTGGGCACTCGATTTTAAACGAGCTCGTACGAACATTATCTCGGGAGTGGACGTCCAAAAAATGCAACAACTCCAGATATTATTAAAAAAATTCATACCCGATGTTGGAAGACTGGCGGCTGAGAGTGGATAAGATCATAAACGTCTGACACGAACGTGTTTATCGTATTTTTAACTCAAGAACTTGGTGTGAAAAAACCTTGCACTACACTGGTGGCGCATTAGGACTTGTTGCATTTTTTGGACATCCACTGCGGGGGGTCACTTCCAATGATCCTAAGACCAGATTTAAACTCGATTGCCCATTTACAAACCATTCCTTTTTTTCAAGGCGCATCCTCTACTAACAATTTACCATTTCACTGTTAACTTCCATTGACGCTAGACCTTTTTTTAACAAAGAATCGCAGCACAATATTTGATTTTGTCCATTTTTGAAAACACGCCTGACACGTATTTTGATCAGCTGGTAAACAACGCATAAATTGAGTGGTTGATCTAGAAATTAACTGGTGTTTACACGAAATATGAATCTTACAACACACGAAAAACATTAGTTTCACCACTACGCTGTAGATGTCGCTCCGCGAACTTTTCAACTGACCCTCGTATATCAGTTCCGTTCTAAATGACATTATCCCAACTCATCATACAACGATATTATTCCAACTCTTGTTTCGTCTGAAACGTTCAACTGCGCAACAATGTCATCGTATAGCACGCGTAATTAACGAAGCCGTACATGAAAAGAAGCAATGTTCAGCGGCGTTCCTCGATGTGAGTCAAACCTTGATAATGTTTGGCACGATGCCTGTTGTGTAATACCATACAGAACCTCCCTGGACCAGCGTTTCTCATCCTATAGAGCGCGACCCACTACTATCTCCCGAGGGGGGGGGGGGTCTGGAGCACGCGTTCGAAAATGTACTTACTGTGTCTTAAAAACCTACATACATAATTACTTTTCTAGAATTAAGTATACTGTATATGTAATTTGTTTATGCGTAAAAGAGGGCTTGACGTAATCGATGTTAGAAAAAATATGATCATAAACATCCCTACAGGTAACTCTGCCAGCGCTGATGTTTATAGGTCTCATGAAGTGTAATCTCCTTCAAAGTGGGTTCTGGACTTAAAAAGGTTGAGAACCACTGCCCTACACCATATTACCTTCTTTTAAAATAATACGTATTAATTGGCGTTTTAGAACAATAGGGAATGGCGAAGTAGGCTATTTGATTTATACCCTATCATATGTGGAGTCCCCTAGGATAGTAAGTCGTATAATATCGTAGGCTACCGAGTCTAAAAATACCTCTTCTTACCATTTTTTCCTCCCACTCTGACTCCAGTGCCTGGTGCTAAGGCAACGAAACTCTTAAGATGAGACTGAGAATACGGCCATAAGAATCTTGATAACGGAGCCAGAGAAACAGCGACCATCCATTTCCTTGGAACCCTTAGCCTCGACCGCCCCGTTTTTATTTTAATTCACGCAAGGGTAAATGTTATATACAATTCCACGCCGAACGCTTCTGCCACAACGTCCAAGAAGCCTTACAACCGGCGAACACAAGAATACGTGCCCAGTCACTTCTCTAAACTCAGCGACAAGTGTACATTTTTATTAGCACCCAAGCCTTCTACCGCCACACCATTGTAGTTAATTTTTTCTAATTCGATTGAGTAGTGTTATCGTAGTCCACACGATACGTCGTAAGATGGTGCTACTATTACACTCTTCTAATTACGAAAGGTTTTACATACCCTTTCGGATACGATAATCATTTTTCCAATTTTAACAAGCATGCTCTAAATCCTGTCATTTCAACAGGTCACCTCCTCCGTTTATGAATATCATCAGCCACGTTTTTCCTATTCGGCCCTCGTAAATCTGAAAAGACGACTCGCGAGCGATTACTATTTATTCATAAACCGGGCAAAAGTGGGTTAACCGTATAATAATGTAAGCAACAGGAATATTTACTACTATCCGAAGACGAAGCCGGGGCGGGCGGCGCGCACACATGCATAATTTATATCCAACAACCAGAACGAGGGAGCCCATTAAAACGGAGACGACACGTTACGCAAGCTTTTAAAATGTCCACGTGTAAGAAAAAACAAGCTATAATATCGCACGCACGCTAGCACGCGTATCAACACATATCTAAAACGGCGCGATAAACATAATATACGTACCGCACGTAAGATTATTTAAATCTAAACACAAATAAATTTCAACGTACAACGTGTGCACACACGAAGCGATCTCGCCTTACACACGGGTTATCTTTATTTACAGACTCTTTAAAACTATATTTAATACAATTTCTCTCTTCGCTTTTTATCAGTCTGGACTTAAAAAAAAAAATCGCGACAACAAAATGTCCACGTTATCTAGTGCGCGTGGGCAGCTGTACTCTACATTTTGTTTCCTTTATATATATTTTTTGGTTTTTGAAACGAGTAAAATGTGTAGGAATGAAGACAATGATAAATTATTTTCACTTACAACGATAAGAACAACGGCTACTGACAACACAAAACTCGTAGCAATATTGCGATCTTACACTTACTGTTTCCCTCCTACTCTCACTGAAGCTGGACTCCCTCATGAAACACTCATATCGTGTGTCTTTCGTGCAATACGAACAACCACACAGCGATGTTCTCGCCTCCGAGCCCCCATAGAGGTTGTTGCTTCATGATTAAGTTTCTTATCACACACCTGAGAGCTAGACCACACATGGCTTTCGTACACACCTGTACTACACGTTGGCAATCTGCTAAAGACCTCGTCCAGAAGGAATCGATTAACGAAACTGTCGACGAACACTGAGTACGTCAAGGTGGAGTCTGCTAATGTAAATATCTAATGAAAGAACTGTACTATACAATTCTCTTTTGCACCTTCTTCGGTATAAGTGTTACGCTTCCAGCCTGCTCCGGATTCAATATTGATCCGACCAGCGTTTCTTTGGCTTTGCTAGATCTCTTTAGGCTACGTTTTCCTAGATCCTACAGACCTTCCGGTCTACAGCCCAATATTTTCTTCTATATGTAGTTGCTATCCTACCCTTTGCCCCTGTCTGTTTATTCCACCGATGAAACAAACAATTCATTCCACGTGTTAATTCCTAATTCTTCTAATCTTCATCTTTCCTAAACCTTTCGGATCGTTTACTGATCTGAGGCAATCGCTTCAGTAGTTTGTACAGTTTCTAATATAGGCCTAATTATGCGTCAGAGTTTAAAAGTCCGTGACCAACATAACAGAACAGACACTTCTGTTGTCACATTCTATAAATCTTATATCTATCATTGTCCTTTTCTTTCAACGTCCAATTCATTGTATAACATTTCTGACTAAAGTAATATGAATTATCAAGAATGAAGCTTCGTTAATATATCCTTGGAACGAAAAACGGTATGAAAGCAAGTGAACTAATTTAAGTATTTGGGGAGTGCACGGTGACATGGAGTGGAAGCTGTACGGAAGAAATCAGAAGTAGGATATCTGTGGGTTAAGTGAGCTTTGAAAAGGTAAAAGCATTCCTGACAGCGAGAAGGAATCTAATTGGGATGAGAAAACGGTTTGCTAAATGATTTATTCGGCCTTCGCCACACTACTGTGGTTTTACTGACGCACACCTTGTCAGTCGTTTCAAAAACCGTTCACTGAAGATGGCCCTCAGAGGTGAGGCCTAAAAGTCTGATTATAACATCGATCAGCATGAGAAATATAGTAGACCTCGGGCTTACAGCCCGGACAATTTGAATTTGAATAATTATGACTCCGGCGTGAAAGCCTAAGAAACCGACTGTTTTATTTAGAGTTCGGTTTTATACGGCAGTAAAACATTGACCACCAAAGGAAAGAAGAAAGGTGTCTATAGAACTTCGAAGTGTGGTTGTGGCGAGGTAGGGATTAAGGTGAAATGGACTTTGGAGTATTTTGAGCTTACGAGAGGAAAGGAAACTGGAGAAAGTAATAAGAACGAGAAAAGCGTCTTGGTTGGGACATATTACATTGTGTAGAAATTGTATGCAACTTATAGAAGTAAAGGTTGAGTGGAAGAAAGGGCGGGGAAGAAGAAAGGTTAGAACGCCTGCTGACGTCAGAAAGGGAAGGAGCTATAGATATATAAAGGAAAATCTTGCAGGACCGATAAAAGAGGAGAATATCTAGACGAAACCTGTTATACGACAGTTTTAGTAACGAGAAAGATACCTGATGAAATATTGAGAATTTACATCTACCGCTCCCCCCCCCCCAAACATATATATACGCAACATGGGGGCCTAAATACTTAAAACCTCTATCCTATTACATAGACGTATAATCCAGATTAATTTTTGTAAGAACAATATTTACCTAGGAAGCCACCGTCTTTATTTTGTACAGAAATTTTAATCATATTTCTTGTTTACCTGCTGTAAAAGATTAAGTAGTTTCTGTAACTCATATTCCGTAACATTTATTAAAACCTATTTTATTATTATTATTTTAGTAATAAATTATTAAATTTATAAAAGATTAACTATAAGATCATCATCATCATCATCATCATCATCTTCACACCACGGCATAGGCAAGGTGCTGCCTGTTCAGCCTTCAAAGATCCTCCAGTCATCTCTTTTTGGGTCTACCCACACACCTGTGTCCTATAGGTTTATATTTCCAGACTTGTTTGGCCAGTCTTGAATCTGACATTCTGTCTAAGTGTTCTTTCCACCGTTGTTCGTAATCTTTTGGTTTTTAATTCAAATTAAAACTTAAAATTCTTCTCTTATGGCCTCAATCTTTACATGTCAAGTTTATAACACCTTATAACTTCTCTTAAGAATGCCATTTCCATGATTCATTCAACCCATTCCATATGTTAATCACGTTTCTGGAGTTGCCTTTAAGGGATACTGTTCAAAAGCCACCTACTGTTACAAAAATTAATTCAAACGCAAAGCACCCTACACAGCAGTTCAGTTACGAATAAATTAATAAAAATTTCCACATACAAAAAATGTGTCAACTACATTTAACATTATCATGTCAAAAACCTTCTTTACATATATGAAAATTACACAGTCTTCATCTTGTATATGAACAGAACTTGAACTACCTCACACACACGGTATTTTATGTAGTCCTTCCTGCATATATATAGTAACAATATTGTACTATATTTAATAGCACGCAATTTAAGTTGGAATACGCCCGAATGAACGGAAAAGTGAAGTCGTATTCCGAGTAAACGGAGGACGGAATATACAGGACCAACGTTTCACAGTGAACAGATGGACTAGATCTAAGTTAATGGAATGCAGTGTTTGAAACAAGTCCATATTATGAATAACTATAAATATATTATATATAAGTGATTGTATAAGAAAAACTTCGTGACACGATTAAATGTTTGTTTTTCTCTAACCTCATTCCGTCGCGACTTGCCTCCGTACGGACTACGAACACGCTAATTTTACACCCGCGCACGTACATATAAACACACACACACGTGTTTTAGAAAAGTCTGGGTATTGCTTTTTTTGCGCGGACATCAGCAGCAGTAAATCTGTGTCAACGTCTCGTATGACACGTCCGTTCGTCTACAGCGTCATGTCATGTCGAACACAACATATACCTGACGTCATCGGCGCCGTAACGGAGTTATATGTTAACTTTCCACACCCTCCATCCTGCTGCTTCACTTAGCCGACTCTTGTTCGCCACAACAAAGCGAACGTTCTTTCTTTACAACGCCACGCAGTAGCAAGTTACTTGTTCAGCGCTCTACAAGGTTTCACTTGACTTACGAGAGTCGCGCTGGCTTCCGTGTAATCTAATCTAGCTTCAATCATTCAAACGGTATTGTAAAGAAGAAAACCCGTTAGAAACAGGATCAGGAGATGCAAACTGACAAAGTTCTACACTCCAATCTCTGTACGATGTCTATAAAGTTACAAACGAGATGAACGGGATATAAATGGATGTTTGTAAATCTTCAAAGTAATTTATACGTATATTTTTCAGATAGGTTAACTATTATTCATCACTTTGTTATGTCTTTATTCTCTTACACAGAAAATATAACTCAGGAACAAATAAATAAAAACAGGCAGCGGCGTATTTACGGGGGAGTATGCGGGGGCGTCGACGTCTAACCTATGGTTGCGAAACGTGTATCCTGAACTCCAAAGCAGCAAACACTCTCGATATCTTTGAAAGGAAAATATTACGAAGAATCCTGGGACCAGTTAATGACGTACATGGCTGAAGAATAAGATATAACTTTAAATTGTATCGAATGTTGTAGCATGACAGATAATCCACACAAATACATTACTCAATGATCATTAATAAAGCTCTAAGATATGGAATATCCAGATGAGAATTAATTAAAATGCACTGTTTAATAATATATTCACAAGAAAGGTTGAATAAAGAAAATTTCTGCAAACAATATAATATAATACAAATTTAAAAACCCAGAAGACTAAAAATGATAATAACAAAATTACCCAGGTAAGATAGAAGCAGGCAATTAATATACCCCGTCAAAGAAACCAGACCAGAAGAAACGAAGGCATACACGGCGAAAAACTACAGAAGAAGGAAGAATAGTCAAAACTACCACTACAGAAGACAGAAGAAAGAAGACTAATTAAAACTACTACTACTGAAGAATGAAGACAGAAGAACGATCAAAGATACAGAAGACAGAAGAAAGAAGAATAATTAAAACTACTATTACTGAAGAAGGAAGAACAATCAAAGCTAAAGAAGAAGGAAGAACAATTAAAACTCAAAGAAGAAAGAAGAACAATTAAAACTCAAAGAAGAAAGAAGAACAAACTAAATCTAATGAAGAAAGAAGAACTAGTTAAAACTACTACTACTGAAGAATGAAGAAAGAAGAACAATCAAAGATACAGAAGACAGAAGAAAGAAGAATAATTAAAACTACTATTACTGAAGAAAGAAGAACAATCAAAGATACAGAAGACAGAAGAAAGAAGAATAATTAAAACTACTATTACTGAAGAAAGAAGAACAATCAAAGATACAGAAGACAGAAGAAAGAAGAATAATTAAAACTACTATTACTGAATAAAGAAGAACAATCAAAGATACAGAAGACAGAAGAAAGAAGAATAATTAAAACTACTATTACTGAAGAAGGAAGAAAGAAGAACAATCAAAGATACAGAAGACAGAAGAAAGAAGAATAATTAAAACTACTATTACTGAAGAAAGAAGAACTAATTAAAACTACTATTACTGAAGAAGGAAGAACAATTAAAACTCAAAGAAGAAAGAAGAACAAACTAAATCTAATGAAGAAAGAAGAACTAGTTAAAACTACTACTACTGAAGAATGAAGAAAGAAGAACAATCAAAGATACAGAAGACAGAAGAAAGAAGAATAATTAAAACTACTATTACTGAAGAAAGAAGAACTAATTAAAACTACTATTACTGAAGAAGGAAGAACAATTAAAACTCAAAGAAGAAAGAAGAACAAACTAAATCTAATGAAGAAAGAAGAACTAGTTAAAACTACTACTACTGAAGAATGAAGAAAGAAGAACAATCAAAGATACAGAAGACAGAAGAAAGAAGAATAATTAAAACTACTATTACTGAAGAAGGAAGAACAATCAAAGCTAAAGAAGAAGGAAGAACAATTAAAACTCAAAGAAGAAAGAAGAACAAACTAAATCTAATGAAGAAAGAAGAACTAGTTAAAACTACTACTACTGAAGAATGAAGAAAGAAGAACAATCAAAGATACAGAAGACAGAAGAAAGAAGAATAATTAAAACTACTATTACTGAAGAAAGAAGAACAATCAAAGATACAGAAGACAGAAGAATAATTAAAACTACTATTACTGAAGAAAGAAGAACAATCAAAGATACAGAAGACAGAAGAAAGAAGAATAATTAAAACTACTATTACTGAAGAAAGAAGAACAATCAAAGATACAGAAGACAGAAGAATAATTAAAACTACTATTACTGAAGAAAGAAGAACAAACTAAATCTACTGAAGAAAGAAGAAGGAAGACTAATTAAAACTACTACTACTGAAGAAGGAAGAAGGAAGAATAAAGAAGAACCAAACTCAAAGAAGAAGGAAGAATAATAAAAATAAGAACTACAGAAGAAGGAAGGATAATCCAAAACTACAGAAGAAGGAAGAATAACCAAACTCAAGAAGAAAGAAGAATAATTAAGACGACCCATATAAAACAAAAACTCCATAGGGAAAGAAACCCCAAAAAACCCCAAAATCAATGAATGCCCAAAAAAGAAAGTATAACACAATAAAAAACCATATCACTGTAAAACTGACAAAAAACTAAAAGTGTTAGCTGTAGTAAATATTAGTGCATTCAAAAAGTTATTGTGTAATGTGCATAAACAAATCTTCACAGTTCCCCCATGGTTGAATATTTCATATTAAAAACTAGAAAAAGACTAGTAAATATAGTAATAATTTACCATGGAAAGGTGTAAGTGATCAAATTATAACTAATAAACTTTAAGAAAGGTGCATGAGTAGCAGTACAAAGTAACAAACTTTAAGTTTTGTGAACAGTGCCTACTTTGATAATGAAGTAGTAATTTTACTAATAAAAAGCTACTAAAACTGTATGAACATTCCATAGAATGGAATATAACTTAGATAGCCAGGGTTATACTTTAAGAGGGGGCATAAATCTTATAAAATGGGGAATTACAGAACTAACTGTTTATGATGGAGTAGTAGAAGGTATTAACAATTATATATGGATCCAAATGTGGGGTTCTAATTAAATATAGCATTTAGATAAGTAAGGGTTAGTCATAAGAAATACTAGTATTATAATTGTTATTTTATTGTTCATGTTAATTTAGGAATGCATTATCTAAAATTAGATAACATTCCAATGTGGTAGAAATACTTTTTATTATGTTATTAGGTGATATACCAAAACAATGTTATTAAGAACACCAGTTTTATATATCTGGGTGTTATATTTTAATTGTATAATCTATAATTACTGTTATGCCAGATCAGAGAACTAATTTTTAATCAAATATATCAGAGTCAGAAGTCAGAGAAGGAAATAAAATAATTACATTAGTAAAACATTCTGCAAATAGCCACAATTCAAATCTAGGCAATATAATAAAGTTAAAATGCAGAATAATTAATAAACCTAATCTTATAAACCAGTCAAACTGACAATATTTAGGCAAGATACACCCAACATATTAAATACTATTTAAATAAGGCTTTCTAAAGATATGGTCATTCTATGAGTAAAATTATTTATTTGTATAATGAAATACCATTTGAAACTGAAATAGGTTCACTAACTTTATCAGAAGGGGAATCATATACAACTGAATTATATGAAAAAACCATCATTAATATACTAAATTGCAATAAAATAAGTGAGAATTGATAATTATACAAATTTCAGATTTCATAGAATAATAATTATATTAGTTAAAATGGCTATTATTTACATAGAAGACAGGGAAGTATAATTTTAGGCCTACCTCCCAAAAAATTATAAGAAATAATTTTCAGATAAAACTTTGTAATACTAACTTAATTACTATCAAAATAAGTAGAATAGAATAGTGAAAACGAATATGTATTTTATATTTCAAACAGTTAAGTAATAACGAATTTACTTTATAACCATAGTGCACGAAATTAAAGTGTGTCGGAAGTTATGGCAATTTTAAACAATGTCTTTTTAATATTAAATTGGCTAAGACGTTTCGGATGACGAAGGAAATCCAGGCAGTTCATTATTATACATTGAAGAGCACACTTTACGTGAATATTTTATAAAACCCAACCTTAATGGCGATTACGTATAACTAAAGTTCGGAATCAGTTTTTGTGTAAAATTTAAATTTTAAACTATTCTAATCATTGTGAAGTGGTGAAGTTGCCCTATGAACTACATAACACCTATAAACAGCATCACATATCACTATTTAAACGAAATAACACTGGAATCACACCAAATACCAAGTGAATATTCGAGGTTAAACGGACACACATAAACACCAATTGATCTACTTATTTAACAACATTTTTACACCCAGTGACTTTTCCATCTTACTCCAGTGACATTAAACTATACCCAAGAAGAGATTAAACGAGTACGAAGAGGATTTAATCGCAGAAGGAACATATTTATTCCACAAGTACTTTGTCAATGTTAGAAGGTGAAATCCACGCATGCGCCAGACGGCCACTTTGACTGATCTCATCAACACAACCAGTCGACTGTTTGCTGAACTGTGGTGAATAGAAATTATATATAAACTTTTATTATTACTAATTACCATTCTATTGTTTAATTTTAATACATTTTCAGCATTGTAAGTGTTATACTTTCTGACCCTGACCTTCTCTGGTTTTTTTATAAATAACCGTTAAAAGAACCTATATGTATATAATACCAATATAAAAGTCATAGATCGACCGGACCTAAGTGAGTCGATACGGCATTATAACATTGTTTTCAATTAAGCAAATTCATTATTTTGTTGAATAAACGCTTGTTATCTAGTGAATTGAATTTGATTTCTTTAATAAAGGAATATAACCATTAATTAATAAAGAAAACTCGACAACCTTTAAAGGCAATATATGCGAATTACAACCTTTCAAGAGGAAGAAGAAGAGAGCTGTTCGCGCCTAATTCAAAGTGGATTGTCTTTTTAATAAATTTAACGAAGGGAAGATCATTACTAGAAGACACACCATACCATACTATTTATAATTACAATCAATAATCTCAATTTATTACTAAATTTTAAGAATATAAACACCTCGAAAACAATTATTTCAGAATTATAAAATTATATCACATTTCAAATTGCTACAACAACAACATACACCAAGAACATTTGATAACAGCATTATTTAGGAATATTACCAAATCGACGTCTCCCGGAGCGGAACGTCATTACTACACCTACGCACCATAAAAGTCAATCTGGGTAATATTATACCAGAACACCATTACAATTACAATTATATATTACCAAAGTGAAGACCAGCAGTGAGAGCTTAGAAGACAAGAAGATATTAGCTACGTACTACACATATTATAAATTAAGCTATATTTTGCAATATCGTTTTATTACAAAATCAGCTAGCACAACCAGTGGGACTTACAGGAGAGCACAATCTACATACATCAACCTTTTATTTATTTTATTATACCCACACAATTTACACATATATATTACAAAATTGGCGTCCAACTAAAGGGCTGTAATTAGGGGTTGAAATTACTGTAATTACTTACCCAATTCCTAATTCAGCTTGGCAGCGGTTAGTCAGCCAGGGAATCAGGGAAAATAATGCGTCGTGCCACATCAAAGAAGAGAGCGGCGGAGGCCGAGAAAGAACTCGATATGGAGGATAAGGAGGCGACCCCAGTGGAGGACGTGGAAAGGATATTAGAACGGGTGGAACGTAAAAAACCAGCACCACTAGAGGAACAACCCGAAGCGCACACACAAACAGGGGAAATCGATGTCCGGGAGGAACGAATAAGACAACCCGAGAATCGACCACGAGAAGAGAATAGTAACATGCAGGAGATGTTCAGGATAATGATGGAGAAGATGGAAGAAAACAGCAAGAAGATGGAAGAAAACAGCAAGAAGATGGAAGAAAACTTGAAGAAGGACAACCAAGCAACAAAAGAAGAGTTGAAGAATGATAACCAATCGTTAAAAGAAGAATTGAAGAAGGACAACCAAGCAACCAAGGAAGAATTAAGTAAGAAAATGGATTCTACTACAGAAGAAAATAATAAAAGATTAGAAGATTTGAAGAATGATAACCAATCTTTAAGGGAAGAATTGAAGAAGGACAACCAAGAAACAAAGGAAGAATTGGGCCGTAAAATTGAAAGGACCAATAAGAGAATTGAGGAAACCAGTAAAAAGGTGGAAAAGAAAATGGAAGAAAATAAGAAGAATTTGGAAGAAAAGATGGAAGAAACCAATAAGAAAATCGAAAGTGATCATCAACAGTTAAGGAAAGAGTTAAGAGAGGACTACCAACGGTTAAGAGAAGAAATAAGGGAGGATAACCGACGATGGCATAAGGAAATGAAAGAAGACAGGGAAGAGGAAAGAAGGGATAGAAAAGAATACAGACAAATCTTGAAGGAAGGTTTGAGTGAAATAGATAAAAACGTCACATCCTTGGATGAAGAATTGGATAAGACACTGGACAACAGCAAACCAGAACGAAAGGAAATACCAAACAATAAAACAATGGAGCCAGGGATAGTGTTACCTGAAAAGAAAACGAACGGGAAGAAAGAAAATACTAAGGATATGGAAGTGAAACAAAAGAGAATGAAAAGAAGACATCCAAATAAATTAATGAAAACAAGGGAAGAAATGGAAATGATGAACCATGGTTTATTTGATAATGATAATATCCCTATTACCAACAATGAAGAAATCGTGAGTTTCAGAAATTATGGAAATAGATTGATGGTAATCTCAGAAATGGTTTACCAGCAGACAGTAGTTTACCACGGGGAAGTGATCAGAGGTAAATGGAATACAACAGGGATGGAGATATATGGTAGATTGTCAATGGTATCATTGATCATTGATGGACCAGAGACGTACTGGTATATAAAACACTATGATAGAGGGAGCCGAATAAGCTTAGCAGCCAACAAAGGAATAGCAGCTAGGAAAATGAAATACAAGACAAAGGCCAGAGATATCACTAGTACCGGAACGATGATGAAGACTATGGTCATCCGGACAATGAGAGCAAATGAAGTGACAGACTACGGTTAAGTCTAATACCATACACCTCCACAAAAAGGGACTGATGTTATGATAACCGGCAACGGCAAAAAACTATGTCAAAGAAAAAGAAATTATGAGCAACTGTCCAGCCTAATAAAAATCTTCAACCTGGGTATATAAAAGAAAAACAATTATAAGAAGTACATTTGAAGTAAAGAAAAGAAGAGAGCTAATACCATATTTAGGGTAATAATATGATATGTTAACCATATTTATGAAAAAATATTATGAGTAATTGAATGTATGGAAGAAATAATATTAAAGTAAAAATTCAAAAATGAAGTAATGACTACTTACTACCTATTATTTAGAAAACCATTTATGAATCAAGAAGAAAATGAATTTTGAATTAAATCTCAAAATTCAAAAATGAAGTAATGACTACTTACTGCCTACCATTTAGGAAACAATTTATGAATCAAAGAGAAAATGAATTTTGAATTAAATCATCAAAATTCAAAAACCCAAGTAAAAACAATTTACTACCTTATTTTAAAAACAACTTTTAGAAATGAACAAGGAGAAAAAGAATTTGGATAACACATTACAAACAATTATATATGGGACCAATTCTGAAAAACTTTCCAGAATAAAGAAATGGCAATACAAACCACTGATACCATTTAAATGAATAAACTTATTGTGAAGTGAAATTAATGAGAATTTTATGTCAAATAAACAGAGATATTAAACATATGACATTAATAATAAAGAGTGCATTTGGATAAAAAGCAAGAGCAGAATAAAATTTTAAAAAAGAAAGAAAAAACCATATATAAATAAGTCCATAAGAAAAAGATGATCATATATAAATGTCAGTTATAAGAAAGACAATTAAAAGAGTAATTGAAAAAACATAATACTAGTGGAACGATTCACAAGAATTAATAAAGGAACAAAAATATAATACAAAATATATGCTACCAATGACCAGAAGGAGATTGTGATAACAGTCAAAAAATGACAGAGAATTAAAAACTTTACACTGAATAATAAGTGATGATTATATTATACCAGCTTCCAATCACAAGGAGAAATAAAATGCCAGCAGAGCTAACCATTGAGAAAAATAACTGAGATAGAGATTCACTAAGATAGATATATAAATAGATCTGTTCGTATACGAAGTGAAATATCCAAAGATATTTAATTTTTTTTTTTAATAGTCATAAGGTGGACTATTCTTATATAATTTTATTAATGACTGTCTGAGATAAGTCCAGCAGTATTATTATGTATTGGTCAGAGATGATTTACCTCTGTAATCAATAAATGACGTAGTATGGCCAGCAGAGTGAGATGCCTACAGAGCCCCTCTGGACACTGCCCCAGCTAACGTGTTAGGGAATTTTAGGGAATAAATATCCCAAGGATAAAGAAACGAGTTAAGAAGAAAATGGAAAAATAAAAAATAACGAACCTCAGATGACTATTACTATCAGTAAGAATCCAGTTAATAATGAAATATAGATAAGCTCAAAAATATAGGAGAAAAAATTTTTAGAAATGTGAAGGAAGTAAAAGAAATATAATTTATAATATAATGTCATAAGCAATTATTTCAGACAAACTAAGTATGATCTGAACTAATCACTTCTGGAAGAGAGCAATCTGTAGCATGACAGATAATCCACACAAATACATTACTCAATGATCATTAATAAAGCTCTAAGATATGGAATATCCAGATGAGAATTAATTAAAATGCACTGTTTAATAATATATTCACAAGAAAGGTTGAATAAAGAAAATTTCTGCAAACAATATAATATAATACAAAATAAAAACCCAGAAGACTAAAAATGATAATAACAAAATTACCCAGGTAAGATAGAAGCAGGCAATTAATATACCCCGTCAAAGAAACCAGACCAGAAGAAACGAAGGCATACACGGCGAAAAACTACAGAAGAAGGAAGAATAGTCAAAACTACCACTACAGAAGACAGAAGAAAGAAGACTAATTAAAACTACTACTACTGAAGAATGAAGACAGAAGAACGATCAAAGATACAGAAGACAGAAGAAAGAAGAATAATTAAAACTACTATTACTGAAGAAGGAAGAACAATCAAAGCTAAAGAAGAAGGAAGAACAATTAAAACTCAAAGAAGAAAGAAGAACAATTAAAACTCAAAGAAGAAAGAAGAACAAACTAAATCTAATGAAGAAAGGAGAACTAGTTAAAACTACTACTACTGAAGAATGAAGAAAGAAGAACAATCAAAGATACAGAAGACAGAAGAAAGAAGAATAATTAAAACTACTATTACTGAAGAAAGAAGAACAATCAAAGATACAGAAGACAGAAGAAAGAAGAATAATTAAAACTACTATTACTGAAGAAAGAAGAACAATCAAAGATACAGAAGACAGAAGAAAGAAGAATAATTAAAACTACTATTACTGAAGAAAGAAGAACAATCAAAGATACAGAAGACAGAAGAAAGAAGAATAATTAAAACTACTATTACTGAAGAAGGAAGAAAGAAGAACAATCAAAGATACAGAAGACAGAAGAAAGAAGAATAATTAAAACTACTATTACTGAAGAAAGAAGAACTAATTAAAACTACTATTACTGAAGAAGGAAGAACAATTAAAACTCAAAGAAGAAAGAAGAACAAACTAAATCTAATGAAGAAAGAAGAACTAGTTAAAACTACTACTACTGAAGAATGAAGAAAGAAGAACAATCAAAGATACAGAAGACAGAAGAAAGAAGAATAATTAAAACTACTATTACTGAAGAAAGAAGAACTAATTAAAACTACTATTACTGAAGAAGGATGAACAATTAAAACTCAAAGAAGAAAGAAGAACAAACTAAATCTAATGAAGAAAGAAGAACTAGTTAAAACTACTACTACTGAAGAATGAAGAAAGAAGAACAATCAAAGATACAGAAGACAGAAGAAAGAAGAATAATTAAAACTACTATTACTGAAGAAGGAAGAACAATCAAAGCTAAAGAAGAAGGAAGAACAATTAAAACTCAAAGAAGAAAGAAGAACAAACTAAATCTAATGAAGAAAGAAGAACTAGTTAAAACTACTACTACTGAAGAATGAAGAAAGAAGAACAATCAAAGATACAGAAGACAGAAGAAAGAAGAATAATTAAAACTACTATTACTGAAGAAAGAAGAACAATCAAAGATACAGAAGACAGAAGAATAATTAAAACTACTATTACTGAAGAAAGAAGAACAATCAAAGATACAGAAGACAGAAGAAAGAAGAATAATTAAAACTACTATTACTGAAGAAAGAAGAACAATCAAAGATACAGAAGACAGAAGAATAATTAAAACTACTATTACTGAAGAAAGAAGAACAAACTAAATCTACTGAAGAAAGAAGAAGGAAGACTAATTAAAACTACTACTACTGAAGAAGGAAGAAGGAAGAATAAAGAAGAACCAAACTCAAAGAAGAAGGAAGAATAATAAAAATAAGAACTACAGAAGAAGGAAGGATAATCCAAAACTACAGAAGAAGGAAGAATAACCAAACTCAAGAAGAAAGAAGAATAATTAAGACGACCCATATAAAACAAAAACTCCATAGGGAAAGAAACCCCAAAAAACCCCAAAATCAATGAATGCCCAAAAAAGAAAGTATAACACAATAAAAAACCATATCACTGTAAAACTGACAAAAAACTAAAAGTGTTAGCTGTAGTAAATATTAGTGCATTCAAAAAGTTATTGTGTAATGTGCATAAACAAATCTTCACAGTTCCCCCATGGTTGAATATTTCATATTAAAAACTAGAAAAAGACTAGTAAATATAGTAATAATTTACCATGGAAAGGTGTAAGTGATCAAATTATAACTAATAAACTTTAAGAAAGGTGCATGAGTAGCAGTACAAAGTAACAAACTTTAAGTTTTGTGAACAGTGCCTACTTTGATAATGAAGTAGTAATTTTACTAATAAAAAGCTACTAAAACTGTATGAACATTCCATAGAATGGAATATAACTTAGATAGCCAGGGTTATACTTTAAGAGGGGGCATAAATCTTATAAAATGGGGAATTACAGAACTAACTGTTTATGATGGAGTAGTAGAAGGTATTAACAATTATATATGGATCCAAATGTGGGGTTCTAATTAAATATAGCATTTAGATAAGTAAGGGTTAGTCATAAGAAATACTAGTATTATAATTGTTATTTTATTGTTCATGTTAATTTAGGAATGCATTATCTAAAATTAGATAACATTCCAATGTGGTAGAAATACTTTTTATTATGTTATTAGGTGATATACCAAAACAATGTTATTAAGAACACCAGTTTTATATATCTGGGTGTTATATTTTAATTGTATAATCTATAATTACTGTTATGCCAGATCAGAGAACTAATTTTTAATCAAATATATCAGAGTCAGAAGTCAGAGAAGGAAATAAAATAATTACATTAGTAAAACATTCTGCAAATAGCCACAATTCAAATCTAGGCAATATAATAAAGTTAAAATGCAGAATAATTAATAAACCTAATCTTATAAACCAGTCAAACTGACAATATTTAGGCAAGATACACCCAACATATTAAATACTATTTAAATAAGGCTTTCTAAAGATATGGTCATTCTATGAGTAAAATTATTTATTTGTATAATGAAATACCATTTGAAACTGAAATAGGTTCACTAACTTTATCAGAAGGGGAATCATATACAACTGAATTATATGAAAAAACCATCATTAATATACTAAATTGCAATAAAATAAGTGAGAATTGATAATTATACAAATTTCAGATTTCATAGAATAATAATTATATTAGTTAAAATGGCTATTATTTACATAGGAGACAGGGAAGTATAATTTTAGGCCTACCTCCCAAAAAATTATAAGAAATAATTTTCAGATAAAACTTTGTAATACTAACTTAATTACTATCAAAATAAGTAGAATAGAATAGTGAAAACGAATATGTATTTTATATTTCAAACAGTTAAGTAATAACGAATTTACTTTATAAGCATAGTGCACGAAATTAAAGTGTGTCGGAAGTTATGGCAATTTTAAACAATGTCTTTTTAATATTAAATTGGCTAAGACGTTTCGGATGACGAAGGAAATCCAGGCAGTTCATTATTATACATTGAAGAGCACACTTTACGTGAATATTTTATAAAACCCAACCTTAATGGCGATTATGTATAACTAAAGTTCGGAATCAGTTTTTGTGTAAAATTTAAATTTTAAACTATTCTAATCATTGTGAAGTGGTGAAGTTGCCCTATGAACTACATAACACCTATAAACAGCATCACATATCACTATTTAAACGAAATAACACTGGAATCACACCAAATACCAAGTGAATATTCGAGGTTAAACGGACACACATAAACACCAATTGATCTACTTATTTAACAACATTTTTACACCCAGTGACTTTTCCATCTTACTCCAGTGACATTAAACTATACCCAAGAAGAGATTAAACGAGTACGAAGAGGATTTAATCGCAGAAGGAACATATTTATTCCACAAGTACTTTGTCAATGTTAGAAGGTGAAATCCACGCATGCGCCAGACGGCCACTTTGACTGATCTCATCAACACAACCAGTCGACTGTTTGCTGAACTGTGGTGAATAGAAATTATATATAAACTTTTATTATTACTAATTACCATTCTATTGTTTAATTTTAATACATTTTCAGCATTGTAAGTGTTATACTTTCTGACCCTGACCTTCTCTGGTTTTTTTATAAATAACCGTTAAAAGAACCTATATGTGTATAATACCAATATAAAAGTCATAGATCGACCGGACCTAAGTGAGTCGATACGGCATTATAACATTGTTTTCAATTAAGCAAATTCATTATTTTGTTGAATAAACGCTTGTTATCTAGTGAATTGAATTTGATTTCTTTAATAAAGGAATATAACCATTAATTAATAAAGAAAACTCGACAACCTTTAAAGGCAATATATGCGAATTACAACCTTTCAAGAGGAAGAAGAAGAGAGCTGTTCGCGCCTAATTCAAAGTGGATTGTCTTTTTAATAAATTTAACGAAGGGAAGATCATTACTAGAAGACACACCATACCATACTATTTATAATTACAATCAATAATCTCAATTTATTACTAAATTTTAAGAATATAAACACCTCGAAAACAATTATTTCAGAATTATAAAATTATATCACATTTCAAATTGCTACAACAACAACATACACCAAGAACATTTGATAACAGCATTATTTAGGAATATTACCAAATCGACGTCTCCCGGAGCGGAACGTCATTACTACACCTACGCACCATAAAAGTCAATCTGGGTAATATTATACCAGAACACCATTACAATTACAATTATATATTACCAAAGTGAAGACCAGCAGTGAGAGCTTAGAAGACAAGAAGATATTAGCTACGTACTACACATATTATAAATTAAGCTATATTTTGCAATATCGTTTTATTACAAAATCAGCTAGCACAACCAGTGGGACTTACAGGAGAGCACAATCTACATACATCAACCTTTTATTTATTTTATTATACCCACACAATTTACAAATATATATTACAATGTATAAAGAACCACCGCTAACACGGTACATAAAACTACAGCGTCTAAGGTGGGCTGGTCATGTAGCCAGGATGGGAGAAGACAGAATATCAAGAAAACTGTTGAATACCAGAATCCACGGAAAAAGACCAGTGGGTAGACCAAGGAGAAAATGGGAGGATGCGGTGGATGAGGATGCAAAAGAAATATTGAAAGTGCGTTCCTGGAGAAGGATGGCTACCGACAGAAGAGAATGGGGGGGGGAATTGAAGGAGACCAGGGCCCAACAAGGGCTGTAGTGCCATAGGAGAGAGATACGGGGGCGTAGAACGGGACCGGAACCCCCCTCAGAAGAGGGTCAAAAACTGGACAAATTTCTTAATCTCTTAGTTTTTAGGCTATTTTATTATTTTTCCAAACGTGTACGTGTACACTAATATAGTAGTAACTTTATTTTAAATATACAAACAGGTTTGTTGCACACCATTTCCGCATACGTTTGAAATATGAAATACAGGAAAATCAATTCAGTCAATAAATATCTTGTAAACAATGTTTCAATAGCGCGTAGTTTTATTGTATTATTATAGTTTACTTTAATGCGACTGATTTCATGATATTATCAACGGTTTTTCAACAACCACTTTAAAGATAGTAACGTTGATTAGTCTTAACTTGTTTTTTTCTTTTGTACAAGTTAAACCGACACGACCGGACCCCCCCCCCCCCCCAGACAACACTCTACTGTCGGATTTTTTATTATGGATACTCGAGTTTAAGCGTTAATTACAAGTGAACCTGTAGGTCTACTTATAAACTAGTTACATCAAATTTTTGCGCATTTAATTTTGCGTTGATCTGTGTAAGAAACATATTTTTTGAAGGTTGATTTAAATTTTTTTTCGCGGTTAGAGTAAAAAAAGTCCATGTTTTTTTGTGTTTTTCAAGAAACCGCTCTCTTTGAAATTATATAAATTAAAAACCCTTGGTCCAATCATAACTAAATTTTTATACAGTATGGGCACAAGTGTTTTCAATACATTACTTAAGTTACAAAATTGTTTTTTGATCCAAAAAAAAGTTATCAGTTTTGTGAAACAACTTTTTCTCGGTACAGGATAGTCGTACAAAGGCAGACTTGGTCTTGTTTTAAAGCTCTTGATCGTGGTTATCAAAATCCACAACTGCTGCAAACATACATTGAGATGCCGATTTTATACAGAGTGATATTCATGTAAGGGTGTGTGTGCGCTGGACCGTGTGTAAGCGGGTGCCGTGTTGCCACGTTCAATCACCCCGGCCGCTTCACTGCAGTTCAACAGTTGCTGTTTGGATAATTTTAACACCTTATTAATGTTATAACATTATGTTTTCTATTATCCATTTCCCATCACCAGACGGTGTCTTGAATCCTCCTCGCCATCCATAAATCTGCTGAATGTGTCCTCTGTATTGATCATAGTTGTCAAAATTATTTTCTAATGCATCCAGCACGTTTTCTTGCCACCCGTACCTCATCCTGTGGTTCTGTCCGCACCAGGTCTCGTCTGTAAAGAATATCTTGTACCCCTGGGAACGTAGCTATCTCATTTTTCTCAGGAAGGTATGCCGGGACGCAGCAACTGTCACAGATTCCATCAGGACTGGCTTCTTATTAAGCTTCTTATATCTAAATCCCAAGCTTTTAACAATCTTCAAGAGAGTAGATCTTAACATCTCAGGAAAATCTGCCATATTTTCAACAAGTTTCGTGTGGAGGTTTTTGATTGTGGGAAACATCTTGTTTATGTAAAAATCATGTATGCTCCTCCGTATTGTGCCCAAAGTGAAGTCATCAAGTTGGATTTTCGGACGTCCTCGCCTGACACTGCTTTTTTCTTGATCCAGGTGACGTATTTTCTTCGTTCTCGTTGGTAGAGGCACTCACTCTCTTCACAGACGCTAAGGATACTCCAAGACACTGTGATACTTTCTGGTACAGGAAACCTCTTGTCGCCAACCTTTTCTCCTTCACTCTTAAAAAAACATATAGCACTTAAAATCATCGCAACTTCACCCTCTGAGAGCGGAGGTCTTGGAGGCATCTTGACGTGATATAAACACAACGACCAACACAGCCAGAATGACAAGTGGCATGCGGACGAAGCAGATTTAAAGAACTGATGACTCAGACTGACCAATGTTCAAATGACTGACCAATGTTCAAATGAATCATTTTTAACGACCAAATCATACGTGTCTGGGGGTAGGCCACAAAAGCCAGGGCAAAGTCCGGGTCTGGGGTGAATCATCGCGGACACACCGCACCCGCCTTCATTGCCGTATGTCCCGCTTACCACACGGCCCTCATGAGAAAAGGTGATGGGAAATGGATAATAGAAAACAATGTTATAACATTAATAAGGTGTTAAAATTATCCAAACAGCGACTGTTCAACTGCAGTGAAGCGGCCGGGGTGATCGAACGTGGCAACACGGCACCCGCTTTCGACGCCGGAAGGCCCGCTTACACACGGTCCAGCGCACACACACCCTTGCATGAATATCACTCTGTATAAAATCGGCATCTCAATGTATGTTTGCAGCAGTTGTGGATTTTGATAACCACGATCAAGAGCTTTAAAACAAGACCAAGTCTGCCTTTGTACGACTATCCTGTACCGAGAAAACGTTGTTTCACAAAACTGATAACTTTTTTTTGGATCAAAAAACAATTTTGTAACTTAAGTAGTGTATTGAAAACACTTGTGCCCATACTGTATAAAAATTTAGTTATGATTGGACCAAGGGTTTTTAATTTATATAATTTCAAACAGAGCGGTTTCTTGAAAAACACAAAAAAACATGGACTTTTTTTACTCTAACCGCGAAAAAAAATTTAAATCAACCTTCAAAAAATATGTTTCTTACACAGATCAACGCAAAATTAAATGCGCAAAAATTTGATGTAACTAGTTTATAAGTAGACCTACAGGTTCACTTGTAATTAACGCTTAAACTCGAGTATCCATAATAAAAAATCCGACAGTAGATACGCCACTGAAAGCAGGACACGTTTGGCCAAATCCGAACGCCTGGCAATACACTCAAGTTTACCATCAGCGTGTCTTCAATGTTATTTATACATTTTGTGATAAGTTTTATTCAACGTTGAATTCTAAACTTATAAACCATAAACAAAAATAAAATTAAACTGTAAAATAGTCGAGAAAGGTCATTTTCGTAAATTCTGTCAATATTTTTACAGACAGCCTATAAATATATACGCGTGGCAAAAGATTACCTGTTACAACCACAGGGTCTCCAGTTTTTCTTTTTGTGTGTAGGCTACAGGAAGACAATAAAAAAATCGGAACTATTTTTAACGTTGAAAAAACGTAACTACGTTCCCTGCAGTAATATTTTCAATGTACAACCGGCCAGCGTACGATGGATAATATTTTAACAAACTCTTTCGCGAAGTAAAGTGAAAAACAAAAAATAAAATTCTCGTTCCCAGCAGCTGCAAGTGAAGCGATAAATCATGGAATACTTCCAGATAATAACAATTAGTGAAACGATTTCAAGAGAACGCGAAATATAACAGATTGCAGAAAAGAAACTTGACTTTTCTAGATGATGAAGTAAGATGAATTTCAACGGTAGTTTTTTTTTATTTATTTAATCTGATTCAGCACTAGTGCCAAACGTTTTCACTGACTAACCCGTTGGCACGCATCAACGGCGAAAATTATTTATACAAGTTAACGAATGTTTTTTGTTTGTTTAATTTATTACGAATATATAATTTTTTTTTAATTTTCTACCCGCCTACCAGCTGGAACGTCACACTGTTAAAAAACGAAATAATCACAAAATACACTTCTAATCGAGTTAAAAAGTAACATTTTTTGAGATTTTTTTTTTTTACAAACATTACTCACTTCATAACTTTAAATATAATTTGCGTTACGCCACGAGGACGTCTATTTAAATACTGCTTTACGAATTAAGAATTTGTCTGTAACATCAAAAGGACCAATGAACTTTTGAAAATTGAAAAGTCTCTCTCGACCACAGTTCTCCGTTACATTAAAAATGTATTTTCACGTATAACTATAATTATGTCTTGTATAGATACTATCTGATTTTACACAAATATTAAAAAGAAAACATTAAATTTCCGAGCTATGAAGCCAGGATCCGCTGTCTTAGTTGCCAATCATCGTAATCGTCATCTTAGGTGAGGCAGTATCCTGTTTTTCGTCTTCCGACGACGGGCCAAAAATTGATACTTTCATATAAAAATTAATTTTATTATACTACATAAATATCCATAGCCAACTGACCTGCAGAACTCGCTTACACTTTCATAATTTTTTTTCAAAATTCTTATCGCTCTTCTTTTTTTTTCTACTCGCGTTACAACCCAATGTGGGTTTTAGCCTCTGCAATGCCCTTTTAACATTTTTCTCCTTTCAGTCTACTCAGTTGTTCCCATATTCATCAGACCCTCCTCAATATCCTCTATTCATCTCTCCCTTTTGATTTCCTATCTACTTTCTAGTGTTTAAAAAACGAATATATTCGGATTCTGGTTAAAATTCTCTATAATCTGATATGCCATACGGCTGTTTTTTATGATACTCTAAACATTTTGCTCCCTCACATGTCTACTGACCGATCGCCTATTTTTGGAGCGATCCGTCTCAAAAACAATACTGACCTGTGGGGTGAAAGTATAGAAGGACACACATGCTAAGTTTTCCGAAAATCGGTTGGTTTTTTCAAACGTTATTTTGTGACATCCCTCAAATAGACAGACATATATGCCGCACGATGGAGCTACGAGAACTTGATTGTCATTCAATTATGTACACAATTAGTATCCTGTCGACTTCGTTTATTGTCATTGTAACCCACTATGAGTTTTACCTTTTTCAGTAATACCCTACCATTCCGTTCTTTCTTCACACACGCTCTTCCATCTTCTTCTTCCCATCTCCCCAAAATCCACCTCTCCTTCGTCTCCAATACCTTCCAACTATCTGTTTCTCGGTCTTAGTCTAAACCTTCTATCCAAGAATTCCACTTCAGTAACTTCCTAGGCGATCTCTGATCACCTATTCGTATCAAATACCCTGATCATTCCGATCTTTGGCTTTTGATTATCAGATCGTTTAATCGCGATTCAGTCTTATCCCCACATTCCGAAACGATCACAATACTAGTCTATCCTTAATATTTTGCGATCAAATGTTCTGAAACAATACTCACCACGTCGCGTTAACAGCATCCTGTCACACAAAACGTTTACATAAGTTAGACTGCATGCGTTAGTAAACTTAAGGCACCACATTCTCCACAGACTGTAGTCTCTATTCTCTTTCGCCGTATCATAAATGCATGTTCAAAGCCTTGTGTCAATTGTCGTTTTATTTACCGTTACCTCCAATTAGTGTGAGCAACCTAACCTTTTGTTGTTGCTTTTATTACCTCCAATTAGTGTGAGCAACCTAACTTTTTGTTGTTGCGTTTATTTACCGTTACCTCCAATTAGTGTGAACAACTTAACCTTTTGTTGTTGATTTTATTTACCGTTACCTCCAATTAGTGTGAGCAACCTAACCTTTTGTTGTTGCTTTTATTTACCGTTACCTCCAATTAGTGTGAGCAACCTAACCTTTTGTTGTTGCTTTTATTTACCGTTACCTCCAATTAGTGTGAGCAACCTAACCTTCTGTTGTTGCTTTTATTTATTTTAAAACGAGTAAAAAGTTAAGGAGATCCTCGAAAAACCCAAGAAAAACCTGGAGGAATATAGGTGGAACATGTATATTGCTGAAAGGCAGACGGTAGTGAAGATGACGAATTTCAAAACATTAGGAATAAGTCACAGAAGAATATGTTAAGTCCGATTTCATGACATGAATGCTGAGTACTTGGACAGGTGGATTTACGATCCTTCCAGGCAGTAGTCCTAAGGTCCTTCGAACAATATACGGGAATTCACGGTAGGATATAGATGCAAGAATGATGCATCGATAGAACTGGAAGTTGGAGAGTTAAAAAATTAATTATACCTCGCCGTTTTCAAAACGGAGTGCAGAAATCGTTTTGTTCGCACACACGTCGAAACAAATGATCGTGCATCGTTTTGTTCGCTAGATTGAACTTACAAACAAATGATTTAGCAGGTACCTCGTGACTACGCCGAAACCTGGAAAGGCACACAACAGGTACATTGTATCGTTGACGATACAATATATCATTATTTGTGAAAGTAAATAACATGCTTTTAAAAATGTTAAGGACTCAAACTGATCAGCCTATAAAGAGTTCGAAACAGCCATCGACAGCTACAGAGATTAATTTCATACGTAGTCTATACGCACAATAAATAATATTCAGACGATGGACCTTATCCTAAAACAATGCTGTCTATTCTCCTCATTAATTCTCTACGCCGAATTCTTCTTTAAAAACAAACACCTACACACGACCACACCCGACCCACCCACACTGAAACACACGCCGATTACTAAAATAATTTTTTTAAAGACGATAAAAGCGTTCTTTACTTAGTCAAAAAAGAAGATATAAATAAAACAATAGACAACACAATACAGGCTTGATGAGTTTCATAATTTATTACCATTGTTGTTGTCGTTGCTATTATTATTATTAATACAACTGCCATCACATATTAATAACTGATAACCCGGTCCCGACTATTACAGGTACTATTACTGAGTCAATAATGATAAACTCTAGTGATAACCCCGCGGTTAAGGTCACTGTCAATGACTCAACATCCATACAGCGTTTCAAGCCGCTGCAGCACCCTCTACCAGTAATATTAATAAATATATAAATGTTTACTGACAAATACGAATTTAATGACACACGAACGTAATTCTGTAAAGGCTCGTTACTCTGATAAGACGGTCCACAGAAACGATCTGCCAAAGAGTCGATACAAGAAATAGGAAAATCAAAAACTATTTAAAATACCAGAAGTACGAAGGACAACGTTATGTAAACAAAAAATTATCAAGTTAGCGCAAGATATGATAATACCCAGAACAGTTAAAGGTACTAGGTGCATGTGGGGCCAGATATAGTTTCGAAGTTCATCTCTCCTCCCCCAAATTACATAATTATAAGAAATTCGAAAGCTACACTGAACAGTCTGTTGTATCTCACGCTGATTACTTTTCATTTCTGTCTAAGTCTCTTCGAAATTCTAAGTCTGTGGACGTATTCCTATAGTATCACGAGCATATCACATAACTAACGCTTGCTTACAGGACCAGCTGATACAAAAGAGGTTATTAAAACAGACACGTCAAACTATTTCGTACATTCAGACAGGAGAACACGCGGAATGGAAAATCTTGTACTAAGGGAATCAACAAGACGGTACGTACAAGAAATGTCATAGCTCAGGGAAGGCAAAAATTTTTGGAAAAATAAATACTGAAACTGAAGATCACCACCTGGAGAGTCGAAAACTTAGAGCAGGGGTGTATTTACGGGGGAGGGACGAACCCCCCCCCAAGAAGGGCGAAAACCTGACGAGAAATTTTGTTAATCTCTTAATTTTTAGGCTGTTTAATTTGTTACTATACTGTACACTCCAGTTGTTCTTAAATTCCTCTACGTTAACGTTTATGGCCACTCCTACATCTGCCAAAGCTTACTTAAATACAGCATTTGAGTAGAGGTTGAAAAAACCTTCCCCGACTGCTCGAGTGACTTCCATATGATTTACTCGCAACACCTTTTGTTTTCAATATAGTTTTTCAAAATAATTCTTAGAGCATTCTCGTCGATACCAATACGCTTAATTACTGTAAAAAGAGGTCTTTTTGCTTGAGGATGACCATAAAGACTGAAGAGAAACTGTTAAAAACTAGTTTCTAAGCCAACAACGAAGCAGTAATGCAAAAATCCGGGGGGGGGGTCGCTACAATATTGCCGGTACATGACAATCAAAGCAACCGGCATTCCGTGATAGCAATAGAAGAAGACAAAACAGTTGACTGAGCCGGTTAACGAGCATGTCGAAGTCGATCGTCGTTTTGCAAACTCGACTGATTGCCAGGTCGCGACTGCATTCAATCATCGTACCGACAAGAATAACGACGATCATAAAGCAAAACAACGGAGGAAGACAGGCAGCAACCCACACCCGCGGTTACATAACCGTTGTGCGCGCAATTGGTAAACGGAAGCGTATATGTATGCCAGCAGACATACGTAGTGTATATAACAATACCGCTAATAATAATAATAATAATGGATTTCTGTTCTGGCGGCGACGCTTCCTTATGATCCATTCAAATCTACGTGTTGTGTATGTTAATTCTGTTGTTTCTGCTGGTTGTATATTTTTTTTATACGTCGCGACAGAAAGAAATAGTGATCGTCGAGGCAGTGTTCGTAGCGAACGGAGGATGACTCTGTACAGTCGCTTTCAGAAACACTAGTGAATTTTTTGAAACAATAAAAAACGACCACACGTATGTTCAGGATTTGTGACTACACACGCACGAACTCACGCACACACGAATATAATAATTTTGCTTGTGACAGACACGAAAACATTGGAGGAGATGATCAGCAGACAAGTGCTGATGATGAAATATAACAAACAGTAAAAAAATACTGTAATATATAATAATAATATATAAAAAATGATCATTTTCTAATGTAACTACGAGTACTATTCAATAATTTCTATAGTACGTTATAACGTCTTGTTCACAGTAATTATACAATTACTCGTGCGTGCGCGTGCACAGGCTAAGAAATAACTACACGGTATATTGGCATTTCAAAAGACCCACCAGTAAAACTGGGAAGACTGGCCAAATCGTGATAATGGACAATACCAAAAGGCTCCTCCCACAGGAAACAACTTCATCATCTTCAGCAAGGATTCAACCAAAAACGGTGTGTTCCGGTCCCAAGCAGATACAGTAGACTAGGGCTGATCACTCAAACGCTCCTTCGCACGTCCCACACCTCTCCGTACTTCATCATCATCATAATCATCATCTGCAAGGATTAAACCAAGTATGGCTTGATCCGGTCTCAAACAGACAAACAGGTGGCCACTCCAGCGTTTTCTCGGACGTCCTACACCTCTCCGTCCCTTCGGCTTATAGTTCAACAGTGGTTTGGGGATGCGGCAGTCATCCATTCGGCAAAGATGTGCCAACCAATTCGGCCGATACTGGTCAATCCTATTGAGTAGACTCATAATATTCAGTTCCTGCCGTAAATCTGTGTTTCTTCTACGATCGTGGAGAGTATAGCATGCCACGTGCCTGAGAAATCTCATTTCAGCCGCTTGGATACGACTGGCCTGCCCTTTCATTAAAGTAAAATTCTCAGACCCAGAAAGAAGTGTGGGAAGGGCAACGACGTCCCTCACCTTGAAGAATTTTAGGCGTGTTTCTTTCCTTGCTGACTTAAGGAGTTCGCCCGATGGTCCCGCACATAAGGCTGAACTTACGCAACTTGTTCACAAATTGTTGACTTGTTCCAGGACCAGTAGCATCTATAACAATTTTTTCCCGTACGGGATACGTTCCACGAAAAGCCATCACCTTGGTCTTAAATTGGATGTTTGTAATCCACAGTCTTTGCAGATTCGATTTAACAAATGTATACCCATCTGCAACATGTTTTCCGAGTCTGACAGAATAGTCTGATCGTCCGCAAACAACAGTGTCAAGTGTAGAGTGGCCATTCATAAAACGCTCCGGAAGACACATCTGTCAGTTTTTGTATCACATCGTCAATATATAAATTAAAAAGAAAAGGTGATAATGGTCACCCTTGTCGTACTCTGCAAATGATCAGGCCGGCCAACTCTAGGAGCTGTTCTCGGTTTCCCTGCTTCAATTAAGAACTTTTCCGAACTTTAGGCGTGTAATTCAATAGTTGTTCGGGGATGCTGCAATCATCCATTCGGTTAAGACAATCCGATCACTTCAGCCGATACTGGGCAATCCTATCTTCATAACATTCAGTTCTTGCCGTACGTCGAAATTTCTTTTGCGATCTTGAACAAGTATACCCTGCCACGTACATGAGAAATCTGACTCGGTCGGTTGAATACGAATGGCCTGGGATTTCGTTGACGTCCAATTCTCAGACCCATATAGAAATGTGGGGAGGGCCACATCACCTTGTAGAACTTCAGGCGTCTCTCTCTAATCGATGATTTTAGAGACCTCCTGATGGTCCCTCACATATGGTTGAACTTATGTACCTTCTTTACCACCCGGAAACATGGAAGGCAAAAGACCAAACGACCCCCCTAGGAAAAGATGGGATGATGTTATTTGCATGCATAGGGAGGATGTAACACTTCGCTACCTTTAGAGCGAGGTGTACGGTATAATGGAGGAGGTCAAGTCAATAAAAGGAGAATTATTTTATTTATATACTCGTATTATCAAACATATGTATGTATATACGTATGCAAGTAATACATATGTATGTTTTGACATTTTTGTAGCTTGTTTGAAATTACTCTAAGTTTTCCTGTATGGAAACTAACTTTGACCTAAAATATCATCCCGGTGTCTTGTGTATATGTGAATGTATGACACGTTGTCTGTATTTCAAGTATTCACAAGACGCTCGAAGATGGGAGCAAAGGAAACCACCACAGTGACTGCATAAAAATACAAATAAACTTGTTTCCTCAAAGAAGAATCAGCATCCAATCAGGGTCGTAGCCGGGGGGAGGTCCGAGGATCCAGCTCCCCCCTCAGTAAACTAAAAAATACCGAAAGCTATTATAACACGTAGAGTTAAATCGACAGTAACGTTCATAGAAAGATGGGGTTAAGGATAATGACACTTACATTAAGTACAATAATTATTGTTTATGTTATTTCAAAAGAGGCCTACAGGATGCATTAAGTGTTTACAAGAAGTACAATTCAGAAACATAAGGTCGTTTTAACATTTCGATTTTAAATGATAAAAAATAATGATTCAACATTGGGACATGATTTATCAGCTTTTGCAGTAGGAATTATGTCATACTCTGTAGGGACTGAGTAAGTCAAATTCAAATTTTAATACATTTCATTATAAAAATCTGAAAATAAATAGAAAACGACAGTAAATGTTTCCATTCTTCTGTTTTTTCTGCTTCTTTAATTCCAGGGTTCCAGGATGTCCTAAAACCCAAGGCAATAGGGTCCTCATGCTTTCAGCTCCGGGAGGAGCCCCCCCCCCCAGGGAATGGGTACTCTCATATTTGATTCCACACCTCCAATCCAATACGGACCCCCCTCCAAAAAAAGGTTCCTGCATCCAATCAGATGTCAAAGGTCTACAGTTTTCAAGCATCCACCCATCAAGATCCATCAAACAACAAACAAGGATAATCAAAATTACTTTTCTGCTTTCTATTTTCTAGGCTTCCTTATTAGGAAAGTTTTCATTAAGCTACCTTTCTACGTAACCTTTCCAATTTTATTTAGTTTTTAAACGTGATTTACACTTGTGTCCTAACTCGAAACAATCGGTGATCGTAAAGGCGGAGTTCTCAATCGACTTATATTTCAATCGCCTCCGATTTGGCGATTTGTACAACCCTGTTATCACATGTATGCCGCCTTAACATCCGCAGGAATTTCAACTAGGCGGTCTGTATTTTGTTTTTTTTTCTGTAGTCGTGCGGCAGGTTTCAACATCATTTAATACAAAGGGGAGGAACCGTTTTGTGATACTTAATTTTTCTATATGGAAGGAACGTTTTTAAATATTCCACTAATGGCATGACATGATAAATATGTCCACGGTTTCTACGCTCGTCTGTCTCTATTTCAAAACTAATTACATTTCCCAAATATTTAACGTGATTTACTTCCCTTTTATAGTTCTCTAATTCCTTTTATCTTCGTGACTGCTAGGTATCCACACCCTCTATTCTTGGCCAACTGAATGGGTTTTGATTTCGTAAGCTACCTGCCCGTCTCAACGAGTATCTCCTGCTAGGAATGTAAATTGTACAACATATTTCTGTACTTCTTGTCTTCTACTAGCTGTAAGTCCAAAGTATTGAATATTACCAGGTTTTTATATAAGCAGGATCATCAAATGTGGAAGCGTTCCATCTTTGTTCATCCCAAGATATTCTGAGAATAAGTCTGTATGTTCACAGGTCTATAACCACGAATCTCTTGCCATCTGTTTGTATCAACGTCCAAAGTTGCAGTCACATAGAGAAGAGGTTGGAATAATGAAATTTATAGCCATAACGACCTTTACTGTTTGAAATAATTTGGTCTTTCCATATTTTTTTTTACCTTTCACGATGCTATTCTGCCTATAACCAATCTTTTTTTTAACCAACAAGATTTAAGACGCATGTATAGGGAGGAAGCTGTCAAGATTGTGCCTCATGCTTGAAAAAATTTATCAATCTTGTACTGCTGTTCCTTGGAAGATGGAATTCCATAATTTGAAAAAGATGTTCCTTTCTCATACCTTCAACACAATTTATACCTTTATTTCTCAGACATGTTTGTGACATGTCTCCCGTTGTTAGATATCTGTGAATCTAAATCTGCTCACCTCTTCACAAATTACACCTTACTGATAGTAATGGAATTATTGCTGATGGCATCCACTTGTTTTACGAATATTTACCACTGAAAATTATGATGAATTTTATAATGACTTATTCTGTCATTATTTATATTTATTTCTGTGTGATACGTTCTGATGCATTGCGTGTAATAACAGAGCATTATTTTGACTGATATACCTTTAAATCCTACTTTCATCTATTTTACACGCACTTTACAATTCTTAAACTTGAAACACTATCACACAATTAAAAACGTAACGCATATTTATGTGGAACCCACGTTTTCTACGGACACCTGAAAGCAGAATTAAATTCACAAGATCGTCGAGTGATTCACTACACATATTACGCATCGAAAGTTCTCTTGTTTAGCTTATCTCGGTCGTAAAATCTTCGTAAATTGCGTTTTCTCCAAAACGTAAATATTTTACGTCTGGCAATAAAACCGAAGCCTTATAAAACGAGCTAATTGAAAAATAGAAATAATAAAAGACGACGGCGGTATCAGCTGTTCAAACACAACCGCTTCAAAGGAAATTAATTATGAATCGACTGCAATATAGCTGCTTACTTCGCGCGATAAATGCGTTACAGCTTATAATTCCTGCAATCTCACTTGTACTTCTATAGCAATAAACGTCACCATTACTATTATTATTTATTAATAGTCGCAGTGTAGCTGCCAGAACGATAAAGGGAAAATATTAAACCGATACCTTTGATTACAAATTTATGCTTGTTGTTCATTAGCAATCAGAACGGTGCACTCACAAAGCACGTCGCAAGTAATAAAGACTATAAGCTTATCTGATGGCGTCAACTGTCATGAAGTGGGTACGCCATCCACTGTCGAAGTATTTTAGTATCTTCGGTTATTTGGCTTTTATTACTTCCATGTTCCATAAGGAAATGGAAGTATGGTGATGGCGAACAAAATCGTGTTCCAGATAAGGGCTGATTCTGATTGTACTACCCTCAAAACATGAAGAAACGTCATTTTTCGAAAAGTGTCTGTGTGTCTATGTACAATTTTTTCTATGGCGAACGATAACTGCCGCAAATTCAAACAGAATCAAATAATTTTTTGTATACCTCCCTGAATTATAGAGGACTCAAGGCCTATTGATTTTGGTGAAGATCGGTTAAGGGGAAGAGGTAGTTTACCAGCAACGTTTTATGTTTTAACAAGAGTAATTTTTTTCTATGACGAACAATAACTGCCGCAAATTCAAAAGTAAACAAATAATTTTTTGCATACGTCCCTGAATTGTAGAGGACTCAAGGTCTATTGATTCTGGTGAAGATCGGTTAAGGGAAAGGGGTAGTTTACCAGCAACGTTTTATGTTTTAACAAGAGTAATTTTTTCCATGACGAACGATAACTGCCGTAAATTCAATCAGAAACAAATAATATTTTGCATATGTGCCTGAGTTGTAAGGCACTCAAGGCCTATTGATTTTAGTGAAGATCGGTTAAGGGAAAAGGGTAGTTTACCTCCAACGTTTTATGAGGGTAGTTTACCTCCAACGTTTTATGTTTTAACTAGAGTAAAGTACTTAATTTTGATAAATAAAGTATCCTGAAAAGAAGGTCATAATAATCCACTGTAGAAACGTAGATGAAATATCTATAAGTGAAAAGGCTAGTTGAAGGGGTTTGGGGGTAATTTTCTATATATGAAAATGATAGTTGAAGGGGGAGGGGACAATTTTTATTTATGTCATGTGTACTACGGTATCGGCAACAATGCAGTAGTTTGTTGTTAAAATTCCTTCCCAGGCTGTTTGGCCGTGATCCAATGTTTTCTGCAAAACCAACGTTTCGGCAGTGTCATCGACTGCCATCATCAGTGAAAATCGAGTGCGCTAACTTTAGGTGGTATACGTTAGTGACCACAGTACTGAGGTTAAGGTTGAAGAAAGAAATAGTTTTTATGGAAATATTTCATTTCGAAAATGATTTTATAGGTCTACATCTTAGAACATGGAAGTCGTGTATGGTTCTCCATACCGATATTTTTTTAGTCGTTTCGGCTTACAATGTTCGTGATCTCTGAAGTTAGTCCAGTACGGGGTTTTTGAAGTCTTTCAAAAAGTTCTCGTACTCTTCTCCTGCGTTTTTCTTCTAAACGGAAAATAACGCGCACGATCGTCCATATGGTCAAAACGTTTTTTTTCGATTATAGGTCTACTTCGTTCCTTTCCTTGACATACGTTTTCCCAACCTAACTTGCTGTCAACGTCAAATCCTAAAAATATGGAGCCTTATTTGCTTTTTTTCAGACCTCCAGTTCATTTAAACTTTCTGGTGGACGCACCGGAAAAATATAAAACTTTATTAAAAAGTTAATAATACCCAGGCTACTGGGCCGTGGTCTATTGTTTCTAGATAACATATTTTTAACTTTATAGACGTTTCGGCCACCCACCGGAGGCCTTCTTCAGTAGTAAGTTTTAAAAAAGTTCGACAAGAGATGGTAGCCCGAACGTACCCTTGACTGAGGTGAAAGCAATTAATAAAAAATTTGTTTTATGCACTATGGTATCACGAATTTCCACGTGTTCCCTTGCAAACTTAACGACTCCTTCGGTCACGAACTTCGTTTTCAGATCCCTGTAGAGAGCTCTGTGGTTCTGAAGACACAACTACCATGTATTTTAATGCTTAATTTTGAAAGCCCTATTACAAGTAATACTGTTTATTCTTTCATCCAAACGGATACTTATACAAGTTTAACAAAAATGGGGAAATTCTTCCCATCAGCTAACAGCATTGCTTACGTTTCATTTACAGTTTCCCTCTCCTCTTTACGACATGATTACCTTTATGACACTCGTTATAAAAAACAGGATATACTGTTCCGTGGCAGGATTTACTCTTCCAGATCACGAAAGAAATGTCGATGTACGGGAGGAGATGAATATTATGTGTATACTTGATAGAATTGCCCAACATCGGTTAAAATGGTTGACACATCTTAATAGAATGGACGACTGCCGTATCCCCAAACAACTACTGAATTATAGGCCGAAAGGACGGAGAAGTGTGGGTCGTCCGAATAAGCGTTAGAGTGATCAACTCCAGTCTATCTGCTTGGGACCGGAACAAACCATTTTTGGTTTAATCGACGCTGAAAATGATGATGATGACGACATCCATTTTAGTGCGTGCGTGTCTCAAAATAATTATTTCAGTGTCAAGCTACTACACTATATTATAAACTTTCAGTCTCACATTGTCCTCCATTCTACGTACAGTAGGCCTACTAGTACAACATTTACAAGATCCATGTTTACTATAAGTGCAAGTCAATAAGAGAGTTGTTCGTGAACGAGCAACTCAGCAGGTACTGTAAAAGGAAATGGTGTCACGTAGGCCTATTGCGAGTTTCGCTCTACGGTCGCCGTATCGTTTATTTGTAATTATGCCGAATTTGTACTGCTGATGCGCCATTTATTTTATTTTCACGAAAGAAGTAAAAATAGAATACACCCGGCACCTGGCAATTAAATACGTATATGTATGTTGTAAAATAGGAGTATATAATTTTCCGACAGCTGTCAGTGCTAAAAAGCTGCGATATTCCTCCTAACCGGTAATTTTCATTTTTATTTGTAATGTTGTTTCAGACAATGTTATGTTCCACTAATTATCATAAAGACGTTAATTACACGGCACCGAAGTTTTTCTTCTTAAACATCACCAAGAAAGGCACAAGCCTACGGGCGTCACACCGAATACATTCACAACGGAGTTTCAAGTTTTTATTTGAAGGTAAAGTGTAAGGAGCACACTGTACGTCTGTAGAAGAGGTGGGCCGTTATACCTATAACAGGTATTTTGGAACGATTATTTTTGTGGAACAGATATAACAGTGACTGAAAAGTTGAAATACCTGTTCCGACTGAACGATAACTGAAAAGTCGAAATACCCGTTCCGATTACAGGCGGTCTCGTGGTTCCGAATCGCAGGATCCTCCGTACGCAACTAACGAATAACCAAGTACTACGAGTATTACGAATATAAAGTCAACAAATAAAATCAATAAAGTGAGTACAAAGTCACTTTTCGGTGCTGAATACTTCATTCTGCGCACGTGCCGATTGCCATACAAGTACGAAACGAAGCAGAACAGCGAGGTTCATAATATCTCTATGCCAAAGAGACGAAGCTGTTTTTAATAAACGAAAAAAATTCATACTGATGTTACATTTATTCTTGTGTGTTATGCATATATATATATATATATATATATATATATATATAATATTTTTATTTTTATTAAATCTGTGATTTTAACCACCATATTTTTCATTTTAATTGTTTTTTCCTTCTACCGTATGTTTATTCTTCAGAGGGGTCCGAATTTAGCAAACTTTTCTCCATAGATAAATTTTGTCACTTTTCACGGAAAACTAACTGGAAAATCTGATGATTTAAAAGTTAAACTGAGCTACACAGAATATTAGGAATCACAATGAAGAACATATTTCATTAAAATTCAATTAAAACTAATACGAAATAATAACGTTGAGTAAAAAATAAAATGAGGATCCGACCTTGGTTATTTTCCTCTAATCTCAGCTTTTCATGGGTCTCTGTAACCAGTGGACAAGAGGGCTTAGGAGAGAGAATTGTTACTGAGTACTGATACCACTCGCTGATTTGCCATAGTCTCGAGAGGATTGAGTGACCACATTAAGTGACAGTAAATAATAATTGAATATTATTACTAAAATAAATGTTTTAATGGGATCTTCCCCTACGCAAACAGCAGTTAAAATAATGAAAAACATACGTTCGTTAGAAAAAACAACACGTTACAAAAATAATAATAAAAACTGCTGGACACAGCAACAGCGACCAAACCGGCAGAAATTATGATGCAACGCGATTACAAAAAGAGCAAAAGTTTTCAAACCACCACCATCGGTATTAAACCAACACACACACACACACACACACACACACACACACACACACACACACACACACACACACACACACACACAGAATAATTATCAACACTGTTGTAGTGCGACAACACAACGTTCTCATAATAATAATAATAATAATTAATAACGATAATAGTGTAATAATAATGATAATTTTTATGCGTGGCCCTGCTACAACATGTGATAGCTGGTTATTACTGGTGACCTTGCAATGTGACTCCAACTCCACGTCCCGCAGTCTACACACAATAGAGAGACTACGGCTACGACTCCTCCGCTCCGCTCTGCGTCCGATGCACCGGCACCAGCCAGCCTCACACAGCTGTTATTTATAATCATATAGCGGGGTTAACTGATATCATCTGTTCACGTAATGTGCGATAATTAATACAAGAAAAACGGAGAAAACACGCCTCTCCTCTGATTGGCTATTCCGTTTACCACCTCTTGTTGATTACAAGTCGTCGTTTTAAACCCAGAACTAGATGATACTGGGCAACTAAGATTCAACTTCGCAACGTATTAACAAAATACATGAGAACCCTGTTATACCACGACATTATTAGACTATTATTATTTGGTGTTCTCCCCTAAGGCAGGTCTTCAAATGGTAAAAGCTCGCCAAGCTGTCCTATCGCATGGCAGTCTTTTCGTTTCTTCGTAACACCCTCTGATTTTAATGCTATCTATTAACTTCATTCTTCTACGCTCTCTTCTTTTTCTCCTTCTATGACACTCTCCATGGTAGTTGTAGGCAAGCAGGCTCTTCTTAAACAATGACGTAACCAATTCCTTTTCCTATTTTCTATTACCTTCAGGATTTTTCTCTCTTCCCCTAAAACTTCATCATGCCTTACTTTTCTTTACAACGACATAGGGGGCAGAATTATTTCGGATAATTCACGAAAGTTAATTTCCACTGTTAAAAAGTGGAAAGTAATACATTACACAAGGCGAAATCAGCATAATTGAACTATGAAAACGCAATTTTTTTACACATTTTGTTATGTATAGTAACAATAATTAGTTTGCTGCCTCACCTGCGGAACTCGCTCGCTATTTTGAACGAAATACAGTTATTGTTACATAAAAGTCACCCTGCGATAAATTTTCAATTATGAGAAAAATTACCCAAAATAAGAGCTATGGAGATGGATTACTGGCAGAGGTGCTGTACATTAACAAGACTAGACAGAGTGAGAAATGCAGAGATAAGACAAGCGACGGGAATCGACCTTGACATTATAGAAACAATAGAAGCACGACGAGACTGAATTGGTTCGGACACCTAAAAAGAATGTCGCATGAGAGATGGACAAGGAAGGTATGGGAATGGACTCTAAAAGAAAAAAAGGAAGTCCTAAACATTCATGGAACATGAACGTCGAAGATGCAATGAATCCAAGAGGACTTACAGAACAGGACTGTTTAGACCGGCGCCAGTGGAAGCTAGGATGCGAGAGGCGGCGCCAGCCGTACTTAAATCGAAAAAAAGAAGAAACATTACAAAAATATCGAATATACTACTATTTATTTAGTAATGAATGTAACATGTGTAGAGCACTCAATCACACAATAAACACTAAAAATTTGAAACATTCATATTTGAATTACAACTCCTTTTTAGTCTAGCACCCTGCTGGGTTTTCACAATTCTTTTAAAATGTTTTGTCTCTTTTTTACGCCTTGGGGTCCAAAAATTTTGAAATTTCCAAAACTTAACACTACACTCAGATACCTGTTTCCTAAGCTTTACGGGGGATCTGATTATAACCTGATCGTTGTTATAATCAGACGTTTCGGCCTCACCTCTGGGGGCCATCTTCAGTGAACGGTTTTTGAAACGACTGACAAGGTGTGCGTCAGCAAAACTACAGTACTGTGGTAAAGGCTTAGCAGCTTCAAATCTAATTTCATCCGCCTAGGCACGTGGAAGCCGGTGTTCTACTGACGACACTCTGAGAATACGTCTGCAGATCCACAATTCGAAGGACAAAACTGCTTTCCGATTTGCCAGTTTCAAACTCAAAATACACGGCCACAGGATTCTCAAAGTACTATACCACCGTATCGCCTGCGCCACTTTCAATGTAGAAAATCTTTCTTTTAATTCCCTTAGTACTATCGTCGATATTAGACTCACCGTATCGCCTGCGCCACTTTCAATGTAGAAAATCTTTCTTTTAATTCCCTTAGTACTATCGTCGATATTAGACTATTAGACATAAATGAACCTAAGGATTTAATATAACACTTCATAATTTGCTCCCTGACTTATACTGGTTGACTTACTGTCGTGACGATCAACTATCATGGCCTTGGTCTTAGACCGTCTTATCTTCATACCGTAAAATATACTGCTGCTGTCTAACGCTACCTTTGTTTCTGTTAAATTCTTCTTAGCGAACGGCGTGTACCTACAAAAGGACTAATCACATCCCAGCGACTTCACAATGTGGCCCCGTAACAAACTACGAATTCAGATCGGAAAGAAAAATGCATGATATTTCTGGACTGAACAAAATAAATTCCCTGTCTGAAAACGTTATGGTGGTTTTTTCTTCACCATCAGATCACGATCGCACGGCTGAGTGACAGGAATGATTCGAAAATTGAATATTACATACATTTCTATAACCTAATGACGGCAAATAAAACACTAGGAACGTAAACTAAGTAAGGTTTTGACTCCCCTTCTACACCCTAGTCACCGAGAACTAGGAATAGTCACATGACAAAATACAAAGATTCCGACAACTGTAATATAACGTTAATTTCTTTCCTTAACAATTTTCAGTGAAGTAACTGTCAATTATAATTTTTCACTAATTCGTACATTATAAGGATTTACAGTTTCGGTGTTCACATCATACAATGTGTGTTTTTGTTTCATATGAATCCTGCTAATATTTATTAACAATGAGCTATCAAAACTATTTTTCTTTCCACATATCTACTTTCAACTTTCAAAAAAATAATGGTATATATTATGTGTATTATGTTCTATGCTTTTCGATGATAAGAAAATACAGAAACTACTACGAAAGTTTACAAGTAAACAAGCCGACGTACACTTGTAACTTGTACACAACAACGTCGACAAGTTATGTGTGTCTTACTATATTTTAACAAGTGTAGAAACGTGTTACATCAAAACTGCACAGACAAATAATGCATCTGCAGATGATGTTATTCGTGATTTTCGTGAGATCTGTCAAGCAATTCAAGGTTACAGCCAAACCCACACTCGCCCGTACTTAAACCTAATTTTCATCAATAACTAAGCGCAAATATATTCAGCACGAGACAAAAGTCAGGACGTGATTTTCGTGAGATCTGTCAAGCAATTCAAGGTTACAGCCAAACCACACTCGCCCGTACTTAAACCTAATTTTCATCAATAACCAAGCGCAAATACATTCAGCACGAGACAAAAGTCAGGACGTGATTTTCGTGAGATCTGTCAAGCAATTCAAGGTTACAGCCAAACCACACTCGCCCGTACTTAAACCTAATTTTCATCAATAACCAAGCGCAAATACATTCAGCACGAGACAAAAGTCAGGACGTGATTTTCGTGAGATCTGTCAAGCAATTCAAGGTTACAGCCAAACCCACACTCGCCCGTACTTAAACCTAATTTTCATCAATGACCAAGCGCAAATACATTCAGCACGAGACAAAAGTCAGGACGTGATTTTCGTGAGATCTGTCAAGCAATTCAAGGGTACAGCCAAACCCACACTCGCCCGTACTTAAACCTAATTTTCATCAACAACCAAGCGCAAAGACATTCAGCACGAGACAAAAGTCAGGACGAGCTTTACACGTCGGGCAGCGTACCGAGCCAAGTATTAAATCTTATTTGGTCTGATTCTGTACTCGTTTTTCAGCGGACAAATGTAATCAGCAAACGTCAGACATACGTACAAGCTTACTGCGAACAATGGATGCTAATCGCTGTGAACACAAGGCAAATGTACCCTCCTCTATTACCGTGCACATAATACGCTTTTCTGATTGGGTCGGTGAGCCAATGGTTCCGCTCAGCGCGCGCGCGCGCTCGCGTTTATTCTGGAGGACAAGAATATATATGTCGTTCACATTACACGGCACAAGAGAACAAAAATCCAAAGTACTTGTAGTAATAAAATGTCAATCTCTCTCTCTCTCTCTCTCTCTCTCTCTCTCTCTCTCTCTCTCTCTCTCTCTCTCTCTCTCTCTCTCTCTCTCTCTCTCTCTCTCTCTCAGAGGAGAGAGTAAGAGGGAGGGAGAGAGAGAGAGAGAGAGAGAGAGAGCTGTGTTTCCATTTTTTTCTTTTTTTTCGCCTTTTATGCGAAATGATCTTGAAGGTTTGGTCTCTCCCTCTCCCTCTCTCTCACCCCTGTTTCATCGGATCTGGGATCTAACGGGACGACCGCAAAGCAAAAAGACACTCCCTGTACGATAATAATACTTACTACTACTACTATCCTATTAGCATCTGACATTGACTCGCGAACGTTATTAAAAACAACAAGCGAACATAATTCACTCGAATCTTCCTCTACATCTCACAGTCCACTCTAATTAAAGAACAGACGTGGTACGGGGGGGGGACAGAGAGGGTGGGAGGAGACATACAGAGCAGAGAGATAAACAACGGAGTGATCTGCGGACGCGGACAACTTATATACTAAATAAAGTATCAGTATTCATTTTCTGTAAACCGAATTTAATCTTACTTTCCTACTCTCAGTTTCGTGCAAATGATATGCCGCAAGTCATCCTTCTCACGAAGACTCCATGAACACCGTAAATTTCAAACACAGTTTTTGTAATGTTTCCAAAGTAATTAATTATTACTACAAAGAATGTGACAAGTTATAATATAGCGGCCATCTCCACAAGAAATCGTTGCTTTTATCTGATTGTTTGTGTTTCAACGATGTCAAATTAAAATAAACTCCATCTCTTATTTTGAGCACTGTAACTGCTTACTTTATCTGACGCGCTCTATTTTGCCATTTCAAAAAAAAAAAAAAAAAAAAAACCATATATTATGAATAAACTCGATAAGATTGCCCAATATCGGCTAAAATTGTTGAAACATCTTAACCGAATGGATGACTGCCTTATCCCCAAACGACTATTGAATTCTAAGCCAACGGGTCGGAGAGGTGTGGGACGTCCGAAGAAGCGTTGTGACCAGTTCTACTGTAGTCCATTCGCTTGGGACTGGAACAAACCAGTTTTGGTTTAATCGTCGTAAGACGACGACTACGATAATAGAACGTCGATTATCCTAACAGCATCTCACGTTATTATTTTCAACACATTCTGCATCAATAATTATTATTTGATTTATATTAAATGTGTGCCATTTCGTACTATGTGAAAACCTCTAGAGTAGTTTTATACAATTTAATAGTGTCTTCAGAAACACTGAATCGTTTACAGTTTGTTTTTCCTGTACTTACAACAGTAGCGTACTGTACCTGTATCATCTGATACGGGCGGGATTTTCACAAACATACAGCGCGGACTGTGCTGAAACTTCCAACTCTCAGTCCAAGCTTCTGTGGTTCCCCGAATGTGTGGTTATCCCACTGCTTCTCTGTTAATACTCTCTATCCAATTTTTTCGTCTACTTTTTTGTCAACTTTACGTCTACCACGTGGCAAAACCTTTCTAATCTCCTGGTTTCTGACTCTTTCCAGTCGTGGTTTATCGATAACCGCTCTCAGAAATACAAGGCTCTCCGTTTTACTTTTAGAGGTCTCTCAGCAGGTGTTTTGTTGTCATTGTTTATCAGCTCTTGTCTCCGATAAAAAAGTAAGTTGCAAACTCTTCTGTCAATTGCCTCGTATACCATTAACGTTCACATGAAAATGTCTGGTCTTCAAAATTATATGCCCGTTGGGAACTAGGAAAGTCTAGTTTCTGTGTCACTGCTTACATTAACTTTACAGCTTGACTTAACACACTGAATCCGCTTCCAGATACGAATTAAAGTTCATCGTTTGTTCTATTGATTCCCTCTCGACTAGTAGCTTTCGCCGAATGGAGAACAAAAACTTTATAGGTCTAATTTATGTAACTATTTTCACGAGCGGTTCCGTTATAATTTATGTCGACGTCTGGTTGTTATCGTATTGATAATGGGGGGGGGGGGGGAAGGACGAACGGTGGTTAGATGCGGTTAACAAGTAGCCCAGAATGTCGTACGCGATTCCCACATTACTTTTTTTTACGTTAACCCTAAAGCTAATTCACGAAAAACGTTAATTAAAATATGAAAACAAAAAAACGTTAATTAAAATATGAAAACAAAAAATTGATTTCAAGAACAAGCTGTTTCTCATTACACGTTATCCTTAGGGAGGACCGAGTAGTTCGGCTAGAATAGCTTTCCGAGCGAAGAAAACGCTTCGAGCGCAAAAGTAGTTTTCCTCCGCCCAAAGTCTTTAATACTATTACTATATACATACACTTTTCCAGGATAATATGAAAAAAAATTGAGGGAGAGAGTTAGCCAGTTTTCTTCTCTCAGATTGAATTCCCAACTTAGTCTATCTACGCTGCCTCTGCCGCTGTCAGCTGCTGTGCTTAGCAAAAAAAGTTACACACACACGCGCGCGCCGACCACCGTAATCTTCCTGCCTCTGCCACTGAAATCAAACATGCATATAAGCGTGCTGAATTTTTGCAATTTTGTGAAGAAAATTCAATTTCTCTACCCCGGCGAAATGAAATCCAAGTACACTTTACTCGTTCTTTTTGAGGCGCGTGCGCGCGTTATATCCTAACGCGTCACAGACCGACCGACCGACCATAAATTCTGCTGACTCAGAACGACGACGATCACAGAGACAGTTCAACGGAGGTGGTAGCGGTAATCCAAGGCGGGTTACAAATCGATAACCACGTCGATATAGTTTTATTTCATTGTCTTCACCACGGTTCACTTACACAGTCCACAGTTTATACACATTCGCGGGGGCGTATCGGATATTTATATTAATCTACTACTTAACTTAAGGACGGTAGACAGCTGAGCGAGGCTATAAGAAAGACACACGCGGTCAGGTTATTGTAAAGAAACTATACGGTCAGATTGATCTGGAACTGTTTAATACTGTTCAGTGGCAAAAATGGTACGATTCTTACTTAACGACACATACACATCCATGTTCCCCTGTGGGTCTGCTGGTTTTCACGACGCGCCCTCGAATAATAAAAGCCACTTTTACAACAATTTCTAGAACGACTAGCGTTCTAGAATTGCTTGGATGAGATCCCTTTCTTTAATCTATCCTATCTGGTCTCTCTTGACTGACTTTTATTCTCTTCTGACTCCGACGCTATTAGAGTATTCAAGGGCTAGGGTTTCTTTCTATTTTCATTCTAGTTTCTTAATTTTGGGTGGCTTAGGATCTTAGAGTGCTCACTTAGGTGAGCACTGGAAATACGAAGAAACATTCAGTATTAGAATAACTGATACAAAGCCACCAAATTCTATCTCAGAAAGAGAAGGGTGAGAGCGAATCTCCTGCGCCCTAAAACAGGGGCCTTTCGGCTAAGGTATGGTAACCCTGAAAGAAAAGTCTCCGGTCCTCCTGGTAGGGGGTTGTGCAACAGGCCAGTAACCTGTTCATGTAAAACTTTATAATACTTATAGTACCGGAAACTGTGGCAGTAGGACCCTGGCAAAGGATAAGGATTTGAATAAATGGATTGGGGAAAAATTAAAGATCAATAGTTCTTCAATTAATTAGTGACTAAACAATAAAAACCGTGAGAACATGTGCTAGACCAGATGGCAATCCACGGATACGAATCTTGAAGCTTTTATGTGCATAACAGACACTGATATTTGATTCGATAGTACTTAACTTGCGCTCAGGCCTACACACATCTTGTCCGAGTTCTTGCGCGTCAGATCGATTTATTCAAATCTGTTCGACTAAGTTACCTACTCGTTCGATAGTCATACACATATGGCCCTCGTCACACCACAATCTTCTTCTTCATCCAACTAACACAAAAAAAGAGGTCTGGTCCAGGACAGCTAGTTTGCCCATATTAAAAAATAAATAAATAAAATAAAAAGTCCACGAGACGGCCCACTGGAATTACGAAAAAAAAAACGATAAACCATTTACACAGGGCAGAGTCCAGTTTACATGACGTTTCATCACGGAAGATCCACACACACACACATTATACAGAATGAAATTACGGCTGCTTAGTTTTTCTTCTAACAAATCATCGGAGAAAAAGTGAAATAAAAACAATGAAAACAGGTTTCACGATTCCGGCTACTGTTCACTGATTACATAATTTCACTATAATTATCCGTGTCGACATCGTATAATAGTGATACAAATTAAGTAAACATACGTATACGTAGGTTTTTGCTTACGTCCATTAACTGTGGCCATGACAATGACCTTACACGCCCTAAACAAAAGACACACACACACACACACACACACACACACACACAAGTAGCAAACAAAACGGGCGTTATAACTGCTGTCGCCTGTTTTGGGCGTGTTATTAACTTTTGTCATGAACAACGCTAATGCGAACATACATTTCTCTACAGGGCAGTACCGGCTGAAACTTTATCGCATTGTACAAAACATTATCACGATTATTAATTTGTCAAAAGCCTGTATAATCACTCGTAACAAAGATAGAAAGTAAAGCAACAGAAGAAGCAAAATAAGCGAAAGTAAATAAAAACTGGAATTATAGTGTCAAATGGGCTAAACTTAAAGTGTTAACTGCGCATTCCTTAAAAACTATTTCGAAGACGTTATGAGAAACTGGAAGAAGAAATGTCAACAAACTGTGACCGCACAAGTAAGTGATGCCTTTTAGGAGGTCAACTGTCTATATTACATATAGGCCTGTACGCTGTGATTTACAAACGATCAGGTACGATTGCCAAACAAACATAATGATGGCTTGGACTTCACTACACGACTCGAAGAAGAATACAGAAAGTGGGGTGTTGTCGAGAAAACCAAATATATTCGGGCTGGATTTTCGAGAACAGAAAGTCAAAGAAGTTGGAAATCGCAAGCGGGCCAGGAGATATTTTTTGGACAGGATAGCCAGAAAACAATGTTTACAATACGCCCACCTACGGCGAACAGACGACCGAACACGGCCAAGTAGACTCTGAAAACGCACACTCGACAGAAGAGGCAAGAGACGGCGTCTGAAGACATCCTGGAACCGTTGACATTAAGGAAGCAATGTAGAAGAAGACAACAGGAAATTACTATCATGACCGGCCAACACGGACTAGGGGGTTGTAAAGGCATCGTTTAAGGTCCATCAACAATACTGCGAAGAACCTTATTTTGAAAAGACTGAATTATTTTAATATTACATTTCATAGTACAGCCCCAAAGCTGTACACCATACACTCAAACTGGTTTCAAGACTTGTTTGTATAACAACAGCTTGTTATACAGCAACAGCTCACAGTGTCTTCCAATCTATAAATTCTGAAGAATTATAGAAGTAAAAAAGTTCTCAATAAGCCTGATATGAGTAACGTTCTGATGACTATCCAACAACTTTTGAAGACGCAAATAAGACGCTACCGTGTTTACTAAGGATGAAGTACAGAGGGAAAATGTCACTGCAATTCGCATTCCCTTACGAGCGGCGCATGTATTAATTGAAATGAAATGATAAAGACGTTCAGACCTCTTACATGGCAGTTCACATCGTGTGACGTCTCCCTTGTTAAGACAACACAAAAGTCGGGAACTAGTTCAATTCTTTACCAGTTAATTAAACTAGCTGCCGTTGTTAGTAAAACATCCTTACCAACAAATTACAACACAATTATGACATAGGAAATTGACAAGGTTTGCACAAATTTATTCACTCATTTGGTGTTACCGAAAACATCTCTTTATTACTAATCAAATATTATGTTTGACTTTGTTTCTTTTTAAAGAAAATTTACTTTAGTAAATACTGCTTTTAATGCTTTGAAGATATTAAGTTTATTATTCCTTCTAACTCAAAAATTACTCATCTAGATGTTTGTTTTAAATACCTCGGATCCGGGTCTGAACTTTCTCAAAATAATTAATTTATCACAAACTTCAACCAAATTATTGGAAGAATAATATTGGTGGTAATCTACATTATTATCTTACATTTATCTATATATTGCTGTTACTACTACTACATTACAAAAATTACAAATCTGATAATTTCTTCTTTACATTATTAAAGTTCTTTAGTGTTCTTTGTTACTTCTCTTATTGAAACGAAAATTTACAAATGTTGTGTTTGGATATCACCTGAATTTAATATGAGGTTGTTGTTGGGTCCTTGGGTGTCATCTCCTGTCGTCTTCTAGGGTGGAGTTCGTGGTTCCTCTTGAAGCTACATCGGGTTGATTATATCTGCTCTCGACGATCGGTTTTTTTACTTGAAGTTCATACTGTTGTAGTTGGAGTTTTCTTCGTCCGGATTTTGTAGTTCACATTTTACACCTTAATTATAGTTCTTACTTTGCAGTACTAAAGTCTGGTAGTTACATATCTTACAACTTACAGTTTTATATTTTTAAAAGAGATGTGTTGGCTAATTTTTCCTTTCTGTATATTCTTCCTAACTCTACACACACTACATTTTTCAAAATAAAATCATCTTACACTGGATATTCGTTTAACGGCATACACTTACGTATATGTAGACAACACAAAACTCACATCTTTTCATGACGAAGTTCTACTGGCGAATGCGCGTATAGTTTAGGGGCGAGGACTCAGTAAGCTGGTGCGTATTTACGCACTAAGAAAATAGTTCGTACTTTATATATTATTAATTATTCATTAATTAGAATGTAAGTACTTTATGTTAACTTTATTACGACTTAGAGATTTCTTTATTTATATAGTCGCATTTTTAATAATTAAAGTAATTATTATTATTATTCTTTACTTAATACCTTTCTTGGCGTGTTGGTACTGGACAATTTCAAGTTGATTCAGGAATCTGGGTATAGGTAAGGGTGGATAATACTCTTACTTATTAAAAATTAAAAATTTTTATTTGTGCGATTTTCGATGTTTTTAAAATCGTCACATCCTCCTGCACTTAACTACGAAAAACGGGGTGGTGGAATAATAATAGAAAATCTAATAAACAATTATATTTTTATCTTTCGTGAAATTCCCTTTCTCTCACTTCTTACAGTATTAACTTATATTTTAATCCTTAATGCTAATTTCCCTAATTATCCGTAACTCACAATATCGTGGCCCGACTGACATCGGCTTACTCTAACTACACAAGTTAGCTTTCAGCACTCATTTAATGATCTCTTGGCACCTTTCTGCCCCCATCATTACCCTTTTCAGTCGGCGCCGTTGTGACTTGTTACGTTACACATATATAATTCTCAATTATATATCATCAAATTATCTCTAATATAATCTAAAGAGGATCCCATACTACACTCTAGATTATTGTTAATCCTAACATCTTATGCTACAGAGAGAAGCGGAACTTCACGAAGTTGATTCTTATTACATATGGAATCTTATATTAATTAATCAACATAAACTTATCTCACAACAATTCAATTTTCTGTACTGACATATATAATTAATCAAAACAAAAACTAATACCATCGTATAGAGGAGAGAAATTTCATATATGAAAAGTTCATTGCTTTAACAATGGCACAAAGGGTCAGCTGTTTTGGGGAGTCGTCTAGGGTGGTAATTTAGGACAATTCAAAACAAGAAAGAGCGTGGCTAAGGTGATTTGTTTGGTTTAGCGAGGGGAGGTTATGAATGAGATGAGTGCATACAAAGGGGAGAGTTTACATTCCTCAACACGTATTTAACATGAACAGACTGGCTTCTACCGACAGGTTTGGAATGGAATACTTACAAGCGATGACTTGTTTAATACGGCAAAGTCGCGATACTAATATTATTATAACATAATTAAAATGTTACTCACTTATTTTTGTTTATTTCTGAGTGAATAAATTTATGTTTGTCCAAGTTATTGTTAACGAATTATAAAATTACACAACAACAGCAACATAATTATTTCTTTTTTCAAAGTAGCAGAGTGGCGCAATTTTGTGACGTCTCCCTTGTTAAGACAACACAAAAGTCGGGAACTAGTTCAATTCTTTACCAGTTAATTAAACTAGCTGCCGTTGTTAGTAAAACATCCTTACCAACAAATTACAACACAATTATGACATAGGAAATTGACAAGGTTTGCACAAATTTATTCACTCATTTGGTGTTACCGAAAACATCTCTTTATTACTAATCAAATATTATGTTTGACTTTGTTTCTTTTTAAAGAAAATTTACTTTAGTAAATACTGCTTTTAATGCTTTGAAGATATTAAGTTTATTATTCCTTTTAACTCAAAAATTACTCATCTAGATGTTTGTTTTAAATACCTCGGATCCGGGTCTGAACTTTCTCAAAATAATTAATTTATCACAAACTTCAACCAAATTATTGGAAGAATAATATTGGTGGTAATCTACATTATTATCTTACATTTATCTATATATTGCTGTTACTACTACTACATTACACAAATTACAAATCTGATAATTTCTTCTTTACATTATTAAAGTTCTTTAGTGTTCTTTTGTTACTTCTCTTATTGAAACGAAAATTTACAAATGTTGTGTTTGGATATCACCTGAATTTAATATGAGGTTGTTGTTGGGTCCTTGGGTGTCATCTCCTGTCGTCTTCTAGGGTGGAGTTCGTGGTTCCTCTTGAAGCTACATCGGGTTGATTATATCTGCTCTCGACGATCGGTTTTTTTACTTGAAGTTCATACTGTTGTAGTTGGAGTTTTCTTCGTCCGGATTTTGTAGTTCACATTTTACACCTTAATTATAGTTCTTACTTTGCAGTACTAAAGTCTGGTAGTTACATATCTTACAACTTACAGTTTTATATTTTTAAAAGAGATGTGTTGGCTAATTTTTCCTTTCTGTATATTCTTCCTAACTCTACACACACTACATTTTTCAAAATAAAATCATCTTACACTGGATATTCGTTTAACGGCATACACTTACGTATATGTAGACAACACAAAACTCACATCTTTTCATGACGAAGTTCTACTGGCGAATGCGCGTATAGTTTAGGGGCGAGGACTCAGTAAGCTGGTGCGTATTTACGCACTAAGAAAATAGTTCGTACTTTATATATTATTAATTATTCATTAATTAGAATGTAAGTACTTTATGTTAACTTTATTACGACTTAGAGATTTCTTTATTTATATAGTCGCATTTTTAATAATTAAAGTAATTATTATTATTATTCTTTACTTAATACCTTTCTTGGCGTGTTGGTACTGGACAATTTCAAGTTGATTCAGGAATCTGGGTATAGGTAAGGGTGGATAATACTCTTACTTATTAAAAATTAAAAATTTTTATTTGTGCGATTTTCGATGTTTTTAAAATCGTCACATCCTCCTGCACTTAACTACGAAAAACGGGGTGGTGGAATAATAATAGAAAATCTAATAAACAATTATATTTTTATCTTTCGTGAAATTCCCTTTCTCTCACTTCTTACAGTATTAACTTATATTTTAATCCTTAATGCTAATTTCCCTAATTATCCGTAACTCACAATATCGTGGCCCGACTGACATCGGCTTACTCTAACTACACAAGTTAGCTTTCAGCACTCATTTAATGATCTCTTGGCACCTTTCTGCCCCCATCATTACCCTTTTCAGTCGGCGCCGTTGTGACTTGTTACGTTACACATATATAATTCTCAATTATATATCATCAAATTATCTCTAATATAATCTAAAGAGGATCCCATACTACACTCTAGATTATTGTTAATCCTAACATCTTATGCTACAGAGAGAAGCGGAACTTCACGAAGTTAATTCTTATTACATATGGAATCTTATATTAATTAATCAACATAAACTTATCTCACAACAATTCAATTTTCTGTACTGACATATATAATTAATCAAAACAAAAACTAATACCATCGTATAGAGGAGAGAAATTTCATATATGAAAAGTTCATTGCTTTAACAATGGCACAAAGGGTCAGCTGTTTTGGGGAGTCGTCTAGGGTGGTAATTTAGGACAATTCAAAACAAGAAAGAGCGTGGCTAAGGTGGTTTGTTTGGTTTAGCGAGGGGAGGTTATGAATGAGATGAGTGCATACAAAGGGGAGAGTTTACATTCCTCAACACGTATTTAACATGAACAGACTGGCTTCTACCGACAGGTTTGGAATGGAATACTTACAAGCGATGACTTGTTTAATACGGCAAAGTCGCGATACTAATATTATTATAACATAATTAAAATGTTACTCACTTATTTTTTGTTTATTTCTGAGTGAATAAATTTATGTTTGTCCAAGTTATTGTTAACGAATTATAAAATTACACAACAACAGCAACATAATTATTTCTTTTTTCAAAGTAGCAGAGTGGCGCAATTTTGTGACGTCTCCCTTGTTAAGACAACACAAAAGTCGGGAACTAGTTCAATTCTTTACCAGTTAATTAAACTAGCTGCCGTTGTTAGTAAAACATCCTTACCAACAAATTACAACACAATTATGACATAGGAAATTGACAAGGTTTGCACAAATTTATTCACTCATTTGGTGTTACCGAAAACATCTCTTTATTACTAATCAAATATTATGTTTGACTTTGTTTCTTTTTAAAGAAAATTTACTTTAGTAAATACTGCTTTTAATGCTTTGAAGATATTAAGTTTATTATTCCTTTTAACTCAAAAATTACTCATCTAGATGTTTGTTTTAAATACCTCGGATCCGGGTCTGAACTTTCTCAAAATAATTAATTTATCACAAACTTCAACCAAATTATTGGAAGAATAATATTGGTGGTAATCTACATTATTATCTTACATTTATCTATATATTGCTGTTACTACTACTACATTACACAAATTACAAATCTGATAATTTCTTCTTTACATTATTAAAGTTCTTTAGTGTTCTTTTGTTACTTCTCTTATTGAAACGAAAATTTACAAATGTTGTGTTTGGATATCACCTGAATTTAATATGAGGTTGTTGTTGGGTCCTTGGGTGTCATCTCCTGTCGTCTTCTAGGGTGGAGTTCGTGGTTCCTCTTGAAGCTACATCGGGTTGATTATATCTGCTCTCGACGATCGGTTTTTTTACTTGAAGTTCATACTGTTGTAGTTGGAGTTTTCTTCGTCCGGATTTTGTAGTTCACATTTTACACCTTAATTATAGTTCTTACTTTGCAGTACTAAAGTCTGGTAGTTACATATCTTACAACTTACAGTTTTATATTTTTAAAAGAGATGTGTTGGCTAATTTTTCCTTTCTGTATATTCTTCCTAACTCTACACACACTACATTTTTCAAAATAAAATCATCTTACACTGGATATTCGTTTAACGGCATACACTTACGTATATGTAGACAACACAAAACTCACATCTTTTCATGACGAAGTTCTACTGGCGAATGCGCGTATAGTTTAGGGGCGAGGACTCAGTAAGCTGGTGCGTATTTACGCACTAAGAAAATAGTTCGTACTTTATATATTATTAATTATTCATTAATTAGAATGTAAGTACTTTATGTTAACTTTATTACGACTTAGAGATTTCTTTATTTATATAGTCGCATTTTTAATAATTAAAGTAATTATTATTATTATTCTTTACTTAATACCTTTCTTGGCGTGTTGGTACTGGACAATTTCAAGTTGATTCAGGAATCTGGGTATAGGTAAGGGTGGATAATACTCTTACTTATTAAAAATTTTTATTTGTGCGATTTTCGATGTTTTTAAAATCGTCACATCCTCCTGCACTTAACTACGAAAAACGGGGTGGTGGAATAATAATAGAAAATCTAATAAACAATTATATTTTTATCTTTCGTGAAATTCCCTTTCTCTCACTTCTTACAGTATTAACTTATATTTTAATCCTTAATGCTAATTTCCCTAATTATCCGTAACTCACAATATCGTGGCCCGACTGACATCGGCTTACTCTAACTACACAAGTTAGCTTTCAGCACTCATTTAATGATCTCTTGGCACCTTTCTGCCCCCATCATTACCCTTTTCAGTCGGCGCCGTTGTGACTTGTTACGTTACACATATATAATTCTCAATTATATATCATCAAATTATCTCTAATATAATCTAAAGAGGATCCCATACTACACTCTAGATTATTGTTAATCCTAACATCTTATGCTACAGAGAGAAGCGGAACTTCACGAAGTTAATTCTTATTACATATGGAATCTTATATTAATTAATCAACATAAACTTATCTCACAACAATTCAATTTTCTGTACTGACATATATAATTAATCAAAACAAAAACTAATACCATCGTATAGAGGAGAGAAATTTCATATATGAAAAGTTCATTGCTTTAACAATGGCACAAAGGGTCAGCTGTTTTGGGGAGTCGTCTAGGGTGGTAATTTAGGACAATTCAAAACAAGAAAGAGCGTGGCTAAGGTGGTTTGTTTGGTTTAGCGAGGGGAGGTTATGAATGAGATGAGTGCATACAAAGGGGAGAGTTTACATTCCTCAACACGTATTTAACATGAACAGACTGGCTTCTACCGACAGGTTTGGAATGGAATACTTACAAGCGATGACTTGTTTAATACGGCAAAGTCGCGATACTAATATTATTATAACATAATTAAAATGTTACTCACTTATTTTTTGTTTATTTCTGAGTGAATAAATTTATGTTTGTCCAAGTTATTGTTAACGAATTATAAAATTACACAACAACAGCAACATAATTATTTCTTTTTTCAAAGTAGCAGAGTGGCGCAATTTTGTGACGTCTCCCTTGTTAAGACAACACAAAAGTCGGGAACTAGTTCAATTCTTTACCAGTTAATTAAACTAGCTGCCGTTGTTAGTAAAACATCCTTACCAACAAATTACAACACAATTATGACATAGGAAATTGACAAGGTTTGCACAAATTTATTCACTCATTTGGTGTTACCGAAAACATCTCTTTATTACTAATCAAATATTATGTTTGACTTTGTTTCTTTTTAAAGAAAATTTACTTTAGTAAATACTGCTTTTAATGCTTTGAAGATATTAAGTTTATTATTCCTTTTAACTCAAAAATTACTCATCTAGATGTTTGTTTTAAATACCTCGGATCCGGGTCTGAACTTTCTCAAAATAATTAATTTATCACAAACTTCAACCAAATTATTGGAAGAATAATATTGGTGGTAATCTACATTATTATCTTACATTTATCTATATATTGCTGTTACTACTACTACATTACAAAAATTACAAATCTGATAATTTCTTCTTTACATTATTAAAGTTCTTTAGTGTTCTTTTGTTACTTCACTTATTGAAACGAAAATTTACAAATGTTGTGTTTGGATATCACCTGAATTTAATATGAGGTTGTTGTTGGGTCCTTGGGTGTCATCTCCTGTCGTCTTCTAGGGTGGAGTTCGTGGTTCCTCTTGAAGCTACATCGGGTTGATTATATCTGCTCTCGACGATCGGTTTTTTTACTTGAAGTTCATACTGTTGTAGTTGGAGTTTTCTTCGTCCGGATTTTGTAGTTCACATTTTACACCTTAATTATAGTTCTTACTTTGCAGTACTAAAGTCTGGTAGTTACATATCTTACAACTTACAGTTTTATATTTTTAAAAGAGATGTGTTGGCTAATTTTTCCTTTCTGTATATTCTTCCTAACTCTACACACACTACATTTTTCAAAATAAAATCATCTTACACTGGATATTCGTTTAACGGCATACACTTACGTATATGTAGACAACACAAAACTCACATCTTTTCATGACGAAGTTCTACTGGCGAATGCGCGTATAGTTTAGGGGCGAGGACTCAGTAAGCTGGTGCGTATTTACGCACTAAGAAAATAGTTCGTACTTTATATATTATTAATTATTCATTAATTAGAATGTAAGTACTTTATGTTAACTTTATTACGACTTAGAGATTTCTTTATTTATATAGTCGCATTTTTAATAATTAAAGTAATTATTATTATTATTCTTTACTTAATACCTTTCTTGGCGTGTTGGTACTGGACAATTTCAAGTTGATTCAGGAATCTGGGTATAGGTAAGGGTGGATAATACTCTTACTTATTAAAAATTTTTATTTGTGCGATTTTCGATGTTTTTAAAATCGTCACATCCTCCTGCACTTAACTACGAAAAACGGGGTGGTGGAATAATAATAGAAAATCTAATAAACAATTATATTTTTATCTTTCGTGAAATTCCCTTTCTCTCACTTCTTACAGTATTAACTTATATTTTAATCCTTAATGCTAATTTCCCTAATTATCCGTAACTCACAATATCGTGGCCCGACTGACATCGGCTTACTCTAACTACACAAGTTAGCTTTCAGCACTCATTTAATGATCTCTTGGCACCTTTCTGCCCCCATCATTACCCTTTTCAGTCGGCGCCGTTGTGACTTGTTACGTTACACATATATAATTCTCAATTATATATCATCAAATTATCTCTAATATAATCTAAAGAGGATCCCATACTACACTCTAGATTATTGTTAATCCTAACATCTTATGCTACAGAGAGAAGCGGAACTTCACGAAGTTAATTCTTATTACATATGGAATCTTATATTAATTAATCAACATAAACTTATCTCACAACAATTCAATTTTCTGTACTGACATATATAATTAATCAAAACAAAAACTAATACCATCGTATAGAGGAGAGAAATTTCATATATGAAAAGTTCATTGCTTTAACAATGGCACAAAGGGTCAGCTGTTTTGGGGAGTCGTCTAGGGTGGTAATTTAGGACAATTCAAAACAAGAAAGAGCGTGGCTAAGGTGGTTTGTTTGGTTTAGCGAGGGGAGGTTATGAATGAGATGAGTGCATACAAAGGGGAGAGTTTACATTCCTCAACACGTATTTAACATGAACAGACTGGCTTCTACCGACAGGTTTGGAATGGAATACTTACAAGCGATGACTTGTTTAATACGGCAAAGTCGCGATACTAATATTATTATAACATAATTAAAATGTTACTCACTTATTTTTTGTTTATTTCTGAGTGAATAAATTTATGTTTGTCCAAGTTATTGTTAACGAATTATAAAATTACACAACAACAGCAACATAATTATTTCTTTTTTCAAAGTAGCAGAGTGGCGCAATTTTGTGACGTCTCCCTTGTTAAGACAACACAAAAGTCGGGAACTAGTTCAATTCTTTACCAGTTAATTAAACTAGCTGCCGTTGTTAGTAAAACATCCTTACCAACAAATTACAACACAATTATGACATAGGAAATTGACAAGGTTTGCACAAATTTATTCACTCATTTGGTGTTACCGAAAACATCTCTTTATTACTAATCAAATATTATGTTTGACTTTGTTTCTTTTTAAAGAAAATTTACTTTAGTAAATACTGCTTTTAATGCTTTGAAGATATTAAGTTTATTATTCCTTTTAACTCAAAAATTACTCATCTAGATGTTTGTTTTAAATACCTCGGATCCGGGTCTGAACTTTCTCAAAATAATTAATTTATCACAAACTTCAACCAAATTATTGGAAGAATAATATTGGTGGTAATCTACATTATTATCTTACATTTATCTATATATTGCTGTTACTACTACTACATTACAAAAATTACAAATCTGATAATTTCTTCTTTACATTATTAAAGTTCTTTAGTGTTCTTTTGTTACTTCTCTTATTGAAACGAAAATTTACAAATGTTGTGTTTGGATATCACCTGAATTTAATATGAGGTTGTTGTTGGGTCCTTGGGTGTCATCTCCTGTCGTCTTCTAGGGTGGAGTTCGTGGTTCCTCTTGAAGCTACATCGGGTTGATTATATCTGCTCTCGACGATCGGTTTTTTTACTTGAAGTTCATACTGTTGTAGTTGGAGTTTTCTTCGTCCGGATTTTGTAGTTCACATTTTACACCTTAATTATAGTTCTTACTTTGCAGTACTAAAGTCTGGTAGTTACATATCTTACAACTTACAGTTTTATATTTTTAAAAGAGATGTGTTGGCTAATTTTTCCTTTCTGTATATTCTTCCTAACTCTACACACACTACATTTTTCAAAATAAAATCATCTTACACTGGATATTCGTTTAACGGCATACACTTACGTATATGTAGACAACACAAAACTCACATCTTTTCATGACGAAGTTCTACTGGCGAATGCGCGTATAGTTTAGGGGCGAGGACTCAGTAAGCTGGTGCGTATTTACGCACTAAGAAAATAGTTCGTACTTTATATATTATTAATTATTCATTAATTATAATGTAAGTACTTTATGTTAACTTTATTACGACTTAGAGATTTCTTTATTTATATAGTCGCATTTTTAATAATTAAAGTAATTATTATTATTATTCTTTACTTAATACCTTTCTTGGCGTGTTGGTACTGGACAATTTCAAGTTGATTCAGGAATCTGGGTATAGGTAAGGGTGGATAATACTCTTACTTATTAAAAATTTTTATTTGTGCGATTTTCGATGTTTTTAAAATCGTCACATCCTCCTGCACTTAACTACGAAAAACGGGGTGGTGGAATAATAATAGAAAATCTAATAAACAATTATATTTTTATCTTTCGTGAAATTCCCTTTCTCTCACTTCTTACAGTATTAACTTATATTTTAATCCTTAATGCTAATTTCCCTAATTATCCGTAACTCACAATATCGTGGCCCGACTGACATCGGCTTACTCTAACTACACAAGTTAGCTTTCAGCACTCATTTAATGATCTCTTGGCACCTTTCTGCCCCCATCATTACCCTTTTCAGTCGGCGCCGTTGTGACTTGTTACGTTACACATATATAATTCTCAATTATATATCATCAAATTATCTCTAATATAATCTAAAGAGGATCCCATACTACACTCTAGATTATTGTTAATCCTAACATCTTATGCTACAGAGAGAAGCGGAACTTCACGAAGTTAATTCTTATTACATATGGAATCTTATATTAATTAATCAACATAAACTTATCTCACAACAATTCAATTTTCTGTACTGACATATATAATTAATCAAAACAAAAACTAATACCATCGTATAGAGGAGAGAAATTTCATATATGAAAAGTTCATTGCTTTAACAATGGCACAAAGGGTCAGCTGTTTTGGGGAGTCGTCTAGGGTGGTAATTTAGGACAATTCAAAACAAGAAAGAGCGTGGCTAAGGTGGTTTGTTTGGTTTAGCGAGGGGAGGTTATGAATGAGATGAGTGCATACAAAGGGGAGAGTTTACATTCCTCAACACGTATTTAACATGAACAGACTGGCTTCTACCGACAGGTTTGGAATGGAATACTTACAAGCGATGACTTGTTTAATACGGCAAAGTCGCGATACTAATATTATTATAACATAATTAAAATGTTACTCACTTATTTTTTGTTTATTTCTGAGTGAATAAATTTATGTTTGTCCAAGTTATTGTTAACGAATTATAAAATTACACAACAACAGCAACATAATTATTTCTTTTTTCAAAGTAGCAGAGTGGCGCAATTTTGTGACGTCTCCCTTGTTAAGACAACACACAAGTCGGGAACTAGTTCAATTCTTTACCAGTTAATTAAACTAGCTGCCGTTGTTAGTAAAACATCCTTACCAACAAATTACAACACAATTATGACATAGGAAATTGACAAGGTTTGCACAAATTTATTCACTCATTTGGTGTTACCGAAAACATCTCTTTATTACTAATCAAATATTATGTTTGACTTTGTTTCTTTTTAAAGAAAATTTACTTTAGTAAATACTGCTTTTAATGCTTTGAAGATATTAAGTTTATTATTCCTTTTAACTCAAAAATTACTCATCTAGATGTTTGTTTTAAATACCTCGGATCCGGGTCTGAACTTTCTCAAAATAATTAATTTATCACAAACTTCAACCAAATTATTGGAAGAATAATATTGGTGGTAATCTACATTATTATCTTACATTTATCTATATATTGCTGTTACTACTACTACATTACAAAAATTACAAATCTGATAATTTCTTCTTTACATTATTAAAGTTCTTTAGTGTTCTTTTGTTACTTCTCTTATTGAAACGAAAATTTACAAATGTTGTGTTTGGATATCACCTGAATTTAATATGAGGTTGTTGTTGGGTCCTTGGGTGTCATCTCCTGTCGTCTTCTAGGGTGGAGTTCGTGGTTCCTCTTGAAGCTACATCGGGTTGATTATATCTGCTCTCGACGATCGGTTTTTTTACTTGAAGTTCATACTGTTGTAGTTGGAGTTTTCTTCGTCCGGATTTTGTAGTTCACATTTTACACCTTAATTATAGTTCTTACTTTGCAGTACTAAAGTCTGGTAGTTACATATCTTACAACTTACAGTTTTATATTTTTAAAAGAGATGTGTTGGCTAATTTTTCCTTTCTGTATATTCTTCCTAACTCTACACACACTACATTTTTCAAAATAAAATCATCTTACACTGGATATTCGTTTAACGGCATACACTTACGTATATGTAGACAACACAAAACTCACATCTTTTCATGACGAAGTTCTACTGGCGAATGCGCGTATAGTTTAGGGGCGAGGACTCAGTAAGCTGGTGCGTATTTACGCACTAAGAAAATAGTTCGTACTTTATATATTATTAATTATTCATTAATTATAATGTAAGTACTTTATGTTAACTTTATTACGACTTAGAGATTTCTTTATTTATATAGTCGCATTTTTAATAATTAAAGTAATTATTATTATTATTATTCTTTACTTAATACCTTTCTTGGCGTGTTGGTACTGGACAATTTCAAGTTGATTCAGGAATCTGGGTATAGGTAAGGGTGGATAATACTCTTACTTATTAAAAATTTTTATTTGTGCGATTTTCGATGTTTTTAAAATCGTCACATCCTCCTGCACTTAACTACGAAAAACGGGGTGGTGGAATAATAATAGAAAATCTAATAAACAATTATATTTTTATCTTTCGTGAAATTCCCTTTCTCTCACTTCTTACAGTATTAACTTATATTTTAATCCTTAATGCTAATTTCCCTAATTATCCGTAACTCACAATATCGTGGCCCGACTGACATCGGCTTACTCTAACTACACAAGTTAGCTTTCAGCACTCATTTAATGATCTCTTGGCACCTTTCTGCCCCCATCATTACCCTTTTCAGTCGGCGCCGTTGTGACTTGTTACGTTACACATATATAATTCTCAATTATATATCATCAAATTATCTCTAATATAATCTAAAGAGGATCCCATACTACACTCTAGATTATTGTTAATCCTAACATCTTATGCTACAGAGAGAAGCGGAACTTCACGAAGTTAATTCTTATTACATATGGAATCTTATATTAATTAATCAACATAAACTTATCTCACAACAATTCAATTTTCTGTACTGACATATATAATTAATCAAAACAAAAACTAATACCATCGTATAGAGGAGAGAAATTTCATATATGAAAAGTTCATTGCTTTAACAATGGCACAAAGGGTCAGCTGTTTTGGGGAGTCGTCTAGGGTGGTAATTTAGGACAATTCAAAACAAGAAAGAGCGTGGCTAAGGTGGTTTGTTTGGTTTAGCGAGGGGAGGTTATGAATGAGATGAGTGCATACAAAGGGGAGAGTTTACATTCCTCAACACGTATTTAACATGAACAGACTGGCTTCTACCGACAGGTTTGGAATGGAATACTTACAAGCGATGACTTGTTTAATACGGCAAAGTCGCGATACTAATATTATTATAACATAATTAAAATGTTACTCACTTATTTTTTGTTTATTTCTGAGTGAATAAATTTATGTTTGTCCAAGTTATTGTTAACGAATTATAAAATTACACAACAACAGCAACATAATTATTTCTTTTTTCAAAGTAGCAGAGTGGCGCAATTTTGTGACGTCTCCCTTGTTAAGACAACACACAAGTCGGGAACTAGTTCAATTCTTTACCAGTTAATTAAACTAGCTGCCGTTGTTAGTAAAACATCCTTACCAACAAATTACAACACAATTATGACATAGGAAATTGACAAGGTTTGCACAAATTTATTCACTCATTTGGTGTTACCGAAAACATCTCTTTATTACTAATCAAATATTATGTTTGACTTTGTTTCTTTTTAAAGAAAATTTACTTTAGTAAATACTGCTTTTAATGCTTTGAAGATATTAAGTTTATTATTCCTTTTAACTCAAAAATTACTCATCTAGATGTTTGTTTTAAATACCTCGGATCCGGGTCTGAACTTTCTCAAAATAATTAATTTATCACAAACTTCAACCAAATTATTGGAAGAATAATATTGGTGGTAATCTACATTATTATCTTACATTTATCTATATATTGCTGTTACTACTACTACATTACAAAAATTACAAATCTGATAATTTCTTCTTTACATTATTAAAGTTCTTTAGTGTTCTTTTGTTACTTCTCTTATTGAAACGAAAATTTACAAATGTTGTGTTTGGATATCACCTGAATTTAATATGAGGTTGTTGTTGGGTCCTTGGGTGTCATCTCCTGTCGTCTTCTAGGGTGGAGTTCGTGGTTCCTCTTGAAGCTACATCGGGTTGATTATATCTGCTCTCGACGATCGGTTTTTTTACTTGAAGTTCATACTGTTGTAGTTGGAGTTTTCTTCGTCCAGATTTTGTAGTTCACATTTTACACCTTAATTATAGTTCTTACTTTGCAGTACTAAAGTCTGGTAGTTACATATCTTACAACTTACAGTTTTATATTTTTAAAAGAGATGTGTTGGCTAATTTTTCCTTTCTGTATATTCTTCCTAACTCTACACACACTACATTTTTCAAAATAAAATCATCTTACACTGGATATTCGTTTAACGGCATACACTTACGTATATGTAGACAACACAAAACTCACATCTTTTCATGACGAAGTTCTACTGGCGAATGCGCGTATAGTTTAGGGGCGAGGACTCAGTAAGCTGGTGCGTATTTACGCACTAAGAAAATAGTTCGTACTTTATATATTATTAATTATTCATTAATTAGAATGTAAGTACTTTATGTTAACTTTATTACGACTTAGAGATTTCTTTATTTATATAGTCGCATTTTTAATAATTAAAGTAATTATTATTATTATTCTTTACTTAATACCTTTCTTGGCGTGTTGGTACTGGACAATTTCAAGTTGATTCAGGAATCTGGGTATAGGTAAGGGTGGATAATACTCTTACTTATTAAAAATTTTTATTTGTGCGATTTTCGATGTTTTTAAAATCGTCACATCCTCCTGCACTTAACTACGAAAAACGGGGTGGTGGAATAATAATAGAAAATCTAATAAACAATTATATTTTTATCTTTCGTGAAATTCCCTTTCTCTCACTTCTTACAGTATTAACTTATATTTTAATCCTTAATGCTAATTTCCCTAATTATCCGTAACTCACAATATCGTGGCCCGACTGACATCGGCTTACTCTAACTACACAAGTTAGCTTTCAGCACTCATTTAATGATCTCTTGGCACCTTTCTGCCCCCATCATTACCCTTTTCAGTCGGCGCCGTTGTGACTTGTTACGTTACACATATATAATTCTCAATTATATAATATCAAATTATCTCTAATATAATCTAAAGAGGATCCCATACTACACTCTAGATTATTGTTAATCCTAACATCTTATGCTACAGAGAGAAGCGGAACTTCACGAAGTTAATTCTTATTACATATGGAATCTTATATTAATTAATCAACATAAACTTATCTCACAACAATTCAATTTTCTGTACTGACATATATAATTAATCAAAACAAAAACTAATACCATCGTATAGAGGAGAGAAATTTCATATATGAAAAGTTCATTGCTTTAACAATGGCACAAAGGGTCAGCTGTTTTGGGGAGTCGTCTAGGGTGGTAATTTAGGACAATTCAAAACAAGAAAGAGCGTGGCTAAGGTGGTTTGTTTGGTTTAGCGAGGGGAGGTTATGAATGAGATGAGTGCATACAAAGGGGAGAGTTTACATTCCTCAACACGTATTTAACATGAACAGACTGGCTTCTACCGACAGGTTTGGAATGGAATACTTACAAGCGATGACTTGTTTAATACGGCAAAGTCGCGATACTAATATTATTATAACATAATTAAAATGTTACTCACTTATTTTTTGTTTATTTCTGAGTGAATAAATTTATGTTTGTCCAAGTTATTGTTAACGAATTATAAAATTACACAACAACAGCAACATAATTATTTCTTTTTTCAAAGTAGCAGAGTGGCGCAATTTTGTGACGTCTCCCTTGTTAAGACAACACACAAGTCGGGAACTAGTTCAATTCTTTACCAGTTAATTAAACTAGCTGCCGTTGTTAGTAAAACATCCTTACCAACAAATTACAACACAATTATGACATAGGAAATTGACAAGGTTTGCACAAATTTATTCACTCATTTGGTGTTACCGAAAACATCTCTTTATTACTAATCAAATATTATGTTTGACTTTGTTTCTTTTTAAAGAAAATTTACTTTAGTAAATACTGCTTTTAATGCTTTGAAGATATTAAGTTTATTATTCCTTTTAACTCAAAAATTACTCATCTAGATGTTTGTTTTAAATACCTCGGATCCGGGTCTGAACTTTCTCAAAATAATTAATTTATCACAAACTTCAACCAAATTATTGGAAGAATAATATTGGTGGTAATCTACATTATTATCTTACATTTATCTATATATTGCTGTTACTACTACTACATTACAAAAATTACAAATCTGATAATTTCTTCTTTACATTATTAAAGTTCTTTAGTGTTCTTTTGTTACTTCTCTTATTGAAACGAAAATTTACAAATGTTGTGTTTGGATATCACCTGAATTTAATATGAGGTTGTTGTTGGGTCCTTGGGTGTCATCTCCTGTCGTCTTCTAGGGTGGAGTTCGTGGTTCCTCTTGAAGCTACATCGGGTTGATTATATCTGCTCTCGACGATCGGTTTTTTTACTTGAAGTTCATACTGTTGTAGTTGGAGTTTTCTTCGTCCAGATTTTGTAGTTCACATTTTACACCTTAATTATAGTTCTTACTTTGCAGTACTAAAGTCTGGTAGTTACATATCTTACAACTTACAGTTTTATATTTTTAAAAGAGATGTGTTGGCTAATTTTTCCTTTCTGTATATTCTTCTTAACTCTACACACACTACATTTTTCAAAATAAAATCATCTTACACTGGATATTCGTTTAACGGCATACACTTACGTATATGTAGACAACACAAAACTCACATCTTTTCATGACGAAGTTCTACTGGCGAATGCGCGTATAGTTTAGGGGCGAGGACTCAGTAAGCTGGTGCGTATTTACGCACTAAGAAAATAGTTCGTACTTTATATATTATTAATTATTCATTAATTAGAATGTAAGTACTTTATGTTAACTTTATTACGACTTAGAGATTTCTTTATTTATATAGTCGCATTTTTAATAATTAAAGTAATTATTATTATTATTCTTTACTTAATACCTTTCTTGGCGTGTTGGTACTGGACAATTTCAAGTTGATTCAGGAATCTGGGTATAGGTAAGGGTGGATAATACTCTTACTTATTAAAAATTAAAAATTTTTATTTGTGCGATTTTCGATGTTTTTAAAATCGTCACATCCTCCTGCACTTAACTACGAAAAACGGGGTGGTGGAATAATAATAGAAAATCTAATAAACAATTATATTTTTATCTTTCGTGAAATTCCCTTTCTCTCACTTCTTACAGTATTAACTTATATTTTAATCCTTAATGCTAATTTCCCTAATTATCCGTAACTCACAATATCGTGGCCCGACTGACATCGGCTTACTCTAACTACACAAGTTAGCTTTCAGCACTCATTTAATGATCTCTTGGCACCTTTCTGCCCCCATCATTACCCTTTTCAGTCGGCGCCGTTGTGACTTGTTACGTTACACATATATAATTCTCAATTATATATCATCAAATTATCTCTAATATAATCTAAAGAGGATCCCATACTACACTCTAGATTATTGTTAATCCTAACATCTTATGCTACAGAGAGAAGCGGAACTTCACGAAGTTAATTCTTATTACATATGGAATCTTATATTAATTAATCAACATAAACTTATCTCACAACAATTCAATTTTCTGTACTGACATATATAATTAATCAAAACAAAAACTAATACCATCGTATAGAGGAGAGAAATTTCATATATGAAAAGTTCATTGCTTTAACAATGGCACAAAGGGTCAGCTGTTTTGGGGAGTCGTCTAGGGTGGTAATTTAGGACAATTCAAAACAAGAAAGAGCGTGGCTAAGGTGGTTTGTTTGGTTTAGCGAGGGGAGGTTATGAATGAGATGAGTGCATACAAAGGGGAGAGTTTACATTCCTCAACACGTATTTAACATGAACAGACTGGCTTCTACCGACAGGTTTGGAATGGAATACTTACAAGCGATGACTTGTTTAATACGGCAAAGTCGCGATACTAATATTATTATAACATAATTAAAATGTTACTCACTTATTTTTTGTTTATTTCTGAGTGAATAAATTTATGTTTGTCCAAGTTATTGTTAACGAATTATAAAATTACACAACAACAGCAACATAATTATTTCTTTTTTCAAAGTAGCAGAGTGGCGCAATTTTGTGACGTCTCCCTTGTTAAGACAACACAAAAGTCGGGAACTAGTTCAATTCTTTACCAGTTAATTAAACTAGCTGCCGTTGTTAGTAAAACATCCTTACCAACAAATTACAACACAATTATGACATAGGAAATTGACAAGGTTTGCACAAATTTATTCACTCATTTGGTGTTACCGAAAACATCTCTTTATTACTAATCAAATATTATGTTTGACTTTGTTTCTTTTTAAAGAAAATTTACTTTAGTAAATACTGCTTTTAATGCTTTGAAGATATTAAGTTTATTATTCCTTTTAACTCAAAAATTACTCATCTAGATGTTTGTTTTAAATACCTCGGATCCGGGTCTGAACTTTCTCAAAATAATTAATTTATCACAAACTTCAACCAAATTATTGGAAGAATAATATTGGTGGTAATCTACATTATTATCTTACATTTATCTATATATTGCTGTTACTACTACTACATTACACAAATTACAAATCTGATAATTTCTTCTTTACATTATTAAAGTTCTTTAGTGTTCTTTTGTTACTTCTCTTATTGAAACGAAAATTTACAAATGTTGTGTTTGGATATCACCTGAATTTAATATGAGGTTGTTGTTGGGTCCTTGGGTGTCATCTCCTGTCGTCTTCTAGGGTGGAGTTCGTGGTTCCTCTTGAAGCTACATCGGGTTGATTATATCTGCTCTCGACGATCGGTTTTTTTACTTGAAGTTCATACTGTTGTAGTTGGAGTTTTCTTCGTCCGGATTTTGTAGTTCACATTTTACACCTTAATTATAGTTCTTACTTTGCAGTACTAAAGTCTGGTAGTTACATATCTTACAACTTACAGTTTTATATTTTTAAAAGAGATGTGTTGGCTAATTTTTCCTTTCTGTATATTCTTCCTAACTCTACACACACTACATTTTTCAAAATAAAATCATCTTACACTGGATATTCGTTTAACGGCATACACTTACGTATATGTAGACAACACAAAACTCACATCTTTTCATGACGAAGTTCTACTGGCGAATGCGCGTATAGTTTAGGGGCGAGGACTCAGTAAGCTGGTGCGTATTTACGCACTAAGAAAATAGTTCGTACTTTATATATTATTAATTATTCATTAATTAGAATGTAAGTACTTTATGTTAACTTTATTACGACTTAGAGATTTCTTTATTTATATAGTCGCATTTTTAATAATTAAAGTAATTATTATTATTATTCTTTACTTAATACCTTTCTTGGCGTGTTGGTACTGGACAATTTCAAGTTGATTCAGGAATCTGGGTATAGGTAAGGGTGGATAATACTCTTACTTATTAAAAATTTTTATTTGTGCGATTTTCGATGTTTTTAAAATCGTCACATCCTCCTGCACTTAACTACGAAAAACGGGGTGGTGGAATAATAATAGAAAATCTAATAAACAATTATATTTTTATCTTTCGTGAAATTCCCTTTCTCTCACTTCTTACAGTATTAACTTATATTTTAATCCTTAATGCTAATTTCCCTAATTATCCGTAACTCACAATATCGTGGCCCGACTGACATCGGCTTACTCTAACTACACAAGTTAGCTTTCAGCACTCATTTAATGATCTCTTGGCACCTTTCTGCCCCCATCATTACCCTTTTCAGTCGGCGCCGTTGTGACTTGTTACGTTACACATATATAATTCTCAATTATATATCATCAAATTATCTCTAATATAATCTAAAGAGGATCCCATACTACACTCTAGATTATTGTTAATCCTAACATCTTATGCTACAGAGAGAAGCGGAACTTCACGAAGTTAATTCTTATTACATATGGAATCTTATATTAATTAATCAACATAAACTTATCTCACAACAATTCAATTTTCTGTACTGACATATATAATTAATCAAAACAAAAACTAATACCATCGTATAGAGGAGAGAAATTTCATATATGAAAAGTTCATTGCTTTAACAATGGCACAAAGGGTCAGCTGTTTTGGGGAGTCGTCTAGGGTGGTAATTTAGGACAATTCAAAACAAGAAAGAGCGTGGCTAAGGTGGTTTGTTTGGTTTAGCGAGGGGAGGTTATGAATGAGATGAGTGCATACAAAGGGGAGAGTTTACATTCCTCAACACGTATTTAACATGAACAGACTGGCTTCTACCGACAGGTTTGGAATGGAATACTTACAAGCGATGACTTGTTTAATACGGCAAAGTCGCGATACTAATATTATTATAACATAATTAAAATGTTACTCACTTATTTTTTGTTTATTTCTGAGTGAATAAATTTATGTTTGTCCAAGTTATTGTTAACGAATTATAAAATTACACAACAACAGCAACATAATTATTTCTTTTTTCAAAGTAGCAGAGTGGCGCAATTTTGTGACGTCTCCCTTGTTAAGACAACACAAAAGTCGGGAACTAGTTCAATTCTTTACCAGTTAATTAAACTAGCTGCCGTTGTTAGTAAAACATCCTTACCAACAAATTACAACACAATTATGACATAGGAAATTGACAAGGTTTGCACAAATTTATTCACTCATTTGGTGTTACCGAAAACATCTCTTTATTACTAATCAAATATTATGTTTGACTTTGTTTCTTTTTAAAGAAAATTTACTTTAGTAAATACTGCTTTTAATGCTTTGAAGATATTAAGTTTATTATTCCTTTTAACTCAAAAATTACTCATCTAGATGTTTGTTTTAAATACCTCGGATCCGGGTCTGAACTTTCTCAAAATAATTAATTTATCACAAACTTCAACCAAATTATTGGAAGAATAATATTGGTGGTAATCTACATTATTATCTTACATTTATCTATATATTGCTGTTACTACTACTACATTACAAAAATTACAAATCTGATAATTTCTTCTTTACATTATTAAAGTTCTTTAGTGTTCTTTTGTTACTTCACTTATTGAAACGAAAATTTACAAATGTTGTGTTTGGATATCACCTGAATTTAATATGAGGTTGTTGTTGGGTCCTTGGGTGTCATCTCCTGTCGTCTTCTAGGGTGGAGTTCGTGGTTCCTCTTGAAGCTACATCGGGTTGATTATATCTGCTCTCGACGATCGGTTTTTTTACTTGAAGTTCATACTGTTGTAGTTGGAGTTTTCTTCGTCCGGATTTTGTAGTTCACATTTTACACCTTAATTATAGTTCTTACTTTGCAGTACTAAAGTCTGGTAGTTACATATCTTACAACTTACAGTTTTATATTTTTAAAAGAGATGTGTTGGCTAATTTTTCCTTTCTGTATATTCTTCCTAACTCTACACACACTACATTTTTCAAAATAAAATCATCTTACACTGGATATTCGTTTAACGGCATACACTTACGTATATGTAGACAACACAAAACTCACATCTTTTCATGACGAAGTTCTACTGGCGAATGCGCGTATAGTTTAGGGGCGAGGACTCAGTAAGCTGGTGCGTATTTACGCACTAAGAAAATAGTTCGTACTTTATATATTATTAATTATTCATTAATTAGAATGTAAGTACTTTATGTTAACTTTATTACGACTTAGAGATTTCTTTATTTATATAGTCGCATTTTTAATAATTAAAGTAATTATTATTATTATTCTTTACTTAATACCTTTCTTGGCGTGTTGGTACTGGACAATTTCAAGTTGATTCAGGAATCTGGGTATAGGTAAGGGTGGATAATACTCTTACTTATTAAAAATTTTTATTTGTGCGATTTTCGATGTTTTTAAAATCGTCACATCCTCCTGCACTTAACTACGAAAAACGGGGTGGTGGAATAATAATAGAAAATCTAATAAACAATTATATTTTTATCTTTCGTGAAATTCCCTTTCTCTCACTTCTTACAGTATTAACTTATATTTTAATCCTTAATGCTAATTTCCCTAATTATCCGTAACTCACAATATCGTGGCCCGACTGACATCGGCTTACTCTAACTACACAAGTTAGCTTTCAGCACTCATTTAATGATCTCTTGGCACCTTTCTGCCCCCATCATTACCCTTTTCAGTCGGCGCCGTTGTGACTTGTTACGTTACACATATATAATTCTCAATTATATATCATCAAATTATCTCTAATATAATCTAAAGAGGATCCCATACTACACTCTAGATTATTGTTAATCCTAACATCTTATGCTACAGAGAGAAGCGGAACTTCACGAAGTTAATTCTTATTACATATGGAATCTTATATTAATTAATCAACATAAACTTATCTCACAACAATTCAATTTTCTGTACTGACATATATAATTAATCAAAACAAAAACTAATACCATCGTATAGAGGAGAGAAATTTCATATATGAAAAGTTCATTGCTTTAACAATGGCACAAAGGGTCAGCTGTTTTGGGGAGTCGTCTAGGGTGGTAATTTAGGACAATTCAAAACAAGAAAGAGCGTGGCTAAGGTGGTTTGTTTGGTTTAGCGAGGGGAGGTTATGAATGAGATGAGTGCATACAAAGGGGAGAGTTTACATTCCTCAACACGTATTTAACATGAACAGACTGGCTTCTACCGACAGGTTTGGAATGGAATACTTACAAGCGATGACTTGTTTAATACGGCAAAGTCGCGATACTAATATTATTATAACATAATTAAAATGTTACTCACTTATTTTTTGTTTATTTCTGAGTGAATAAATTTATGTTTGTCCAAGTTATTGTTAACGAATTATAAAATTACACAACAACAGCAACATAATTATTTCTTTTTTCAAAGTAGCAGAGTGGCGCAATTTTGTGACGTCTCCCTTGTTAAGACAACACACAAGTCGGGAACTAGTTCAATTCTTTACCAGTTAATTAAACTAGCTGCCGTTGTTAGTAAAACATCCTTACCAACAAATTACAACACAATTATGACATAGGAAATTGACAAGGTTTGCACAAATTTATTCACTCATTTGGTGTTACCGAAAACATCTCTTTATTACTAATCAAATATTATGTTTGACTTTGTTTCTTTTTAAAGAAAATTTACTTTAGTAAATACTGCTTTTAATGCTTTGAAGATATTAAGTTTATTATTCCTTTTAACTCAAAAATTACTCATCTAGATGCTTGTTTTAAATACCTCGGATCCGGGTCTGAACTTTCTCAAAATAATTAATTTATCACAAACTTCAACCAAATTATTGGAAGAATAATATTGGTGGTAATCTACATTATTATCTTACATTTATCTATATATTGCTGTTACTACTACTACATTACAAAAATTACAAATCTGATAATTTCTTCTTTACATTATTAAAGTTCTTTAGTGTTCTTTTGTTACTTCTCTTATTGAAACGAAAATTTACAAATGTTGTGTTTGGATATCACCTGAATTTAATATGAGGTTGTTGTTGGGTCCTTGGGTGTCATCTCCTGTCGTCTTCTAGGGTGGAGTTCGTGGTTCCTCTTGAAGCTACATCGGGTTGATTATATCTGCTCTCGACGATCGGTTTTTTTACTTGAAGTTCATACTGTTGTAGTTGGAGTTTTCTTCGTCCGGATTTTGTAGTTCACATTTTACACCTTAATTATAGTTCTTACTTTGCAGTACTAAAGTCTGGTAGTTACATATCTTACAACTTACAGTTTTATATTTTTAAAAGAGATGTGTTGGCTAATTTTTCCTTTCTGTATATTCTTCCTAACTCTACACACACTACATTTTTCAAAATAAAATCATCTTACACTGGATATTCGTTTAACGGCATACACTTACGTATATGTAGACAACACAAAACTCACATCTTTTCATGACGAAGTTCTACTGGCGAATGCGCGTATAGTTTAGGGGCGAGGACTCAGTAAGCTGGTGCGTATTTACGCACTAAGAAAATAGTTCGTACTTTATATATTATTAATTATTCATTAATTATAATGTAAGTACTTTATGTTAACTTTATTACGACTTAGAGATTTCTTTATTTATATAGTCGCATTTTTAATAATTAAAGTAATTATTATTATTATTCTTTACTTAATACCTTTCTTGGCGTGTTGGTACTGGACAATTTCAAGTTGATTCAGGAATCTGGGTATAGGTAAGGGTGGATAATACTCTTACTTATTAAAAATTTTTATTTGTGCGATTTTCGATGTTTTTAAAATCGTCACATCCTCCTGCACTTAACTACGAAAAACGGGGTGGTGGAATAATAATAGAAAATCTAATAAACAATTATATTTTTATCTTTCGTGAAATTCCCTTTCTCTCACTTCTTACAGTATTAACTTATATTTTAATCCTTAATGCTAATTTCCCTAATTATCCGTAACTCACAATATCGTGGCCCGACTGACATCGGCTTACTCTAACTACACAAGTTAGCTTTCAGCACTCATTTAATGATCTCTTGGCACCTTTCTGCCCCCATCATTACCCTTTTCAGTCGGCGCCGTTGTGACTTGTTACGTTACACATATATAATTCTCAATTATATATCATCAAATTATCTCTAATATAATCTAAAGAGGATCCCATACTACACTCTAGATTATTGTTAATCCTAACATCTTATGCTACAGAGAGAAGCGGAACTTCACGAAGTTAATTCTTATTACATATGGAATCTTATATTAATTAATCAACATAAACTTATCTCACAACAATTCAATTTTCTGTACTGACATATATAATTAATCAAAACAAAAACTAATACCATCGTATAGAGGAGAGAAATTTCATATATGAAAAGTTCATTGCTTTAACAATGGCACAAAGGGTCAGCTGTTTTGGGGAGTCGTCTAGGGTGGTAATTTAGGACAATTCAAAACAAGAAAGAGCGTGGCTAAGGTGGTTTGTTTGGTTTAGCGAGGGGAGGTTATGAATGAGATGAGTGCATACAAAGGGGAGAGTTTACATTCCTCAACACGTATTTAACATGAACAGACTGGCTTCTACCGACAGGTTTGGAATGGAATACTTACAAGCGATGACTTGTTTAATACGGCAAAGTCGCGATACTAATATTATTATAACATAATTAAAATGTTACTCACTTATTTTTTGTTTATTTCTGAGTGAATAAATTTATGTTTGTCCAAGTTATTGTTAACGAATTATAAAATTACACAACAACAGCAACATAATTATTTCTTTTTTCAAAGTAGCAGAGTGGCGCAATTTTGTGACGTCTCCCTTGTTAAGACAACACACAAGTCGGGAACTAGTTCAATTCTTTACCAGTTAATTAAACTAGCTGCCGTTGTTAGTAAAACATCCTTACCAACAAATTACAACACAATTATGACATAGGAAATTGACAAGGTTTGCACAAATTTATTCACTCATTTGGTGTTACCGAAAACATCTCTTTATTACTAATCAAATATTATGTTTGACTTTGTTTCTTTTTAAAGAAAATTTACTTTAGTAAATACTGCTTTTAATGCTTTGAAGATATTAAGTTTATTATTCCTTTTAACTCAAAAATTACTCATCTAGATGCTTGTTTTAAATACCTCGGATCCGGGTCTGAACTTTCTCAAAATAATTAATTTATCACAAACTTCAACCAAATTATTGGAAGAATAATATTGGTGGTAATCTACATTATTATCTTACATTTATCTATATATTGCTGTTACTACTACTACATTACAAAAATTACAAATCTGATAATTTCTTCTTTACATTATTAAAGTTCTTTAGTGTTCTTTTGTTACTTCTCTTATTGAAACGAAAATTTACAAATGTTGTGTTTGGATATCACCTGAATTTAATATGAGGTTGTTGTTGGGTCCTTGGGTGTCATCTCCTGTCGTCTTCTAGGGTGGAGTTCGTGGTTCCTCTTGAAGCTACATCGGGTTGATTATATCTGCTCTCGACGATCGGTTTTTTTACTTGAAGTTCATACTGTTGTAGTTGGAGTTTTCTTCGTCCGGATTTTGTAGTTCACATTTTACACCTTAATTATAGTTCTTACTTTGCAGTACTAAAGTCTGGTAGTTACATATCTTACAACTTACAGTTTTATATTTTTAAAAGAGATGTGTTGGCTAATTTTTCCTTTCTGTATATTCTTCCTAACTCTACACACACTACATTTTTCAAAATAAAATCATCTTACACTGGATATTCGTTTAACGGCATACACTTACGTATATGTAGACAACACAAAACTCACATCTTTTCATGACGAAGTTCTACTGGCGAATGCGCGTATAGTTTAGGGGCGAGGACTCAGTAAGCTGGTGCGTATTTACGCACTAAGAAAATAGTTCGTACTTTATATATTATTAATTATTCATTAATTATAATGTAAGTACTTTATGTTAACTTTATTACGACTTAGAGATTTCTTTATTTATATAGTCGCATTTTTAATAATTAAAGTAATTATTATTATTATTCTTTACTTAATACCTTTCTTGGCGTGTTGGTACTGGACAATTTCAAGTTGATTCAGGAATCTGGGTATAGGTAAGGGTGGATAATACTCTTACTTATTAAAAATTTTTATTTGTGCGATTTTCGATGTTTTTAAAATCGTCACATCCTCCTGCACTTAACTACGAAAAACGGGGTGGTGGAATAATAATAGAAAATCTAATAAACAATTATATTTTTATCTTTCGTGAAATTCCCTTTCTCTCACTTCTTACAGTATTAACTTATATTTTAATCCTTAATGCTAATTTCCCTAATTATCCGTAACTCACAATATCGTGGCCCGACTGACATCGGCTTACTCTAACTACACAAGTTAGCTTTCAGCACTCATTTAATGATCTCTTGGCACCTTTCTGCCCCCATCATTACCCTTTTCAGTCGGCGCCGTTGTGACTTGTTACGTTACACATATATAATTCTCAATTATATATCATCAAATTATCTCTAATATAATCTAAAGAGGATCCCATACTACACTCTAGATTATTGTTAATCCTAACATCTTATGCTACAGAGAGAAGCGGAACTTCACGAAGTTAATTCTTATTACATATGGAATCTTATATTAATTAATCAACATAAACTTATCTCACAACAATTCAATTTTCTGTACTGACATATATAATTAATCAAAACAAAAACTAATACCATCGTATAGAGGAGAGAAATTTCATATATGAAAAGTTCATTGCTTTAACAATGGCACAAAGGGTCAGCTGTTTTGGGGAGTCGTCTAGGGTGGTAATTTAGGACAATTCAAAACAAGAAAGAGCGTGGCTAAGGTGGTTTGTTTGGTTTAGCGAGGGGAGGTTATGAATGAGATGAGTGCATACAAAGGGGAGAGTTTACATTCCTCAACACGTATTTAACATGAACAGACTGGCTTCTACCGACAGGTTTGGAATGGAATACTTACAAGCGATGACTTGTTTAATACGGCAAAGTCGCGATACTAATATTATTATAACATAATTAAAATGTTACTCACTTATTTTTTGTTTATTTCTGAGTGAATAAATTTATGTTTGTCCAAGTTATTGTTAACGAATTATAAAATTACACAACAACAGCAACATAATTATTTCTTTTTTCAAAGTAGCAGAGTGGCGCAATTTTGTGACGTCTCCCTTGTTAAGACAACACACAAGTCGGGAACTAGTTCAATTCTTTACCAGTTAATTAAACTAGCTGCCGTTGTTAGTAAAACATCCTTACCAACAAATTACAACACAATTATGACATAGGAAATTGACAAGGTTTGCACAAATTTATTCACTCATTTGGTGTTACCGAAAACATCTCTTTATTACTAATCAAATATTATGTTTGACTTTGTTTCTTTTTAAAGAAAATTTACTTTAGTAAATACTGCTTTTAATGCTTTGAAGATATTAAGTTTATTATTCCTTTTAACTCAAAAATTACTCATCTAGATGTTTGTTTTAAATACCTCGGATCCGGGTCTGAACTTTCTCAAAATAATTAATTTATCACAAACTTCAACCAAATTATTGGAAGAATAATATTGGTGGTAATCTACATTATTATCTTACATTTATCTATATATTGCTGTTACTACTACTACATTACAAAAATTACAAATCTGATAATTTCTTCTTTACATTATTAAAGTTCTTTAGTGTTCTTTTGTTACTTCTCTTATTGAAACGAAAATTTACAAATGTTGTGTTTGGATATCACCTGAATTTAATATGAGGTTGTTGTTGGGTCCTTGGGTGTCATCTCCTGTCGTCTTCTAGGGTGGAGTTCGTGGTTCCTCTTGAAGCTACATCGGGTTGATTATATCTGCTCTCGACGATCGGTTTTTTTACTTGAAGTTCATACTGTTGTAGTTGGAGTTTTCTTCGTCCAGATTTTGTAGTTCACATTTTACACCTTAATTATAGTTCTTACTTTGCAGTACTAAAGTCTGGTAGTTACATATCTTACAACTTACAGTTTTATATTTTTAAAAGAGATGTGTTGGCTAATTTTTTCTTTCTGTATATTCTTCCTAACTCTACACACACTACATTTTTCAAAATAAAATCATCTTACACTGGATATTCGTTTAACGGCATACACTTACGTATATGTAGACAACACAAAACTCACATCTTTTCATGACGAAGTTCTACTGGCGAATGCGCGTATAGTTTAGGGGCGAGGACTCAGTAAGCTGGTGCGTATTTACGCACTAAGAAAATAGTTCGTACTTTATATATTATTAATTATTCATTAATTAGAATGTAAGTACTTTATGTTAACTTTATTACGACTTAGAGATTTCTTTATTTATATAGTCGCATTTTTAATAATTAAAGTAATTATTATTATTATTCTTTACTTAATACCTTTCTTGGCGTGTTGGTACTGGACAATTTCAAGTTGATTCAGGAATCTGGGTATAGGTAAGGGTGGATAATACTCTTACTTATTAAAAATTTTTATTTGTGCGATTTTCGATGTTTTTAAAATCGTCACATCCTCCTGCACTTAACTACGAAAAACGGGGTGGTGGAATAATAATAGAAAATCTAATAAACAATTATATTTTTATCTTTCGTGAAATTCCCTTTCTCTCACTTCTTACAGTATTAACTTATATTTTAATCCTTAATGCTAATTTCCCTAATTATCCGTAACTCACAATATCGTGGCCCGACTGACATCGGCTTACTCTAACTACACAAGTTAGCTTTCAGCACTCATTTAATGATCTCTTGGCACCTTTCTGCCCCCATCATTACCCTTTTCAGTCGGCGCCGTTGTGACTTGTTACGTTACACATATATAATTCTCAATTATATAATATCAAATTATCTCTAATATAATCTAAAGAGGATCCCATACTACACTCTAGATTATTGTTAATCCTAACATCTTATGCTACAGAGAGAAGCGGAACTTCACGAAGTTAATTCTTATTACATATGGAATCTTATATTAATTAATCAACATAAACTTATCTCACAACAATTCAATTTTCTGTACTGACATATATAATTAATCAAAACAAAAACTAATACCATCGTATAGAGGAGAGAAATTTCATATATGAAAAGTTCATTGCTTTAACAATGGCACAAAGGGTCAGCTGTTTTGGGGAGTCGTCTAGGGTGGTAATTTAGGACAATTCAAAACAAGAAAGAGCGTGGCTAAGGTGGTTTGTTTGGTTTAGCGAGGGGAGGTTATGAATGAGATGAGTGCATACAAAGGGGAGAGTTTACATTCCTCAACACGTATTTAACATGAACAGACTGGCTTCTACCGACAGGTTTGGAATGGAATACTTACAAGCGATGACTTGTTTAATACGGCAAAGTCGCGATACTAATATTATTATAACATAATTAAAATGTTACTCACTTATTTTTTGTTTATTTCTGAGTGAATAAATTTATGTTTGTCCAAGTTATTGTTAACGAATTATAAAATTACACAACAACAGCAACATAATTATTTCTTTTTTCAAAGTAGCAGAGTGGCGCAATTTTGTGACGTCTCCCTTGTTAAGACAACACACAAGTCGGGAACTAGTTCAATTCTTTACCAGTTAATTAAACTAGCTGCCGTTGTTAGTAAAACATCCTTACCAACAAATTACAACACAATTATGACATAGGAAATTGACAAGGTTTGCACAAATTTATTCACTCATTTGGTGTTACCGAAAACATCTCTTTATTACTAATCAAATATTATGTTTGACTTTGTTTCTTTTTAAAGAAAATTTACTTTAGTAAATACTGCTTTTAATGCTTTGAAGATATTAAGTTTATTATTCCTTTTAACTCAAAAATTACTCATCTAGATGTTTGTTTTAAATACCTCGGATCCGGGTCTGAACTTTCTCAAAATAATTAATTTATCACAAACTTCAACCAAATTATTGGAAGAATAATATTGGTGGTAATCTACATTATTATCTTACATTTATCTATATATTGCTGTTACTACTACTACATTACAAAAATTACAAATCTGATAATTTCTTCTTTACATTATTAAAGTTCTTTAGTGTTCTTTTGTTACTTCTCTTATTGAAACGAAAATTTACAAATGTTGTGTTTGGATATCACCTGAATTTAATATGAGGTTGTTGTTGGGTCCTTGGGTGTCATCTCCTGTCGTCTTCTAGGGTGGAGTTCGTGGTTCCTCTTGAAGCTACATCGGGTTGATTATATCTGCTCTCGACGATCGGTTTTTTTACTTGAAGTTCATACTGTTGTAGTTGGAGTTTTCTTCGTCCAGATTTTGTAGTTCACATTTTACACCTTAATTATAGTTCTTACTTTGCAGTACTAAAGTCTGGTAGTTACATATCTTACAACTTACAGTTTTATATTTTTAAAAGAGATGTGTTGGCTAATTTTTCCTTTCTGTATATTCTTCTTAACTCTACACACACTACATTTTTCAAAATAAAATCATCTTACACTGGATATTCGTTTAACGGCATACACTTACGTATATGTAGACAACACAAAACTCACATCTTTTCATGACGAAGTTCTACTGGCGAATGCGCGTATAGTTTAGGGGCGAGGACTCAGTAAGCTGGTGCGTATTTACGCACTAAGAAAATAGTTCGTACTTTATATATTATTAATTATTCATTAATTAGAATGTAAGTACTTTATGTTAACTTTATTACGACTTAGAGATTTCTTTATTTATATAGTCGCATTTTTAATAATTAAAGTAATTATTATTATTATTCTTTACTTAATACCTTTCTTGGCGTGTTGGTACTGGACAATTTCAAGTTGATTCAGGAATCTGGGTATAGGTAAGGGTGGATAATACTCTTACTTATTAAAAATTAAAAATTTTTATTTGTGCGATTTTCGATGTTTTTAAAATCGTCACATCCTCCTGCACTTAACTACGAAAAACGGGGTGGTGGAATAATAATAGAAAATCTAATAAACAATTATATTTTTATCTTTCGTGAAATTCCCTTTCTCTCACTTCTTACAGTATTAACTTATATTTTAATCCTTAATGCTAATTTCCCTAATTATCCGTAACTCACAATATCGTGGCCCGACTGACATCGGCTTACTCTAACTACACAAGTTAGCTTTCAGCACTCATTTAATGATCTCTTGGCACCTTTCTGCCCCCATCATTACCCTTTTCAGTCGGCGCCGTTGTGACTTGTTACGTTACACATATATAATTCTCAATTATATATCATCAAATTATCTCTAATATAATCTAAAGAGGATCCCATACTACACTCTAGATTATTGTTAATCCTAACATCTTATGCTACAGAGAGAAGCGGAACTTCACGAAGTTAATTCTTATTACATATGGAATCTTATATTAATTAATCAACATAAACTTATCTCACAACAATTCAATTTTCTGTACTGACATATATAATTAATCAAAACAAAAACTAATACCATCGTATAGAGGAGAGAAATTTCATATATGAAAAGTTCATTGCTTTAACAATGGCACAAAGGGTCAGCTGTTTTGGGGAGTCGTCTAGGGTGGTAATTTAGGACAATTCAAAACAGGAAAGAGCGTGGCTAAGGTGGTTTGTTTGGTTTAGCGAGGGGAGGTTATGAATGAGATGAGTGCATACAAAGGGGAGAGTTTACATTCCTCAACACGTATTTAACATGAACAGACTGGCTTCTACCGACAGGTTTGGAATGGAATACTTACAAGCGATGACTTGTTTAATACGGCAAAGTCGCGATACTAATATTATTATAACATAATTAAAATGTTACTCACTTATTTTTTGTTTATTTCTGAGTGAATAAATTTATGTTTGTCCAAGTTATTGTTAACGAATTATAAAATTACACAACAACAGCAACATAATTATTTCTTTTTTCAAAGTAGCAGAGTGGCGCAATTTTGTGACGTCTCCCTTGTTAAGACAACACACAAGTCGGGAACTAGTTCAATTCTTTACCAGTTAATTAAACTAGCTGCCGTTGTTAGTAAAACATCCTTACCAACAAATTACAACACAATTATGACATAGGAAATTGACAAGGTTTGCACAAATTTATTCACTCATTTGGTGTTACCGAAAACATCTCTTTATTACTAATCAAATATTATGTTTGACTTTGTTTCTTTTTAAAGAAAATTTACTTTAGTAAATACTGCTTTTAATGCTTTGAAGATATTAAGTTTATTATTCCTTTTAACTCAAAAATTACTCATCTAGATGTTTGTTTTAAATACCTCGGATCCGGGTCTGAACTTTCTCAAAATAATTAATTTATCACAAACTTCAACCAAATTATTGGAAGAATAATATTGGTGGTAATCTACATTATTATCTTACATTTATCTATATATTGCTGTTACTACTACTACATTACAAAAATTACAAATCTGATAATTTCTTCTTTACATTATTAAAGTTCTTTAGTGTTCTTTTGTTACTTCTCTTATTGAAACGAAAATTTACAAATGTTGTGTTTGGATATCACCTGAATTTAATATGAGGTTGTTGTTGGGTCCTTGGGTGTCATCTCCTGTCGTCTTCTAGGGTGGAGTTCGTGGTTCCTCTTGAAGCTACATCGGGTTGATTATATCTGCTCTCGACGATCGGTTTTTTTACTTGAAGTTCATACTGTTGTAGTTGGAGTTTTCTTCGTCCAGATTTTGTAGTTCACATTTTACACCTTAATTATAGTTCTTACTTTGCAGTACTAAAGTCTGGTAGTTACATATCTTACAACTTACAGTTTTATATTTTTAAAAGAGATGTGTTGGCTAATTTTTCCTTTCTGTATATTCTTCTTAACTCTACACACACTACATTTTTCAAAATAAAATCATCTTACACTGGATATTCGTTTAACGGCATACACTTACGTATATGTAGACAACACAAAACTCACATCTTTTCATGACGAAGTTCTACTGGCGAATGCGCGTATAGTTTAGGGGCGAGGACTCAGTAAGCTGGTGCGTATTTACGCACTAAGAAAATAGTTCGTACTTTATATATTATTAATTATTCATTAATTAGAATGTAAGTACTTTATGTTAACTTTATTACGACTTAGAGATTTCTTTATTTATATAGTCGCATTTTTAATAATTAAAGTAATTATTATTATTATTCTTTACTTAATACCTTTCTTGGCGTGTTGGTACTGGACAATTTCAAGTTGATTCAGGAATCTGGGTATAGGTAAGGGTGGATAATACTCTTACTTATTAAAAATTAAAAATTTTTATTTGTGCGATTTTCGATGTTTTTAAAATCGTCACATCCTCCTGCACTTAACTACGAAAAACGGGGTGGTGGAATAATAATAGAAAATCTAATAAACAATTATATTTTTATCTTTCGTGAAATTCCCTTTCTCTCACTTCTTACAGTATTAACTTATATTTTAATCCTTAATGCTAATTTCCCTAATTATCCGTAACTCACAATATCGTGGCCCGACTGACATCGGCTTACTCTAACTACACAAGTTAGCTTTCAGCACTCATTTAATGATCTCTTGGCACCTTTCTGCCCCCATCATTACCCTTTTCAGTCGGCGCCGTTGTGACTTGTTACGTTACACATATATAATTCTCAATTATATATCATCAAATTATCTCTAATATAATCTAAAGAGGATCCCATACTACACTCTAGATTATTGTTAATCCTAACATCTTATGCTACAGAGAGAAGCGGAACTTCACGAAGTTAATTCTTATTACATATGGAATCTTATATTAATTAATCAACATAAACTTATCTCACAACAATTCAATTTTCTGTACTGACATATATAATTAATCAAAACAAAAACTAATACCATCGTATAGAGGAGAGAAATTTCATATATGAAAAGTTCATTGCTTTAACAATGGCACAAAGGGTCAGCTGTTTTGGGGAGTCGTCTAGGGTGGTAATTTAGGACAATTCAAAACAGGAAAGAGCGTGGCTAAGGTGGTTTGTTTGGTTTAGCGAGGGGAGGTTATGAATGAGATGAGTGCATACAAAGGGGAGAGTTTACATTCCTCAACACGTATTTAACATGAACAGACTGGCTTCTACCGACAGGTTTGGAATGGAATACTTACAAGCGATGACTTGTTTAATACGGCAAAGTCGCGATACTAATATTATTATAACATAATTAAAATGTTACTCACTTATTTTTTGTTTATTTCTGAGTGAATAAATTTATGTTTGTCCAAGTTATTGTTAACGAATTATAAAATTACACAACAACAGCAACATAATTATTTCTTTTTTCAAAGTAGCAGAGTGGCGCAATTTTGTGACGTCTCCCTTGTTAAGACAACACAAAAGTCGGGAACTAGTTCAATTCTTTACCAGTTAATTAAACTAGCTGCCGTTGTTAGTAAAACATCCTTACCAACAAATTACAACACAATTATGACATAGGAAATTGACAAGGTTTGCACAAATTTATTCACTCATTTGGTGTTACCGAAAACATCTCTTTATTACTAATCAAATATTATGTTTGACTTTGTTTCTTTTTAAAGAAAATTTACTTTAGTAAATACTGCTTTTAATGCTTTGAAGATATTAAGTTTATTATTCCTTTTAACTCAAAAATTACTCATCTAGATGTTTGTTTTAAATACCTCGGATCCGGGTCTGAACTTTCTCAAAATAATTAATTTATCACAAACTTCAACCAAATTATTGGAAGAATAATATTGGTGGTAATCTACATTATTATCTTACATTTATCTATATATTGCTGTTACTACTACTACATTACAAAAATTACAAATCTGATAATTTCTTCTTTACATTATTAAAGTTCTTTAGTGTTCTTTTGTTACTTCTCTTATTGAAACGAAAATTTACAAATGTTGTGTTTGGATATCACCTGAATTTAATATGAGGTTGTTGTTGGGTCCTTGGGTGTCATCTCCTGTCGTCTTCTAGGGTGGAGTTCGTGGTTCCTCTTGAAGCTACATCGGGTTGATTATATCTGCTCTCGACGATCGGTTTTTTTACTTGAAGTTCATACTGTTGTAGTTGGAGTTTTCTTCGTCCGGATTTTGTAGTTCACATTTTACACCTTAATTATAGTTCTTACTTTGCAGTACTAAAGTCTGGTAGTTACATATCTTACAACTTACAGTTTTATATTTTTAAAAGAGATGTGTTGGCTAATTTTTCCTTTCTGTATATTCTTCCTAACTCTACACACACTACATTTTTCAAAATAAAATCATCTTACACTGGATATTCGTTTAACGGCATACACTTACGTATATGTAGACAACACAAAACTCACATCTTTTCATGACGAAGTTCTACTGGCGAATGCGCGTATAGTTTAGGGGCGAGGACTCAGTAAGCTGGTGCGTATTTACGCACTAAGAAAATAGTTCGTACTTTATATATTATTAATTATTCATTAATTAGAATGTAAGTACTTTATGTTAACTTTATTACGACTTAGAGATTTCTTTATTTATATAGTCGCATTTTTAATAATTAAAGTAATTATTATTATTATTCTTTACTTAATACCTTTCTTGGCGTGTTGGTACTGGACAATTTCAAGTTGATTCAGGAATCTGGGTATAGGTAAGGGTGGATAATACTCTTACTTATTAAAAATTAAAAATTTTTATTTGTGCGATTTTCGATGTTTTTAAAATCGTCACATCCTCCTGCACTTAACTACGAAAAACGGGGTGGTGGAATAATAATAGAAAATCTAATAAACAATTATATTTTTATCTTTCGTGAAATTCCCTTTCTCTCACTTCTTACAGTATTAACTTATATTTTAATCCTTAATGCTAATTTCCCTAATTATCCGTAACTCACAATATCGTGGCCCGACTGACATCGGCTTACTCTAACTACACAAGTTAGCTTTCAGCACTCATTTAATGATCTCTTGGCACCTTTCTGCCCCCATCATTACCCTTTTCAGTCGGCGCCGTTGTGACTTGTTACGTTACACATATATAATTCTCAATTATATATCATCAAATTATCTCTAATATAATCTAAAGAGGATCCCATACTACACTCTAGATTATTGTTAATCCTAACATCTTATGCTACAGAGAGAAGCGGAACTTCACGAAGTTAATTCTTATTACATATGGAATCTTATATTAATTAATCAACATAAACTTATCTCACAACAATTCAATTTTCTGTACTGACATATATAATTAATCAAAACAAAAACTAATACCATCGTATAGAGGAGAGAAATTTCATATATGAAAAGTTCATTGCTTTAACAATGGCACAAAGGGTCAGCTGTTTTGGGGAGTCGTCTAGGGTGGTAATTTAGGACAATTCAAAACAGGAAAGAGCGTGGCTAAGGTGGTTTGTTTGGTTTAGCGAGGGGAGGTTATGAATGAGATGAGTGCATACAAAGGGGAGAGTTTACATTCCTCAACACGTATTTAACATGAACAGACTGGCTTCTACCGACAGGTTTGGAATGGAATACTTACAAGCGATGACTTGTTTAATACGGCAAAATCGCGATACTAATATTATTATAACATAATTAAAATGTTACTCACTTATTTTTTGTTTATTTCTGAGTGAATAAATTTATGTTTGTCCAAGTTATTGTTAACGAATTATAAAATTACACAACAACAGCAACATAATTATTTCTTTTTTCAAAGTAGCAGAGTGGCGCAATTTTGTGACGTCTCCCTTGTTAAGACAACACAAAAGTCGGGAACTAGTTCAATTCTTTACCAGTTAATTAAACTAGCTGCCGTTGTTAGTAAAACATCCTTACCAACAAATTACAACACAATTATGACATAGGAAATTGACAAGGTTTGCACAAATTTATTCACTCATTTGGTGTTACCGAAAACATCTCTTTATTACTAATCAAATATTATGTTTGACTTTGTTTCTTTTTAAAGAAAATTTACTTTAGTAAATACTGCTTTTAATGCTTTGAAGATATTAAGTTTATTATTCCTTTTAACTCAAAAATTACTCATCTAGATGTTTGTTTTAAATACCTCGGATCCGGGTCTGAACTTTCTCAAAATAATTAATTTATCACAAACTTCAACCAAATTATTGGAAGAATAATATTGGTGGTAATCTACATTATTATCTTACATTTATCTATATATTGCTGTTACTACTACTACATTACAAAAATTACAAATCTGATAATTTCTTCTTTACATTATTAAAGTTCTTTAGTGTTCTTTTGTTACTTCTCTTATTGAAACGAAAATTTACAAATGTTGTGTTTGGATATCACCTGAATTTAATATGAGGTTGTTGTTGGGTCCTTGGGTGTCATCTCCTGTCGTCTTCTAGGGTGGAGTTCGTGGTTCCTCTTGAAGCTACATCGGGTTGATTATATCTGCTCTCGACGATCGGTTTTTTTACTTGAAGTTCATACTGTTGTAGTTGGAGTTTTCTTCGTCCGGATTTTGTAGTTCACATTTTACACCTTAATTATAGTTCTTACTTTGCAGTACTAAAGTCTGGTAGTTGCATATCTTACAACTTACAGTTTTATATTTTTAAAAGAGATGTGTTGGCTAATTTTTCCTTTCTGTATATTCTTCCTAACTCTACACACACTACATTTTTCAAAATAAAATCATCTTACACTGGATATTCGTTTAACGGCATACACTTACGTATATGTAGACAACACAAAACTCACATCTTTTCATGACGAAGTTCTACTGGCGAATGCGCGTATAGTTTAGGGGCGAGGACTCAGTAAGCTGGTGCGTATTTACGCACTAAGAAAATAGTTCGTACTTTATATATTATTAATTATTCATTAATTAGAATGTAAGTACTTTATGTTAACTTTATTACGACTTAGAGATTTCTTTATTTATATAGTCGCATTTTTAATAATTAAAGTAATTATTATTATTATTCTTTACTTAATACCTTTCTTGGCGTGTTGGTACTGGACAATTTCAAGTTGATTCAGGAATCTGGGTATAGGTAAGGGTGGATAATACTCTTACTTATTAAAAATTAAAAATTTTTATTTGTGCGATTTTCGATGTTTTTAAAATCGTCACATCCTCCTGCACTTAACTACGAAAAACGGGGTGGTGGAATAATAATAGAAAATCTAATAAACAATTATATTTTTATCTTTCGTGAAATTCCCTTTCTCTCACTTCTTACAGTATTAACTTATATTTTAATCCTTAATGCTAATTTCCCTAATTATCCGTAACTCACAATATCGTGGCCCGACTGACATCGGCTTACTCTAACTACACAAGTTAGCTTTCAGCACTCATTTAATGATCTCTTGGCACCTTTCTGCCCCCATCATTACCCTTTTCAGTCGGCGCCGTTGTGACTTGTTACGTTACACATATATAATTCTCAATTATATATCATCAAATTATCTCTAATATAATCTAAAGAGGATCCCATACTACACTCTAGATTATTGTTAATCCTAACATCTTATGCTACAGAGAGAAGCGGAACTTCACGAAGTTAATTCTTATTACATATGGAATCTTATATTAATTAATCAACATAAACTTATCTCACAACAATTCAATTTTCTGTACTGACATATATAATTAATCAAAACAAAAACTAATACCATCGTATAGAGGAGAGAAATTTCATATATGAAAAGTTCATTGCTTTAACAATGGCACAAAGGGTCAGCTGTTTTGGGGAGTCGTCTAGGGTGGTAATTTAGGACAATTCAAAACAGGAAAGAGCGTGGCTAAGGTGGTTTGTTTGGTTTAGCGAGGGGAGGTTATGAATGAGATGAGTGCATACAAAGGGGAGAGTTTACATTCCTCAACACGTATTTAACATGAACAGACTGGCTTCTACCGACAGGTTTGGAATGGAATACTTACAAGCGATGACTTGTTTAATACGGCAAAGTCGCGATACTAATATTATTATAACATAATTAAAATGTTACTCACTTATTTTTTGTTTATTTCTGAGTGAATAAATTTATGTTTGTCCAAGTTATTGTTAACGAATTATAAAATTACACAACAACAGCAACATAATTATTTCTTTTTTCAAAGTAGCAGAGTGGCGCAATTTTGTGACGTCTCCCTTGTTAAGACAACACAAAAGTCGGGAACTAGTTCAATTCTTTACCAGTTAATTAAACTAGCTGCCGTTGTTAGTAAAACATCCTTACCAACAAATTACAACACAATTATGACATAGGAAATTGACAAGGTTTGCACAAATTTATTCACTCATTTGGTGTTACCGAAAACATCTCTTTATTACTAATCAAATATTATGTTTGACTTTGTTTCTTTTTAAAGAAAATTTACTTTAGTAAATACTGCTTTTAATGCTTTGAAGATATTAAGTTTATTATTCCTTTTAACTCAAAAATTACTCATCTAGATGTTTGTTTTAAATACCTCGGATCCGGGTCTGAACTTTCTCAAAATAATTAATTTATCACAAACTTCAACCAAATTATTGGAAGAATAATATTGGTGGTAATCTACATTATTATCTTACATTTATCTATATATTGCTGTTACTACTACTACATTACAAAAATTACAAATCTGATAATTTCTTCTTTACATTATTAAAGTTCTTTAGTGTTCTTTTGTTACTTCTCTTATTGAAACGAAAATTTACAAATGTTGTGTTTGGATATCACCTGAATTTAATATGAGGTTGTTGTTGGGTCCTTGGGTGTCATCTCCTGTCGTCTTCTAGGGTGGAGTTCGTGGTTCCTCTTGAAGCTACATCGGGTTGATTATATCTGCTCTCGACGATCGGTTTTTTTACTTGAAGTTCATACTGTTGTAGTTGGAGTTTTCTTCGTCCGGATTTTGTAGTTCACATTTTACACCTTAATTATAGTTCTTACTTTGCAGTACTAAAGTCTGGTAGTTGCATATCTTACAACTTACAGTTTTATATTTTTAAAAGAGATGTGTTGGCTAATTTTTCCTTTCTGTATATTCTTCCTAACTCTACACACACTACATTTTTCAAAATAAAATCATCTTACACTGGATATTCGTTTAACGGCATACACTTACGTATATGTAGACAACACAAAACTCACATCTTTTCATGACGAAGTTCTACTGGCGAATGCGCGTATAGTTTAGGGGCGAGGACTCAGTAAGCTGGTGCGTATTTACGCACTAAGAAAATAGTTCGTACTTTATATATTATTAATTATTCATTAATTAGAATGTAAGTACTTTATGTTAACTTTATTACGACTTAGAGATTTCTTTATTTATATAGTCGCATTTTTAATAATTAAAGTAATTATTATTATTATTCTTTACTTAATACCTTTCTTGGCGTGTTGGTACTGGACAATTTCAAGTTGATTCAGGAATCTGGGTATAGGTAAGGGTGGATAATACTCTTACTTATTAAAAATTAAAAATTTTTATTTGTGCGATTTTCGATGTTTTTAAAATCGTCACATCCTCCTGCACTTAACTACGAAAAACGGGGTGGTGGAATAATAATAGAAAATCTAATAAACAATTATATTTTTATCTTTCGTGAAATTCGCTTTCTCTCATTTCTTACAGTATTAACTTATATTTTAATCCTTAATGCTAATTTCCCTAATTATCCGTAACTCACAATATCGTGGCCCGACTGACATCGGCTTACTCTAACTACACAAGTTAGCTTTCAGCACTCATTTAATGATCTCTTGGCACCTTTCTGCCCCCATCATTACCCTTTTCAGTCGGCGCCGTTGTGACTTGTTACGTTACACATATATAATTCTCAATTATATATCATCAAATTATCTCTAATATAATCTAAAGAGGATCCCATACTACACTCTAGATTATTGTTAATCCTAACATCTTATGCTACAGAGAGAAGCGGAACTTCACGAAGTTAATTCTTATTACATATGGAATCTTATATTAATTAATCAACATAAACTTATCTCACAACAATTCAATTTTCTGTACTGACATATATAATTAATCAAAACAAAAACTAATACCATCGTATAGAGGAGAGAAATTTCATATATGAAAAGTTCATTGCTTTAACAATGGCACAAAGGGTCAGCTGTTTTGGGGAGTCGTCTAGGGTGGTAATTTAGGACAATTCAAAACAGGAAAGAGCGTGGCTAAGGTGGTTTGTTTGGTTTAGCGAGGGGAGGTTATGAATGAGATGAGTGCATACAAAGGGGAGAGTTTACATTCCTCAACACGTATTTAACATGAACAGACTGGCTTCTACCGACAGGTTTGGAATGGAATACTTACAAGCGATGACTTGTTTAATACGGCAAAGTCGCGATACTAATATTATTATAACATAATTAAAATGTTACTCACTTATTTTTTGTTTATTTCTGAGTGAATAAATTTATGTTTGTCCAAGTTATTGTTAACGAATTATAAAATTACACAACAACAGCAACATAATTATTTCTTTTTTCAAAGTAGCAGAGTGGCGCAATTTTGTGACGTCTCCCTTGTTAAGACAACACAAAAGTCGGGAACTAGTTCAATTCTTTACCAGTTAATTAAACTAGCTGCCGTTGTTAGTAAAACATCCTTACCAACAAATTACAACACAATTATGACATAGGAAATTGACAAGGTTTGCACAAATTTATTCACTCATTTGGTGTTACCGAAAACATCTCTTTATTACTAATCAAATATTATGTTTGACTTTGTTTCTTTTTAAAGAAAATTTACTTTAGTAAATACTGCTTTTAATGCTTTGAAGATATTAAGTTTATTATTCCTTTTAACTCAAAAATTACTCATCTAGATGTTTGTTTTAAATACCTCGGATCCGGGTCTGAACTTTCTCAAAATAATTAATTTATCACAAACTTCAACCAAATTATTGGAAGAATAATATTGGTGGTAATCTACATTATTATCTTACATTTATCTATATATTGCTGTTACTACTACTACATTACAAAAATTACAAATCTGATAATTTCTTCTTTACATTATTAAAGTCTTTAGTGTTCTTTTGTTACTTCTCTTATTGAAACGAAAATTTACAAATGTTGTGTTTGGATATCACCTGAATTTAATATGAGGTTGTTGTTGGGTCCTTGGGTGTCATCTCCTGTCGTCTTCTAGGGTGGAGTTCGTGGTTCCTCTTGAAGCTACATCGGGTTGATTATATCTGCTCTCGACGATCGGTTTTTTTACTTGAAGTTCATACTGTTGTAGTTGGAGTTTTCTTCGTCCGGATTTTGTAGTTCACATTTTACACCTTAATTATAGTTCTTACTTTGCAGTACTAAAGTCTGGTAGTTACATATCTTACAACTTACAGTTTTATATTTTTAAAAGAGATGTGTTGGCTAATTTTTCCTTTCTGTATATTCTTCCTAACTCTACACACACTACATTTTTCAAAATAAAATCATCTTACACTGGATATTCGTTTAACGGCATACACTTACGTATATGTAGACAACACAAAACTCACATCTTTTCATGACGAAGTTCTACTGGCGAATGCGCGTATAGTTTAGGGGCGAGGACTCAGTAAGCTGGTGCGTATTTACGCACTAAGAAAATAGTTCGTACTTTATATATTATTAATTATTCATTAATTAGAATGTAAGTACTTTATGTTAACTTTATTACGACTTAGAGATTTCTTTATTTATATAGTCGCATTTTTAATAATTAAAGTAATTATTATTATTATTCTTTACTTAATACCTTTCTTGGCGTGTTGGTACTGGACAATTTCAAGTTGATTCAGGAATCTGGGTATAGGTAAGGGTGGATAATACTCTTACTTATTAAAAATTAAAAATTTTTATTTGTGCGATTTTCGATGTTTTTAAAATCGTCACAATCGTACAGCTTGTGAAATACACATTGATTACAAATTTTTAATTTTTGAAAGTACATCAGGTGGTGAGAAGGAAATGACGTGCCATGGCAAATTATTTGTATTCTACATTCTACAACCTGGATAATTTTTTTGACAGTGACTGCTTTCCCGTGGCGAGACAAAAGACCCATCTCGCAATCCGAAGGGCGAAGATGTCATTCCACAATACCCCTGTGGGTAAATTTTGGAGGCCCTCAACTCTGTTTACTTCTGAATACATAAGACTGAAATCTGAGAAACAAATCCGTAGAGACAGAGACGGGAAAATCAAAAGGTTACGAAAAAATCATATTATCTAAAATATTTTAAAATTATTTTAATCTCCACAGTCGTCGACAATACCATTACGAATTGTAGATCCTACGTTCGGTCGTTTCGACTTCAACCGAGTTAATATGTTGAAAGGCGTGATGGTCCTAGTTCTAGATTGTTCAGTCATTTTCAGCGACTGATTTAAAATTAACTACGAAAAGATTAGCTACGTTTCTGTTCGTATTCAAACAGAAGAATAATAAAGCCAACACTACCCGCGTAAAACGCTGTAGTGACAGTTAAAGCACATGGGATATAGGTGGCGCTTAAAACTGGAGAGAGGAAAGGAAGTCGTCCGTGTTTACCTCGGCGTCAATAATGAAACACGAAAACTTGTTTCTTAATAAGAAAATTTCATGGGAATGTGGTCTCGTATGTGTCCTAAATGCTTACCAAATAAAATAAAAAATAAATTAAGATTATCAGCACAGTGGTGCTGGCAACGGATACTGTATCACCTTGGACAGAAGGACGAACAAATTATATTTTTAAGACATCCGCTGAGAGCGGTTTCTTCCAATCAACAGAATATATAAAGCAGTCGACCTAAAAGTAGGCCTACATGCGAGAATAGATAAAAAAGTTCGTGCAATTTCCACCGCTACAAGAGTCCGATTAAAAACCGTTTTTATGCGATGATGGTACACATGTCAGTGACAATAGTCTAAACTTTTAACCCTATTTGATGCATAGTTCAGAATTCACAGCTAATTGAGTAAGTCGTCCGTCGGTGTTAGGCGATTTTTGTCATTCTACAAAGCAAGACTGAAGAACATGGATTAAATTTTGTGTAAATTTGAGATAAACTGCTCTGTCCTGGTTAACGTGTTCACAAGGCTTCTGGCAAGACTGTTCTGCGTCAACAAACGGCTTACAAGCTTCTAAGACTGCCGTAAATGAGTTGAAGATCGTGGTTGTCAGATGACGATTGTTTTTGTGTTCCACGAAATTTCATCGCCAGGCGCAAACAGGTAAAGAGTACTATTCGGGTACTTTACGCCATTTGCGCGAACCTATTCGTACAAAACGGCCAGATTTACGGAAGAATACTTCCCGAAAATTGCAGCCCGATAATGCGAATGGGCAGCCCGCACGTCACTGCTTGTTAAGAATTTTGACAGGTTAAGCAACGGAAAACGTCATAATGACGCCGTATCACCAGATGTGTCCCACCGCGATCTCTCCTCCTCCCAATAGTGACAATTTCCACGAAAGGCAACGTTTCGCAACCGTTAAAGACGTAAAACGAAAATCGCTAAGAGAGCTCAACGCTATACCAAAAATTGCATACCGGTAATTGAAATTTTTTTGAAGACTGAAAAAAACGGCTGGGCCTAATCGTGTTACATTCGTATGAGACTACTTTGAAGGGGGCAGAGTATAAGGGTCGATGAATGAAGGCATGATTTTTAAAATAAACCAGAATTGTATGAACTTTTTTACCAAACCTCGTATATTTGTAGAACTAGTCTATTAAACTACATCTTCCAGGCGTCTTTAATATAGAAGAATTAACTCAGATCTATCTACATATACAAGAATGACTTTCCGTAAGCAAATCCAAGGGATAAAATATCGTTAACCCATGAGGAAAACTATGTTACCGCGCAAACAATTCTCATTCAACTCGTTACTCTGGTGGATACAGAAATTGAACGCACCTAAGCAAAATTGCACATGTAATTCACTGTACACGTGCCACCCGCCCGCTTCTATATAACACTACTACTGTTCTTATAATTACATAACTTATCTAGGGTACGGGGGGGGATAAAGTAATATACACTTTACCTTATTATTATTCCCTACTGCAGAACGTGTGCCGGTGTAAAGTTTTATTATTAACACACGTTTTGTGCAACAATAACGGATTGTCTTCTTCCGTTGCTCTCGGGCTTACCTGAAACAACAAAGAAGTTATTACACTATGAAACTGTATACTCATTATGGTAATACATTTGCTATTTATGGAAGAGATAGACAAAAAGTGTTATGCACAAACAATTCACGAAGTATATCTGATCTTCAAAGGCGTAAAATCTATGAAGGAGCATTTACACCGATGATGAGGAATCGCATATAAATCTAACGAAATGTAATTAGCAGCTGCTACCGTGACAGGGGGATGATGAGACTCTTCCCATTTGCCTCAGGACAAATGAGAACTTTAGGCTACTTCCTATAGAGTTTTATAAATACGTTTTTAGGGTTTACTTTCTTTATACCTACAGAGACCTCAATGTAGAATATGTCAGCGACATAATAACAAAATATGTAGACAAACTTGATCAGAGGATTCAGATCCACGATAACCTAATAATGCGACACGTGGTGAAAGAAGCTCCACACGTCCTGAGGTGACTCAAAAGACAGAAGCCACATGATCTTGGTATCGCAGTAGAAATCAATTAATATGTATAGATCCATAAAACTTTGACTTCCCCTGCAGTTTTCCCCTTTTTCTACAACCTCTTTCACCTCATCCTTCTTCTCCTTCTTTAATATAGGCTTAATCGTCTGTTCTTCTCTTCACGCATCAAGAGGATCATTAGATCGTTACAGATCGATTCAAATTCGCCCATCCATCTCTTCTGTGGGCAGCCAGGATTCCGTTTTCCTAACGGTCTGTGAACCTCGCACTATTTTTATTACTCCATCGTCGCTTGCCCTATCAACACGGTCATTCTATTCTCATTTCCCCTTCTGACAAATTTGACTACATCTCTATTTGACGCTGCCGTCTTAAGCCAGTATTTCGTATTCTATGATGTATCGTTTTTCTCTATCATCAATGTAATTAACCCTAGGTGCCTCAATAAAATTCGTAAAAAAAAAAAATACTTAGAAAATATACCTCGTACGTCGACTAATACTAGATGTAAAAGCCGTACATAGTAAAACAGGAGAACATCAATTGAAATGTTACGCACACGTCAAAAGGATAGGAAAAAACGAAGTTTGTGAGTGTATGGAACAAAAAGAGATTGAAAAAAAGATCACACGAGGCAGATCAAGAAAAACGCGGCAAGAGGAGATGAGGAGACAAAAGACAGAGAAAAGCCGTGAAATAGCTATTGAATAGGCGTGGTACCCTAAACCACGGGTCTCCAAACTTTTTTACTTGAGGGCCGAATTGAAAAATCTTGGAAGTCACGCGGGCCAGTAACACACGCACACGCACACACGCGCGCGCACACAGTAAACTTCTTTTTTTTTCAGTTTACGAAATAATAAAGTCAATAAAAAAGGTATTAAAATAAAAATTAAGCAGACTTGTCCAAACAAAACAAATTCATTTATTCAAAATAATGTAAATAAATGTAAGGAAAAATAACATTCAAAGATATTTCTTATGTATTACTTTTTGGCGTTCTTATGTACGTACGGGATGTGTGGAGTTGCTTCTGACATATACTGTCTGTCCATTTTGGGTCAAATGTTGAGGCTCCTATCATTAGAACGGATTTCAAGTGTTCGTCTGACAAGTTAGCCCTGTACTTTGATTTTATACTTATTTCTTGTATTTAAAAAATTCACGCAGCATCGGCCGGGTTGCCGCGGGCCGTAGTTTGGAGACCCCTCCCCTAAACTATATGAATTGGAAACATAGACCGACTCGCCACAATTCAACTCCTGCCCAAGCCTTACACTGGTAATGGAGACAAATATAAGAAATAAGAAAATATACGCCAAAATCAAAGCATAGTAAAGCAAAGCACGAAGTGGAGACGATACTACGACTTGCTTAATTAAACTGACCTCCCAATTTACAACACATCGTATTGAAGAAACAAATTGCCGACGTTCTCGATTCTTATTCTGCAAAAAAGAATAAATACAAAATAAATAAAATAAGCAACAAACAACGCCAGTGACTGTCACGGATATTCGATATTTATTCATAGTCTCAACGGTCTTAAAAAAAAGTTGTGCGTTACAGTTTCAAGTTTCAATCTCTTTCTGCGAAACAACCGACCGGAGCTCATCGCCGCTCGATCCTCCCGGTCGTGTGACTTCGCAACAACGAAAACAACTTATTTATATACCAGAGCATTAATAATAATAATATTAAAAAAAAATCTGAACGATGTTTACGTCCTTTATATACGATGACATTAATCATTCTGTTTTGACAGTTCTCTGCAGAATCCCAGTGCTAGAGTAATAATATTTTATCCCGTCTTTTCTTTTGCCCGCGTTTTCCTCCTCCTCTTCTCCAGCAAAAAACGAATCTTTCTACTTTCAAAATGTAATAATTACTTCCTGATATCAACAAACATCCACTGTCTGTCTATCTGTCCCCCTACTTCTCTCTCACTCCCTCTCAAAGAAGATAAATTCACGATTCAAAATAAATAAGATATACTGTTACAGACACACTCACTATATCGCCTTATTACATATTCTTAGGTTCTCCGATACTCATGCACCGTACCTCTCTTGACTTTTGATTCGTCCTGATGACAGGATCGGTGGCTCCTTCAATTGCTACCCCCAGCTTTTCTAGGACATACTCTTCTTATATCTCCTCCTAATGTTCCCCAGTCAAACACTGGTTGGGAACAGGATAACGTCACGAAACACAGAAAACTACACACGGTGTAAACGACAATATTACGACACACAGCAGAGAAAACATAATGTGATCGTGATCACAGTGAAAATAAAATATCGTCCGGTATTTACTGCCTGTCACTCATCTATACTAAATCAAAAAATTTGAAAGCAACAAATAGTAAATCACACTAATAATACATAATAGTCCTTAAATTAGTAGTGACCGTCGATCAATAAATGTTTACCTGGAAATGTTTAGATGGAAGGTTTAGATAGAATCGGTCCATAAATATAACACAATTTGACCAATATGTTACATTTATTGACCGATCCTCGTTAAACCTTCCATCGCTAAATAAGTATAGTAGAAAGCTAACTGAAATGGTATGCACGAAAAAAGAATGGAGAAAACAAGTCGGTGAATGTACGAAGCAAGTGGAGGATGGAGCGTTTTCAAATTTAAGGACGCTTTTAATTTGACTAAAAGCATATTTAAAATAGCATAAAATCTTCACCCTTTTGTTTTGGTTTATCGAGTGTTAAGACAGTAGCCCGTCGTTGAATATCTTCCGCCGTATATGCGATAATGCGTGTTCAACAGCCGTCTTCAAACTTCCGTTGGGATATGTGGCTACTTATAACATTATAGGCCTACTGTATTTAGGGTGTTCATTCTGTAGCAGTATAATCCCACCACGTGGTAGGCAGTATCACCATCTGTGAAACGGTGAGGTCTTCATCTCCAGTAGATCTTATTGAAGCAGTTTCACTATTTTCCACAACATCTGACAGAACCGGAACTGTCCTCAAACGCACCGTCTCATTTTCATTCTACCCTCTCAGAATAATTTCGATAGTATTACAATAATTTCTCCATTTAACAAATGTGTTGACGACAACCGGGAGCTTTAACCGCTCGTCACAACGTACACAAAACTTATGTACTATTGCAAAACACGATAGTTAATATTGCAACACACGATTGGACAATTGATTACTTTTTTCTAATCCAGTCGTTAAGAAAACAAATTCCAAGCCTCTGTCTGTAGAGCCTTTACTGTCCTAAACAAAATCATGAACAGGTAAACTCAGAACACATTCCGAGTCCCTGCGCCCGTTTAATCTAAAACCGACCGTAGTTCTCACTTTGTGCACCACGTACAAATCTAATGGCTCTACCTGACTTCATCGGCGCGGATAGCGAATGGCGGTCTAGTAGAGTCATGTTAGGATACTTCGCCCCAACTGAGTAGAAGAAAATTAGCACAGACAAAGCGCCGAATGCTAACCTGTATTCATGTTATCACGCGGGTTTCCCGCAAGACGATTCTGTTTTCCAACATATACTGATATTTGTGATGTAGGCCTACATCCAATTAATGATTTACCACATTTATGTGCAGAATTTGAAGGTAGAATTCTGCGATCTTGAGCGAGCCTATAATTAATATCTGTCCAACAGCTATCCAAAAGCTAAACACTTTGCTCTGGTCATCATGTTTTAGATTGAATGTTAAAATTTTACATAGAACAATAATGCAGCCATTACAGCATATGCATCCGAGGGTCGGCAGGTGACAAAAAGGAATGAAGAAAAATTAGCAACAGTTGAAATAGATTGAGAATACCTTGTCGGATATCCCGGGTGCATCGTGTAAGAAATTAAGTAATAACGGAGCGAGAAAGTGTTAAAGAAAATATTAATGGGGTAAGTTGAAGAACGGACACGCACAGCGAATACGCAACGAGATATGTCCGAGAAGGATACTAGCAGAACACCATATGTTTATTCGCAGGAAAAAGGTAGTCCACAAACAACCTGGAGACAGGATATGAGGAACAGGAGTTTACAGGAGACGGACTGCGGAAAACAAATCACTAGCGGTTGAGATGCAGGTGCGACGAATGTCGTAGGTTCCCCGCTATATATACCGCGCGCGCACGCGTGCGTGTCATTATTATTTATCATATATATATATATATATATATATATATATATATATATAATATCATATGTATATCATACATATGTATATATGATTCATATATGTGTAACACACACACACACACACACACACACACACACACACACACACACACACACACACACACACACACACACACACACACACACACACACACACACACACACAGATTCATCATTATTTTTGTAACTCTTAAATATTTCTTGCAGCTTTCTAAAGCGTAAGTATTCTTCAATATTAACTACTTCTGCAAGTAAAATTATTATTGTATTTTCTCCTGACGCACTATAAATATAATCTTTAATGGAGAAAGTTGTGTTAGTGGTTAAAATCACAAGCAGACTGATCACTGTTGCACACCACTATATAAAAATTATTCCGATTAGCGCTTTCAAGCTTCACAGCTCATCGTCAGATCGGATAAATGTAAATCTTTACAGACATCGTTCTTATGTAAATCTTAATAAAGGTCGTTCTTAATATATATGTATTATTCGCTATAATGGGAAAACCGTTACTGTTTCGCCCAGATAATGACAGAATAATTCCTTGCCTTCATAGTACATTACACCTAAATTAAACTGATGACAACATTAAATCTGAAATCGCCGACAAAAATGGAAAACTGATCACAATATAGTGACGAATGTACAACATATACATGGACTGTGTGACCCGAGAAATACAAAGTGAAGATCGGAAAGGTCACACACAAAAAAACCCCGAGAGAAATATATTTTGAAGCCTAACGGTTTCGTTAAAATTTCTTAAAAATCATTACAGTCCGAAGTTCTTCGCTGTACGAAAATTTTTTGCTTCGTATTTTCCCTAACAAGAACGGAACCAAGCAGCAGCAGACAGAGTGCGCTCCCTAACTTAATACCATGGCTGTGCTTGTGTTTGCTTTATTGTTTTTGGCAACGTTCCTTCTTACCGTACGTACTACACTGTATGGTTTCAATTACGAGACTCGTGTCCGGTCCAAGTACACACAGCACTCCCACCATTAAGGATTAACAGCAAGCACTCCCTCTTCTCTCTTAATAACGAATCCAATTATCCTACACTCGCAATTTACCGACTATCGACCTTATGTTTTGCCCAACAAAAAGCTCTCCATGCGGTCGCCAGTCTCATACGAAATTCATCGTGCAATACTTCCCAAACGTATCTTTAATATAATTAAACGTGTACTTAAGAAATTTATAGTCCACTTTGTATTCCATAAAGGTAAGGTCCTGCATGTATATTATACCTTAACATCACTTTGTCAGGAGAAAATACAATAACATTTTTACATCCAGAAGCAGTTAATACTGAAGAAGATTTACACTACACACACACACAAAATTTATTAAAATAATGGCCGTCAGAAAGTGTAATTACAAGTATTACACGAGAAGCTGATCGGCATACCTAATTCTCGCAAACCAAAATGCACACAAAAAGAATTTTGACGAAACCGAAACATCGAAGCATGATAATGTTTTTATGCTTTTGAAACGTATAATGTGCATAAACTGCAGACTCTCCTGTTCAGCGATGTTCTATGTTGATATTGACTATATAACAAACAATATCATGTTAAAACGAGAGAGACCGAAGATTTCTAGACTGTGGGGAATCGAAAGTGTGGAAAAAATATAGTGTTAACATCACCTGGAGCGTTACATTTTTCGATGACATTACACATTTTGCATCACGCATTTTGTGGAATGACCCCCAGCCTAAAAACATTATCCTGTTAATAACCGATTTTTCAGGCTTTATTTTAATAAAAATTATGTGATGAACGGTAATATATGCTAGTTAGTTTATTTTCAACAGTAAATGTTAATGTTACACTACTTGAATGCCTTACAATTACTTAGTCTACTCAACTTTACATTGGTACAAACCTACAGGCTTACCAATCTACTGCAAACCTTCCAAATTTTATAGCCTTATTTTAATAACTGTTAAAATAAGTTAAATTCCCTAGTCTATTAAATATAATAAAAAACGGTCCCGAAACGTCAGAAAACAGTACACAAAGCGAGAAGAGAGGTGGAAAGAGAGTGTGAGAGAGAGGGGGTCGGTAAACAGAGATAGACTGCGAAAAGAAACACACAGCTTAGAGAATCAATTCCATGGATCTTACAAAAAAAAAACTTGTGTCGGAAATGAAGAAAGACGACGCAGCGAAATATTTCATTGGGCAGAGAATTTTTTCCTTTCACTTTTCAACTCACGTTTAAACACAAACAAGCGACACAACAGCGTGTCTGCCTACAACACGAGCGCGCTCACTCACACGAAATAATTCCGAAACGCAATGTCGTTTTTATTACGAAATAAAACAAATTTCCGAAGCAAATCTTGCTCTCGTTTTCTGATAACACAACAAATGTAAAAGTAGGCCTGCCAACAGTGACGTGAAAAACTTACACTTATCGAGTGCTGTGAAAGGCGTTGTGAAAACTGTTAAAGACCAATACCACAGAAAAAGCACGTATCTCTAGAGGTAGGGGAGGTGGTGGTGAAAATGTTACAGATGCACAAATTTGGGGAAATAATCATGGAAAATTCGAAAAAATGTCTAATGTTCTTTATCATCTGCGCCACATGATTCGTCCTATATTTCTTGAAGATAACGTTTTGAAAATCCCTCTGGTACAGGAGACCCACACTGCCGGGTAGCTAGGTAAGACACTTTGTGGAGCTGCATCATGGCACAGGAATAAAACAGATTTCTGAGAGATTCCACTTCTATGTAGATTGTTTTCATCGTAAGTTGGAGACGTCTAATTCCTCTTAGCAGGATCCTTCCGACTTCTGGATTAAAGAGTCAACAAAACCTCTGGTGCTCCTTTCACCTGCCTGTACCCTAAAGGCAGGAGGCTTCACCCGGAGACCGATGAATCTTTTTCTTCAACGAGATTGTTACGTCCCCCTCTCTCTCCTACTTTCACATTCACGTGTCATGTGACTGCTAGCGTAGATTGATATAGCGGAGTTTAATAACAGACAGACTTCACTTGGATTTTTGTGTTAAATATTAATCTAAGTGTACGCAATACTGAAAGGTAACTTATTAATGCTATTCCTCTAAATGTTCATGTCAACCTGTTGTACAAATTTCTGCAACCGCTCGATTTATATAGGCCTACTCGCACAAACTGTCAAAACTCTACCAGTCCAGATGTTCAACCATATTTTTCTTATATTTCTACGTATGTTAAAAGATATTCAGCCCTTCCCGAAAGCCCCTATTTTTCACTCAATCCACTCATCCTTTAAGACCCCTGAAGATGGAATCTCGACTCCATAGGCAGTATATGATTTCTTGCAATATCCTTATGTACTTATTTATTACACCGCATGTACGACAGTACATAACCAATTTATAAAAAAACATCTGTATTAAAATCAAAGGAATGGTCGCACCCATGAAAAGAAAAATCAATTATATCTGTTCGATTGTCTTTTAGTTCTGAGCACAGCCTTCGTAAAAATCACCAAGGTTTTCCTTGTGTGTTCATAAACACGAGTATTTAATTTGTTCGTAGTTCGTATTTGACATCCTCCGCGTAGCTTCTGCAGTTAGCAGATGGTCAAAATACAATGAATTGATTATTCAAATTAATATCCGGGCTGTAAGACCGTGGTCTACACACACCACATTCCTGATTCACATGCTGATCTATGTTATAATTAAACGTTTCGGCCTCATCTCTGGAGGCCACCTTCAGTGAATGTTTTTTTTTCTGAAACAACTGACACTACTGTGGTTTACTCACGCACATCTTGTCGCCCGTTTCAGAAAACCGTTCACTGAAGATGCCCTCCATAGGTGAAGCCGAAACGTATGATTATAACAGCGATCGGCGTGAGAATTATAGTAGACCACGGCCTTACACCCCCTATACTAATTTGAATAATTATGACGCCGACCGTGAAAACATATAAAACCGATTAGACAATAAATTGATCAACTTATCCCTCAGTGATCACTCTTTAACTCTTAACGCCATATGAGAAGTAGACGTAGTTTTATTTGTACGCACGAATTCCGAAAATATCCTCTTTCAAAAGATTTCGCCAAAGTACACAAGAACGTGTTACAGAAAAGTGGGTAAAATTTCGGAAAGTATCCACGATCCTCTGATGCGTCTATTTTAAATGTAATGGTAGTATAATGAAAGGCGATGATGGTCGTGTAATAAAGCATCGTGCCTCAATTGTAAAGTCAAGCGTTGGACACAAAACCTGGATGGATAACCAAATGACGGGACCTCTGCACTCGAATGAGAAGGCAATGGGAAAAATTTCGACGTTTTTCGTGTGTGTATTTTACATAGGAATATTTACCTATAAACAAAAAAAAAAAACAATCGTGCAGTTAATGGTTCGTCGTTGATTGTATTTTAGAGTAAATTTTGCCAAATCGAAATTTTAAAAATTAATATCTGTCATATACTGTGACTACGTAACAGCAGAATAATATTAGAAATTTTAATTTTAATTACTTTTAATTTTCTAAAATTTTGAAGTGTTCTTTACTTTACCCCCCCCCCCCCCACATACACGCGTTTGCCTACAGAACAAAGCACTTTTAATTTCAGGTTTTCATGGAAACCGCAAACAGGCAAAATATCGTCTTCAGCCCTTTTTTCTCCATATGGTAATGTAATTAGTTTGTATTTTAGTACTTTTATATTTTACTTTTCAATACAAAAGAATATTTTAGGTTTATTCTTGTAAATTTTATATGTTTTAAAATACCGTTTTATACAGGGAAAATATTAAATTATTTAAAACTCTACAAAACAAAGCAGTCTATGAAAAAAGTAACAATACTTAATGCCGTTGCTTAGTTTAATGTACATGAAAAAACGCTGCGTACGCAGACTTGTGTGCAAGTGGTGGTTATTGTGTAATGACGCGGACAGCTGGCTGGCTATACATATACGCTAACGTATAGATAGACGGATAGACAGAGAAGAGAGCGAGAAGCGAGTATGACTACGTCGTCGTTGTCTAGGTGCATGGATTGAAACTGTTTCAACGCCCAGCAACAACAAGGCATGCATGACCTTAAACAGTCCAAGGGCACCACGCACCACCGTAGTAATACTGCTGCTGCTGCCTCTGCCTCTCTCATGGCTGGATGATTCTTACACATGGGAGGGGCACACACCTTGTATTATTACTATTATTATTATTATTAGTATTATTATGTATTCAAATTGTGTTTGTTTTCAGGCTTTAAACACACAAAATGTTTGGCTCTGTTCGACTATTATACACGGATCGCTAAACGTGCGGACGGTGTAATTTTGTGTGTTTATGTTAATACAGTTGTCCCATGCAATTGTTTTGTCGGGATCCAACAACAAACAATTATTACTCTCTCTCTCTCTCTCTCTCTCTCTCTCTCTCTCTCTCTCTCTCTCTCTCTCTCTCTCTCTCTCTCTCTCTCTCTGTGTGTGTGTGTGTGTGTGTGTGTGTGTGTGTGTGTGTGTGTGTGTGTGTGTGTGTGTGTGTGTGTGTGTGTGTGTGTGTGTGTGTGTGTGTGTTACGGATAATTATTATGATTTCGTTTTACGAGTCTGGAGATGGTTTTTGAGGTACGCAGAGGAACAAGAATATCTGCAGTGCCCAATCCCGCCCGCTGACGTGACCCGGGGGGTCAAACGCTCCAAACTGTGGCCAATGAATACTTGATTCACCTCGAAACCTCGCCTGCATACGAGAAATTATCTAAACGCTCAAACAATTTTTGTTTACATGAAAAAGTATGCCTTTTTTTAAATCAATGTATTGTCTCCTTCAAAGTAATTTCGGCAGGCATAACTGATTTTAGGTCTTCAAAACGTTTCTGGGAATTTTTGGTATATTTTCAAGATCGCTCAGGCATTTTTGTTTTTTATGTCTCAACAGTTGCGAACATTGTCACGCACTATTTTTTTGTTAATCCTTGGACAGAAGAAAACGTCGCATGGGGATATATCTCGCAAGCAAATACGGCGGTTGCGATTTTGTTTTTGACTAGAACCCCTTGAACAAGCAATTTTGTATTATGTCTGCGAACGTCCTTTCAGTTTTTTTTTTTTACTTTTTGTTAATTATTTGGAAGAGGAAAAGATTGTGCAGTGATGAATCAGATGAACACGGTGGTTGCGCATCATTACGATATTTTTTGTCAAAGAATCTTGAACAAGGAAAGAAGTTGTGACACTGCATTATCGGGTCACAATTTCTATAAATTGCATCCAAAACTGCAATTCTATAAAGTGAGACTTTCGTACAAATTGTAAACCGCTCGTTCTTCCGTAGCAGACTCGTTAAAAGCCTTCTGCAAAATACTTTTATCACGTGAGGACAGTTTATGTCAGCGTCATCTCACAACACAGCATAGGCATGGTGCTGCCTGTTCCGCCTTCAACTATCCTCCAGCCACGTCTTCCTGGGTCTACCCACACACCAGTGTCCTATAGGTCTGTACTTCCAGACTTCTTTGGCCAGTCTGGAATCGTGACACTCTTTCTAAGTGTTCTTTTCACCGTTGTTTGTAATCTTTTAACTTGTCATTCGAGTTAAAAACTTGTAATTCTTCTCTTGTGACTTCATTCTTTATACGGTCAAGTTTACAACACCTCTTAAGAATGCCATTTCCGAGGCATGTATTTAACTTTCTTGTACACCGAAACACGACTTACTCAACTGGCCCTCAAATCTAAGCTACCACAATTTGTTCAGATAGATACTCTACATATCTCTACATCACTTGTATTTACGCATTTTCGTCCCAGAAAAGTACTGAATCACACACTCAGCTCGGCAAATAAAAACTTCAAGAACGTTTTTCTGATCAAATGTTGTGTCATCCAACTAGCGAAAAGTACACGACCTTAATTTCTACGATTTCTATCCGGTTGTCTGTCCCATGTTATCTTCTTAAACATTACATCATTACTGTCACACGCTTAAGACCATTATATCATCCCGGATCTAGACTAAAAAATGACTTGGACTTGAAAGAACTGGCAGAGAGTGAAGGTACTAACAGAAAAAAAGTACTGCCGATAGTACGAAGAGAAGAGACGATTTTGTAAACGAATGCTTCTTCCCCTTCTCTCACACTTTAACCGCTACGCGTTAACTAATACTTGTTTGTTTTGCGTACTGCTAATAATCCCAAATAATAAATACGATTCGTACTATAAGAAGTGAGCCATCGCGCCTGTAAAAGCGTAGCCTATAACAAGAAGTCGATACACAGTGCCGTCAATCTAATTAGACCCATACTGCTTACAGTTTACTTTATTTGTTAGCTGTGTAACGGTGTACGAAATGCGTGTAACCGAAATGTTTCGTGTAACGATTGCAAAGTTGCACTACCTTAGCTATGCTGTTTGTGATTCTAACATACGATCATACATACGTTTTTTTCTGGACGGTTATCAATAAAATCTCATGTAATGTTCCTTGCTTGATATTTAAACAATAGGCCTACTGGTACAGGTTTATTAAAAATGATCCACTCGTAGATCTTGAAGCAGTGATTTCATTTTTTAAAAATTGTTTATTGCGGGCATTACAGTTTTTGCTTTCATCTTCCATCTGCTGATTACATCATTTTCTGTTCCACTGAATATGTACATCATTTACATGATTTTCATCATTTATTCAGCCACTGAATGTATCTTTTAGCATAAATTCTTTCTGTAGACGAATATCAACATTTAACACAGTGAATTGTATTTCTATCAGCTTTCTGAGGGAATAGACATCTATTACCAGATGATTATCTTATCCATTCACTCATTTCTTGTAATTGTTTACTGAATCTATGTCCTTTAACGTTCTTATTATGACTGCAGTGACGTAACTAGGAGCTGCTCCTGGGGGGAATGACACGAGGTTCTGGGGGGGGGGGGACTAGCATGAAGGTTGGACTCCCCATTTTCCTCAGGACAAATAAGGTATTCAAGATTCTTCCCACACAATTATTTATAAACCTTATTTTAACACACGCACCCGTCTAAGAAATAAGCTTACATTAAGTGACTATAGAATTTCACTATAATTTATACAGTTCTGGCAGAACTGGACTGATCCCTTGATCCCCCCCGTCCTAGTTACGACACTGTACTACTGTGTATAGCCTACACATTATTACAAAGGAGCGAAAAACGATAAACCTGCAGACATCAGTCGAAGGTACAAAAGTAATACGTAATTCTAGCTTTTACGTAAACCCTGATATTTACCTGCAGGCGTTGGTAAAAGTCCGAAAGGTATATACTTTGGATATCTGCCATGACACAAGGGTAAATCTCCGATTAAAACTAAAAGTTTACAACGGTTTAACGTTCTTTTACAGTGCCATACATTAATAAGTTACAACGCCTCCACAGTCGTTCTCCGGCGATTTGTTTTCTGAACAAGACGTATTCAGACCTACCACAGCACTAATCTCTTCACCGTGCAAAGTGGCATCTTTATGCTCCTTAGCTTTGAATCTATCAATTATCGTGGCCACCTCCTTCATCTCGCCTAGACAAACGTCCCGCTTTTATTCCTACGTTCTTTTTATTTTTTCAATCTGTTCTAAACTTGTTGCGAACGGGCATAACGAATAACAGTCGTTACGTATCCATATCGTCTAAATCAAATACAAAATGTATTATTATTCTATTTCAAGGCTTTCACGGACGACGCCAAAATGGTTGGAAATAAAATCCGGGCTATTGGGGCGTGGTCCACTAAAGTTGTTATTTTCAGACGTTTCGGCCTCACATCTGGAAGCTGTCTTCAGTGAATAAAACGATTCTACACAACTGACACGATATTCGTCAGTAACTACAGTGCTGTGGCGAAGAAATTTATCGTGCCAGTTGTGTAGAATTGTTTTATGCATTGAAGATTGTATCCAGAGGTGAGACCAAAACGTCTGAAAATAACAACTTTGAAAACAACAACTTTAGTGGACCACGGCCCAATAGCCCGAATTTTATTTTCATCAATGTTTATTATTATTATTTAATTATATAATTACCTTATTATCCACTTTAGTGATACAAAGTTTCGTCAGTTATGACGCGTTTCGGGACTAAGTCCCATCCTCAGATAACACTTAATTCAATAAACTAATACATTAAAAATCGCAACCATGATACTGGTCAAGTCAATTAAATAAAATAAAATTACAAATCGCATGTGATATGTTTTACTAACTACGGCCGGAGCTCCCGCATGCGTTCACCCACAACCGCGATCGTCACGCGACTGGTCAAAGATGAATCCAAACCGATGGCAGTGTCGAACAAGTAGTTTGATGCAAAATTTATCTGGTCATTTAGTAAACTGTTTTTAGTGGTACTATTTTTTATAGCTTTATAAATTTCAAATTATTATTATTGTTATTACTGCGTTCGATGAACAACTTTTTCCATGAAATGTACGGTTTTCTTACATCTCCTCCATGGTCTCGTGGCTGGCGGTATTCAAGCCAGCGTCGTTGCTAGATCAAATCGGAGAGCCGCGATATGCACCGTGTTCTGGGAGAGCAGGCCACAATTACGACTCCTCGTCAGTTTCCCACCGTCTTCGCTGTGAAAAGGACGTCTATAACAAACCTACATTAGGTTGCCGTAGTAGGATATTTTTAATTTTTCCCCGAGTTTTTTTTTTTTTTGCGTATGAACCACTGTGGACTACGTTTGGTTCAACTGGTTCCTCCCGTCTTCTCCTCTCCCACATTCCCTTCATTCTTGAACGATGTCTCTCCCTCCTTTCGTCAGTCCAGATGGCACCTGTCTTCTTCTTGGGTTTTCACTGAAACCTTGGGCATTCTTTACTTTCTTTTTGAGTGGCAAGCATTCTTCAATGACTTTTTGAGTAATCTGGAGTTCTTCTATGTCTTTTTCTGTTTCTTTGAACCATGTATTGGACATTTTGAGCTTTCTCAAATAGTTAAAAAGCTTCCCTGTTAGTCTGTCAGGATTCATTCTTTGAACATGTCCGTAGAAAGTAATTCTTCTTTTCCTAATTACGTCTGTGATTTTCTCAACACGTGTGTACAGCTCATTATTGTAGCGTCTTCTGTACTGTTCTCCATCTTTTATTGATCCCAAGATTTTTCTTAATATTTTCCTTTCTGTGATTTCCAGTTCTTCCATAATCATTTTCTTGTTCACAGGCAGACATTCAGCTGCATAAAGTGCTTCCGGGCGAATTACTGTTGAATAATGTCCAAGTTTGGCATCAATGGACATTGATTTCTTGTTGTATGTGTGTCCTTGGTTAAATGGTAAGCAACTTTCATCTTATTAACTCGTGCTTTAATTCCCCGAACTTTTACCGTTTTTCCAAATTTCGGTATCCAATACATATAACTTCAATATATTAGACACACGCCTATTATACTTAATCACAGCAACCGTTTAACCTTGGTGAAATTCTTGGAACGATATCGTTCTGAAGCGTCGCGAACAGCAGACGTACAGTTTATTTATGCAACGTTTATTGCATCTCTTTATCACTGAGTGATAATCTAATAAATTTCATTCTTATTTTCGATAAAGAACGTCGTCTTTGTTGAATCTCTTCGTCTCAACAAACTTCATTCCATTTTTATTTTTTTATGATTCTGCAAAAGCTATATTTCAGTTTTTCCCACTATCCCTGTATCTGTCACGCGGAATTGACACTGACCTCTGTGGCGACCCGGAGGCTTCCGTGGAATTCAAACTGATAGCGAACAAATTATTGCTACAGACCTCACACATATTTAAATGCGAACTAATTAGACGGTTATATTATATCTACTGCTAAGGATGTTATTAATCTTCTTCTTGTCTCGTAATGCACGCGTTCCGTCATTATCCGGCGCAGTCTGAGCTGACGGTTTCAAAATAATTACTTTGGAAAATGTCAGCACAAGCTGTGTTGGCAGCATAGACTTTATAATAACAAACAGACAATACTAACGCTGATTCAGAGATAAGTTTATTCATTTGCGATCGGGTTCGGGCAGAAATCGGGTTCTACACCCTGAGTGGCCTCGATTCCAATAATATTGTTCTATCTTTTGAATAACTTTCTCACGCATGCGTTTATTTACGTATTATAATAAAAATGCAACGCCAGAAGATCCAGTCAGTGTGGAAGTGGACCACCTTTGGAAAGATTAGCAACACAATTATATCTTACTAACTGCCTCTCTATCTGCCTAAGAATTTAATCAGCGACCGTTTCCTGCAATCACTTAAGGGTAACAATACAGAGAAGACTCGGTAGCATGGAGGAATGACAAGGAAAACAATTACATGGATACGCGACCGGACAAGTACAAACGATATCGTTCACCGAGGTTAAAAAAGCACGTACGCACGCCCAAATCTCACGACCGCCAGCCATGTATCAGAAAGTTTTTCTCCTTTCTTTAGCCGCAGGAAAAACCTGACGACATATATCAGTTGTACGATGCAAAAACCATGACTTGAACGAAGCAGGAAACATATCTCCCGGTCAAATGTCGTACTTTTTTTGTCCGTCGTATGCTACACAAGAGTTACGAAAATAACACTTCAATTATATCACCAAAGGCTTTTTTACCCACGCAACTCACAATCTCTATCACCACATAATAATTTACGATAACCATTGAACTCCATGACGACTTCCATTCTCCACATACGCGGTTTTCGTTTAAATGCCAAAGATGTTGGTCCATAAAACTACATAAATTCATTAATAACGCGCATTACTGACTACAGCAATGTCATAGTTCCATGAACATGATGAATGCTTATGGAAGCATTCATACCCCCCCTCAAGGAAAGGTATTTAAAATTAAAAGAAAATGTCATTGTAATAAGCGTTTTATTACAAATAACCTAAAGCTAAAAATAGTACAGTTTCCAAATAAACTCTCATTTGAAATTAAACAAAAAAATAAACAAAAAAAATCTAATGAAATTAATAGGCCTACGTGTAAGACAATATTTCAAAGCAAAGAACAAAACATCAATAAAGCGTATTGTAAAGAAGAAAAATGCAAAATATTGGTTTGATGAAGTCCTAGTTGCTTTGGCTTATATTTGGCACAGTAACTTCTTCCTCTGCGATGACGATAAAGAAAGGGCATCAATTATTTCTTCATTAGGAATCGACTGTAGTAAGTCTTCCTCTGAAGCTAGAACCGTGAGGTTCGAAAGCCATGCGCCCCGCCCATTGCAGACCTAGCCTGTTCAGGTCACTAACAAACCATGAACTTTTAAAAAGATACAATTTTTTTATTGCAACGTCGTTATAATTTTGTACACTTTCTCAAAAGTTTTTTGTGAACCCCTCTCTGTTGTGGACACCCCTGATGAAGGTAATTGTTATGACACACAGTCAAAGAGGCTGCAAAGTGGATATGTTATGAATATATGGATATGTTACGAGAGAGAGAGAAAGAGAGAGAGAGAGAGAGAGAGAGAGAGAGAGAGAGAGAGAGAGAGAGAGAGAGAGAGAGAGAGAGAGAGAGAGAGAGAGAGAATCCGAAAAGTGGTAAAGACACAGAGACTAAACGAGAGGCAACTATTACACAGCCCAGCTTTTTCCGCTGATTTTGGGTGTATTTGATATGCTGAATTTGAATTTGACATTAGTTTTAGCCTATGAGCTCTTGTTTGTAAAAAATCACAATAGCGTGATTTACGTTATCCCATTTAAATTAGGCCTAAGGTATAGGTGATAAATTTAAAATGAACAGCCCTATTTTAATTTCTAATTTAATTTATTGACTTGAAAACCCCCATAGTAACATATCATTATCCCTACAGTAGCTAAAATAACAATTAATATTCAAAATAATAAGATAAAAAGACAAGGAAAAGTTAATTTACACTCCGGAAGCTTATTTTTTGGGATATTCTTGAATGAACTTTGTTTGGACAGTCTCTTTGCAAGTTCCAGCAGTAATCTGCCATCATATGAGTATCCCATCTTCCTTTGTAGCGGTCCTCCATCGTTTTAATATCCTGGTGAAATCTCTCACCTTGTTCTTCACTGGTATCGCCTAGATTTTCAGGGAAACGGTCCAAGTGGCTGTGTAAGAAATGAACCTTTATGCTCATGTTACATCCAAGGTCTCTGAAATTGTTGAGCATACTGTTAACTAGTTCTTCATAGTTTTCAGCTTTGTGGTTGCCCAGAAAGTTTCTGACAACCAAGACAAATGACGTCCATGCTTTTCGCTCTGCCTCATTCATAGAATCTACGAAATGAGGATCATTTATGAACTGTCTGATTTGAGGGCCATCGAAAATTCCAGCTTTAAGTTTTCTGTACTTAGCCCAGGCATCGTTTGGCAAATGTATGCAAAGCACGGACTATCCTGATCAAGAGCCTTCACAAATTGTTTCATACGACCAAGCTTTATATGCAGTGGAGGCAAGATGATTTTGTTCCGTCCAACTAAGGGTTCATGAATAACATTTCTTTCCCCAACAATCATGTTCTCCCTCGTAGGCCACTCTCTTCTTACCCAGTGATATTGTTTTGCTCTGCAATCCCAAAGGCACAAGAACCACGGATATTTTGTGTACCCACCTTGCTGACCAAGGAGAAAGTTTACCATTTTTAAGTCCACACAAATTACCCACTCGTGTTCATGATACCTAACCTTATCCAAGACCAAAACTATGGTATCGTATTCTTCTTTCATTTTGGTTGAGTGAGCAATTGGTATTGATCCAATTTTGTTGCCATTGTGCAAAAGTACACACTTCAAACTCCGCTTAGAGCTATCAATAAAGAGACGACAATCATCTGGACAATATTTGGGAAGGCCCATTTTCATGAGGAGCCCTTTGACATCTTGACAAAATACAAGATCGTTTTCTTGAGAAAAAAAGGGTAACAAATCTTTTTCTCTTGTACGGTAGAATGTAATTTTTGTTCCATGATCAAGTAGAAAGTAGATTCTTGTCACTCAACCTGGACGCAAGTACTTCAGAAGCTTGTTTTGAGAGGTTGATATCTCTGATAAGGTCACTTAACTCGCTTTGGTTAAAACGTTGAGGAATTGATGATTTTCCCTCATAATCACTACCGTTACCTTGATCTATATCACAACGAGCATCAGAAAAATTAAACTCGTCCTCCGAGAGCTCCGGTAGCTGATGAAACGTTGGAATTGGTACTTCATCTGAATGAGGAACAGGCCGTCTTGCAGAGGCTAAATCAGGATATGTCCACTTGCTGCGGTTATTTCGATTGATGCCATTAATATTTACAATACAAAAATAGCAGTCATCAATGTGATTTTTGGGTTCTCTCCAAACCATCGGCACACCGAATTTCAGACTCCTTCTTTTTCCGTTAGTCCACTGGCGGAGGTGTTCGGTACAAGTTTTACAAACAATGTGTGGAGCCCACAGTTTATCTTGGTCACCAAGCCTAACGCCAAAGTATCCATGGTACGCTCTTTTCACAAAATCAGAAATAGTTTTTCTATTTTCTTCCAATGTGTACTCACCACATACGTAGCAAAATATATCAGGATGATTAACACAGCTCCTTAGACTGGAATACATTTCTTTCTTTTCAATATAACTACAAAAACAGAACTTAGAGGTTATGTTGGATGCAAACACAAGGTTATATAAACAAATATGGCGTCTTAATAAAGCCTGCAGTCAGCTGATTGTTGTACACAGAAGAAGAAGGGAAAATAACGGGGAACTAACACATGTATAAACCTTCACTTAACCACAACTCAACAGACTTTATAGTGAAAGTGCTTATTAGTAAGTAACGCTGTATCTCAAAAAGTATAGCTGATACAGAAAAACGGTTTTTATATTTATAATCAGCACGACAAATATAGTTAAAATTAGCTATAAAATCTTAGGCACCAAGCAAAAAAAATTTGTTTGTTAACCTGTGTTATCATAGACACAATCTCCTTAACTTTACTTGGCTCCAGGAATTATTCCTTCCACTTTTAGCTTCTTACTCAGAGAGACACGTTACTAGACGCCATATGCAAAATGTTCTGTCTAACAATTACAAATAGGCAAATGGTGTCGGTTTCTCTACTTTCTCTTCCGTTCTAATCAAACTGACGCGGCGGCACTTCATAACCCTCTATTCCTAAAGATTTCTACTTTTAGAAGTCTGACACATTGAACGAATGAACTCCACTCGCTGCTGTTGTGCGGCGATACCAGGGGCAACACTCGACGTTTGTACATCATCGTATTCATGCTGTTATTGACCCGTGTATGCGTTTCAGTAACGTATTTCCGTTGCTAATGCGGAAGCACTTTATTGTAGAAGTGTGCTTCACCGACTACAAGTTTGCCCGGCCGGTTATCGACATTCGAGCGCTTTCTCGGCATTCAGATACACGATACTTCCTATACACATCAAGTGCTTCACATTTTTCACACAGATTCGTTCTGAGTAATATTATTTTTGCTATTCCGTTCTCGTCCATTCAGTATTCTTTAATTCAGGCTGAGTGGAGTGAGCTATAGAATTAAAAGAATAAAATAAAATTAATAAATAACAATCGATGTTTAAGAAAAGTTTCAGAAATTATTAGCGCTACATAGCCTAGTTTTTTTTTGTAAGATAAAAAGGCGTCATTACTTTTTCCCATATATATTTGCCTACTTTGCCTGCATACTATATGTAAACTCGCATGCACGCACACATGCACACAAACACGCACACGCGCCCGCACACTAAAGTTCTGCTTGACCTAAGAGTGGAAACGGAAATCACCTTATTGTAGTTCATAGACTGAAAATACGGTAAGATGTGCCTGGATTTTAATGTAAATTGAAAGTAATTACTCACTATGGAAGATGTTAATGTTGAGACTCAGCTGAGATCCGACGTCTGCAAGTCTCTTAACGATTTAACGATTCAGCTTGTGCTGCTTCATCATTTTTATTTATGTTATCAGCTAGATGTCCACTTGTATCCTGCATTTCTCTTCTCTTCTTCTTCTATCAGGGGCCAGGCGAATCACCTGTTCCGGTCCCAAACGGTTACATCCACACCTGTCCGTAACCAATATTTCCACCCGATTTGTTCCTTTGTGGCTTTTGAGCAGGATAAATGTCCTCTATGGTCGTCACCTGCGTCCTGTAGAGTAAGACCAGTGGTAGGAGTGCTACCTTTGAGCCTCTGGTTCTGCTCTCGGTTTCTTTCGGAGTCCCGCCTGCTGGGTTCTTCTTCTCTAGTGCCGTTGGGAAACCTTTCTCTTCCGCCTCTAGGACCGTTGACCTATTGACACTTTTGACCCTGCGCGAGCCTTTACCGGGTAGTACGAAAGGAAAACAAGAATTACGTAGTAACAACGCTGAAGTATGAAAACAATGAAATACTCCCTAGACCTCGAAAACCTAATAACGTTGGGGCCGCAAAAAAAACCCGGTCAAGAGAGACCAGACTAGAGAGATTAAAAAAAGGAATTCCACCCAAGACAGGTTGAAGGAAGGTGAGAATCGAGCTAGGGTACATCGGGTGTGCTAAACCCGTATCCACCAGGCGTGGACCCCTGATGAATGCATCCTGAACAGCGCTTAATTAATTCTTAAACCTACCGATGGCAAGAGGCACCTACCTCCAATGTCCGAGCGCACCACACAATCACGGATCGCCGAAACAAATCACGGATCTTATTTAGTCTTAAGTTCACCGTTACATCTTGCCACAGTACAAAATACAGGTTGAAGGAGTAGCTGATAATGGACCGTTGAAGTAGATGTTAAACGACCGAATATGGAATTTATGTAATTATCAGCGGCGTCTGTTTACGATTTATTTCCGATGGAACTTAAGACCGGATTAGAATTGGAAATAAAAATGCAGATATCGAGAAATGTGACCATAACGTGACTCAAAACTACGCAGTACACATAATCACCCATAAGCTGTATCTTTTACAGGGTGACAATGCATAACGGCCAATGGCGAAAGTCGAGTTTACGCTTCAACAGCCTCGACACATGCCTATTCCGACTTCAAAAAACTACCTTCCCATTTTTCCCGAGTCTTCCAAATACTTCTTCCCTTCGGGCTCTATCTCAGACTCACACCTAGGTGGACTCAACACCTTCTTCCAAAATAATGTTTTCCAAATACAGCAATAGCGTTAAGAATATTATTTATATTAACGGTATCAGTTGCAGCTGGCGAAAGATCATTCTCTGAATTAAAAATTATAAAATGTTATTTAGGATCGACCGCGGCTTTGAACACAGAGGCGGGAAATTCAAGATTGCACACAGGCGCCGCACGGACGCCTAGAGGTTGTCCTGAAGGCGGGGAAGTAATTCTGAAGAAAGAAGAAAAAGAAATTTGTCATAATATTTAATATATGGCTCCACCAAGTGAACTACAATTCTTCCTTGAAACCGTTTACTGCACTCAGAAACGAATTAAGGCGTAACAAAAACAGCAGCGAGACATAGAGACATATCGTTTGAGAACGCAATCCTGTCGAACAATGGAACACATTACACAAAGCCGGATTGAAACTGATATCAACAACTATTTTATATAAAACTTAATATCGTCGGATGCACATCGTCAAATATGACTCACATCAAACACAGCTGCAGCTCAAACAAAATGCATCTGCGCGCTTTTGTCTATTTCTCTCGTCGTTAAATGTAAATTTAAATAAAATGAAAAAAAGAACTTTCTAGTCCATTGTGTTCGGATCTCGCCATGTCATTGGTTACACAATCGTCTATTTGTGTTCGGCTCTTTGTTTAACGTTTACCTGTTTGATTTGCTTCAAGCCCTCTTTGCTGATGCTGTTTAACGTGTCTGCGGCCACCAAAGATAACATTAGACCAATGGAGCTTTCTGGAAGTTTAGTTGACCAACGAGCATGACGTCTGGCTACTAATCTACAGGTACCCTCCTGGCTGATTCCCGGGCAGTACCATAATGCCGAGGCGCGTATTTTCAGCTCCCATGTTGATTCAGACAGGGAAAATGAATACTCGAGGTAACTCCTGATGTAATCGTAAGTGGACAAACCATACTGATGGCCACGCTGTCTTCCATACGGCTCAAGTGGCAGCCTACTACTCTGCATGGTTTATTTACCCAAGCTACTTCGCATCGATCCACGGTACAAACAGCAGCCATTATTATTTCCAACTTTGTCATGTTTACTTGCTAAACTGCTACTTGTCATGTTCCGGACGAGGCCTTTCAGTGTTTCCACCATTTTCAAGTCCTAAACCAAGACACTGCGCCACCTGAGCCGTGGTTTAGGACTTGAAAATGGTGGAAACACTTTAGCAAGTAAACACGACAAAGTTGGAATTACAGAGACTGCTAATTCAAATAAAACGATGAATTATTATTTCCGTTTCATTATGCGAGTAAAGTGCGTTTTATTCTGGACTAATCAAATCTCACCTTTTCGTATCGACAGTGCAGAAACGGCCAGTAAGTGGTGCAGTTTGTACACAGTAACGGAAGTACTGAGCGCGGAACTGGCGCACACACGGGGCGCGCTTCCGTATCTGCCTTTACTGCGTCCCACATACGTACGTAATCGCATTTGTTTTTTTTCTATGCTTTGTCATTAACTATTTTTATTTTTTTTTATTTTGTATTTAATTCTGCGGTACATACTGGCACCCGCAACTGCGGTGTAATTCCCTTGTTCTTCCGCTTAATTAATCCTTCAACAGTATCACTTGAAATTGAACTAATTACTGTAATCATCGTCATACGTAATGACAATGTAGGTGGACGTGTGATAAAGGCTTGCGATTCCATACTATCTCTCTCTCTCTATCTGTAAAATTTTTTACGCTTTTCTCACATACATATATTTACCTTAAATTGTTTATAACATAGTATTCTGTATACTGGTAATTATTATTGTTGTATCGATCGGTACTTCGTTATTAACGAGGGGTGTCCATTGGCTTCTTCTTCTTTATCTGACCCTTCTGCCTTTCAGCGTCGGCATACGCATGGCCTTCATTTCGTGTAAACTCTTCCCACGGGCCAGTCCGAGTCTCTCAATGTACGGTTGATGTTATCCTTGGCCTTCGCCTTCCTCTTGTCACCCCTCCGGCTTTACGTCAAGGTACTCTTTTATTTTTCTTTCTTCATGTGCTCTCTTTTCATTTCCCACGACCACTTCAACTGCCTCTCTTCCAGTAAATCTCACTTAGGAGCAACTGCCTTCATTTAAGGGGTTTTACTCCCAAATTTCGACCACTACTGATCTGATCAAATCTCCCCTCTCTATCATGTGTCCATTGCCGTCGTAGTCATCCTTTACGGCTTCGGCTAATAGCATGTTCCAGTCTCAATAGAAGTCATCCAACCATCGCTTACGGGGTCTTCCCACACTTCTCTTCCCCTTGGATGATAGTCACGGGCTCTTCTCGAAAATCTAGCTGGATTCATTCTCTTTAAGTATAACCGCCACTCCGTTTTGTTCCGGGAGATTTTCTCATTTAAGCTTTCACCTACGCCTGGCTCCATTCTAATATGATCATTTCTGATAAGATCTCTCCTGGTACAACCATTACAGCCCTCAAGAACCTCATTTCCGCTCCTCGTATTCTAGATATATCTTTGGCCTTTCTCATCCAAGTCTCACTACCATAGAATAGTTGAGATATGACCATTACATTATAATATTTCAATTGCGTCTCTTTCCTTGTTGTCTTCTTTAAGTGATTAAATGAGTCTAAACAGTCACAAAGCGACTGGAAGAGACTAATTTTGCTTTTTGCTTTCAACCTCCTTGTCATCTTGGTATATGATGCTGCACCCTAGACCCTTGAAATCTGGCACTTATTCCTGTCTGACAATCTTTGTTCTAATATGATTTGCCCCAGAAAAAGCCACAACTCAAATAATACTAGGTTATGCCATTTACATAAATACTGGGTTAGCATGAGTAACCAGGCGAATTTTATACAGCAGACAGCAATACTGAATCAGTTTGTTTACTTAATACTAATCATTTCTTAAGTACGTTTAAATTAGTTTGTTCGATGTTCTGAATATATCAAAAGTATTTTACAATTAGTAAGACGTCCTAACTCTAATCAACGTTGATAATAACTGCAGATAATATTTCGCTTGTTTTGATACGGTTACCCCCTTTCCCAGAAGAATGCGTAAAGTAAAAAATTAAAATGTGCTTCGTTGATGTTGCTAGTTTCACACGTTTCCAAGAATACTTTCAAAAAATTAATAGTTTACAAAAAATATTTATATGTTTAAAACACAAGAAAGGATGTTCTTCTTCTTCATCTTCTTCCATTTCAGGGAACACTGTCTGTTCCTTCTTCAAGATCACATTTTTCACGGTCATTCAACATCTCGTCTTCGTCATGAGCTGTAATTCTTTATGATCATGGCTAGTCTGCGCGGGTCTCTTTATTGATGTGCTTCTTCTACTTCCCTTTTTATTCACCTATCCTATTACTGATGTTACAAATGGCAAAGTCTGCTCTTACTTTCTCATTTCGTATCTACACCATTACATTATAGACCCATAATTTGAAAACACTGTTCTGATCCTTGGACGGATTTACAAAAAACATGTCCTTTTAGAAAACAAATGCGTACAAAACAGATAGGTTATGTGTACAGGGCTTTTGCTCAAACATGGCGGCTGACAAACAGATGCGTAGTCGTCAACATCTCCTCTAACACTGTCCGCGCATCCGAGCCGCCACGTCTGGCCAAAATGTTTATAAACCTTAACGGAGAAAACTACTGACTTCTAGTTAACAAAGAAGTACCGCTATTTTTTCTTACACGTGTTACAGAATTTGTCAACATTAGCCTACGTCATCGTCATCAGAAGAAGAATAAGAAAAAGAAAATGAACACTACCTAAATACGTATTAATACATACGTCATAGACACGTCATAGACAGTGTGTTGGTCAGCCGGCGTACTCGCATCCGAAACTGGTCGTTCGAGAACCCGTCTCACGGTGGATTCTTTTATCCGATGTTCAGTCGGACTCTGTGTTCATCCAGCACTAATGTCCAGCGCCTACACTCTAAAACTGGGAAAATGTAAAAACAGTTCAGGTGTTGTGGCAAACTCGTTGCCCAGTTTGGGTAACGTATGGTTATTCTGATCTTCGATACCCTAAATCATGTTGAGAATACAAAAAGAATATCTTTGAGTTTCATAACTGTTCACACGCGTGCGCACGCACACAACTAACTGTAGTTTCGCGTGGTGAATTCGGTCCGTTAACGTTGCCGGTGTTCAACTGTCCGTGGTACGACTTCGCATTTAAATCACAATAGCACACGCGGAGGAAATAATAAATAATAAATGATGTCTGGAAAAAAAACGTTCGCGCGAAGAATTGAACGAAAAAAGAGCGAAACACAAAACAAAAAGGATTATTTACGAATGACCTTGGTTGACCCTAACTAACAAGGCCATCACCACAGTCTTGTCGCGCACTGCAAAGCACACACAGCTGATGGCTGCGAACACACACACACACACACACACACACACACACACACACACACACACACGATTATCCACAACTCGTGTGCGTACTAAGGTTGGAAGTTACGTCCTATTTTATACACTCGTCTGTGTCTGATGATGACGGTGTTCGTACAGTACCAACAACGTACGACTGGTAACAGTCGGTCTCTCTCTTTCTTTCTCTGCATAAACTGTAGGCAATTCAATTTTGGTACTACGCCATTAAATGCAGTACCAATATTTTCAAAATAAAGTAGGCCTATTCAGGAAATCGTGAATGGCTGGACTGATACAGAAATTCAAGCTAGGAGTAGGGCCACGGGGCCTGACGGGGGGGCGTGCACAGGTGTGCTGCGCACATGCACCCATTCACTACGGTAATTCTAGGAAAGTATCTAAGAATCCATACTTTCTTAGATCCACAGTGCTTAAAATCGTCGCTACTACAGGAAAACAACGGAGCTTTGACTGGTAGAAAAATGACACACAATGGATTTACCGTAACTTTCTGCAATAAATGATAAGGTGCGGTAAACATTACGATAACACGAGTACGTAACAGATAACACATTGCCAGTCACAATGATAGTTATGTATACATTTCGACGCACCTTCTCATTTTCATAGTAGTAATACAAAATTAAATAGGCTTTTATGCTTAAACAACTACATTTTTAAGTAAATGCGTGTAATCTCTACCACTAGAACAGCGTTTCTCAACCTTGTGGGGCGCGACCCACTGCTGGGTCTCGAGGGGACGTTTTGGTGGGTCGCGAAGTCGGGTTAGAAAATTTATTTCCTGTTTACTAAAAAGCTATTATACTTTAATTATGCACAATTTGTTTAAGTGTAAAAAAAGAGGCCACAAAGTACTCGATGTTATCAAAAATATGACTATAAACTGGGTACACGCCCTTACAAGTAATTCATCCGGCGCCTATGCTTATGGGTCCCACAAAAACAATATCCTTCAAGGCGGGTCTCGGACTTAAAAATGTTGAGAACCACCGCACTAGAAGATTCATTACAACAGCATTTTACGTTAAAGCTCAACGAAAATGCAACAATATTGTTTCACCATCAAATGGTGTAGAAAATATCTCCAAAACGCGAACGTACTTATTAACTCGAAATAAGTCGCACGCTATTGGAAATGGAAAAGCACATTATTCTCAGGTTTTAATAACTTAATCATAAACGTACACTGAAAACTAAATAAAACAATTATTACTACTAATTAAATCTGGATATGTGGGCAAGAGAAAGCGACGAGTGTATTACGTGGAGCTGTTAGTTTAATCGCTTCGTGATTACCATTGAGGCAGAGACCTACTCTTAGGTAAATGCGAAAATCTATAGCCTTTGCCCCCACTTTCAATTTGCTTTATGTTTAACAATAATCCAAATAAACTAACGTTAAAATTCTGAAAAATGTGAGACTGATATTCACCGTTCTGACCGGATTCTCCGCACTCTGGACCTAAACATTTGTCCAACGGCGCACCGTATGTTTTTGATTATTACCATGGCAATCCGGACATCGATGATAGCCATGATTCCTTCTACTCTGACATTTCCCCATGGACTTTCACGACATTTTTCTAATTTTTAATCTCTTTTTTGGGCCCTGGAGTCCCAAATTATTTAAATTTCCAAAACTGAACACTACTTCAGATGTTAGTTAAATTTTCTTTAATTTGATACTCAGCGTGTCATTTTTTGCAATTTTATAAAAATTTTCACCCACTTTTTGGGCCCTGACGTCCCATAATTACGATAACACGTACTTAAACGCGTACGTGTACGCTACTCAACTTCAGAGTAGCGAATAATGGTCACAACCAACATTATTTAAGCCGTAAATCATTCTATTAACAGCTCTCTGTATTAAACGTCTGTCCAAGGACCTAATACAAGTTACTTCTTCACTTTCTTCTCCTCTTCTTGCGAACTCAGTCCAGAGACTGATACGAATCAGAACGATTCTGCAAAATCATTCTGATGATCACAATCAACAATCTTTGATCAGCTTCAAACTATTTTGTAACTAGCTAATCCAATAATTACTTTATCGGTTTCCCCTGACAGTTTATTCAACAATCGTTCCCTTTAATATCATATCATACTACCTACCTATTATACGTACCTAATGGAAAAGTGCCTCATATCACAGTGCCAAAGTGGCTCATACCAAAAAATATCTGGGTAATTTCCTTCCGATCTTTGTGTTATCCACAACTTTTCTTCTTAAAAGGTTAATCCTATAAAAGATCTCAACACTGCTCACTCTACCTTCGCGTGAAATATATAGTCTGCAATTTTTCTGCATCACTTCTCTAACGCAAAAATCGTTCCTTGTCGCTCTTCCCAAAAGTCAACGCTCCAGAAGCATATAACAGGGCCACACAAACTACTCTTGTTGCGAATCTAATATTTATCGAGTTTAGTAGCCCCTTCTTTTCAGAAACGTTATTTTTGTAAGACGTATTCTGCTTTAAACGTATTCTAGACTTTGAATCCTCCAGGGCTCTGAAAGTCTAGTGTCTGAGGTCTTTCCGACTGTCTATATGATTAATGTGCAAGATTAGTGGTTAGTTTAAAACTGATCAACTGTCGTCAAAACTATTATCAATATTAGAATTTTTTTTTTTTTTTTTTGTTAATCGGATCCAAACAAATTCAATACATGCTTTCACCCGTAATATAGAACTTTCCGTCAATTACGTAATCGGAAAGGAGAAAAAATGTGATTTTAGTAGACTGTTGAATCCAGGTATTTCAAATCCAGTTCAATCCGTTTGTACATGTCCCTTCTGTGTAATCATGAAGAACGCATTAATATATAATAAGTGCAAAAAATACACAAATTTTAGACACCGTTATAAGTTGATCGCTCGACCGCACACTATACACCTCAATCTAATCCCCGCTACACTATCTACGGTTTTAACGAACCACTAAATCGGTAATAAATTATTATGTTAGTAAATACTATAACGAATTACTTTATAAAACACAACAAACCAAAATCAAGAAAACGTGACGCACTGGATCGTATGCATTACGACTATTTAGCATATCAACTACTATAGCATACATCAATTTCAACAACACATCATATGCAATCTGTCATTTATGGAGTAGATTTAAGTTATGACTACAATAACAGGATACGGAGTGACCTTTAATAAAGAAATCTCGCTGTTTACGATATACACATTAAATCACAAAGACACGAGTTGTCTGCCATTTCTGAAGCAACAATTCCATATTTCATTCTCTTTTTCTCCATTCCAGGAATGTGACGGACGATATCACTATGTTAAGCCGCGTTTTCTGTGGTTTTCCTACATTTCTTTTCCCCTTAAGTTCAGCTTAAAAATTTGTTGCGGTCATGTATTCTCTATCAGTCTCTCTCTCTCTCTATATATTTAACGTATTTTCTTTTAATCCTGTCGAATACTTCCACGGTCCGTATCAATACTATCGCATGTTAAAACTACCGGGCTCTTCAGTCGTTGTCTGATGTTAAAAATCTTTGCTACTGCCTAACCTCGAGCGTTACCACAGTCCTAGCGTCGTATCTTTGTTATTACCATTCAATCTATCCTTACTACTAAAGCCTAATTATTAACACTAGAAACCCTCTGATGTAATAATGTGCTCTCAATTAAGCAGCACTTCCCGGAACTGCCTTTCTGCCCCAATCGGATCACAACATAAAGGCCTTCATAAATCCTCATACTGACCTCAAATCTGATAATTTTTTAGTAGATTATTAACATGTCAAGTCCGTTTTTTTTTCACAAAATTTACATATAATGTAGCACCATAGGCATCAAAAATTGGACAGTTATTTTAATATTTCATTGTTTAGTGCGTCTGTCTTTAAAAATCGTTACTTTCGTAATCGGTCCTAATGTAATTATCAGTTCTAATTTATTCACGCATTTACTTTCTAATGTTTTATACTTGATATTTATTACTCTAAAATCTACTTAATTATTTAAAAATAAAATTCAGTTCTAATCTAATGTAAATGAGTAATTACAGAAATAGTTAAGTTACACTGAGCAGGGTGATGGTTCAGACTGAAAATAACTCTTTGTATAAATTATCTTCTGTATGCGTAACAATCACGCGACCCGCGTACAATAAAATGCTCAAAATATAATTTGATATTTAACAATTTGATATAAGAACAAAACTTAACCAAACGCGACCGACCTCCTAATGGAAAGAAGTCATATACCCGTTTTTTATCGCATAGTTTACAGCCTGTGTGTTACGTTACGATGGGCAAACTTTATAGAGACAATTACGCAAACTTTGCGTTGAGAAAAATAATTGGAAAATATTTTATTAACAGAATGATACCGTTCACTGCTGGGCATTTAATATTTATTACGACCTGCGCCGTGTCTAACGAAATGGATCCCACTACCACTTACCGGGTTTTCAGATTTTGCTTTAATAAATGATTTTTATACGTAATATAATCGATAATAACTGATAATCATCCATACATAAAAGTTCCTATAATTAACAATCTGTGACGATACTACGTCACATATAATAACAAATTTTTATTCTTCGTCTCACACGTCTATATTCTTACTAAATTAAACGTTTTATTACATTTTTGTTTAAGTAATAACGTGTTCTAGTATCTTCGACTTCACCAGCGACTTATGAAACAAACCTGTCGCTTGCTTTCATCATTCACAGATCACTGTGGTCACAGTTATAATACAACTATCAAGGAAAAGACACCGGCTAGAAAATCAACAGAGCGTTTTCCATTACAAAAAACTGGGGTCGCTTAAGCACATTCAGTCGACTAAAAAGGAAAAGTTAACTCGGACGGCCGATGAAAAGATGGAGAGATCAGTTGTAACAACGGGCGTAGGGTTTGAGCCTTATACTTGGAAAAACGAAAAAGAAGAAAAACTGAGGTCAAGGCACGTTTAAAAACACTGGTGCATACAAGCTGGCAGAATTCATAACGGTGCGACTCATAACCACCTATGTTTGGAGGATTATTCGTACGCGGGGGAGACCTAGCGAAAGAAGCCCTTATTTTCTTCATACCAACACACTATTCCCTTGCCCAGACCTGTTTTTTTCTGAAGTGGTCAGGTCTTGGCAACGATCAGGATCCCCTGCATCATTTCAAACCCTATCTGCAGCCGCTCTTGATGCAAATACATGTTGCTAGTCCTCCACCAACTATCCTGTAATATGCCACCAGACAGCCATTGTGCTTAATTAAATCAATCACTCTCTATATTTCCTTCTGTGAACGCTTTTTTTTCTACGTGTCTCGAAACCTCCAATACAGCTAAGCACATCCGACTGACGAAGGCGATTCGACCGGTCCCCCCTCCCTAAAGCAGGTCGTTTGAAAAAATGGTATAATGTTAATATTCTTACGCGATTAGGAACATTCTCAAACAATGGAGTGTGTCGTTCTACGCGTTTCTCGGTTAGTCCCGCTGTAATGTTTTGTGCGTACATGAAATGAAAGACAATTACGTGACACTTATCATGCGTCAACAATCGAGTCTGTTCCAGACCGCACCATCAGCGCACTGTGTTCAAGCCCAGACATCGACACTGTTTCTAGTAGCCTAGATTCTAGAGCGCCTGCAATCCGCAGTTTGGTCGACACGACATCCAGAAAGTGGCCGATTATTCTCGCATCTCAGAGGGATATAAGCATCCAGCAACTACTCAGTGCGTTCAAGTGGTTATTAGTGAAAAGTGAGTATTGTGGGGGACTCTATTAGTTGACATTATTATTGCGTGTGTGCGAATCTATTAATAACTGGAATTATTGTACGAGTTGATTACACATGGTCATTTGTGATTAATTAAAGCTGGTAATTAGTGACTTTTTTCTTTTTTTCGTATCGGCCATCTAAGGACCACATGCCAATTTCAATTCTTTACTCTTTGTTCATTCCTTTTTTCCCAATTAGTGACTTTATTGGTGTCTGTATTTTGTTTTCCACTGTACCATACGACGATCAGTGAGGCCGTCTTAACAATATATAGATACAAACATATAAGTGTGTGTGTGTGTGTGTGTGTGTGTGTGTGAGAGAGAGAGAGAGAGAGAGAGAGAGAGAGAGAGAGAGAGAGAGAGAGAGAGAGAGAGAGAGAGAGAGAGAGAGAGAGAGAGAGAGAGAGTATATGTTTAATTATGCGTTCTTCCGTATACAGTCTCTTGGTTAACACATGCCTGTATCTCAGATTTCGGTTTAGCGTTCGCGGGCACATCTGTTACGGAGTTTCTCGGTTCACAGATCGCCGTGAATATGTGTTCCGTTCAGCAGCATGGCACAGAGATCGACAAGAAAAGCTAGCTACACAGCGTTATAATACACAACTGACAGCGAGAGAGAGGGTCAACGCACTTTGCACACAAAAGCGGATGCAAACACAAGAACAACAAGCACAAAAAAACACGACGCTTTTACAGGGTTTACAACAGGTTTTTATGGCCACAGTTAATAAAACAAAACGCGAGCTCAACGCTCGGTACGGGGGATAATAAAAATTACACACAAGCACATACACACACCACGACGTACACGTTCTAAACTTATACAAACACAATTTCTCTTTTTTCTCTCTCTTTCCGGCCCCCCCCCCCCCCCCAAATTCGCTCGCTTCCCCTGTGACGCCTCGCCGGACTCTCTCACAATGGTCCAGTGCGTTTCTCTTTGACACGGCCTGCCGGCGATCCGCTTTCACCGCGAAGTCGTCGTTACGAAGGCCTGCACGCACATTTTATTGAAAGACGTCCGCTTCTACACCCGTAGATAATGCGTATACTACGCGGTGTGCTGAATTCCGTGACGTTCCGAAATTCTTTTCTTCCGCACGGCGACCGACAATAAGTCGTCCGTTAAATTTAGGGAACTCGCTTTCCAAACCGAGCCCGCCGTCATCGTTCGGCGAAGTACTACAAACAATAACGATCACTGCCCTCGTTTTATTTACCTGATGAAATTATAAAATCTTCGACACGACAGATAACTGCTAATTACGTGTGGGGGTAAATTGACACACGGTTTCAATAATCTAGAGCTATGGATGTTTTGCCACACCGGCCAATCAAGTTAGTCGCAAGAGAAGATGAGTAAATTTCCACACCGCGACCGCGCAGGAAGACAACAGACCTTGGATTGTTCGTGTGTGCTGTTTGCGTTAAACTACCCCTATATGAAGTTCAAAAGAGTTATCAACTGATTTAGTTTCAGACATTACAATAACTCTATCGTGCTAAAACTTTCCTTTCCGTTTAATGCCTCACATACATTTTCACAAACCCAGCATCAAAAGCTGATAACGCCATCGATTCCATGCAAAAAAACTTCAAAAATTAGCATTTTAAACTGTAGTGTAGCATTTGGCACACCGATGTTTGTGTGCCAAGTTTTGCACTACGTTTAAGATTGTAAAGGTATATAATTGAAGTATAAACATAATTGAAAATACTTTTCAATAACTTAAAGACAGACAAAGTCATACTAAGTAAAATTCGTAAAAAACTAGTAATAGAATAGTGTTTGGCGTCTTTTTAAAGCTCATAAATGTCGTAATTATTTCGTGTTTGGACCCATTTAGAATTAAATTGAATATAGAATCCAAAAAATGTATCATAACTTAATGTAAAATCTAGAATACAAATTTTCATAGTTTTGTCGTTCAATCCCTAGTAGGTGACTCATCGAAGCGCCATTAGAGGCAGGTCAAACTGGTCGCGCGTGTGTGTGTGAGTGCGCGATGGTGGGCGAGGGTCTCCTAATCTCTTAGGTGCCTTCCGAAAATGTAAGGAGTATAAATATGTATCCTCCGAAGTTCTACACAGGGAAAGCAATTGAAAAACTCAAAACTCACACGAGAAGGGTTTACTTTATTAATGGTCAACACATACCCCCCCCCTTAATGGTCAACAATAAAAACCTGTAGGCAGGCATAGCGGCCATGACATATAACATAGGCTACTCAGTAAATTATAACTAGTGAATTCGCTAATACAACCAAGATCCCCCCCTCGATTATCATCAACAATCCACCACCACGGAAAATCTACAACCCCTTCCCGTCTTAATCGTTAAACCAGGATACTACTGGTCAAAAAAACTATTTATGCTGATCTGGTAAGGACTGGGCAAAAAAACAAAATTGTCGGAGAATGCAGGGTTTAGATAATAACGTATCGCCACTATGAAGCTACTATCCTGCCACTACCCTGAACTCTATAGACACAATGATGGAAGCCTAAATCCGCCATCAAAGAACTAGAACTGGAAAGACCCGAGTTAATATACACAATCACAGCGGTAACACAATGGTATTCGTAACTCCATCGTAATTAACTAACCGCTATGATAATAATAATAATTAAGGAAACGGTGATAAGGAGAACTGGTGCTCTCGGTGCAGCAGTGACGCTGTTTAGTAGTCTCTCCCTACCCACCACCACCACCACTGCCACCACCCTGTTAGTTGGAAGTTAACCCTTCCGTCCTTCCGCGCTAGCGAGATAAATGAAAATTCCACACAATACGTAATCGCACAGAAAGAAAGATAAATTATACACGTACACGGCAGCTGTCGTTGTTGTTGTTATATAACTACTACAAGAGATAATATAATTACATTCTGCGCGACGTGAGTCATTAGCGTTTCGTGAAAATTACTGCTGCTACGTTTATCTGTTACGTTGACAATAATGCTGCTGTTGCTAACTCAACTTTGTCATCAATTGTCGCCGGATACCTGACATTTCCTGGTAACAATGGCTTCTTTTCTTTCTCTTAATTTCCTCCTGCTTGGTGCCGTAACGAATACAAGCTTTAGCTACGATGTGGCTGTAGTTAGTGACGCGAGTTCATACCCCGAACGCCCAAAATATAATTATCTGGATAATCAAATAGGACGGCATTGTGTTTTGCTGGTACGTTCCTTCCTTTGTTGTCTTTCTACTCTAAAAGGGCTGGACCAATTTTGACAAATTAGACGCCAAATCACTCGTCTTGTTTGTCTTATAATGCAAGCAAAGACGTTGTGAATAAGTTGCATAAGTTCAACCTTATGTGCGGGACCATTAGGCGAACCCTTAAGTCAGCAAGTAAAGGAGCGCGCCTAAAATTCTACAAGGTGATGGCCCTGGCCCTTCCCACACTTCTTTATGGGTATGAGAATTGGACTTTAACGAAAGGCCAGGCCAGTCGCACCCAAGCGGTTGAAATGAGATTTCTCGGGCGCGTGGCAGGGTATACTCTCCATGTTAATAGAAGAAACACAGATATACGGCAGGAACTGAATATTATGAGTATACTCGACAGGATCCCCCAGTATCGGCTGAACTGGTGGAAATATATTTGCCGAATCGATGACTGCCGCATCCCCAAACAATTCTGAAACTATAAGCCGAGGGAACGGAGAGGTGTGGGACGTCCGAGGAAGCGCTGGAGCGACCAGCTCTAATCTTTGCATATTTGAGACCGGAACAAACCGTACTTGGTTTAATCCTTGAAGAAGATGATGATGATGATAATGATGACTCACTTGTCTTGAACTGGGAGTGTCGAACATTCGGACAGGAAATTTTATAAAAACAAGGTGGTGTACGTGAAATACTACACTGTGCAAAGCAGTGGCGTAACTACGGGGATGCCCAAGAGCTATACAAAATTTCACTGAAATTCCATAAACACTTAACGTATGATACATCTTATGCTCTCACAGCCGGCGTCAATATTGTTCAAACTAACTACAGTCGGGCTTTTAGGCCGTGGTCGAAATTTGTTAACGACCAACGTTTCGACTCCGCCATCGGAGACCATCTTCGGTGTCAGAGATAGTTTCGCAGTTAATTCGCCAATTAATCCCAGTACATAGGAAACTATCTCTGACGCTGAAGATGGCCTCCGATGGTGGGCCCGTAACTTTTGTCGTTAACAACTTTCGACCACGGCCTAACAGCCCGACTGTACCTAATTTGGCTACCATAACGTAGGTCTATTTGTAAACCTGCTGCGTGGTTCAAATAAGGCTTGTAAATAGCTGTATAAATAATTATATGGAAAGAGTGAATGTCTAGCATTGAATTATAGTTTAGACAAATTATAAATATTGGAAAGACGAATTATTAGGAAACTATTAGGCCCACGAAAAACTTCAGGAGGTTGGAAGTTAAGAAGTAATGATGAAATATATCAAAGTATAGGAAATATAACAGAAACGATGAGAAAAAGAAGGTTATTATTTTTTGGACACTTATATAGAATGGACGACAATAGGTTAACAAAACAGATCTTCAAATATCTGTGGGGAAAGAAGTCAACATCAAGTTGGATTAAAGAAGTCCAAAAGGATTTAGAAAAAAATAATATAAACTCAGAAGAACCAACTGAAAGAGACGTTTTTCGGGCAAAAGTGTTAAAAATGAAAGGAGTCCAGAATAGGAGAGAGAAAAATGCCGGTTCAAAGTGGACTGAAGACATAGTGAAAAGATGAAAGAATATTGGAGAAAAAGAAAAGAACAAGGAATAAAGAATTGAATTGGCATGTGGTCCACAAATGGCCGATACAAAAAACAATTATATGGAAAGAATATTAAAATATTTCTTTTGTCCGTAGGAAAATGGGGAGTCTAACCTTCAAGCTAGCCCCCCCCTGCAGCTAGTTTCATCACCCCCCCAAAAGAATACTAAAATATTTCATTTGTCCGTAAGAAAATGGGGAGTCTAACCTTCAAGCTAGCCCCCCCCCCGAAAACTAGTTCCATCACCCCCCCAAGAAGCTAGCCCCACCCCAGGAACTACCCCCCAAAGGAGCAGCTGCTAGTTTCGCCACTGGTGAAAAGTACGGACAAACCTATCGAGTCTGACACAATTTTTTGAAGAAAAACGGCATTAACAATTCATTACAACAAAAACAGCTTAAAATAAAACTGTTTAAACACTGAGCGTTGCTACTTTGTATAAGCCGCGAAAACGCGATGCGTTAAAAGGCCACAGACACACAGACACAGCCCAGTTTCAAAAATTCACACCTACACCGTCGTCCACCACCACGCCCTACGTTCCTTATCTACGGTCACAAAACAAAACCGTTATCCACGATCTGAACAACAACACGACACGCACACCAAGGATATTTCACCACCACAGCAGCAGATACGACCGACCTACCTTGCGATGACGATTTCATCTGACAACACAACAAAAAACTCGCACAACCTTCAAAAAGCTCAAAGCGATCTAACACGACACACTGAACGAACACGGTATGATATCCAGCAGCGGTTAGTGTTATTTTTTTTTTTCATTCAACACATCTGCGATTACGATAACCGACATAAAAAAAATACATAAAAACTTGGATAATAAATATTTATACTGTTCGTGTACAACATTCGGGTCAATTGTATGTAAGACAGATAGGTATATATATGTACGCAAACGTGGGCATGGTATTACAGTTATAAATATTACCTGAACGTACAGCCTTCTTATTGTTATCCGCAAAGCGTGTCCAATCGCAGTATGTAGACTACTACGTGGCCAAAACACGAAACCAGCAACACAACACACCGCGTTATGTGATATCTTGTTATTCCCAATGTTTACACACGTTGTGCATACGTAATAAAAAATATACATATATACATAAGTTCAAATGTATACACCATGTATAACAAACTTCGCAGCAAATATGGAAGCGCAAAAGTTTAGTAACAGAACCTATATTTAAAACATAACATTTTTTTTAATTACGACGTAACCAGAAATAAAAAATATCGGTATGGAGAACCATACATGACCTCCATGTTCTAAGATTTATATTACAAATCATTTTTGAAATGAAATATTTCCATAGAAACTACTTCTTTCTTCAACCTTAACCACAGTACTGTGGTCACTAACGTATACCACCTCACGTTAGCGCTCTCGATTTTCACTGATCATGGCAATCGATGGCACTGCCGAAACGTCTGGTTTTGCAGAAAACATTGCACCACGACCAAACAGCCCGAGAAGGAATTTTAACAACGAACTACTTCTTTGTTGCCGATAACGTAGTACACATATAAAAAATTATCCCCTTCCCCTTCAACTATCATTTTCATTTATATAAAATTACCCCCTCCCCCTTCAACTACCCTTTTCATTTTCAGATATTTCATCTACCTTTCTACAGTGGATTATTATGACCTTCTGTTCAGGATACTTTATTTATCAAAATTAAGTACTTTACTCTTGTTAAAACATAAAACGCTCCAGGTAAAGTACCCCTTCCCCTTAACCGATCTTCACCAAAATCAACAGCCCTTGAGTCCTCTACAACTCAGGCACATATGCAAAAAATTATCTGATTCTGTTTGAATCTGCGGCAGTTATCGTTCGCCATAGAAAAAAATTCTACACACACTTTTCGGAAAATGACTTTTCTTCATGTTTCGAGGGTAGTACAATCAGAATCAGCACCTATCTCGAATATGATATTTTTCGCATCACCATACTTCCATTTCCTTATGGTATATGGAAGTAAAATGAACTGGTCATGTGAACATTGTTAAAATTATTATTACTACCCGGTCGTAGTCGACTGTCGTTGTGGACAGACGTTACGGGCCCACGATCGGGCGCCATCATCAGTGTTAAAAAGTTTTTCCCAGCTGTCCGCCAAATCACACCAGTACTGACGTAGAGCTCTACGTTAGTTATGAGCTATGTATATGTGTTTGCCTTGACTTCAGTACGGGCAGTGACTACCCGGCCCGGCCGGTAATAGTAGTTTTAACGATGTTGACGCCGCCCGTCAAAGCTTAAGAACTTGGTCATGTGAACTTTAACAAGACCCGTTGAAATTTATGGCGTGTTACCCTTGAACGCGCCAACTGTCCAATGCGTCAAAGTATTGGTAAGAAATATTGTAAGTGGAAACTGAAGAAAAGAAGATTCAATGTCGACAAAGAAAAAAACAAGTAACGTAAAGTGAATAAACTATTTCATCGAAATTAAATATATTATAAAGTTTATGAAGTTCAGGCTGGTACAGGAAAGATTGCCAAGGATAGTTATGGAATGGACCCCACCAGGAAGAAGGAAAAGAGGAAGACTACCGATCACCTTAATAAAAGAAATTCAGACTATACTGAGGGAACGAGAAATTGAAGATCTTTGGATGGACAAGCAGCAGTGGAAGATGAGAATTCAATCACTTCTGTAATCTTTCGTTCCGAAAAATGTGTAAACATTGTATGGGGGGGGGATGAATGGTCCAAAGAGAGGAGGACAGAGGTAGGCAAGTTGTAGTAGTGGGATGGGATGGGACTGTGAAAAATATTCCACTGGGATTGGAGATGAAGTTAGCGAGACAAGGGAAGACCGAGGTTACTTTGGAGAAGAAAAAACTAGCAAAAAATGAATTCAATCCTGTTTTAAAATAATTCAATCACCACTTCAACGTTCAAATTCCGCGGAAGACCAGAATCTATGCTCTCGAAGTTTAAGTTAGCAGCAGCAACAGCTTCCTAGAACATCTGTCGCGTGCCTCAGGCTGGTCAAAGCGTCATGACGGGTGACCCGTTTGCATCAAAATACAAATTCTTCAATCCAGTAAAGTAATTTACTCTAGAACCTCCTGGAAAAATTGCTTGTTCCCAGACAACCTACGAAGGTCGACACTTCACGTCTTATAGGTCTACCACTTAAAAGATTAAGAGTAGGGGTTTTGCCAGATAAAAAGATAAATAATTTTGAGTGATTTAGTCTAATCTCACGGTTTACTATGAACAGTGAACTGAACAGATAGGTTCCGTGGTACTTAGATCTCCTGCAGCCATTCACTATCTTATCATGATAAATAAACATTCGGAAGTGAGGCAGTGGTAAGCATACGACGCATATACACAAGATTCAAAATAACTGTGAAGACAACGACGGGAGGAAAGCATATTTGTCAGCGGAAAAGCATTCCAACTAACTTAGCATTCCAAAACAAACTGCTGTTGAACGGAGTAATGACAGATATTTACTGAACAATCAATATCTCAGAAAACGTTCAACAAGTATGACAATCAAAATTATTACAATTACTACCGTACTGCCAGTAGTTGTCAGCCACGTGGCTGCTATAAAGCGAAATAACGCAGAAGCCAACGGGTTACAACAAATAAATTCCGTGTTCCACCAGACAACGTGAACACCACATAGTTGTCGTTAATTTTATTAATATTAACATTTTGAAAATTCGCAGATGTCGTTCAGTGAGAAGTAAGTCTCTATTTTCCACTGCTGAGTCAGTCAGTTAACGGCAAATGTTCGTATAATTTCGCGGGCAACACGGTCATTTTGTATTCCATCATAAAGTGTACACGGTCGACGGTGACACTGACCAGAAACCTTGTCCGTGGCGATACACGCAAACTGTTATAAACCGTGCATAACCAACCCGCCGCCAACGCACGACTACACATTCTTGCGGTCAAATCGATCTTCACGAGATAAACAAGTTTAACGTTTTCGAAGTTCTAAATTATGCGTAACGCTACAATAAAACTTCACCAGAAATAAAATTTACGAAACTCGTCACTCCGTCGTGTATAACCGCAAGTAACGGTGCACTAACTGACAAGAACTACCACAGTCCACCCAGGGGCGGATCTTCGTCGGAGAAAATGATAAGGAAATCATGTACCCCAAAAATTCGGATAAAAATAAATTAAAAAATGAGATTCAAGAATAGTCAAAAACTGAATTCAACTTTAAAAGCAATTTTTGTTTCCAAGAAGACATTTTTAAAAAAGAACCGGTTTGTTCTTCCTTTTCTGTTTCACACTCCCAAAACACGTCTCTAGATCCGCGTCTACCGATCTACTTCGGTTTCATAACTAATACAAAGCAAGAGAATAAGTAGACTTCAGACCACGTAAAACTATAATGAGATTGACGGCACATACGCAGCAAAGTCAATATGTTGCCTACCAGTAATAAAGAAAAAAGTATTTCATAAGAAAATAATTCTGGTGGGCGTACACACTAAATAAAAATTGTAGGAACTACAGTAGAACCTCCATTAACCGAAACACTTTTAACCGAAATATCGTTTAACCGAAACGACCGAACAAATAAAAAAACAATTATAAATTACCGATTTAACCGGACGTTCTATATTACCGAAAATAAAATGTTTTCCGGATTAAACACGAAAACTAATGTAATTGCCTTTTATAAATTGTACGTCACGTCAACAAAGCGTAAATGATGGGTCATGACAACGATTGAAAAAAAAATCGGAAGCAATTAAAAACATCAGAGATTTTAAGAACTGTGGCAGCCGATTTTGGTGTTGGTGTTCCTACTGTTTCTGATTGGGTCATGACTAAAAATAGCTTCGAAGGCGCCAAACAAGGAAACGATGAAGACGTGTCACAAAACGAGAAAGTAAATGAGGGTGTGCTTTTATGGTTCACGAAACAAAGAGACGACGAAGACGATGACACAGCAGAGAGCAGCAGCCATGACACCGCTGACGAGATTTTCGATGCCTTAGAGGTAAAGGTTTTTATTTTGGGTTAGGCATAAAATTAGGCTGTATGAAATACGCGTTTTTCTCAGCGAGTTTTATTCATATTTTCAGATAGGGTTAGGTTCGTCGAATGATCTGAAGAATCAAAGCCTTCTGACGTTCTGGTAATGAAGCGATGGCGAGATATTGTTGCAAGAAAGCGATGTGAAAAGAAAAAGCAACGGAAGCAAGATTTTAAAAAAAACTAGTGTTCAAATTACTTTATGTAAATAGTTTAATTTTTATTAAATTCTTTTGATAATATTGCATACTGCCTCCAGTTATTTTACTTCACACTTCAAAACATTATATCTTAATTATTATCCGAAAGTTTGGTTATCCGAAACCGCCTTCCCCCCTTTGTTTCGGTTAACAGAGGTTCTACTGTACGAGGGGGGACCCAAAAGTAACGAGAATTTTTCTCTGGCAGTTGGTAGAACGCTAGTTCCGACTTCTCCCGCTAGGTGCCTTCACTAGACACCATTTTGTATCAGTTGCCCTAGCGGCATTGTTGTGGAAACATTAGCGCGGTCAGTGTGACTATTTTTTGTAAGCGCTGTTTCACGTTTTCGGCGATTTGTCAATGGCAGACATTAAATACCAACGTGCTAACATCAGGTTCTGTTTCCTGTTAGGGAAATCAACAGCAGAAACTGTCGCAATGCTTCGGACGGCTTATGGGGAGGAAGCTTTGAGCCAGGCAAGGATTTTGAGCCGACAAGAAAGCACACGCGGAACGAATTTTGCTGCAACACGTTTCATCTTCAGTCAAAATTCGTTGGCATGAACTCCAGGATATTCCAGTCATTTCCTCCAATTCATCGATTGTTCTACGACGATCAAACATGATCGCAACACGGATTTTTTCAATGTTTTCGTCCGTTTTGGAAGTCGAGGGACGTCCCGGTCGTGGTTCGTCTTCAATTGACATTTGACCACTTTTAAAAACGAGAAAACCACTCGTAAATCCTTGCCTGGCTCAAAGCTTCCTCCCCATAAGCCGTCCGAAGCATTGTGACAGTTTCTGCTGCTGATTTCCCTAACAGGAAACAGAACCTGATGTTAGCACGTTGGTATTTAATGTCTGCCATTGACAAATCGCCGAAAACGTGAAACAGCGCTTACAAAAAATAGTCACACTGACCGCGCTAATGTTTCCACAACAATGCCGCTAGGGCAACTGATACAAAATGGTGTCTAGTGAAGGCACCTAGCGGGAGAAGTCGGAACTAGCGTTCTACCAACTGCCAGAGAAAAATTCTCGTTACTTTTGGGTCCCCCCTCGTATATAAATATTATTATGAATGCCATGCCACGAGTTAAGTGAAATCTCGGAAGAAAGAGAAAAAGGCACGTCAACTGAGATAGTATGGTCACACATTTATGGACACAGATTGAATGTTAAAAAAAAAGTATGAAACGGAAGCCGCAAGGAACGACGGAGATTAAACAGAAGAGAAGAATATGTCACTAAATAGGCTATATATAACGTTTGGAAATAACAAGGTGTAGACAAAAGATGGGGGATAACAGGGAATGGATGAGGATAACTGATGAAATGATACAACATAAGAAGATAACACTTAAGTGAATATGGTGTAAATGCTAGCGACGACTATCATCTTTACAATTACTTTTTTAATTCTTTCTTCTTTTATTTAGACTTTCGACCTAACAGTGATGTCCAATACGTAGAAATATTGAATTCTTCACTTTCACACTCATCGAATGATCTCTCGGCACTTGGTACCATTTATTACTTTAATTTAATAAATAAATACTTGGTATAGTTTTAGAGATATTTTTTATTTTCCTGACAATTGTTTCATCAGTTACGACAGCTTCACATGTTACATCTGAACTGTTAGATGTCAGACTCTGAAGCTGCCATAATTTGTGAAACAGCCATTGGCAGGAAAATAAAAAACATCTGTGAAGGTTATATATTCGGTTATACGTTTTCTTCCGAAGAATAATTAACAGTGTGTTCGAAAAACAAATTCACAAGACGTAAAGCGTGGTAACCTCACGCTGGTAGTGTAAAACAAGAAGTCGAAAAAGACTTTTCACCATGCTGAAGACTATCATTACTGTTTTTCTGGATCACCGTCTTGCAAGTGCGGTACTCGCACATCAGCAAAATGTACTATCTACATACATTTCTATCAACCAACTTGAATCTTGAGCAGTAACATTTAGCTTCCATAGAAAGAGTTTCTTCCTGGTTCTTCCTTTCCACTGTAAATAATTCTGAAATCACCTGATACGAAATCACCACATCCTGCCCATTTTGTCTCGCAGACACCTAATGTATTAAGCTCTGCCTTTATCATAGAATGCTTTACCTCTTCCATTTTACCAGGCTTCAGTAATGTTCTAACATTCCAAGTGCCGATTTTGCACTATGTTGAACAACACAATATTGGAGCACGTTACTGAATTTTGTTACCTGGGTAGCATAGTTACAAGTGTGAATAAGTGTCTGGCAGAGATTAAGAGGAGAGTAGCTCTGGAAAAACAAGCATTCCAGAGCAAAAGGAACTTATTAACAAGCAACCATATTAGTATTGAAACAAGGAAAAAGTTTGTTAAGGTATTTGTATGGAGTGTTTTAACTTACGGGTGTGAATCGTGGACATTAGGGAAGGTGGAAAGTGACAGACTTCAGGCAATGGAGATGTGGATTTCGCGGAGAATGACAAAAACTAGTTGGACAGATAGGAAGACGAATGAACAGATCTTAGAGGAAATAAATGAGAATAGAACACTGCTTAGGAGTATACAGGTGAGGAAGATTAAGTTGATAGGGCATGTGATCAGACATAGTGCTTTTTTTAACTAACATCTTTGAGGGCAAAGTAGTGGGTAAGAAGCCCAAAGGAAGACCAAGAACTGCATACTTCCGCAGCACAATGAGTGTCGTGAATAGTGGGTCCTATAAAGAAATGAAGAATATCGCAAGGGATAGAGTGACGTGGCTACAGCGACAAGGCATTGGCTTTAGGAGTTAATAAAGAAAGAGTTTCTCGCAAGTTGTCTCTTACAACCGACAAACTTTACTTATTTTCCAACACAACAAAAGTAACCTATCACGTGTAATTCTCTTCTTTTCAGTAGGCTAATTAATTAAATTAATTTTAATTTTACTCACGTCATTTCGACCAATACCTCCCGAAACGAGCCTTGACATAATCATCAGCTCAATTTACTCTGCAACATCAAAGACCGCACTTTCACGCGCGCGCGCGCATGTGTGTGTGAAACAGAATATCGCCTGAATATTCTTTCAAGCATCAAATGCCTTTATCAAGCCACACTAACGTATAAGGGTAATTTTCGATACAATCAATACACAACACACAATTTTCCACACCGTCAACAACATACCTACCTAAAATGTACGTCTAGGAAAATCTCAAATAAAATGTTAACGTCCTCTTAGCGTAAAGGAAATCCTTTACGTCTAAAAGAAAAGTTATGCCTTTCAAACATAATTAAAATTATCTAAACTGTTACAAGATAATTTCAAGTAAAACCTTTAAACAAAATAACGTGCTCCAAACGTAAAAAAAAAATTGTTTTATAAAATCAGTAAACAGTGACGTAGCCAGGTTTCTCCACGATGGTAGGCTGATGATAAACCCGGTGGGGGGGGGGGATGTTGACGGTAACAAAGTAACGAGTAAGCGAGGAGCAGGTACTGCTTGCCTGCAGGTTTTACCTATACGACGACTCTATTGGCGATTACCCAAATAGGGGAGGGGTTGTACACAGCAATAGCCTTCTTTGGCTATGCCACAAGTTCCCAATCCAGACGTTAACTTAAAACAGAGTGACGAGTCGTTACAGTGACAGTGTAGGCAAACTTATGTTCTTGAAGACGCCAGTATTATATTAATAAAATACAAGTATCAAAAAAGTGTATGTGCATATACACCCTTGCCTTTTTTGTTTGAATTAATTCAAAGGTGTGCGAGAAGGAGGAAACATGAAAGTTTTAACGACAGCGCGTTGCAGGGTGCGTAATGAAAGGGGACGGCTTATCAAATAATATGAAGCGTAATGAGTTACAAATGTTAACGAACATCATAGAAGGAAGCTCTGTTGATGCGGAGAATAATTCTTCGTGAGTCATAGAGGACCTTGACTGATTTAAATTAGTTCAGACGGAGTTTACGCCAGCAGTTATTAGCGAGGGAGTTGTTTTACAGCGATAGCGATACCTCACCAATAAAAACCTGAATCTAAATCTGAGGATTCGTACGAACCGTAGTAATTTTGTCTTTTCGCAACTGCTTAGACTATCACATCCAGAGTCAACCATGTCATTGTCTAATGAGTGTTCAGATCTATCTAACTATCTAATTTCTAACCACGCCATTATCAAACTTCCGCGTTTGTCGGCCCTGGTCGGATTTTACAAACGACGTCTCTGAGGTTTCGGCGGTCCAGTAGTCCCACTCCCAAATGGTCGCAGTCTTTGGGACAATTTTCTAACCTTTCCCCGCTCTGAAGATGGCTGCCGCGCGAGTCGATGAAAAGTGACTGCGAAACAGAGACATCATTTTTAACATCCGATCACGACCGAGAAATGCAAAAGTTTTAGATACGTACGACACGATCTTTTCCCAGACTCTTGCAGAGACTTGGGCGCTTAACACACACGCGCACGCGCGCGCGCATGAATACAATGAGACTTTTGAATTTTGGATACATCGAAGGCTCTACAAAATGCCGTGGACGGTGTGGAGCGTTGAATAATGAAGGTTTGCGGAGGGTCGGCAGAAAAAAGTAACTGATTTTTTTTTTTAGTATTCAGGAAGGAACGTTGGAGTACTTCCTCCAAAAAAAACACACACACTTTTGTAAGGGCCCAAGTTCTACAACTCACATTGTAGGATAAAATCCAAAGTAAAAGATCATTAGAACGAAAAGAATTTTGTTGATGAGAAACGTGGGAGAGCGTTTGTATCGCACATCAGTAAACTTGTTAAGGACGGCTGTAACTATGGTGTAGAAAGAAGGTACCGTAAGAAGAATTCATGTTTTGTGTAGTCAATGAGAAGTGATATGAAGAGTTTGTTTCAAACAGCGATTTAGTAAACTTAACGGCTTAATGAGCGTCACTGTTTATTGTGAAGACTGCATTGTGGATTATTACATTTGTTGTTTAAAACGATCGTCGAGTTACGTGAGATATGGGTAAAAACTGCCAGAGTTTTACTGTCTCTGGTGTCATTCAATTCCACCACACTAAAGATCGCTGCCACATAACAACATAATATAAAACTTAAAACGATGAGTCACACAAGCTAGAACCATATGCACGCCGGCATTCTCATCTAGTGTTTTCTTTTTCTCATTATCACTGCACGTCATCAGCAACAACGGACCTACCAACCAACCAACCCAGTTCGCTACCACCGATAACACGCTGCCGTTCTCTTCTGACTTTCCAGAATTTATAGGACAGTCGGACGGGTCTCATACTTTACTATCGTTCGAGAATACAGTGGCGTAGAAGAAGAGACTAGGCGGTGGTATCCGCACCACCATATTTCTCTTTAAATTCCTCCCTGGTGGCACACATACACGCAGAGGCAACAAACGCAACTCCACGCTTCTCCTAATGTAACTTTCAACAATGAATTTTCTCCACCTTCTTGTTCTCTGTGTGCCTCCCCCTTAAAGTGTAAACGCACTTTTAATTTAGAACACAAAACCGCCCCTCCTTCACTTTGGCTCTCTCTCTCCATCTCTCTCCTACACACACGCGTAAACGAGCGCACGCTAGCAGACGGCCGCCGTAACTCATGCAGGGCGAGTCAGTTACAATAACGTATGGTTCCCTAATGGCCAGTGCCGCTGACTCGCAACGTTCCTTTTAAACATCTTCTTACTTTACTTTCAACAAAAAAACAACGGCGGCTGTGTTTTATGCTTCACGGTTAGATTGGAGTGGAGAAGCAGCAGTACATAGTACGCGTAGGTAGGAAGACGACAAAAAAACTTCCGTGTAAAATTTGGCTTCAAATTTCTCCCCAGTGACGCGGTAAATTGCGTTTGTCTTCTTCCACCGAAACGATGAATATTATTCTTCTTTCCCTATCACAATACCGGCCACGATTCCGAGACAGCGTACGAGTCCTGTTTGCATACTGCAGGCGTATTCAACTTTCTGAAGAACTTATGCACCTTACTTCATCTTCTTCGCTTCGTAACTACTCTGCCCACTCTTATCCATCGTTGTGCATCCACTTTATAGACCCTATTTCCAATTAGTATATTTTCGTTTATACTATCTACAACTGAAGTTCCCTGATGTCACCGTTTCTAAGACGATCACCCACCCAAGTTCACCTCATTACGGGTCTATAAATTTTATTTTCGAGTCTTCTATTTCTGAAATTTTTTTATGAAATCCACGTTTCGGTCTCGTGCATACATGGCCAAGACTTCATGAAACTTCCGCTACTTCGTCTCAAAATCTTATTTCATATTCTTTTGATTTCCCCACAGGCCAAATTAAACGTAGGCTATTTCATTTCCGACCAACATCTGTTTTTACGTCGATGGGTATTATTCTTCAGCTACCACAACACGCCCTAGATTCTTGAGGCATAGGGTCTACTACGTACGCTGTTATCATGTCGTGACCGCAATAAAAGGATTAACGGACTGGACATGACGTCCAACGCATGAAGTAGTTTTGTGACTTATTCTGACGAATTTTTTTTTTTATCTGCTACTCCAAGACTGAAAAAGTAAAATTTGTGTTTTTAATAAAAGAGGTAAAAAACTACACGGTGCGACCATTTTAAGAAATCCTTCGGGTCATATTTGAATGGATTTATACTTACTTCGCCTGATCACAGTACCGATAGTAACTCGTAGAGTGTACAGAGTGACAGCGCACAAGTTATGTTTCAGTAAATAACGCAAAATCATTTTCACTATGCGTCGTACTGTACTGAGGGACAGAAAATATCTGGACGTCGTTCTTTACTACCTCGCGATCAACAGAGTACCTAGATCTGTTTGGTACAACTCCGCAACTGTATTCTACATATCCAGGTGGTTTTAAAAAGCCTACTTGCTTAGAGAGCAGTAGATTATTCTACATTTACAGAGAGGACTTTCCTTTTTAACACGCCTAAAAGATAAACTGAAAGGTAAACCGCAATCTACTTCAAACGACTACTATTTCGGTGTTGCCGCATACTTTGACTGGAACACATGAAAGCGCTTACCTGTAGCCATTTGAAGTGGTGGAATGGAAATTTTCTATCTTGAATATGCTTTTACACGAATAAAACAATCTTTTTAGTTTTGTTATTCCGAGTTCCTGTTATGATTATAATGCTAGTGACGACGATGAAAGACTGTTATTTTGTCGATATTTAATAATTTTCGGATGTGGGGGGCCGCTACGCCTTTAAATCCTACGCTTATCGCCGGTGTTAACGGGCGACCATGAAATGGATTTGTTAAAACGTCTGGCGACAGACGTGCTAGCGAAGGATTTCGCTTTGTCGCCGTCTTCAGCTTTTTTCTAACTGGCGTATCCGTCTTGAAGAGTGACTAATCTGCTGTAGTTTTCTTCTCCCCAACCCGCGCACCCCATTCAGTCGCTTTCCACCACTGATCCATCAATCATTGCCGTGCCTTTTCACCCTGTTCTCTTTTTTTTTCTCGCCCTGTTCTCTGCATCTTAACGCTTCGCCATTTTCTTTGCCTCGATCATACTTTCTCTAAACTGTTTCGCAGACAAACCGGCTGATCTTCGACCTACCACTGAATGACGCTTACATCTTTACTTTCTTACTCTTCAAACATTCATTTTGATTCAACTATAACGAGTAGTTTTTCCCATATGACACCAATAGAAATTTCACCCTAATGTGGCACGCACCACTTAAAGTACCCAGCTAGTAGTACACGTCCCTAGTAATTCCTGTTACTTACCAGTTAGCCAACGTTAAACTGAAGTTCCCTCGTAACTGTGAGTGAACCTATGACTAAAATACACTCGCCACGGAGAGGCGGACTAATGCAAGATTGATCCGCATGCAAGACTTTGATGGATTTACGAATTATTTCATGGTCATATAGGCCTACTTACAGACTTTTCGCAGTATAACATTATTTTCGTTTTCCCGTTTTCCAGAGCCGATTCTCGTGTGTTTCACCGCACCAAAGAGCTCTGGATACACGGGCAATCAAGAAATGGTTCTGTGAAGTGGCGTAACTTAGGAATTGCTCCTGAGGGGGTCAGACTAGTTTGAAAGTTAGATCCCCATTTTCAACAGGGAAAATGAGAAATTTACCATTTTCGCAGAAACGTTTATAAATACATTTAATAAACTATACGTAGGCCTAAGGCTGCAAATATGTACAAGGCTGCAATTTTATTTACCAAAAGTTTAGTGACTGCCAATATTAATAAGAACACTCTAACTTTATTTTATTAATTTACAAGAATTGTAATTCGTTTTGTTTCTACAATTCTTTGTAAACCTTACTGTAACACACACAAATCGTTTAGAAATAGATCTACGGTACGTGATTATGGAATTTTGCTGAAATTTTTAATACCTTGTGGGAGGGGGGTTGACTTCCCCTACTAGTTACGCTGTCTGACCTGTGTTGTTTTGATGCTCGATATAACACAAACAAAAGATTTATGTTTTACACAGAACGTCAAGTTAATATTTTGTACTGCATTTACTAAATTTTAGAACACTAGATAAGGAACTCTTATAGAAAAAAGCATTACTCTTTTTTAAAATTGAATTACGAAAGTTGTTTTAGTGGTTATAATCACAAACAGAATTATCACTGTTGCACACCACTATAGAAAAATTATTCCTATTAGCTCAACTTCCGATCTGACGATGAGCTGAGAAGCTTGAAAGCGCTAATCGGAATAACTTTTTTTAAATGTTTTACACAAAATATTTCAAATATTATTTATTTCTACTACAAAAAGCTTACAGCTAACAACTTTATCCTCAGACTGCCGGTAAAACAACTGTATAATACGTTATTATACTCGTGTACTTAATCCGTTTTCGAAAGTTTAACGTATAACGTTTTGAAAACTTAAAAATCATATGTCTAGTCTTGTAGATATAATGGGAATTATTTAGTTCATACAAATGCCAATTTCGCTTAACAAATTTTATTAATTCGAATAAGTATAGGCTACACAAGGTAAGGGCAAAATTTCAGGTGTTACATACAAAGATCTATATTTTGCCCACATGTTCTTACTGTTCCGTACAAGCAACAATACTGCTCTTGTTATCTTAATGTTACTGCAATTATTCTCTCTCGCCAAACACAAAACCAGAAACACCCGTATCAGGGATCCCACGACTCCGCACTTCAAGATCACAGTGCAGCAGCGATAAATGACGGTCATTAACCACTGTAGACACAACTGCGCGCTATTACGAACACATTTTCCCAGCTGACAAAAAAAAAGCACAATCTGCCCTCTCCAAAGCACAATCGAAAAATTGTATAAACACATGCAACGGACACTCGAAGGAACACATACATACACTCACGCACACATAATCAATACCATGATTTGGACGTCACACTATCCCCCCTCATCGCCAACAACTTACTCACCCTCTGTCAGTATATATAATGAAACGCACGTTGCCCCACTTCATCGGCTATTCTACACAGAAGCGCAGCGGGATGGGTTTAAATCTCCCCCCTCTCCCGGCACAAAAGAGAGCACATCTCCGATGACGAAATCCTTAATAAATGACCTATATTTCAACACCCCGTACTGTGGAATAGAATTTTTCAACAACGCAATATAAGGCGCGGACTTCTCTCCTCCGCGGTGCTCTCATTTCACATCTCTTTCACTCTCGCCGCGTTATATCTATTTAACTGCCCCAATTTTACCCTATTCATTTCCTCCATCTTCTTCAATGAATTCGTGCACACAATTTGACTTAATTTTCTTCACACTTTCTACTTCTCTCTCTCTCTCTCTCTCTCTCTCTCTCTCTCTCTCTCTCTCTCTCTCTCTCTCTCTCTCTCTCTCTCTCTCTCTCTCTCTCTCGTAACAAATAATGCATCAAGGGCGTGATAACTAAGAGATATTGACGGGAACTTTAAAAAGTGGGTGGGACGTACGATCGTAGACTATCCAGAGCGGATAAATCACCGCGTGTATGTTGGCGGAAGCGAGAGTGGAGCGAATACTCCACTGGTTTGCTGCACACTGTTTTTCCGCATCCCGCATACGAGGTTTTAGTGTTTTTAGTCGAGTTTTGTCATCAAAAAATAAATATCGCATTGTTTTCCGTATTGCCTCAACGGCGCCATCAGCATATGCTATTCTCCGTACGACGATAGTCTTCATTTGGTTTCGTGCGTCCATCGTCTTGTTTTCCCACCACAGTTTACAGATACGGCAAGTAGCAACAACGCTTCTTCTTCACCTCACGAAAGGACACAGCTACTCAAATACTTATCAACTTTTTCTTATTTTGTACGCACGACTGGTAAACGATTACAAAGACTTGTTATCCCTTTACACAAACTGAACGAATCTCTTCCCACGGGTACGTGCACAATTCCACCATTCTGTTTTTTCTACCAAAAGTTTCCGCGTTGGTTTATTAATTCCTATAGTGCCATAATGGGTCCGGTAGCTGAAGTCACAACGATTCGCAGCTGAAGTGGAAAACGTGGGAGATCCTCAACCAAATAAGAATTGGCGTGGTTTCCACTCAGTCAAATATAATTAAATGAGGTCTTACAGAGGTCAATGTCAACGAATGTGAACAGAAAGTTCAGCAATTTGCGAACCAGAAGACATGTGGAACGCAAGCAAGACAGCTACATCGACCATATTTGGACCCGAAGCCGTAAATATGTCCGGATACGAAAAAGTAAAGCAAGTCCGCGTTGGTTTATACTGGTCCGTACCCCTGACTCGGACAGTAGGCTACTGTTAGCGCAGTCTAAGCGTGCGCATGCTGACTCACCTGTAATGCATACCCGCGCATGCACGTTTCTCGATAATCACTACAGACGGGATGGCATGAAGCGGTCCGGTTACATTACTTCCTAACAACAGAGTTGTAGCTCGTCGCTCATTCCTGTTATAGTAGGCTAACTTTTAAATACTCTCAGTTTAAATATTTGTCAATAAATATTAGTGCATATGAAGTTATTGATACGGGTAAGTAATAGTTTTTCAAGCAAACTGAACGGACGTGGGTGGGTATGGCCAGCTAATATTTTCATAAAAACGGAATGCAAATGGCATCAGTTATAATAGCATGTAGCATCAACGTAATGCCGAGGACATTATACGCGACTTGCTCGCAGAAATTCCTCATTAACTGAACAGACGAAACAAATAAACATAAAGAATGTGTTAACAGGTTCTCTCGAACTCTTGGCCGGGTCAAGATTTCAAAAAACTGCTATTTACTTAGTCTATAACAGTGGTTCCCAACCTTTCCGGACCAGCGTACCACTTTGGTCTTCCGCGTCCATTTCGAGTACCACCGGAGCTTAAAGACAGATTATTGGGATTCTCTCAATAAAAATTTTGACACAACATGAATAGTATAACTTATTATTCCTAGTTATGTGTAATTATTTTAATCTAATACATAGAATTTACAAAACGGGAAATGATTTTTAAAATTAATTTCAGGTTGGTTCTATGCTAAAATAAAGTATAAAGTGTTTTGAAAAGACAGTTGATTACTTTTATTACAGATTTTCTTGTTAGTACTGAAAAATAACAACATACTGTATTAAAAAGAAAATAATTAATGTAAAACTTGTTGCTTCTTATTTTGTACCAGAGAGTTAATGTCAGGTTCTAGTGATGTATTTTTAACCTTAAATCACGCTCAATATATATCCTGTTCCTACATTTGTTTTTAACATAAACGAGTTCAGCGAATCCACTTTCACAAAGGTAACTTGACAGAAGAGGTATTAAAGTTAAAGACTTTAATGCTTACTTACTAAGACTTGGGTACTCAGTTTTTGTTGTCATCCAAAACGACTCTAGGGCATAAGGGTAATGGTTTTAAATCATGTCCGATGAAAATTTATTGTTGTTTTGAACATAAATTTTTATTCATTTATTTTTTTTTAGGTAAATACTTTTTCCCTAGCTAGGTTTTCTTGTGTACCACCGGTTGGGAACCCCTGGTCTATAACAACAAATGAGGGGAAAGGCGGCTTTGTGTGAAAGAGCCGGACAGTTTGACGGCAGCACAGCCCCGAATTGTCGCAAGTGACAATGACGATGAGAAGGACGTCGAGTCGACAACTACCCACACTCACAAACTCCCGCGTGTCGCAAAACAATCGCAACGCGATAGACAAATACAAAGTCTTTCCCTTCGATGACGCCGGTGCGCGAGAGAGGAAACGAGCCTTCCTGAAACGTCTCGAGTGCCGTACAAATGACCTCATCCCACACTGTCTTCGATTAAGAAAGACTTACTACGTACCGCAGCAAGAGCAATCGATTACAGGCGTCGCTACCGAAATTTCACCAAACAAATCGCACGCTATAAATCGAACGTTACGCACACCGGTCGAGTACTCACCCCCTTCCTCTGTCCGGTCTACTGGAACACATGAATCAACAGAGTGGAAAACAACACTCGCCGCCTATTGGTGGATTTTAAAACAATTCTCAACTATACGCGCGTTTTTTTATCAGAAATTAGTTCCAAATTAAATGTATCGATGAAATTTAAAACATACGCTAAGAAGCCAGACAAATCTGTAGACACGCTACAGTTAGGCGTGAAACATTTTTAACATTAAACAATCTTCATAAATTATAGCCCAAATTTATAAGTTGTAACACCGGGACCCTGAAATGACGTTTCTAAGGTCGCTAATAAATGTGAGAATAGAAATGAAGGCGTTGACAAATGATAACAAATGAAGACGTGAATTTAATTTCTGTGTGTGACGAAATCGACCAGTGTACACAAAACTGTAGGACTGCGGCATTTCGCCTACATTGTTTAACATTTACACTGACGTAGAATAATAATACGTGAACGGCACACACAAAAGTACAAAAAAAGGCATATAACTATATACAGACACGATACTTAACGTGCAGGCAGACATTGCTGCAGATACAGCAGCTCCAGTGTTTGAAAGCACATCTTCAAACAGGTACCTATTAACGTCAAGAAATTCGGCATAGTGTCTGTGTTGTAATCATAACGAGTACACTCGTGTAGTTTCAACGATAAACACGAATACGCTTCCGTTTACGTAGTCAAACGTGTCTCTCGATCTAATGCTGATTCGAGATTAGCTGCTGACGACGCCATATCTTGAAACATGCGAACAATTTTTGTTAAAAGATATTTTTTTCGCCGATAATGTTGACTGTTGTTTAATATTTCTTCCTTTCCTGCTTGCTATACTCTAGCCGTTGAGTTAGCGGCTCTGACGTTTCACTGCGACGATGCCAACTGACCACGTGTTTATCTGGATAAGAACCCGGTGACGTGAACGAATTCCTTTAACGTGACTGGCGAAGATTATTAGACATGCTTTTACTCTCACACCTTCAACGAATACGTTTTTCACTACCTATGTATTCACTGGAGGACCAGAAGAAACAAGAGCAAGACGGAGGGTGTACGATGTAGCTGACGATATGAGAAGACTGGGTGTCAGAAGATGGCGAACAGTCGCACAGGAAAGAGAGGAGTGGGAGGCACGTTGTACTGGAACCCAGCGCTCTTCATGAGCTGTAGCGCTGTATAGTAGTACGTAGTAGATTTACTCCCACCACTTATATCGAACGTCAGAATCGCTTATCGGCCCTGAGTCGAACTGCACTGCTCTCCTCTTGTCTATCTTGTCTAATTTCTCCCTTAGAGGTTACGCCTCCACTAACATCGGTGCGTTCAATCGCCGTCTGTTGTTACTCATCACTTGGTCCATTGCTTGTTCAATAAATGATCTCCACGACAAAGGGACTCCTCTACGTTTAGTTCGCCTTGGCTCTGTTCTACTACATATTTACCCTAACTACTACGTTTTTGGGTTCCACTCAAGTACCTGAAATTTATTGAACGAGGATACACACACTTGGTGTTACATTTCCTCAACGCTTTTTTGGAAACCTGGACTTTAAAGAAGAAACTAGAGGCGTTTGAAATGTGTGCCCGCAGAAGGATCATGCGATTTAGCGGGGGGGGGGGTAGACTCAGGAACAACGAGGTGCTGAGAAGAATGGGGAAGAAATTATTATAAAAGTACGTAAACTCCAATACTTGTGGCATGTAATGGGGGGGGGGGGGAGAATATCAATCACACAGTTATACATGGAAAAATACAAGGCAGAAGAAGTCGGGGCCAGGAGACATTCCCGGTTACGTGACCTAAGACAATGGTTCCAGCGTACCTCAACAGATTTATTTACAGCAGCTACATCTAAAATCGAGATTGCCGTGATGGTTGCCAAACTTTTCAGAGGAAAGGCGCTTGAAAAGACACACACTCGCTCCTCTCTTCTGCCTATTGACCGTGTTACTTTCGTATATTTTCTTGTCTGTCATTATCATTATCATCATCATCATCATCATCATCACCACTCCAAGAGTTTTAGGCCCTAGAGCTGTTTTCGTAACCCATCTCCTCCTCGGACTACCGACATCTCTCTTCCCAGTAGGGTGATAACCCAAGGCAGTCATGGCCAGACGGATACCACGCATGCGGTTCAAGTGTTCACACCATCTCCTTCTGTGGACTTCAATCTTCTGGTATAACGATACAATGTTTAATTCGCGTCTAATATCTCGTTCCTTTTTCCACCCAGAAGAAAACAACCTTCCCTTTTAGAAATTTCATTTCAGCTGCCTGAATCCTCAGTACGTCCCTTTTACCAAGAGTCCATGTCTCGCTAGCATACAGGAATGTGGCGTCAGCCACAGTTTTGGAAAAATGTCATTCGGTTATCCTTCCGTGTTTTATTTTTCAAGTGCCTATGAATCGTACCACAGATGCGTCTATACATTTCGTTAGCTTACTATCCCCATCAACATCAGTTCCATACGAGATATCTCAACCCAGCTAATTAAAATGACTAACCTGATCCAAAATCTAATTATTCGCGACTATCTTAGTTCTTATAAAAGATACTTCTTTTCGCAAGAGACCATTTATATTCTACATGTCTTCCCGTTTACAATTTTATTATACTGTAGAATTTCTTGTCCCTCGTTTTTTGACTGTCGCTTTATTCCAGATCTAACCATCTAGATATTACTTTCTCACCGTTGCTCTGGTCTCAAACAATATGCTCGTCACTTTTACCACGGTTTACTTTCTGTTATAACTAACTTATGTACTTAAACGTATCACACATTTTCTAGAATCAGATTGGTTCCCTCATTTCCGATGATGTATTACTCCGACTAGTTCTTAAATTAATTTTTACATTGATTAACATGTACACTACCGAACATGCGCGTTATCACAATGCTCCACAAAACCGGACTGGTGTGTACCGCCTAAGGTCGTCAATATGACAACAGTGCTTGTACGGGATGCGTCCAGTGGGACAGCTACGCCACACTGTTTACAACATAATCTCCCCGATGCTTACACAACTTCATAATAACATATACAGCTGATGTGTGCGCCAGTTTAACATCGATTCCAACGATCTACTGGCGTGATATAGGGATTAACTTGAAACTGTGAAAACTCTCTACAGGGAATTCAGAAAATACACAAGCAGAAGTTACAGATCTAAAAAGTCGGACAATATGGTCAAAGTTGTGTAACACTAGATTAAGAACATTTAACCACAAAAATTGATAATCTTCTTCTTTTCCACATATGATTCCGTTCACCAAGTGTAGCAGGACCGATATGTACGATACACAGAAAACGAAATTGTCCAACAAAAAACAATTACATGTCAGTTAAATACAGTGGTGTAAAATGATATAAAATTCATACAGGAAGTAAAACCACGATACATAAAGTCATTACTGGAAGATACGAAAAAAATCTGAAGGCAATTAGGATGATAGGCTGGAATTTCGAAAAACAGCATCGAGACCAGGACCGTTATGAGAACCCAAACAAGACAAGAGAAACGTTGACACTATAGCCCACGACAACGTGGAACCACTACGTGTAGCGTACGGGCCACAAAAAATGGCAAAATAAGTTTGGAAATAAACACGAGAAGGAAGACGCAAGAAGATCCAGGTACTTGGGCGTTCAAATCAATGGAAAACAGAAGACAAGAAGAAAATTACTTGACATCATCAGTCAAGATGCCCTAAGGGAAGTGATAACCGGGTTTGGACCTTGCATAAAACTAATTATAATTAATTTTTATAAAGGTATATGATGCGCAATATGTAGCCTCTCACGTACAAATGCCAACCTCACCTTCTCGAAGTACAACCTCGGTTATATGGTGCACCCTGTTTTAACTGACGAGGAAATGGCGACCGAGTGACTACCGGAATAAGTAGTCTCCCACTTGCTAGTCAACAGCTTCGGGTGGACGAACTGGCAAGCGGTAGGGCACCTCATTGTCCTGGGGTTGAGAAATCGGCCCCGAAGGCGGATAAACTAGTTACTAGTCAACGACATTGGGATGCAGAAGGCAACGAGAAACCACTACATTAAAGATCGTTTAGATATCTCTAGTAATATCGTCAAGGCTATGTTCACGGCAAAATCATCCGGAGCTTCAAGTTCCCCAATCGGATCTACGGGGGGGGGGGACAGTTTTGAACAGTTATGAAGTAAAAAGGAGTTAAAATAGTCTGTATGATATCCAACTATCAGAAGAAGAAGAAGAAGAAGAAGATTCTAGAACCAACTTTTAACCTGACATACGACCTAACATGACGTTTGATCAAAAAATTCTTACTGTTTTTGGATTCCTCATGCTGTGTATATAACTCAAAACGTTTTTAGACGGTTGGTACACCTACTTATAAAAAAATCCTAAGTCTTAGCCGTACTGGATGCAATGAACAACTAATTGAATAAATTGTCCTTTCGTATTACAGGCAATGTTTCAAGATACCACAATTAAAGTTTGAGGCGATCTTACATTAAATTTCCTATAAATAATGAGATAAACTGCTCAACCAGAGAACTGTTGCAGAACGCTTTAAATAGTATAAAGATTCATACATCGAAACAGTAAGATGATGATCGTCGTTCTACTGCCACAAATTTTCACCACGACGCACTACGCGGTCAATGAAAAGTATTATTCAGGCATTTTAGACATATTGCATGAAACTGTTCGTATATCGCGGTCAGATTTACAGAAAGATAATTTATAGAAGTTATATCATGACAATGCACCAGCAAGTCATTGCTAGTTAAAGAATTGTTGCCAGAAAAACTTCGTATAATGATACTGCAACTACCGTTTTCGAATGATCTGTCTCCTGTGTTCGTTTCCTGTTGTCCAGACTTGAGGGCAAAATCAGTTTGCGACTGTTGGCAAATACCAAAATCCCTGGGAAAGCTCAAAAGCTCACGATAATTTCAAAAAGTGTAATCCAAAAATGTTTTGGAGACTTAAGAAAAGATGTCAGAAATACATTATATCAGATTATCAATATAAATATAACGGGGTCAAAATAAATAAATATAGATACATAAAATAAAAAGCTAATTTTCCCATAAACAAAAATATATACCACGTTTTTTTTACACCAAAACTGTACAGGCGTATACAAATGCACAAGATTTCGTTAACATTTTATTACAAATTTAGAATTTTAAGTGCGATAGATTTTCAAATGGCAGCACCAAACTACTGGCCTAATTAGAAAGTACACAAAAGCGTCTACACAGAATTCAAACAAGAAAAACTCAACTCAGAGATTAAAGCGCATAGCCCGGTTATCTGACACAATATATTCACGCAACCCAAGATTAATAATACGTGACCACGTACGTCACATGAAAATAAATGGTGGCTTTAGAAAAATAATTTCTCTAGAGCCTGGTAACCCACAACACCGCAGTGACGCGCCGCGCGAAACATAACGCCGAGTTAATAATGCGCGCAGGGCCTCTTTCAGTTTCAATACATGACTACTAAAGTGGCAGAGATGGATGAAGGCAGGAAGACAAAAACTGGAAAGCGAACCAAGAGTCGTACGGGGTGGGGAGGAGAACGAGGGAGAGTTGAAAAAATCCAAGAAATTGAACGCAACAACCCTAACAGGAGAAGCGGCAACCTTCAGAGTCTCTCTAACGCTGGCGTTTTCAACGTGGTTTCCCTTATCCCAGGGGATAGTAAGGATTTTTTGTCATTTCTACTACGGGCAGCAGAAGCAAGGGTTGTTATAAACCTCGCAAATATGAGGATGATGCCCGAGGAGGAGAGCACAATCGCGAGCGGGGGGGGGGGGGAGAGCGTCGTCGGAAACAGCTCGTCAAGTGGCGTGCGTTCTTCTCCCCCTCGGCGACCTCCCTCCCCCGCGCAAAGATCCGACAAACTCCCTCGCATCACGGACGAACATCTCTTTAGCCAAACCCCCCCCCCCCAAAAAAAAGGAAAAACACGAGTACTATCTCACAGTAGAGCGGAGCAGAACAGAAGGCCGAAAACAAAATGATGAATACATCTAGGGATTCTTCTTATCATTTTTTTCAACCTATTTAGAATTTCAGATTAGAAAATTTGAAGCGTCATTACAATTGTTCCTACCACAACATTGCTATGTTCTACAGAATAACATCAAATAACGTACCAGAAATAAGACGCTATTGCGTTCCACAAATAACTTAATATTGTACCAAGTAAACTAAAAATTTAATTAAAATTTCCCCGTTTTTACCAGATGACAGTAATTTAGTTGGACGGAACACAAATTCGGCAATGTGGACTACGTTTATCCCCCAACGGTGTAGACAGAGTACGGACACCTACGGCGGTTCGGTTTGTGAACGGCCGCGCAGACCACTACTGTCGTATCATTACGTAATGAATACGGGGGTTAATTGTAATGTATCGAAAAGTCATAGTTTACGCGGGCGGGCTACGACACTCGTTGGTGATGTATAGTGAGCGGCAGCTCTCCCGCTCGAAACTGTGACACAACAGTGCAGTCGAGACGTGCGGCGCGCACAGAAACACATTTCTCGCACGTTTCAAATTACTACACACTGCATCGTTAATTTACTGCCGTAAACGAGAACGAAATTTAACGGACTACGCCAAATTCTGGCCGACTGTCAACTCCTCATTTCAGTTCGCGTTGGACCTTTACGACGGAATGTCACCCACTTACTACTTGTGTACTTTATGGTGGCCGGCAACCTTGGTGAAAGTGATATACGCAGAACCCTGTTTTTTGTCAGTATAACGGCACATCTCACCGAGTGCGTGAGTGTTGATACGTTTTCAAAAACATTTACCGTACAGGCCTGTATTTCATTTAATTATTATTTTCAACACAAAAAACATACCCTACGCTATGAAAACTCCTTAACTTCTTAAGCCTAGTGTCAACTTTCAAGGTTGCTTATCATGTTTAAGAAAAGTTATTATAAACTTAGGGTTTAAACGGAAGAAGAGTAGAAATAATAGAAGTGTACTAAATGAACGTCAAGAGATAAGGGCACCAAGAATTGAATATATCTGGGAAAAAACAATTCAGGACAGAAAAGCGGCCAATACTAGTAATTATTTATTATTTACATTATCTAACAAACAACACGGTTCTGGTATTACAAATACGTATTTGATACAATTTCGAGTAATGCGGAGTAAAATTACAATAGTTAGTGGACTGAAATCCGGAAATGTCAACAATGTGTAATAATTAAATAGTTAAGGGCACCCATAAAGCCGGCTGCAGCAACAGTAAAGAGACGGACGTTTTTGAAATGTAGTGTTACAACTAAGTACACATAATCTCTCATTTGTCGCGCAGCTATGAAGCGGCCACCGTAAAGTGACGCGATTGTATCTAACTATCCGGACGACGAGCGAGTGTACGTACAAAACGTTGAAGTATATTATACTTATACAATGCGGGCCACATATATTTCACTAACAAATACTACTACACGTAGGCTACGCTGAATTTCCTGCTTTCGTGTGGAGCTGGCTCTACATTACTAAATCGTAAACGAAGTGGAAAAAAAATCAAGGCACGATTAGATCCATCCAAGACATGGCTGCTGGTGGAGGGTGCGGCGAATGACTTCGTGAAGGACAGAGAGAAAGAGTGGGCAATGTGGAAGTACTGAAAAGGATTCGTGAGAAAAATTTTGGAAAAATCCTCATCAAAGGGCAACATTGATGGTTCTGATATTTAACTCGGCCCAACACATACATGACTGATGTATTACAAGCAATGATTGATGGATGAAATGTTAGGGGGAAACCAAGAAAGAATTATCAGAAAGCAGCTCAAAAAGCGGGATAGAAAAGTGAAAAAATACAGAGGGATGATGAACAGAAAAATCAGAAATATTCCCTACCACCAATTACCTGACTGAGGTTGCAAAGAAGATGGCAACATGTATAATATTCAATAGTTTACGTTTCGTTAACAGCGGATTATGTTTCAAAAATACAAACAGGTTTTACTCTTTAAACTCCCCCTTCTCACTCTCTCTCTCTCTGGCGTTTCTTCTTGGAACTGTTAAAACAACTTGTTGATGAAATATGCCTTCAGGAAAGGTGTTGGAGATAGTTTTAACAATACACTTGTCAGTTACTAAGAGAATAAAGTGACCGAACTGTGAGTGTGGTTTATCACTATTTGCGGACAACAAAAGATCGCGTTCTAACCACAAACGCCGCTGTAAAACCACTGAAACGCTTCGCCCGTTTGAAACATGCACGACTTCTTCGTGATTTTAGATAGTTTTAACAATACACTTGTCAGTTACTAAGAGAATAAAGTGACCAAAGTGTGTGTGGTTTATCACTATTTGCGGACAACAAAAGATCGCGTTCTAACCAAAAACGCCGCTGTAAAACCACTGAAATGCTTCGCCCGTTTGAAACATGCATGCCTTCTTCGTGATTTTACCAGCGACGTTCTTTGTTAATACGCAACATTAACTTCGCCAAAAGACGACCTAAGAAAAAACAAAAAACAATTTACACATATGACTTAGGAATATCCGTTCAGATCTTAGTTACCAATTCACAACAATGTTTCCATCTGGCGGTCTTTAAACTACAAACTACAATAAAAGAGTTCAACATGGACATTTTAGTTCTTCAGAAGAATGTTATGGCTTTTAAAGATAAAGAACACAACAGACCAATAAACACTAATTCATCATCATCATCATATTCACGGATTAAACCAAAAATGGTTTGTTCCGGTCTCAAATAGGAAAAGATTAGAGCTGGTCACTCCAGCGCTTCCTCGGACGTCCCACACCTCCCCGTCCCCTCGGCTTATAGTTCCACAGTTGTTTGGGCATGCGGCAGTCATCCGTTAGGCAAAGATGTTTCCACCAATTCACCCGATACTGGGCGAACCTGTTGAGTGTACTCATAATATTCAATTCCTGCCGTATATCTGTGTTTCTTCTATGATCATAGAGAGTATACCCAGCCACGTGCCTGAGAAATCTCATTTCAGCCGCTTGGATGCGACCGGCCTGGGCTTTCGTTAAAGATAAACACTAATTAAGGATGAAATAGTAGGACAGGCCAATATCTTCTGCTGCACAATCTCCCTGAATTAAGAACTAAACATATGCAAGAGCTTAGAAAGATTTTAATCACTTTAACGGTTTTTATTAGACGTATGTTAAATAATAATGAACAGTTGGAACGAAAACGTTGACATAGTTCTATAATTTAGTAGCCTTCCCGATATTTCTTTGTGAGATCGAAAGTTGACAGTAACTACAGAAAATGAACGAAAAAAGACGAGGACAGTACCGAAAACGAAAATTCTTAAGATCAGTACCGGGTTATACGTAAGAAACTATGGGAAGATAAATACTGAAATATGAGAGTAGCTGTATAAGAAAGCCTATGGTAATGTGAAGTGTAACTTAGTACTTGACGGGGGGACTAGGGGGAGTCGCAACTCACAACTAGAGGGAGTTGTGATGTGGAAATGAGTTATGAGACGTCCCTAATCTCCCCATTCAAACTCTAGGGTTGTGATAACCAACCCCTTTGGCAAAGTTGATCGGCAAAGAGACGAGAGACGGAGGTCCTGACAGTGCAGCCTAGGGGTAACCTGGTTTCTGACCCATCGGCAGAGTATATATCTAGTTTACAAATGCTGACTAGTAAGGCAACGGCCGCACACGAGTTGCCAAACAAGGCCAACTGAGATCAGGCAGTGAAGGCACCTTCTCTACGGGAAGAACAGTCAGCTCGAATTCACAGTTCCTGCAAACTGGGAATTATGCATATGGATAACTGCCAGACTGTGGGAGGCACCTTCTCTACGGGAAGAACAGTCAGCTCGAATTCACAGTTCCTGCAAACTGGGAATTATGCATATGGATAACTGCCAGACTGTGGGAAGAAGAAGAAGAAGAAGAAGAAGAAGAAGAAGAAGAAAAAAAAGAAGAAGAAGGGAAGGAGGAGGAGGGGGGAGGGGAGGAGGGGGAGGGGGAGGGGGAGGGGAGGAGGAGGAGGAGGAGGAGGAGGAGGAGGAGGAGGAGGAGGAGGAGGAGGAGAAGAAGAAGAAGAAGAAGAAGAAGAAGAAGAAGAAGAAGAAGAAGAAGAAGAAGAAGAAGAAGAAGAAGAAGAAGACGGCGGCGGCGGCGGCGGCGGCGGCGAATGTAATAGAGCTTGCAGAGAAACTCGATTATTATGAACAAAGGTTCCATCACACATGAATTGAAGATGTGATATGTCTAGTGTGTCTGTAATATCGAGCAAATGTAGAATCTGCTTTAGGATACCTAAGAAGCGATGGAAGAACAAAAGTGTGCTCTGAGAGTTAAGCAGCGGCATTACGTTAACACCGTAACGAACCAACATCCAATACGCGGACGGAGAAGAAGGATGTAACGACATCACAGGAGCCGATATCTCACGGCCTGCGTTACGTTTGCGCGCTACTGCTTCAGCCCCTTGTGCGAATACACAATGGCGAATGGACGGAGTACGAACGCCATTTGCCTAGTGAACTGAAATCTCACATAGCGTCAGCTATTATCCCACATTAGACATCGTATATAAAAAGTCAATACATTTTCAGTTCAAACACAGCTGATAAAAAAAAAGTAAAATAGGTCTTATAATTCGGCTCTATTTACATCCCATCCAGTCGTACTCTGGTCCCAACCAGCACAAGGGGTACATACCCTCATCATGCGGGGCGGGCAATATAAGGAGATCAGTCTGGGCGTAGGTAACGGATAAAATAAGTAGCTTAAAAAGATTACAATTTAAGCCACGTCAAAAGGGGGATAAAACGTACAAAAAGGGCGACTTCAACGTACCAGTTAAATCAAATATAATGTTAGTAATAGAGTTCAGAGTTCGCGGCAACGAAGAACAGATTCGCGCCGTAAATCGTTTTTAGCACAATTAAAACGGTGAAAATAAAAATTTGCCGTTTCTTGTGTTTTATAACACTTAATTACCGCTATAAAGCTGTTAACGCTTTCTTAAGTTGTGACGATGACTTCAAGCTCGAAATCCCGCTGCTGTGTTAATTTATTTCAACTGCCGAAGACCAAGGGCTCGAGTTCACCTCACCAATAATACGAAGGTCACATTCCGCACATCATTATACCGCACAATTTCTTCACACGCATACAACGTACATTCATAAAGTTTCTGTGTCAATAAAACACTTTGTAACCGAACGGCAGCTGACGATGAAGAAACTTTTATTTTGGCCATTTATCAAAGCCAAAGTGGAAGGAGTGGGCGTTCTCTCAGCCGAATCCTATGAAAATTATGAAAGCACTCGGTCGGTCGGTCATCGTTTTACGTAAATAGCCGTGTTGGCCCGGTGTGGAACCCGCATTCTGGGCATGCTCTGAACAAATAACCCTACGTGCCAAAAAGCTTTATCTTCACCTTCTCATCCAACTTACTGTACTGAATTTGGGGGGGGGGGAGCGTGCGAAAAATAATCGTAGTGTCATTTTCACACTATTAGGAAAAACTCTTTTACGAGAAAAAAAAAGAAAATCGCTATATAAATCTTCAGATTACTATACGTGCGTTAGAACCCACCTGAATTTACAAATATAAAACTTACTTGCAAATATAATTTCAGCATTCAACCTTAAATAACATTATTTTGCACAAACAATATGTGTTTCTGCACTTTACATATGTTTTCTTCTTCTAACTACAAGCCCTGATTAAGTAATTTATAGTGTATTTCATATGTTGTATGTCGATTTTCCCTGGGCATCCTTTCAGAAACTTTTCCGTTTCCATTACGAACCTCATTTCGGTGCTGTTTTGTGTTCCACACGCTCCAAATGCTCTGTCCACTTTCGTTTACCTAATATTTTTATTTTATCTTCCATTGGGTATATTTCCAGTCCCCTTTCTTATTTTTGAGTTCTTTATATGAACTAGTATTGTGGTACTTGCCTTTTACAGAATGAGAGAATATATCTTCATATCGTTCTTCGTTACACATGAAATACATGAATACACGAATGAATGAATACGTGAATATACATCACTTTTACATGTATAAAAAAAGGCAGACTGAATGGCATACCAGGTAACCAACCATACTGCTTCTCCTTTCCGCAGTGGTTCCAATCAGCGTCCTTCTTTCATCCATTTTCTTCAAAATCTCATCATCAGGCACTCTTAACGTCCACGATATTCTTAAGGCCCTCCTCCAGCTCCACATTTGAAAAACTTCAAGGCAGCTGCTTTCCAATTTCCTCACAGTCCAGGTTTCCGGGTCATATATGCATCTGATCCAAACGAAACTGTTTGTAAATTACTTCCTGGTATCCAGGGACTCATTTCTGGTCGCCAGGAGATGTTTTCTTCAAAAATGCTTCTACTGTTTGTACAATTCTACTTTTTACATCACTGTGCGTCTCCTATCTAGTACACGGTTTACCCCCTAAAAAAAAAAAAAGCAATCATAGCAATCAAGATAGACGACAGACGCAATGGTAGCTGCCGGGACGAGGAAATTACGTGCGCCTTTTACACCAGTAAAAAGATAAAGTACGGTTATCGAGTACAAAGGACAAGGAAGGATGTCAGTTTTATGAACTGGCGCAATGACGATATTCACGGAAGCTCAGGATCGCAGGACAACTTATATTTTCAAACCTTGGACTGTCGAACACGGTATTCTGAATCAACGCATGTCGAAGACGACCAGCAAAGTTCGTCCGGAATTAAATTCACGCTCGTCCTCAACAACGCGTACTCGGGACTCGTCAGAGACGTTTCGGGGACGCAGCTGGTACAAACGAAAACAATCCGGTTAAGCTGATGTCCAGCCAAACGAAAAGTGACACACCCAGAAGAAGACCTCCAAAACGCTGACAACACCAAAAAAAGATAGAACGTCTTGCTTTTGAAACAAAGTAACGTTTTATAAGCTGTTAAAACGGGCAAACGACTTGAAGCTAATAGCATTGAAACACAAATATCGCATGATCACGAAGACTTTAATGCGAATAAAAACTGAAATACAAACTCGCATAAAATACAAGTCATAAAATATTCCAAGTACCTTTATACGACTCTTCACTCTTTCCGAACCTCCTGTCTGTTTATACAGAATATTTTGAATCTCGTTGTAAATGATCGTTTTTTTTTTTAGCGTCTTGGTGTGGTTTTCAGTGCGTTCTCAATAAAAAATAATAATAAAATAAAATAAAAACTTTACGTTCGCGCAACCATACAGTCCTGATTCGTACCACTTCTGAATTTCATTATGTATTCTGAACCCATATGCCTCCCGCGCTGCTGTCGTGTGGCTAAAGCATGAAAGCATCGTGGCTCCATTCGTACAATCAAGCTCAAAAGCATGAGTAAAGAAATTTGGATGGACGACCACACAATGGCTCAATGGGCGGGGACCTCTACACCCGAAAGGATAAGACAGAGAGAGACGACTGCGAAGAACTATATGGGGCCACAGTGGCGTAAATAGGAGCTGCTCGAGGCGGGGATGAGACTAGTTTGAAGGTTAGACCCCCCCCCATTTTCCTGAAGAAAATTGAGAAATTTGGCATTCCTATATTAATTTAAAAATTTTTTGCGTCTCAAAATCCTTAACGTTTTCTGGCGCGTTCGTAATTGCTTTAATGCTGCAAACACATAGGGTTATTTACTAAATAATGAGCGATTGTCATTATTAAGAAAATTCTACGTTTATTTTACTAATTTACAAATATTGTAATTGCATTGATTTCTGCAATTATTTATACAAGCCTTACTTTAGCACACGCAACTGGGTTAGAAATACGCCTACGCTGAGCGATTATGGAATTTTGCTGAAATTTTTAAGAGCTCTGAGGGGGGGGGGAATTGATACCCCCCGTACTTACGCCACTGCCCCCACATAACCATACTTCTCTCTTTAACAGTAATAAAGAGATCAAAATTATTCGAATTCGACACAAACATATTCAATTAATATTGTTATTTTTGGCAAACGTTCAGAAGACGTAAAAACTAAAACCCAAGGAAAATAAAATTCAGCCTATAAAGGCAGTCTTGGTACTTTTCTATAGTGGTAGAAAAATAAGTATGGGCTAAGTAAACTACAAAAACGCAATGTGTAAGTAAGTATATTACCATGCCCCTACACAACGCTCGTAGCCAACAGCCAACATGACAAAATTTATCTCCTTACATGTAACTTATCTTCTTACATGCACATATATACGTATTACTTACAAATTTTTCAAGCTTAAAGACACGAATGAATCACCTCATCCTCATACCTGCAACAAGCAAAAGGAAACAATAAGATACACAGTTCACAATACATTGTCAAATGGTAAACAATACACACAAAAAATCTGCATGTTAAATTATATAAAATATGTATCTGTGTGAATCCGTATGCACGAACGTTATATAGAACGTGTGTAAGCTCTTCGTCCTTCATTGTAGAATAATAACTACCAACAGAACTTGTAAAACAAAAACTGCCATTTAATTTAATGTGTTATATGTGTGATGAGTTGCTGTATCATTCAAATCCTTATTGTTACAAAAATAAAACATCCTGCATACACTTTATATTCTGTTTACTTGATAATAATTGTAGTTCAAGGAAAAGTAAAGACAATTTTAATTGAAATATTATTCTGAATTATGCATATAATTCAAAAAATATAAAATATACTTTTTAAGTATAAATGAAAGAATATACTCGTACATTGTAAGGGCAGATAAAACGTAAGCATTCAGTTCTTAAGTATCGTGACCATACGTTTAACAAGAGTAGGATATATATTATTCTGATGCAATAATTTTTTATTATCTATGAATCCTTATTTTAGTAGAGGCAGTGAATCAATAATTACCAAAGGTTTTGAGTTTCAAAATAAAAATAATTTTCGAAAGACTAGATCCAACGTTTCGATCTCTTTATTGAAGACGTCATCAGCATAAATGTAGAAGAGTTTTAATGACTCAGAACACACAACAGCGATTTATGTTTTTGGTGTCATAACGAGTCATGTACAGCTGTTCTCATGTTGTGACTATAAAAATTATCGAAACGTCGAACGAATGTTTCACAAGTTGTGTCTATTCGGTATGGCCGAACCTCACAAAACTTTTTGTCACTTATTATCTGTATTTATTTAATTGCCAGTCGTTGGTTACAAAGCGAGATTTTCTCCCTCGAGGGTATTTAAGAAACGAGTAGTATAGCTGGATTATTCAGTCGTCTACAGAATACAGATGACTAACGGGTGGAGAGAGTCGATGTATATGTCCGCGAACACATCTTCTCGATACTGTATCGCTCACGAATTCTCGGCTAACGACCGGCCAAACCAAAATTAAAAGCCAGTCTTTATCGTTACCTCCAGCCTTGTATTTATCATCCCGAGGAGGTCATTACGTATTAAGTTGCTACTCCCCCTCGAATGTTCACGTCTAAGCTTCACTTTAACACTACCACCACAAGCACACCGAGTCGAGCATAATTAATGGATCTTCCCGCAACGACTGTGACTGATGAAGATGGTGAAATAAACGCTCCGCTGCCACCAACCTTAACATTTTTCTCAATCGTCTTCACGCTAAAAGCCAACACACTCTTCCGTAACATAAAGAACGGAGGAGTGAACGCTTACATCCATTTATTTATTTATTTTTTTTGTCAACACTAAAAGAAATAAAAACAAATATAATATGTAAACCAAGTCGTAAACGCTGTCAAGAAAATAATATAACGAATGAAAAGGGACGTATAATATATATATCCGACAAATCTCTACTCCCCTCGCCGCGCGCCGGTTCAGAGGATGTGTGTGTGTGGAGGGGGGATTTAGTGTTGGTATACCACGGTCTGTGTTGACTGCTCATTATCCTCAACTCTCGCACTCGCGTTCTGTTACTGAAGGTTCTACGTATACGAGCTCGCACGCGCATCCGCGCGCTAACATATGTTCTTTCCTGTAAACGGTCGTAAGTCAAAATGATTTTTCTAAATACTGCCAACCAGCCAGCTCTCTCACAAGCACGACACACGAAATGAACCAAACCAACCGAGACCATATGTTCAGAACAACCGTACACACATATACAGGCTACACAAGGGCATATATAAAAGAATTTTACGACCATTTCTCCCCTCGTCACTTCCACAGCGCTCTCCCTGTCGCCACATAAACTATATTGTCACACAATAAAAGGAACGCGTATAAAAAAAAAACGAGGATCAGCTGTTAGAAAAATTAACCACAACACAGGATGAGGAGAAGGCGGTGTGGTGGCGGAGGCAGGCACGCAGGTAGAAGATCCAGCAGCAGCATCAAGCGTCGTCGCTCATGTAGGTTTTAATGACTGTAAAGAAGGGGGGGGGGGCATCACGACTGCGACAGGCCAAAGAGGTAGGCAGATAAAAAAAAAGTAATAAACAATCAAATCTCCCTTCACATGCAAGCGCACACACAATGAATAGACACAGACGTTAAGGACGCATGCGTTACAACGAGCGCATACACGCGGTCCGTTGGCTTTGGACTGTTCTGAATACACTCGCACACAGGCTGATGTTGCCTGGGACCCATCAGGCGTCAGTTCTCTGTGTTCCCAGTAAATTTAATTAAATTTCCCATACTCCTCTCCGTTCACCCTCCCTCCCTCCATCACACTCACAGCGACTGCTTTCCAATATGAGCAGTAAATTGAACAGTTCTGTGTGTGTTTCACAAATAGTACATATTGTTTACATATTTGTGTATGGAGTCGCGTCCGTGAACATTCAGCTGGTTCATCTCCATTTCCTTATTACTGCTCATGCAGCAGAAACACTGATGATTGCAATCCGGTGACGGGGTGGTTCACATTATCAAACACGCGGAATTCCAGCAGGCGCACAATGGAAACTAAGTGTTAAAGTACTCTCACGTACTGAATTTAGGTTAAAAGGAATGAAACATCAAAGTACAATAACTGTAAAACTTATGGCAACCAAGAACCAAGATAATTAGATAGCCCTAAATGTAAAAGCACATTTTGTGTACAGTATTACATTACTGTATTACGTTTTGAAACATAAGAATTTCAATTCTTCAAGTTAAAAATTGTTTTTGAATATTTTATTTATTGTTCCACTGCTAAAATAAAATTACCGTCAAAATAATTCTTTGCAACCCTATACAAAGCATTTTTCATGTTTTGAATATATTCTTCATACAAATGAAAAGTGACTGTACTTTTTTACGTGCTACTGTTATGCTATTTACTGGGATATTTTTTATATTCAAAAGTTACAAACCGCCTTTACTTTCCGTAAACATTATTTCTTTTTTTTCTTATATTAATTTACTTAAATTACATTAAACGTTCTTATTAGCTTATACTCCATGTGTTTCAATTTCATTTGTAAATTTTTGAATTCAAGTATCAGATTCGAAGAACGACTCAAGGATCTGATCGACAAACTGGCTGCCTATGCATCGTCGTGAATTCCGTCGACTGTAATGCTTCAGCCGTACGACCTGGCAACCGCATTTCGACCAAACATCTGATGTAATCTACAGACAGCACAGAGATGACCTGATAAAAAGGAAAAAAAAAACGATACGTTTCATTAGAAGTATGTCCTTACAAGACAGCGTGTGTATATCTACACTGACATTCATATTGCTTATTGGCAAACATTGAAAGATTGTTTTAAAGAAAACAATTACCAACAACTTTCAGTATAAATACTCTGTGTGTGTGTGTGTGTGCGCGCGTGCGCGCGCGCGCGCCTTCCGACTGTCACGGTTCGCATTATCATAGTTCCAGCATATTACCTCACAGTTTTGCTATCCCACATGCAAAACTAATATTGCTTTAGAAATTTAGTCTTCAACAATTTCATAAATTTCAACTTTCGAAATTTACACGTTATTTTGGTATGTTACAACAAAAACATGAACCGCACTTCCGCCAAGAAATTCATTCAGTCGTGTAACACTTTACATTTCTGTTATCTAGACGTGTTGTTAGTCGAGATACAAAAACATGATTTCGACTTGAGTTAGAAGCCTGAAATCTTTTGTCAGTTGCCTTGTATCGGAACGGTTATTTTATTTTAATATCTACTGCCAGGAACACAACTCCATCATCTTCATCGCCATAATAACAATTATTATTATACTGATCATCATTCTACAGCAGTTTCATACTCCTTCCGCCATTACCAACTTCCCATCTTCCCGCATTATCATTACATTCTACCCTTCTCTTCAACATTTTCTTGTTCTCCTTCTGTCTTTCTGTTGTCAATTAAACACTCACTTTGGGATTCTGTTCAACCACTCGTCTAACTTGTTCTGTTTTGTCCTTTGTCACTGAATGTGTAACCCATCTTTTCCCTTGTCTGCTAGATTTTATCCTTTCTAGTCTGGCATTTCTGGTTATCCGTCTCCAAAAATGCATTTCGGTTGCTCTTCATGCTTTTCTGAATTATGTTTCACGGCCTATATCTTGGAACTTGAGTTATTACAGTATTATCAATTTTTTGTACTTTTTTGGGATGTAGTTACCCATACAACATTGTTCAGAAGTACTAATGTTAACCCGGTGTATTAACAAAAGACAACAGAACAAAAGACTAAATTTTTTATTAAAATGACACTGATACCAGTAAGAAATTACTGTAGGGTAACTAGAGTTTTAAGAAAAATCTTTCCGCTGAAAGCTGACATGCTTGGTTCCACTCTGAGACGTCTACGCCGAGCTCTGGGGGTAGTAGACTATACCACAGGCTGAGAACCAACGGGCGTGGCATTAAAAACCGTTGAGCTATCCACACACACACACACACACACAACAGCACTTGAAATAACCTTTTTCTAAAATAAAAATACATTAAACACGTAAGACTATAAAACTAGGAAATAGCTTCCTGTTTATCTGCATATTAACATTTACATAAGAAGGAAGTTGATAAATTGCATCCCTGACTAACTACTTTTAGGAGTTCAGCTTTTCTTTCTTTACAATTGCTGTCTGTTGTGCGATTCACTCCTTACCAAGCGGTGGCTGTTAACCATTTTCATTGTTTTGAGTACATATTTATCATTCTGGTGTAGTTCACATTGTCAAAAATATTACGCCTTAGACGCACAAAAGCTGTACAGACATTCTTGTTTTGTTCTGAACACAATAAATTCGCGTACACATCGAGTACAGCTTTCCTAGTACTGTTGTGTTGTATACGAACTTTCAACAGCGCAGATGTATCTGAACGCTCTGTAATATACGTTTTACAGTAATAATTACATAAAATTTACGAAATTACATTATTTATGTGTTACATGTACACACATGCAGTGTACATGGGAAACAGGCAGGCAGGCATGGGTGTGTGTGTGCAGGCAGTGGGGATGGGGAAACCGAACTATTTGGTCACATTACCTTCCTTGTATCCCGAACAGCTTATACAAGGAAGCCTGCCCGGCCTAACTCCTACACTACACTACTTCGTTGGAACACAACAAATAGGCATTATTATTATATCAATTATGTAATTATACTCTTGACTATAAATTTATACAATTAGGTTCATATACTCCTCAATATCATGTACATTTTTTTTTACCAGAGCACACACGTTTTAGACGCAAATTTTTTCCCTCGCTTTGAATTGCTTCCTGTCACAGACCGTACGAATTATTAATCTGATTTGATTTCATTAGATGCAGTCAACCCTCGCCAATGTAACTACCTCCGGCAGGAGGGAGTGAAGGAAGTCAAGAGGCAGTTTCGGGTGGAGGGGGGGTTGCATGTCCCGTTGCCCACCACCCAACTTCGTTACATACGGTACGCGGCTCGATGCACGCAGACAGCCTGACTGCCAGCCACCACGCCGTACATACGCTGTGCCGCAGTAAACATTATGTAAAACGGTTTAAAAAGAGGAAATTTCCAACTTAACCACACTGATCCGAACACGATTCTACCCCGCACGAGCGCCAAAGGAACGCTTACAACCTTAACGAATTCCCTCACACTATACATACCGTTAAAGTGGAAAAAAATAAAAAAACACGTCTAACAAAGGAACGCGATACACGATACAATCAAAGGTAGCTTGTTACTACCTACTTTGTGCAGGACGCAAACTGCAGCAATTGACAAAGCGATCGCCGTTGTTAACGTTTCGATTGATCGATTACGTGTGCAACTGCCCCCCAACCGCCCCTTCGCTACTCACTCAATCACGACGTTTCACGGGTACCCTCTTTCTTACATAATGTTGCTGCTCTTGCACTCCAATCTATTTTCCACCCTCGATCCCAGCAGCTAGCCTCCTCACGGCCAACACACAGTCTTGATTCCACCCCTTCCCCGCCGGCACTCTTTTTCCTCTCTCTTCCACTCTACACTGGCTTCTTTGTCAATGATACGCTTCTCTCTCGCCTTTTTGCCACTCCCTCAACTCTTTTATTATTCGAGTACTCATTCGTACAACATTATTGCATTTAGTATCAAGGTACTAATTTTTCAGATGATATTTACACTAAATAACATTAAATCCATTTATTCTTGATAATCACTGACTGATAATTTAAATAAATGGGAATCGTTTGATAGGAAATGTTTTTTGTATTCAATTTTTTTGAAAAAAAAAAAACGGTTTCTGGTCAATGTAGAAAAAAATAATTAAAAAAAAAACCTTATATGTGTACATTCTTCTATATCATACATTAACGCACATTCATTTTCGTTTATAAAACCACTGACGATAATTGAAATCCCACATTTTAAAAAATATATTTCAATTTAAAAAAAAAATGCTTTATTTCATTTTCAATATAAACAATATTGCTACATTCATATATATATTACTATATATCGCCTATATTGCTTCAATTCATATTGCTAAGAATGTATAACTCCTAAACGGTTTGTTCTGAAAATGCTAGTAACTATAGGCGACCGAGCAAATTTAAGATCTTCCAGTTCCGAGGGACAGTCTTTGATAAAGTTGGGAGAAGTTTGTGCAAAATTGGGAGAAGTTTGTGCACAACGCCCTCTGTTCGGGAGCTCTGTATGTTAAGAGAGAATTTCGTCCTAACCTGCAACACGTTAACTAAAGTATATTTTTCTCAGAGACCATAACAAGTACGTCCATTCAGTTTATTCTCATTAAACCTTATCGACTGATGCACAACTAGAACCAACAATACTGAGTTTATATACATACAGTATAAGGATATAATTTAAAAAAAAACCTTTATAATTTTTTTATGCCACAGGAAAAAATTTATGAAATAAAAACTACTTACATTTTTTGGTGGTTTTTGAGGTTCCAGATGTGTAAATTAAAATCATTCACATGTGCAAACAATTTCGAAATGATCTTTGCTAGTTCACAAAAAAACGTACCCAAGCACATTTGTGGAAAAACATGTTTAACGGAAAACTACCATAAAACAAAAGCGCAGGACAGAAACATTCAAACTGATCCATGTTTAAAGAAAAACTACCATAAAACAAAAGCGCAGGACAGAAACATTCAAACTGATCCTTTAGCCTCCTTTTTTTTCAGCTGTCGCCTCTGCCTTACATTCTTTTCAATTTCTTTCAAAGCTCTTTCACCCCTTGCAGTACACCTGCGATCAAGTTTTATTATCACTCCAATGAAGTATTTTCCACGTTTCACCCAACATTCCGTTAATAAATTACATTTATCAAGGCGGTCACCAATGAACCATTGAAACTCGACACAGCTTCACGTACTTCAAATTTCAGGGTATTTAATTTTACAATGGTTTCTCCGAAATCTAGATTAAAAATATATCATTTAGGGATTCATTCGTGTCTGCGTTTTTCCGTAAATATGTACACTTTTCCAGTAGCCCTGTATTAGACAGACCTCGAAATACGGGCTGATAAATAGTACAACAATTTCAGGCAGATGACAGTGAATATATTCTTTATTCCTTTTGGGGATAGCTCCATCAAGCATCGGTAGTTGTCTGGACACAAACCATTTTACAAACACGCGGGTTTTGAAAAAAAAATATTAAAAAAGAATCCCCACTGACCTAGGAACAAACATGTAATTGAACCCGGAAATATGACAATATAATTTAGAACAGAAAAATTATTTCAATTAATTTTTTTGTTTGTTAAATGCCACCCTCTACACAATTACTGTTGGTCCACTTTTCTTTGTCGCATCTTTCTTCCTTACCCTTCCCTTTTCTCCCTTTCGTCCTTCAAGTGCAGTAGCATTAAACTTAGCACACCGCGCTGCCTCTCTGTCCCAGTAGCTTCCCTAGATAAGGATCTTTTTACGCTTTACTGTGTTAATACATTGAATAATCGTGTTTGGACTATGTGGTACTACATCACTGGTTCTTACTGTCCATTTAATTCTATGCACTTTTCGGTGTATCCACATTTCAACTTCTTTTCAGAGTATCCTCATTTTTCATACCTACAACAACAGCAGTGATCAACCATAACGCTTGTTGAAGTGTTCTTGGTAAGATGGAACTCTACAGCTGTAGACTACAAAGCAACAATAGGAGGTACGAATTCACCCTTATTCTTAGTATTTTAGTGCTTCTTTTGATTTCTATCAATTAATGTAAGTCACTCATTACTCCCCTGTTTACAGAAACGTACATTTTAATATTTCTTCCTCGTGTTTTCCTGACGGTACAGCCCTACGTGTCCTTAGCTTCCTGTGCTATAGGCAACAGCACACTTTTACAGTTTCGAATTCCCTTTCTTTCTAAGTCTTTGTAAACAGCCACCTCTTTCTTGGCCTTCTTCTTTTTCTGGTTTCAAACCGTTTCCCCTCTGCTACACTTATGACGTTTCTAGCCGACTCCATAGGATGACGTTTTAATGTTCGATATTGAAATACGTCGAACTTAACCTGCTTAAGTAAAAATATACATGTATTCACAGAACTCATACGAGCCTAGGAAATCGGATGAGAGAGAGTTGTCGGTAGACCGAGGAGGAGATGGGTTCCGCAACAGGTCTAAAGACTAGTCCTTGGTGTGGTGATGATGATGAAATACGTCTCACATTACATCAGACAGTTGCACCATAGGTTTTACACTGTTTCTCGCTAAATATAATTGTTCTTGTCGTTGTGGTAGTGATCGCGAGACCTATATCTACGTTGACTTGTATCAGCACTTACGTCAATGAGCGAAATTAAAAAATATAAACACCTTTTTAAGAAAACAAACAACAGGCCTATCTGTAGAAAAGGACAGTTTTTGCGATGAAAGTATCGCATTGAACGTAAGAAAACCAGTAGTATATAATACATGCCTCCTGCCTTCGTTTCACACAAAAAGTCGTTTGTTACAGAACACAAAAACGGAAGTATAATAGTACTGTATGGAGAAAAATACATTATTTTGTTTGCACAGCGATTCATTTAATATTTGTTTTTAACGTATTAGATTCGTTGTTGCCTACTTTCTCTGTCTTAATTACAAGCTATTACATAATTTATCGAGCGCAGCTGAAATCAAGAAAGAGACAACGACAACAACGAACATGATCGTATGAGAGAGATACAAAGAAGGGGGAGGGAGCAGAGTTTTATCTAATTACGCCAAGCGAAACTTATCGAGAATGTAGGGAAATCCTGTTAGCATTTTGGTGCTTCGTGTTGATATGTTTATTTAAATAAACACTTTGATTTAACACAAAACTAAGCAAACTCTCATGAACCCAAGTACGTAGTTTCTTACAGCAGACAATGGGTTTGGAAAGTTCTTGTCTTCGCCGTGCTGTTCACTCTTTCCGATTTTACAGATTTAAACTCAGTTACAAGTTCTTAAAAGCGATTTCGCAGAAAACGTATTACGTCCGGAATTATCAATTAATTACATCCAATGTATTCATTGAAATGAAAATCGACTTTTTGATATTTTCATTGTTACATTTTAAAAACCGTAGTTCAATTCTTAAGTGCCCCATACACCTTCGTCCATTGCACGGCACGTGGTGAGCCCACACACTGGAAAAGCAGTCAGTCTCGTGGCGTGCCAGATACGATCCCAATGTGTACGGTTTGAGGTGTATATGTGTGTACAGTTTCTTGTTAATAGTGTGTAATTGAATTTATAGCTGAATTTATAAAGGAACGTTGCGAAGAGTGCGGACAGTGGTACAGTCTGATATCTGAGAAAGGTAAACCGTGAAGTCACGAACATTTGACATGCGATGAGTGCGGACACCAGGACACAAAACGTAAATGTTTTATTGGCGTAACATAAAAACAAGTTAATCGTGGGTGTTTACACACACACACACACACACACACACACACACACACACACACACACACACACACACACACACACACAGAGAGAGAGAGAGAGAGAGAGAGAGAGAGAGAGAGAGAGAGAGAGAGAGAGAGAGAGAGAGAGAGAGAGAGAGAGAGATGCGCGCGCGCACTTGAAACGTTTTACCTAGCTCCAAATTATATACAATGCCTGTAGTTACATATACAGTACATGCAAGACTAAATTCAGTACACAGTTTTATAAGACGAAATAAGCATTAGACACAACAGGAAGGGAACAATATGAACATTTCACCGAGTTGTAAAATGTTGAGTAGGCCTATGTTATTATTTTGTAAACGGTGACTGAACAATGTTGTGTCTATAACCAGGAAGTGAGTACTGTACCTGTTGGTGCTTTGTAAAAGTAATATGTTTCCACTTAGCTAAATTCAAATACGCCTATCAACAACTTGTGTGTGTTTGGAGTATGCAATGCTTCGTGTATATGTTACGATTCGTCGAAAACAGTAATACATAGTTATCAGTCCCACTAAATCTGATGAGTAAGTAAAAACAATAACAGGCTCGGAAGTGAATGATCGTGTGTGGATGTGTGGGTGCGCGCGCACGGATAGAAATAGGCTATTCGTCCAGAACAGAAGACAAAATCTTAATGCAACAATTAGACTAAAACTCTGTTAAGTAATATAAGATTCACTTAATTACGTATTTACAAATATTTAGAAGTTGCCCCACCCACTTAGGCAATGTTTTCTTTACTGGTATTAACTAAAATAGTTGAGAATCCCTGGTAACACATTTTTTGTATTTCGTTATTCTACCATCTCTTTGAGAATAGCCTAATCGGGTGAAACAACTGTCAGAATTTAAAAAATGAATTTTGTAAAACTATTTTATAAATAGTTTTTAAATTTTTTTATTCAGGTAAGTCAACACTCTTTAAAATGAATAAGCAGTTTTCGTTTTTAACTGAAAATTCTTATTGCTACTATTTTTTATAGGCACCTGAAACATTTTTTCAGGTACAAAGCACAATGGAGCCCACACACTGCTATTTTTCCTCCGTGCACTGCACGTCGTGCATTGCTGGCGTGCAATGCACGAAGGTGTATGGGCACCTTTAAACGTGTGCCGGATTTCTCACCTCAATGAGTTACTTTCTTTCTGTTTCAACTTTCACCGATTCCACAGGCCATCCACTCTTTTCGATTGTCTCACATTTTAATAGCCATTCTTCCCTGGGATATTTACTGTGAAATTTGTTAACTATAACGATGGGATCTTCCTCGTACGGTCTTAGCTACTACGCCCACTCCATAGAGTTTATCTACTGCGCTATTCCTTCCCATATCACAGTCTTTAAATCATTTCTTTAGATTTTTTCTAAGGCGATTGATTATTTTTGTACCAGACTGTACTTCACATTCTACGCAAACAGTGTATTGTATTCGTCTAACAATATACGTCGTCTGTTTTTACTTTGTAACTCTTTCAATGTCCACATTCAGGTACATAAAGAAATCCTGAGAAGTCTGACTGAGCTTACAATAAGAGAGCATCGTCTTTTTGTACCTTTGTGTGATTGCAGAGAATGAACTGTTGGACCGATTTCGGTAAAAAAACACGTAGTCAAATGATTCATTTTCGTCTTTCGTGTGTATTTCAGATTGTTTCTATTTTAGCGAAATCGGTCTTTTACTCATTTTCAATCATAAATACTAAAGACATAGAAAATAACATGGTGTATTTATCTTTTTAGTTCGTTTTTTTAGCAGTTGGTCTTATTTTTAATAGTTTTATTTTCATGGTCAAGCGTTTGACCCGAACACTTGATTTTCAACGAGACGGGAAACTGACGACAGACGAGAGCTAAAACTATGCAGCACATACAAAAGTAACATCACGCATGCGCGGTCGCATACCTACTCTGACCCTTTTCTTTCATCTTCCAAACGCTCATAAAAATGAAGATTGTGTAAGACGCCGTTTCGTTGCGGTGCCGGTTTGGGATTAATGTTTGTTAACATCTGTTCCTTCACCTTTCTATGCGGCCACAAATACGCTCGTCAAAAGAACTGGGACACTTGTTCAAAAGATTAGGCAAACGGACGTTTAACTCAAGCCCCCCCCCCGTTCTGCTCGTACGTATATACATACTAACATAAGAGCGAGTGAGCCGACTCGAGAACGACGACACACAGCTGGAACATACATCCTATCCAAAACGGAAAAAATGCAGAAACTTCAACAGTAATAAAAGAAGAATTTACCGATTTCGTCATAACGTACGGCAGTGGTTCCCAACCGGTGGTACACGGAGGGATCCAAGGTGGTACGCAAGAAGATCTAGCTAGGAAAAAGCATTTACTTAAACAATAAATAAATATTTTATGTTCAAAACAACAATAAATTTTCATCGGAGATAATTTAAATTAAAACAAGGTAACAGCAACAAGTGTCACATTAATTTTCTTTTTAATGTGTTGTTATTTTTCAGTACTAACAAGAAAATCTGTAATGAAACTAATTAACTGTCTTTTGAAAAAACTTTATACTTTAATTTAGCATAGAACCAACCTGAAATTTTATGTATTAACTACTTACAAAATCTACTTATTAGATTTAAATAATTATACATAACTAGGAATAATAAGACAACCTATTCATGTTGCATCAATTTTTTTATTGAGAAACCCTTATTAACCTTCCTTTAAGCAGCGGTGATACGCGACATGAACGTGGAAGACCAAAGTGGTACACGGGTCCGGAAAGGTTGGGAACCGCTGATGTACGGGATGAAAAACTCTGCTATTTGCAGATAATCAGTAAGTTCTTGTTTCGTCTTAAAATACAAAAATTAATTTCAGTTTCCCAAAATTCTCTTTACTTTTCCAGCAACATTACAGAAGAGTACATTAAGAAATATCTGGATATAAAAAGGAATACAACGGCTTTGTAAGGTGATGAGCAAGTAGTAGCTACAAGGTGTCTAAAAAATATTAACACTAGTACAACACAAGTAAGTTTAAATATCTAGGTTGGACGGTGACATACAAATATATTATAATACTCAAGCCGTTGAGTATGGGACTCTGACATTTCGCTGCGACGTTGCCAACTGTTCACGGGAAGCTTTACGTTTACCGAGCGCTGTACGGTGCAAAACTGACCACGTGTTTGTCTGGGTAAGAACGTGGCAACACAGTACCGATACAGGCCGTTACTATGGTGACACGATCGAACGCCTATAACGTGATTGGCGATGATTTTTACACGTGCTTTTCCTCCCACCACACATATCAAACGTCAGAATCGCTTACTGTACGGCTCGAATCTAATGATAATAAATGTCACCAGAGACTTGGGCAAAGGTGTACAAAACAATCGAAGTACCAACTCTGGTATTTGGAAGTGAAGCTTACCACGACGAAAGCAGATTGCGGTCGGTGGAAACAAAGTTACTTAGGTCACAGAAATGACGTATGAATCAAATCGCTGAGACGTTGCTAGGTCCAACAGAGAGGCCTAAAGTTAGTGACTGAAAAGAGCTACCATGATGGTGATGATAATAATAATGATGGCATTTACTTAATTAAATGCCAATGCAGAACGTCAACATGCGTTCTACAGGTAGAACACCAATAAAAACTTAACACTCCCACAACTATACCATGCACACGGCTGCGCACTCAATTTACACGCGCGGCGTTCGATACGCACGTTCTACTAGGCCAGTGGCCAGATGCTGAGAATAAAGGTCAGTTCTGAACGCAGTACACGAAGGAGATACGTTCATGAGGCACAATATAATTTTAATCTGTCCGTAGCGTGGTAAGCTAGGAGTAGTCTGTCTGTCTGTCTGTCTATCTCTCTCTCTCCCCCCTCCCACCACCATCTCTCATTATATATTATCTTGCGTAGTTGACCGGGACGGGTTAGTTCTTTGAAAAGAAAAGATTATTGGTAAAAAAAGGAGTTTAACAGTAAACACAGTATTATTATTTCGGCACAGTCTTTAGAAATCCATTCCTGGGTAATAATCCTCTTGCTCTTGATCCGAAACAACTTCCCGGTCAGTATCCTGCTCAAGATTGATTTCCTCGTCCATTACAAGGAAGTCTTCTTCAGGTTCTATTTCATCTGCAATGTCTCTGTTGCTACAATCATGGCCTGCACAATTCGCACACATAGTTGAGCACTTCAGTCCACTTTTAAAGCACTCACACTTAGTTATGCAGTAATCTTTGCAGCAGCAGCAGATTAGGTGTAGCAGGTCATCAGGTGCAGCTGCCTTGAGAGTTGTGACTGGACGCAGATGGCCATTGACGATTTTCCAACCCCATTCCAATGGGTCCACGCCATTGTTGTAGTTGGTGAAACACTCGGAGAGAGTGCTGACGAGCTGCTGCAGACGTAGGTGGAAGGGCAGCCAAATTAAATTGTGCATGCACTGGCTGCTTTGCAATGGTTGTCATGTACAGCTTGTGACGGAATGAATCTAAGTTTTCTTCACTCGTTGAACCATATAGTGCACAGAACAAAGCTCCACCTGCTTGAGCTATTGAATCTGGCGAGGCACCTGGGTTGTTGAAAACCTCTAGTTTCCCTCTTAAGGTTTCTATCACGTTTGATTTTCGTAAATGCAAGGATTTTACCTTTTAGATAGATGAATGATGTAGTATCGCATCCCGTGAAGGCGTATACAGTAAGTAAAATATTCTTCAACTGTTAGTGCAATTATGCTAATTTATGCGGATTATTAAATTATTCAATTAATTTGAATATTTATCAGATCAATATAATTTACACAAGTATGCTATTCTGACACTTCAATGGGTGATTTGAGTGTATGCACTGTTAATTAGCATAATTATTGAGACTCTTTGTAAGCAATAAGATAAAATTACTTGAAACATGACAAATTAATTATTCGAGGTTAATTGCAATAATGAACGCAAGATATATATATATACGCAATAAATACTTATTTATTACACATTATTAGTTGAGCAAATTTTGACCTACAAATGAAATCATGTCCTGTAAATACATTCAGCAAAACACATATCAACATAAATCATAATAATATTCGTTTCGTTGTTCCCTGAAAAACAAGACATACAATGCTATCAAATACAACACAATAATATATATATATATATATATATATATATATATATATATATATATATGCACAAACAATAAACAATCAAATATACTTCATTCTAAGCTAAATGCGTTCATTAATGCCCTCAGATGGTTGACTTTAATATTTAACATTATTAATTTTACGATTTATATAGATCTCTCGGGAGTAGCTCTTTGAAAAGAGACAGTGCAGTAGTGAGTATCAACTAGTATTTAAAAACATAAGGACTTAACTTGTAAAATGCATATCCACAAATTCCATCGGTGGGAGATTCTATCCATTGATGGGTTCCCTGTACATGGTTATCGTTGTTGATCGATGCGCACTTACACTTTCACTTGCGATAATTCCACTCGCGTTATGTGTGGTGTGGTGTCGGAATTTATCCGCTGGGAATAAGTGCCTTTACAGTTTTATGTGTTATAGATGCAATCATCAGCATTGGTATGGTTTGATTTAGGGTTTGCTGTAAGCGTGTTTCAGGTAGTAGCTAATTACTTTGTCTACCCTGGATGTGATGTGTGCTATGTGTGCGCTAGTATTCGTGTTAATCCACTTAGTTCATATGCCCAAAATTTAGAATCATTATGGTTGGATAGTGTTTGTAATGTCTGAAATTGATGCACAATGTTTTACTATCGATATGTTAATTCACTCGTACTGCATTATACTGCGTGCCGAACGTACTCGAAAGTCCCTCGTATACACTTGGAATTTAACGATATTGATGTATATTCGCACTGCTGGTTACTGCGTTAAGTTCGGTAACTCGGATAATCTATCGAACACACGTTTTGTAGAACAGAGATTGAGTTGAAATGTCTAAGTTCGACTAAGACCGAGACTTGGTTATAACTATATCACTGACTGACTAACTGATTTGGAAGTTGAGTAAGTCGGAGTAAGTACCGAGTAAACTATTACGACTGTTAATCATACTCCTACTATTACCGAGCAATTACTACTGTATTAATGCCGTATTACTACTCTATTACTGCCGCTCCGCGCCCTCGTAAACAGTTTTTATCAATCACCATATACCAGGATGCAATATTCTCACCTCCACGCCTACGGCCGTTGTTGATAGGTTCATAATTTCCTTCCACCTTGTAGATTTTTGGCCATCGGTTTCCTGATTCGTCGTCCAAGTCGTCACTACTCTCTCCACCAGTTTCTTAGGAAGATGCCAAACTCTGGTTGGTCGTCGGGCATCCCCCGAAGTACCCCAGCGACGAACGTTGCGTTGTTTCTTGGAAATGGAGCAATTGCCCGCCTGTCTATCAACCTTTTGTTTCCATGTTGTCGAGGCTCTCTGATACAGCTTTTGTTAAGAGTCTGCAGTGTTTTGGTCCATTGTTCGTTCACCCTTCGTTTTTTCCGTCAATTACCGACTCTTCGCTGGGCGTCATCCCTGGACGGCTCCCACGCTTTCTAGTTGTAAATCTGACTTGACGTTGGGCTTGTTTTCATGCTGGGCTGAGTACGTATCTCGTATTCATTGAACGCAGTCGTCAAGATACATAGTCGTCAAGATTTCTCTGCACCCTTTGTTGTTGAGTGTTTCTTTCATACATACGCGTGTTACAACTTAACCCCCACAGCATGTGTTCCATCTCACTTCTGCGTAACCAGGCTACTGGACTCAGCCTTTTGTTTGGTTTGTTTTGGTGTTATAAATCGTAGCTATGTTCGTTCTGTCAACGATGTTCCCGTGTACTCGGACGTTTCTTCATTGTTTCTCCACTGGCGTCGGGTCTGACGTGTGTCTAATCGTTCTTATTTACGACTCGGGCCTGGGTTGTTAACTCGAGTGTGTGCGAGCGTACCTCTTGATCATAAAATTATAAATTTTTAAAAATTTTTGAGCACTATAAATTCTACCAACTGATGTTGAATGGCACTGATCAAATGAATTTTATGTGGCTGGTTCTTTTTGCCTGGCAAGACCATTTTCAAGTGAGAATCGTCTGGGGCAAGTGTAAGCAACAACACCAACAAATCCGTATCTTCTCCAATCACAATTGTTTCATCACCTCTTTGTGCCTCAGCAATAGCCGTTGAAACTATTAGGATGTCTGCAACTCCCTCAGCTTGAAGTACTGTGCATCCTGCTGCTTGCAAATGAGTCTTTAAAAGTGAAATAACCTCATTTTGTTGGTGGCGTTGGTTAGGAATTCATCTTGTTGTAAGGTTATTGTAATGTGGTCTTCCACTACTACATTTACATGGGATTTTTTACCTGAGCGACGAAGGTGTTCATCTTTTGTGTTCAGTGTACTGTAACCATCGAACACCACTGTTTCGATAATGAGCCAGTAAATATGCTACGTGTTGTTGGCATATGGACTGAAAGGTAGCAGGGCGTTGCCATACGACACGATGGGGAAGATGCTCTCCGTCTATGACGTACCTCACACCAATTTGTGGGAGCAGAGACTTCAGTTGTTGGCTCAGTTACTTTGCCCACCAGCACATCAACAACAGAAGACTTTGTACCCTTTCTCATCATGCCACTTTCATTAAAAAGGGAGGGAGGGTAAGCACACAGCTCATATTTGAATAACTCTTTAAGCTGAGCATCTGTATTCAATGTGCATACCATACGATCCAAGAGATGATTGGGGTTTACAGAAATTAGATCGTTGCGCACAGACACAGATTTGGTTACGGTAGCCAGAGACTTAACACATGACTTTCGCTTCAAATGAACGTCGTTGAAACTTTTCCCCTCTATCTCACCTATAGCTGCAACACCTTTTTCAAAAGCTCTGTCACAATCAACACTGTCAGAAGCCAATACACCCGTGGAAAGAGAGGAAAGTTCTGGACTTTTTTCGAAAGCGTTATGTTCTTGAAACCAGGCTACAAAAATCTGTATATCGTTGGCATCTCGTCGTTGATGAGCCTCCCTCAAGTCAACAGGTTCAGATGATGTGGCCTCAACACCAGCAAATTCCTCCATTGCTTCAATGATTCTTGAAGTTGCAGGCATGGATTTAATCCATGTAGCTATTGTAGAGGGCGTAATCCCTCTGCCCTGCGTCAAGCCACCACTAGTTTTCAATGATCTCATTAACACTTGCTCAATACCCAGGTCACTCCAAATCCCATACAAACATTTTTCCCTTCTACGGATGGTAAACTGACCTTGCATTACAAACGTCTCAAATTCTTCATAATTCAAGGTACCCAGCAGCTGTAGGGATGACTGAAGGTATAACTGAGCAGATTTGGCATAATTAAAGTGACCACATGAGTGAAAGAAAATATGGAAGCATTTGGGCAACACAATGCAAATGCAGGAAAAAGTCCCCACTTCTCTCAGCCCGCACAAACATGCGGACCAACTCAACCATTTCAAGGAAGTGAATCCATAATGTTTGAGTGCGCCCACGTTCGGATGTACTACGGTACTCAGATGTTTTTCCAGATGTTTGACGAACTTTGTCACTGTTTGGGATTTCAGCAATACATGAGGATGGGTGGTATCATTAATGAGGGATATGTAAATATCCTTCAATTCCTCTTTGTTAGGAAAAGAGTTCTCATGCGCCTGAAGGAATACTGTAAAAAGAGCTATTTTGCAAAAATAGATATTTCACCAAATGTTCCCTTCCCGTTATCTCAGGGACCATTGGATTTATGAAAAAAGTAAATAAGACACGTTTTGTAGAGAATTTAATGCTCTACACTTTTATATAGGGTCATCTTTACACTAAACCTCATACTTTCCGAGATATACAAGAAAAAGTAAAATACCTTTCCAAACCTTCTCCCCCCCCCCCAACCCGACGCTCTAACCTCTGGGATTTTTTATGACTCACTGCTGGAAGGGTAATGAACAAGGTAGGACCATCTCCGCTTTGTTTTTTTGAATGTCCAGGTTTGGCAATTTTTGGTCTAATCGCACTGCACTAATAACACAGCTGTCAGAAAGGTCAAACGTTCGGTTGATAATCTTCATAAATTCCCACTAGCGCCAAGTATCACATCGCACGTGTGCAGCCGCAAGAAACTACCATTATAACCGAACAACAGCGTACACAATGATATTCAGCCGCTGACAAAGTAGAAGAGACACAAGACTATTATTAAAAACAAATTAGCAGCACTAAACTAACTCTTCCACAGAACAGCAGCAGCAGCAGCAGCAGCACGAACTATCACCGTGTAACGTATATACGGGAAACGCAGAACGTCGAGAGAGACAAAAATAACGTTAATGACTACTTTCTAAGTTGTTTATTTTCTTCTCTTTCGTTTTCTCTCCCTTTCTCTGCCTATCTCTCACTCGTTTACTCGTTGTCAACCTTGAGAAATCTCAGGCACTCGCCGCTGCTACAGAACGCTTCTTTTCTTTCAAACTGTTACTACAGTTTTAATGGCACCACTACAGCGTGCATACACACGTAAACGATTACTATTTGTCATAACGAGATGAACTGAGTCGAGAACGACAAGGCAAAGCGTTAACGTCAGATAATGTCGCATCTTCTGTCCTCACTTATCGTTACGCAGCAGACAAGCTGACAATACGAACCAATTGGAACCACGAATACAAAATGATATAATAACAAATGTTATAAATCAGAAACAACGGTAAACTATAAGATAAAAGATGACTCAAAAAAGTGACGAAAAAGAAAATACAATTCGCAGTTCTTGTATTCAGACTCAATGGATTAATTCTGAACATTTTTGAATGAAACACGCTGGAGAAGACACTTACAGGCGGATTGATCAGGAAACACTTGTACGACGTGGAATGATGATAGGAGCCAGAGAGCCTGATGCATTCATAAAAAAAAGAAGAGAACAAGAGTTCCTTCTGATTACAACGTTACCCAACACGACCCATAATTTAGGTCAGTGATTCTCAATCGGGGGTCCGAAAAATACAGTATTATTAATAAAATCATTACCAACTGCTTTCTATATAACTTTTGTAAATAGCCTGATCTTTACACTTTCATTTTCAACTATATGACAACCTATATTTCAACAATCTACAACTGCTTCAATTTTCGACTTTCTTCTTCTCTGAACTCACAGAAACCAAATGAAATCCTGGTAAGAATTGGAGTACTTAATGAGTATCTGGAGTGGAGCAATCGGCTCACAATCCACAAAAAAAAATCTATCTAGTTTTGAAAGACAAGTGTATGATATGCAGATACATAAGGGTCATTAATGAAAGAAATAAGGTTCCATATTTTGGACTTCATTTCTGTTAAAACATAAAAACTGCTATTACTTTGTATTAACTATTTGTAACAACCAAGAATTAAAAATTTTTAATATTATGATCGAAAAGACGTTACATACAGCAAGACACCCCAACACGAGCCACGAGCAATAAATAAAGAACAGCTTAACGATGTGTCAACTGAACGTTTGCTTCGGACAATACGAATACGCTTCACATAACTTTACAATGGGAAAAGGTTGGCCGTGACAGACTCGACTCAACCGAGATTTACAGCCTGCAACATGCAAGATAAAGGGAACTATGTCAAGTAGCAATTTACGGAGAAACTGTGACGGACACACTGCAAGGTTAATTTGAAGTGTACCAGCAATAAGAAAAGGGTGTAAGTACACAATGGTATTTACCCTGTATGAGAACTGACATCGATATCTAAAGAATGGAATCGAACTTGTGCACAGCGGGGGAACGTCTTACTGGCGACAACTGATATTTACGACAGGGAGAAGGAGTGCCGTTTTGGAAACGACGACACGCTGCGTCAGGATAGCTAACGGAAAAGGGTCAAGGATAGTGAAACAATAACGAAATACGACACATTGTTCGCGTGAGAACAGCAGCAGGGTCCGGAGTACGCTTAGACAAAGACCTGATCGACAGCCGAGAAATTGCTCTTGTTCCAGGAAAAGAGTACGAAGATTGCATTGTGGGACTTGATATTGCTTGATAAAAACTGTTTGCAGAGCACGCGGGAGGACAGTCATATATTTCCAATCACGTACTTTTAGGACAGTCTTCATACATTTTTCAACAGTCTTCTTATAATTTTCGGTCAGTCTTCTTATAAATTTCTCAATCGTATACTTTAACAGTCTTCACGGAACTAAATCTTCTAAGTCTTAATACAGTTCGATTAACATACGGACAGCAGTGGGACTTTGAAACTCTGCTACGCGGTATATAATTAAGTGACTTAAACATTTCGATATTGGCGAGTATCCGGTAATAGCGTACCTACAGCGACTAAATCATGCGACATACGCCAGTGCTTAATAACTCTATAGAGTTCTTTATTATACTCAGTTACCGCTAAATTCAGAACTGAACTAACCAATCGCAGTTTCATCAATAACCGACGCGCAGAACTATTGTTAATGTTTTACCGGACAACGAAATCGTAACGTTGCACAGTGCGAAGCGATACAATATAATTTGGAACAATTACACCACGGTATCAAAGACACTATACATTAATGTACACACAAGAAGTTCAACAATAGACAGTCAGATATATACACCATAGTTAATGATGAACTTACCCACACGACACATGATTTCATAGACTCTAACAGTAACACCCGAATCAACAGAAAATACACACAGCGCGAGTGAATCTGATCCGCGTGTGTTGAGTGTTAGTGACATCACAGCTACGCAACTTCACACATATGGACCACCAACGAGAAGGAGTTACACCGATGGAAATATCGGATAAATCACTTTACAAGTAATCTTTATGCTATTCTTATCATAAGAACTCTACTGTCCTGTCTCTTTTCAAGAAAACACCCTTGAGTATTTAAATTAAATATGATAAATATAATTAACGCTCATCATCTGAGGCAAGCAATGAACGCATTAGTATAAGATTTATTGTTTGACTATTTGTGTTTTTCTATATATCGATTGTATTATATATGTATGTGTATGTTTTCCAGCAAACAACGTATTGGATTCGCATTGTAATTTGATATATATACATGTGTTCTTTTTATGAATGTATTTACAGAGAATCATCCATATTTATATTGAAGTCTCTTTATTTAATGATGTTAATAAATAAGTGTTTATTTATTCAGAATATATGCGTTCATTATTGTCAAAGTTACCTCAGAACAAGAAAGTAATGGCACTTGAATGATTCATAGTAGCTTTTATTAATTTATACAATAATTAGAGTCTCAATGCAGTAATTATGCTAACATAAAAGAACTAACGTATCACTTAGCTTCAATCAGTTGATATGAGTAACCTAATTGAGTGATTACACAATCTCATTTTACAAATTAGTATAATTACATAATTAATTAATTAAATCACGGTTAGCATAATAAATAATTGCATAATCTTTGTATTTGGCGCCCAACGTGGGGCAAAGAGCAGGCAGTAGATAGGATAAGCGTATATATATTTCATGTTAGTTGTAAGAACAAATATTATTAGTGTGAAGCTAGTTGGACTGAATGTTAACGCGGAGTAAGGCTGCAAAAATGACGACCAGTAGTTCCGATTCCATGAATTTCGATATTAATAACCAACAGGGTGTACCTGATGTCGAACGAGAGGAATCACCAACCTATTCACAAATGACCGAGGAGACGTCAGACGTCAGAGCGCGGGGACAGGAGTCCCAACAACAACCGCAGGAAGAGGTGACATTACAAACGCTAATGGACTTCATGCGTGAGAAGTTTGAAGAGCAGAAGGAGATGTTTGCCGAACATTTTGCCAAGCAGAAGGAAATGTTTGCCGAACAGATGGAAATGTTTGACAAGCATTTTGCCAAGCAAAACGAAAGGTTTGACAAATTCAGCGAAAAACTAGATAGTTATACAGATGAAATTACGCAGTTTCACACAGACATACGTGAACATACGAATACCTGGAACGACAACAAAAACGAAGTCCAGAAGAAGCAGGACGAAGAAGTGAATAAAAGTTATGAAGAGGTACGGAAAGTACAAGATAATGATAACGCTGTTGATTTCACAGGCGTGTCAGCTACTAAGAAATTAGCAACTGTGGGATCTAACGTAAGTGTCAGTAGTAAGCCGAGAAACAGGTGGATTAAGAAAAGAAATGATTTTGTTTCTTTGTATTTAATGACGTCGGAAGATGATTATCCAGACATGGATAGAAATAATAAAAGTTTAATACTATCAAGTAGAATGCATAAAAAGCACAAATTATATAGCACAAGAATAGATGCTGCATCAGTGAATCCAACGATGAAGTATCCAGCGTGTGGAACAGGCGTACATCGACTAAGTAGTCGAGGTGCATTAATAAAGAACATGAAAGGAAAGTTCGATATTAAGATGAATACTGCATGTTATGAAAATGAATGCAAATTTAAGCAAGCCATGGATGATGTGAAGCGGAAAAACCTACCAGGTCCGTATACATATTCGTCCTGGACAAGAAATGTTATGAGGAAAAGGAGGAGAAAAAATCTTACTGGACGACTTAAGCATATTATAAATGCTACCAGTACTGAAAGGCGAGTCCAAGCGCTCGAGGTAAGAATTCTTAAAAATATAGAAAACAAGATATTATTACGTGAGCACACGAGCGGTAAAATGAATGTCGAAGAAAGGAGCCGTGGACAAGTTTGGAAGAGGCGACAAAAGCAATTTAGCGCGTGTCGGCTTAGAGAAAGTGGTCGCAAAGGACGGTGTGACATATCTTCTACCCACCCTCAGAGAGAGAGAAAGGGACATGTCATAAATCTTGGAGGCGTAAGAGCAGCACATTATACCAGAGTAACGGGGACGACTAGCCGGCTGTTGAGTAAATGTGCGGCGCAAATCCCAAGGTCACCACCCTCACTATTTACAAACAAAAATGCGTGCGTGAGTAACGGCACAAGGTCTACAAGGCATACAACTATGTCTCCACAAATAGAAAGTTAAGAACGAAATAAATGAACACGTGGTAAGAAGGCGATTTTAAGAACGTCTGAAAATTTAATAATTAGGTTAGATAATATTGAATAAAATACATTAAATATGATTGATTATGTGACAATACATAAACCAAGGTAAGATAATTATAGATATGAGTATTAATGAATGAAGATTAACGTATGAAATTAAAATGACGCAACATACGAACTCACTGAGTGCGATAGCAGTGGCAAAGTGAGAGGGAAATTTAATGTACGTCTGCTGAAGAGGTACTACGAAACGAAAGTACAAGTCTCACAGGAAAGCGAAAGTTGCATCGACAATTAGTTGGACTATAGAGGGCGTGGGCCAGCGCATAGGGTGAATGTCCCGCGAAAACCGGTCCAACTAGCTAAACGATATGATGTATAACTTATTAGCGTGTAATTTAAAGATTTTTTTTGTACATGGAGTTCTTAAGCCACGATGTGACAGTCTAATGACATTAATTACATGTGTATAACCAATGTTAATGAAAATTTCAATAGAAAGGACACTTATGATGCGAAAAGTTCGATCGAATGTGCAGCAATAAATTGCTAAAGACGTTATAACGAGATTTTATAGACACACAATGATGTAAGATTAATTAATGAAATCTGAGTGGTATAAAGCGAAGTTATCTATAATCATAATGATTTCAAATGAATTGTTAATTGTTCCTAAATAATGTATATAAATTTATAATCAATATAATCAGTATAAATGTTAGTAATACGTATTGTGAGTGATACTCAATAACAAATAATGAATGTATCAATATGTATTTACAGGTTCGTAAATTGTGTTTTAAATGTTCAAGATAGACTAAGGACATTAACTATCGTAACGATATTTAAACGATACATGAATAATTACATTTCATGTCGAAAACCATTATTTCATGTATTAGGTTATAAGCGGATGACAGCCATCCACAGTTATTATTATTATTGTAAAATAATCCCATATCTAATTAGATATGCACAATGTGTGAAAATGCGTTCATCCTTCCTCAGATGCACGGCAATAAATTCCCAGAGTTAGTTTACAACAAAATATAGGGAATATATACCCGTATACCCCAAGCAGAGGAAAGTGGGTCAATGACCGTGACCTTATCAGAGGGGACTCCCACAACAAACACAGAGCGCAGAAATCGGATTAGAATGTCTTCTGCTGATCCAACATCCAATCCGATTTGGGGACTATTTAATGCCTCTTTTTTTATTAAACACCACTGTTACACGATTAAGTATTTCTTTCTGAATTAACAATATACTACAAGACAATAAGTCCTACGTGGCTTGACGTTTCAAAAGGTAATCGTATTGCGCACTACTAATTTTCACGAAAATTCATAACTACAAATACAAATACAGTTTTACATTTAAATAACACCAATAATTTGACATTGTTTCTTGTTAATATTTATTAATGAAATTATTCTTACATGTGTATTTATATATTTAACTTTACCCGTATAATATAAATTCCATAAGTGTATGTAAGTACACGCTACATATAAGGAGTAATGGAAATTCCCGAAGAAAATTTATTTTTCTTTAGCGGTCCCCACTGTTAATAGGTTGAGAAACACTGATTTAGAAAGTCACAAGATAAAAATCAATTTGTGCCTGCTAAAGCAATCCATACCAGACTCGGTTAATATATTTATTCACGTAACTTAAAAGACGCTGATAAGAACTGTACTGCCAAGAACTGACACAATTAAAAATGACTGAATGGGAAAAGCCAGCGATTGTAGAAACAAATTAATAAACATACAAACGTATGTGCGAGCGTACAAGGTGTATAACGTAAAAGGTGTCCTCGGTATACATATCAGTTTAAGAGAAGAAAGTGCTTATAAAGAAATTCCCCTGGCGACCATATTTTTTTGTTTTTAAGAAAGAATTTACATCTTTAAGAAGGAATGGAAATATCTTAATGAAATTAGGTATACACGTTTAGATTAATGTTCTTTGCTAACCAAAAAATCACGGTTATTTCATGATGTCAAACTTCAAAATGGCGACAAATTTAATTCTTTGGTCACTAATAACTAGTTAAATTTTAATTTTATCAAATTATGACGCATTACATAAAATGTTGGGCATTTTATTATAAACACAAAGATACATTCTTTCTTAAAAACCGATGTTAAATAACCAAGTTAAGGAGGAAAACAGCTTACCTTTAAATTTTGACTAGTTTTTTTTTGAGTGCCGGATTTCTATTCTTCCAGTATAGGAAAAATTTAAATAAGTTATATGTTTGTACTATGTGCTTCTAAATACGGAAGTAAAGCATATTTTTTAGTACAAATAATAACTTTTAACAAATCTACCTGCAATTATTTGCACATCATAATCTGAATCACAACAAAACGATTTGGAATTAATAAAAAGCAACAACGGCACGGAAACACAGATATGAAGAAACATCAACACTGACATAAATAAAGGATTTACCATATAAGAATTCACAATAAGTGTTCAAAGTCCCCTTCACTGTTTACAACACAGATGTGTAGTCGATTACGCAAGGATCTCCGGCATCGAAGGTTCAGCTTCCTCAATAAACAAAGACCATTCTATTGACCATAATCAACTGTTTGATGAAACACCTCGATGTTCCTGAGGGAATTCTTGTGCCATGCAGTATCATCTCTGAACCAAGACCGGTAGGAGGCCACATCTAGAACACCGAGGGAACTTCGTGGCCCTGCGACGGGAGCTCTGCACGAAGCTCGGGACGCGGCGCAGTATCGGACGACGGGTTTGGCCCTTCGTTTGCACAACCCCTCTCCTACTATCATATCTTAACCTGGTCTAAAAAAGACTGCTTGAAAGTTGGTCAAGTCATTATACAAACGAAATAACGGCTCCAGTCTCCAACCGCTTGAAAAGAGACCGATTTAACGTTCGAAGTTAAACCCTGCCATAGAATGGCAGTTTTCACGAAACCAAATCGGTTAGACGCAAAAAAGAAACCTTTTTAATATATTTACATGTGAGCTGAACGTACGGCCGTCAAAATGCGAGACTCGGAACACGTTTCGCTCAACTGTGTTACATATACAATACGCGATAACTTACGCAACAGCGCGCGCTTGAGATTTGTTTAACAATACATCACGCGCCGCCACCTACAACAGAACAGCACAGTGCGCTCTTATCAGAGAGCGGCTATCTCTCTGTGTGTGAAGTACATTTATTGTACTTCAAAAAATATATGCAAATAACTGTGGTTACGTAACGCTACCAGACAGCTCAACTGTAACGAACGTGATGGAATAATAGTCGCGGTTCCCCCGATTCTGGCTGAATAGTTATTACAACAACTAACTTCCTCCACGCGAGAAACTCCATGCGCCATTTCTATACACAAACCTATGCCATTATGATATGGGCTTCATCTAGATTCAAGACTCGTGTGATGATAACCATAGACAGACAATCTACAACGCGCCTCACCGTTAAGTCTAGCCTTCGTGCCCCAGGCCGGATGATAAGATCGTTATCAACGTTTAGTGTTGCCGGTGATCACTAGTGTGTCTTCTGTGTGGAGCTATCTTGCAGTCTGCCATAAAAAAAGTCAGATACTCGATTAGGGGCTGACGCTATCACGCCATATTAAAGCTGTCCTGAGGTTATGTTATCCAAATAATCCCACGTGTTTACCACACGGTTTTTGCTTGCGAATAGATAATGTCATGCAGCACATCGACATCAACTTAAACCCTGTCAAGAATATAATATGGGTAATTTTAATTAATATAATTTTCATCTACTTTTTATTCTCCACCTACAAGCTGTCGAACTGTCTGACCTACAGTCCCCTTCAGTCTCTTCATCCTGTGACTGACAAGTTTTCCACAGCCACACATAAACGATTTATGTCAATTCTTTGTTTATCACTGTCATATTTATAAATACTATACACAGGACACGCCATATTCAATACTTGCCAATATTCGTCGCTGTATTTGGTTTTATTTTGATATTCTCCCCAATCTACCATCACTAGATATTTTCAACTAAAAATAATAATAATAATAAATGATGTAAACTGTAATTCTTATCAACAAATGCAACAGCAGGCATAAAAGCGAACCATATGGAGAACAGCTGCCAACTACTACACGATTCAAGACCAAGAAAAATAAAAGTCTAAATACATTCCATGCAACAGGTTATTGTCTTATAATCAGATGTAATATTCGACGGGGAACTTGGTGTTAATGCTGTCAGTTTTTCGATTCTCGTTTTACCCGCCCGAAAAAGAAGAACAATTCTTCAGTGACATTACAATTAAATTGATTCGACTGATTTCTTCCTGTTCACTGTCACAGTCCGACTCACTAATCTGCACAGTACTCGAAACACCAGAGATGCAGAAAATGTTAAATTTCCCTGGAAACGCAATTTTTTGTTGTCCCAAATCCCCCCCCCCAAACTGTAGAGTATATTCATGTAGGTTTCAGCGATCGATAGTTTGTTTTCTGGTGGTTAAGAACTTCCGTCAAAACATGTCAGTTAACCCTTATATTTAGGCCTAATATAGATAGTAATTAAAAACAAATTTACATAAATGGCCTCAGTTGTTGCGAAATGGCAACCTTACCACATATTTGTGGAGACTGTTATTTACCTCTGAGGTCGTATACATCTTGCGACGATGTACTGAAGAAAACCGTATGAAATGGTCTTCTTCTTCCATTCTCAAGTAGGTGTCGACACCTGTTGCGGTTTCAAAAAGCTTATATGCATTTTGAATTTAAATTGTTATTATTCATAAATATCTAAAGTTGAATTAAAAATCTGATCATCGTTTTCTGGGTCTTCCTACATTACGCCTACCCTTGGAGCATTCCCCAAAGTTCCCATTCTCGCCGTAGGCTATATCTTCACTGCACAGCATACGAGTGTCATTGACCATTCTTAAAAACCTCGTTTCTGCCACAGTGATTCTATTTACATCCGCCTTCCGCAGAGTCCATGACTCTGCACCATACAGCAAAGTAGGTACCGCCATACCCTTATAAAATTTAATTTTCACCAGAATTAAATGATGGATCTAACTTTACTAAACTTGTTCTCCCACATCTCTGTTTAGACCTTGCTCCAAACAGTAGTCGTCTACCATTACTTTCGTCACCACTTGATAACAGCCACGGAATGCCATTACTCCCAACTATTTACCCAATTATTTATCGTGGAGTCAATTGCTGTGACCTTTAACGTTGTATCCGTCGACGGCCTTGTCATTGAATACAGACAGTTATACTTTTAAATACAGGCCAAAATTTTCATGGACCTGTCCTACGTAGCTCCGAAAACCTCGTTGGGTAGCTCGGAATATTCAGCACCCCTGCTCGGTACTACGCATCGTTTGAGACAAATGTCTGTCGTAAACTTCTTACGGGTCTGAGAATTGGGCTTTAACGAAAGCCCACTCCAGTCGTATCCAGGCGACTGAAATGACATTTCTCAGCCAAGTGGCAGGTTATACTCTCCATGATCATAGAAGAAACACAGATATACGGCAGGAACTAAATATTATGAGTATACTCGACAGGACTGTCCAGTATCGGCTGAATTGGTGGAAACATCTTTGCCGAATGGATGACTGCTGCATCCCCAAACGGCTTATGGGACTATAAGCCGAGGGGTCTGAGAGGTGTGGGACGTCCGAGGAAGCGCTGGAGTGACCAGCTCTAGACTTTTCCTGTTGAGACCGGAACAAACCATCCTTGGTTTGATCCTTGCAGATGATGATATCTGTCGTGAACGTTTTACGTTTCTCTCTTGATCTTCGCCAAGCTGGTTCCGACCGATCGCAATTCTAGAAAGAAAGAGCAACGCGAGTGAAAGCGCGAGAGATAGTATCAACACAATATTTATTTAATAAAAAAAGCAAAATTCACGGCAGAAATTATTGTCGTCGAGAAACAGGAGCACGCATACGTCGGCATTGCACAACATACTGTATGTACTGTACACACATTCGTGCTCTGAACATTTAAAACGAATGCTGCTGTTGTTGCTGTATCATCAGCGACGGCTTGTAAAAAAAACAAGAAAAAACAGAAGCAAGCAAATAACCTCGATGCCAACATATACACACACAAACGAAGGCTGAGGCTGGAATGCATGGCCGACAGTATGTGCGCTATTCTACTGCGTCTGTGTGTGGAACAGTAACAGTGGTAACACGATAGGTTTGTCTATTGCATTATACGAAACACGATACTATCATCCCGAACGACGCACAATCGCTAATCTACACGTTTTGTGTTTAGCACCGTTAGTGTGTTATCGCACACGCGCGCGCGCCTGTGAACATATAGGTGAACGAACATACATATGTGTGTGTGTGATCCGTAGCAGTAGCAGCGCTTGTCTGCCCAATGAGGGGACCGAGTTAGGACGGGTCCGTAGGTGATGGGAAATCGGTGACTTTCCATCAGAGAACTAGGCCAGATAATTATCTCCCAACTAAAAATGGCACCCATATTATCTAGAGGAGGATCAAGGAGCGTCGCTCACTTGTTTCTTGCCATATAATTATTTTAAAGTTCATGAATACTACAGTAATACACTGGGCTTACATGGACGAAACCATTATGTAAAAACAAGGATGAACTTGTTTTGATATTTCATATTTTTTCCACAGGTGAACACAATCTGCCGCTGTGAACACAGATGGAACGCTATGATTGAAATTGAATAAAATAATGAATTCTTTATTGACATTGTTCTTACGAATCAGTTATCTCGGTGACGCCGATGCCTAAAGTGATGACTAGCCCCCTGACTTTGACCGTTTCCTCTACATCGTTTCGCCATAATCACACCTTGGCTGCTCAGCGAACTGTTCTGGAGGCTCTGCCGGTCGGATGAAGTAATAACGAATACATCTATGGAATGCGAAGATACACTGACTGAAAGACAAAATGAGGGCTCGGATCATTCCACCATCACAGTAGTTCTTGCCTGACTCCTCGCAGCCCCTGTTGTCAAGTGCTATCAAACGTGACATTTATGCTTTTTAAGTTTTAATTTAGTTTCATTTGTCTGGTTAGGATAAGACTGGACAAACTCAATCCTGATTCCAGCCGTGATTAGCATGATCCCAGCTGAATCTGACTTGTTGTAAACCCAGTACAGAGTAACATCAGCGTTGAACAAACGATTTCGACTACCTTTACTTAAAGCCAACACGACGCATTCAGAGATTTTTACCTTCTATCGGTAAATATCCGGGTGACTTGTTAACCAGGAAAACTTCAAAAATTTTTTTGAAATCAGTATTTTACGTAGAACTGTGTGGCGTGGAAAACAAGAGACAAGCATGGTAACAGATAGACAAAACATGATACACTGCTCCAGACAAAACAGTTTATCAATGCAGCTGTTGATCTTGAAAAGCTACTAAATCCCTTTCATTCCTCGCTCCATTTCCATTTAAATTTTCTATAATTCCTACATTAAACACACAAAATTATCAACATACGTGTATAATTTGATATATATACAATATCACGAGTTATTTACAGACACTTTTAGTAACATCATATAATTATCACAGAATTCCTTTCCTGTAACTCTAGTTGATTGAGTTTCTTGCAGTTTTATATGTAAACCATAAGAACAGATTTCTTCAGTACGTGTAATATTTGAAATTTAGTTAGAGATATTGTACCTTTAGATGTTTCAATGTGAATTCGTTGATTTCTCACATCTGGGATCTTTGATTAAGGGTTCTGCACTACGATACATAATACACTGTATGTCGCTTCTATTAACTCTCCTTTCAAAATATATCTTCAAATTATTCTTTCCATCTCTGTATAATTTTTATTTTATTTTTACTAATACGCTTCCTTTTATCGTATAAGCTTTTATCGTATGTCGGAAAACATCTGTACCTCTCTGCGCTTATTTTAATTAATCTTTGATTTCCTTTTCTCGTAATACGTTCACTTCAATACTCTGTCTCATCTGTTTTATAAACTTTTCATACGTATGTTATCTAATCACTTAGGTTGTTTCTTTGTCCAGTTGCGGTTTTTCGACAATCGGTCAAAAACATTCACTTCGTTTCTTCTCAGCAAGTGTTTTCGTTACTGTGTATTAGATTAGATCCGTACGCTAATAATTAGCTTGTCTTAAGTTACAGCTTTACTGTTAACGGGTAAATACGTGTTTCATCAACCTCAAATTACTTCCCAGAAACCGTCGCTCCTTTGTTCCGTTTGTTGGTTTACTTCGTGATTAGATTGCGCCGTCGACTCGACATCTCAACTCCCGGATAATTAAAGTTCATCTCTTGCTCTATTGGTTTGTTCTCGACTAGTATTACTACTACTAATACTACTAGCTCGTCGCAACGAATGCAACGGATTAAGCGAGTACGTGTTGAATAAAGTTTGTTAATTGTTTTACTGTCTCCCCGTGGATTAGCTTTTCAGCCTGGGGATTGTCGTCACCCAGACAAACGTTCCATGTAACAATGTTTATCGTCACACGAGCAGGCGTAGAAAATCAATATCATCATCATTCTCATACTTACCTCAACGGTTCTCATCTTTTCTTCAGTCTTTTAGTGTTCTCCTCCCTTTTGTTTTATATCTTCTTCCTTATACTGAAGTAATCTTATTCGTACTTCGACATAAGACTTTTCCAGTGTGTTTTCTCGTATTTAAAGAACATGGATAACGTTTTCTAATAGTCCCAACTGTTGAAACTACAGTAGTTTCTTCCAAGCTTTTCACATATTCGGACAGATACAATTTTCCATTACGGTTCGATTTTATTTCCTCACTCTTACTAATATTTGAAGATCATTTCTTACTGCTTCATTTATTGTCATGTCCGATTGTCTACTTCAACTCTTCTTATAAACTTCGTCTCTTACGCTTAGCTCCTACTTTCTAATAAAACATGTTTCGCTACAATACGTGAGCGATGTTACTTTCAATTGCTTAGATAATCTTGACGTCAGCTCTTCCTTTTTTTTTATTTTTAGAACATCGATTAATAGGTACAACAAAGCAGCACAATTGACAAAGTATTAGAGAGACCAGGTGACCGACAATGTGTAGAAGAGTCTGACGGCATTTCAGAGTTCACGTGAGTATATTAAAAAAAATTACACGTGTGAGCCCCGAGCTGTGGACTTTCAGGAAGAGTCTGGATCACCAACAATGCAGTACGGAGAATGAAGGTAGGAAAGCTATGTCCAGTTATAATGCAGAGAAAACTACAACGTGGTATGGGCTTGTAAGAGGAGGTGAAGATAACAGGTGGATAGCAAGGGCTACAAACTGGAGTCCTTAGACAGGAAGAAGAAAACATGTGACGCCTCAAAGATTCTCAAGAGTTTAAGTGTACGGGGTGACGGAAAGACGACATCTCAGACACATCTATTAGGGAATGGGAAAATACAGAAGACTGGATACTGCTTGAGAGGAGCAAAGTAGTGACATCTGTAAAATATCCTACATGCACAAAGTGTTTCCAAAAGACGGTGCCAAACGTCGGGAAATGATTCTACTCATTAAACTGAAGGGAAAATAAAGATACATCGAAAATACTTCGTTTTCCGACTGTATGGCCGTTTTTACAAACAACAAACAAAAAAACTCCTGAGTGTGAAGTTGAAATTTCCCGTACAAAGTAGGTGTATTGTAAATACCAAGCAAACCAGTGTCACCCTAAAAATTTTCAAAATGGCGGCTGAAATTGTGAATTCTAAATTTCAAAAAAATCAGTACTTATAGAAAAAAGTGTCTTATTACATTAAAAAATTAGCATTTATTCGTAATTCAATGAGACCTCGTTTATGGAATTCAGATCGATAATAACGGACATATCACATTTATGTTATAACAGGCCAGACATGCCTTTTATAAGAAAAATAGGCCCATGTTTACTTCTTAAAAAATATAATACCCCCGTCAAGTTATGGCGTTCTCTGTACCGTCCTATGAATGTGAATTATGGACTACAACCAAGAAACAAGAAAGTAAAACATCGGCCTCAGAAATGGCGTTCTTAAGAGAAATTAAAATGTGTTCCAAATTTGATCGTATAAAGAATGAAATTTGATCATAAGAGAAGAATTACAAGTTTTTAACTTGAATGAAAGATTATAAACAACTATGGAAAGAACATTTGGAAAGAACGCCAGATTCAAGACCGGCTAAACAACTTTATGGAAATATAAACCTACAGGACACAGGTGTGTGGGTAGACCTGGGAAGAGATGGCTGGAGGATCTTTGAAGGCGGAACAGCCACCACCTTGCCTGTGCCGTGATGTGGAGTGATGATTTCTGATCCGAATTCCATAAACGAGGTATCATTGGATTACAAAAAAAAAAAAAACCGGTAATATTTTATAACAAGTAGGCCTAAAAAGTCATATTTTGTTATAAGTACTGATTTTTGGAAAATTTGGACTTTAAAAACTTTCAACAAGCCTCTATTTTGAAAATTTGTAAGGTACCATTGTGGTTTAGTATACTCTACTTATAAGAAATAGTACACATTCTTTGTACATTAAATTTCGACTTCACATCTCATTCCGTTCAGCAGTAATTAATTTTTTTAATACAAACACAGACAGACGTACAGGAGGAAAACGAAGCATTTTACAACAAATGTTTATTGAACATTTTCCTTCAGAGTAATGAACAGAAGCATTTCCCGAAATTTGGCACCATCTTTTATATATAAATACAGGCGACACGGTAAAGTGGAGAGGATAGAGAAAGAGAGAAAAAGAAATGAGAAGGAGGATAGGATAGTGAGACAGACGGAGACAGTGTGTGTGTGTGCTGTAGAGGAATTACAAAATTCGTACCCAGGTCGACGAACAACCCACGCTTCACATAAGACAGCAGGCAGTGTTTAGGGCTAACCGCGTGCAGGGTTAACTACGCACCGTCATAACTAACGAGAACCCTCCTCCTTTCACTTATCCAGTGTTCCCGTAGTTTTTAGTTACACGCGCGGCAATATTAAAAGTACCCACACCGACGACAACGTCATTATTATACAACAAGGGTTCACAAACTCAGGGGCATGTGTGACGGCCACTCGGCGAGCCTGTGTGCAAATTATAGTAGTATTCACGGGCTGCACTACGAAAAAATAGTTTCTATAACAAAACTGTTCAAACAAATTAGGCCTACGAAAAACTTCAGAAGTTTGGAAATTAAGAAGTAGTGATGAAAATATATCAAAGTATAGAAAACATAACATAAACAATAAGAAAAAGAAGCTATTAATTTTTGGACATTTATATAGAATGGACGACAACAGGTTAAAAAAAAAAACAGATCTTCAAATATATGTGGGGAAAGAAGTCAACATCAAGTTGGATTAAGGAAGTCCAAAAGGATTTAGAAAAAAATAATATAAACGTAGAAGAAGCAATTGAAAGAGAAGTTTTTCGGGCAAAAGTGTTAAAAATGGAAGGAGTCCAGGGTAGGAGAGAGAGAAAAACGCAGGCTCAAAGTGGACTGAAGACAGGAAGAAGAGAATAGACAGTGAAAAGATGAAAGAGTATTGGAGAAAAATAAAGAACAAGGAATAAATAATTGAAATTGCCATGTGGTCCTCAGATGTCCGATACAAATAGAAAAAAAACTGTTCAAACAAGGCGGAACTGTTGACAAATTTTAGCCGATCGTGTAAAAACCGAGTCAATGAGAGTGCCCCAGCATACAATGGGGGAAATGATTCACATTTATAAAAGTAAAATACGTGTTAAACCTCACAACAGCGTTATTTTTAATAACGGTAACCATTCAAGTTTACAAGTGATATGTTTTTGCAAACTTTTTCCTGGAGAATGTACGTCTTAGCAGACGATTTACAAAAAACTTCGATGGCCTGTCATAATAGTTTAACTAAAACTCTTCTCTGTAACAACACTGATAATACCAGTGTAGAACGCCTTAACTTGGATTTCAGGAACAAGTGTAAAACGTTTTCAAACTAAAATATTGAGAAACATACATCGCCTAATACTAGTGGCGAAAAGGAAATGCACAAACTTCTGTGTTACTACAGAACACACTTCGTTAAAAAGAAAAAGTTGGAATAACTACGAGCTGCCCGTTTGAGTGAGACTAGCTTGAAGGTTTGACCCCTCGTTTATCTCCAAATGAGAAAATTCTAGATTCTTCCCATATATTTAATAAATTCTTTGCGTCTCAAAGTGTCTGAATAAAGCGTAATGGTTGAAAAATATAGAGAAAGCGGCTGATTTAAAAATATTCTACCTTGATTAATTGTTATTCAAATAAAAAGTACTAAAATCTCACGTCTAATTCTAAATCTCTATTTTTACGTAGTAAAATCTTATGAAAATGAGTCTTTCTGAAGATATTTTTAAAACACCGGTTTTTATTACACCTTCGCATTTTAATTTAAGGATGTTGTACCAAGAATACTTTAAGCAACCTATAGTTCGTGTTAAAGTACATTATTTAAGGACGTTGTACCAAGAATACTTTAACCAACCTATAGTTCGTGTTAAAGTACATTATTTAAGGACGTTGTACCAAGAATACTTTAAGCAACGTATAGTTCGTGTTAAAGTACATTATTTAAGGATGTTGTACCAAGAATACTTTAAGCAACCTATAGTTCGTGTTAAAGTACATTATTTAAGGACGTTGTACCAAGAATACTTTAAGCAACCTATAGTTCGTGTTAAAGTACATTATTTTGTATATAAAATCCAACAAAAAAATCTTGATTCCCCCGTAATTACGCCACTGTTGGGATGAGTTAAGCGAGTTAAGTTAACCGCCAGTTACGCTGCAAGGATGACCAGTCTCACTTTAGAGAACCCAGACTGGCAAAAGAGAAGTTAAAACATGGAAGTTGAAATAAACGCACGGTGTGGATCCAAATACTGGAAAACTCGAGTAGAAGAAACATGCAACGAGTAGAAACGATTAGCAAGGTCTACTTCAGAAGGTCAAGTCCAGACCAGAGATACAGCGACACTGATAACGATGAAAATAGATCAGTTTCTTCTGTTAATACCTTGCGAACGTTTCACTAATCAGACATAGACATAATTCTCTATCACTCTGTTGGTGAATGGTAGGTAAGTTAATACTGTCACTTACGAGCCGTAATGCATACAAGGATTTAGTATAACAGTATTCCTTTTAGCAGCCTGTTCGGATTCTGGGTGTTCCCTATCATCATTTTAAACGCTACGTTGACCCAGAGAGAGTTGATTAACACCACATCCCTGAGAAATGGTCCTACTAAGAAAATATTCCTACTAACGCCAGCCATTCAATGAGGTAGCAAGGTACGCCTACCGATTTTGTTGGGCCCAATACCGAACATTTTTGTTATTCGTGCAGGCACTCAGATGGAAATGTACATAATCCAACATCCACAGGTTTTATTCTTCGTATTGTTTAAATTAGCAGCCATCTTTACTATTTCTTTTATGAATTTGCTAACAATAAAATTATTTGCAGTCGAACAATAAAAGTTATAGCAGTTAGCAAATCCACAGGTTGCTAACGAATTCATCACCTTCGTTCATCTTTTCGAACATTCGTCCACAGAACTGTCTTCATATTAGATGATCAATGGGCTGAAGTTGCTGGATGATCTGAACGTGTACGGATGGTGATGTAAATCCCGTGACAATATTCCATATATGAACTGTCCAAAGTTGGACCTGTAGAAGCACAATCTGATGACCGATCTGAGCGCCATCAGCTTATCATAAAGCAGCTTCAACAGTTTCGATATTTTTTGGCGTAGGAATGTTTCACACCCTGCCTAAACGTTTCTTTTCCAGTGCCGAATGAATACGGTCATGATGTCCTAAATTAAAATGACGGCGAGATTCTCTATGCGGGTCGCCACCATACTACCATTTTTTTTTTTTAAGTGCCTTGGTGGCAAAAGCACATTCCGAACTACTCCCATCCTCCATCATAACTAAATGGCAAGATGGAGTCTCCTTTGTTTCGTTAAGTTACTCAGTGTACCCAATTGCCCAGGCCTACCAACATACTTCATCAAACTTTCACGTTTGAGACTCCCTGTATAATTGCGTAAAAAACCAGGCCTACCAACATACTTCATCAAAACTTTCACGTTTGAGACTCACTGTATAATTGCGTAAAAAACAACTCATTATCTGAAAACTGAAGAACCACTCCGTAACACCTGTTCACCCAGAATGCCTAAATACGGACTTAGTACTAACATGTTTTCAAGAAAAGCTTAAGAGTCAATGCTCCGTTTAGGTGTGTAACATACTCATAAAGGTGTGTTACACCCAGGCAACAACGGGGAATCTCTTTGCCAGTTTAACTGTACTATTTCATGCAGTTAATGTCCTGCTGCTTCCGTAAGTTTTTCCACCCATCTGATTGGAGTTGTATCCTAGCTGGCCTGTGATGCATTTTACCCACACTACAGTATTTTCCGTTTCGCTTTGCGCGTCCTGTTCATCAACGCCTAAGGCTTGTTCGATTAAGCGTCATTGACCGCCGGGACGAAATTCTCTGCGTATGCAAAGATACGGACAAAAGAGTCTGGTCTATAAGTGCGAATTCGAGGATACGATACTTTGTCTAGGGATGCCATATGCTGAAATGTACTCGTAGTACAGTCGGGTTCCTGGACATGAAACATGTACATCAGAAACGACAGAAAATCGTACACTCATGGCTACGTCATACACCCTAATTGGATAACATCAGGGTAACTATCCAATCAGTAATTACCACTTAACGCTGCCCTGAAGTACAAAAGGTTAAAAACAAATTCTGCCGATTGTTACTAAATGAAGCCAGTCAATATTCTTAGCACGCAGGCATTTACGCTGCACCGATGACGATGGGTTGATGGATGGAAAACGTTTTGAACGTCAACGAAGGTGGTGCGGCGAACAGTCCCCAGGGATGCGAACGGAAGCAGCTCTATAGCAGAGACGCATCAGAAGTACCTCTAATATGACGTGACACAAATGGCAGGCAAACGCACACACCTCCCTCTCCTCCATTGATCATGTTGTTGGCCTCCCCACAATTTCATTCTCACCCCTTATTTTGCACACACAGGTTTCACTGGCATATCGCAACAAGGGTGGTGGTATACATTGCTTTTTTTTGCAAGAGGGCTCACAAAAGAGAACGTGCAGCAAGCAGGCAGCGACCGATGAACCTACGTAGTAACTGTTACCCTCCGCCCCGACGCCAAATCACGGCTGACTCAATTATTACTGTCACTGAAGCAAACGACATACGAAGACAGTATAAACACACCCAGTATTGTAGCCGTTAATATTAACAGAAGAAAATAAAAGCAACTGAAACGAGACTTTTACACACAAAACATTAGACAATACAACAATCGCGGATAATTTAAAAAACATATTAAGAGAAATTTTGAGAGGAAAGTACATAATATGAGAATATTAACTGCGATCGTTCGTCCTATCAAAAGAATGAGGGAAGGAAGGATAACTTGAAGAGTGTATTAGGTGAGCCTAACAGAGAAGTACAGGTAGATCTAGGATGAAAGGACATGGCAGGATAAAAGACGATAAATACTCGGAAAAAAGGAAGAGAAACTAATGGCAGTATCTGATAGAGAACAGCGCACGAGGAAACAGACGATAAGAAACCTCCAGTCAACACTATAAACTCCCTTAAAACCCCCTTGACAAGGAGTAAGGAATATGCAACTAATCAATAGATCTTTACTTTATCGAGCACTTAAAAAACACTTCGAAACCACTGAAACACTGTATCTACAGGTACAGAGTCTGAGACGCCTCGGACAAACGCTATATAAGTTAACCGTTTGGCCATTTGACTGAGATTAATAAAGTAAAAATTTAGAGGATGCGCATCACCATTGATAGTCTTCTACATACCAAGAACATCACTTTCCTTGAATCGAATCTTGACCCTCTGCCTCTATTAAGAGACGTAAGAGGAAAAATGTATCCTCATTCAAAAAAAAAGGAAACAGAACAGAAGATTGAGAACAGAAGGGAACAGAAGGTTGAGAAAGATGACATGAAGTGGACAGACATGAGGAGTTTCGACTGTTGCGCGCAAAAAAACGCTTGTATTTCATTTTTTGATTTACCACGTTTAATTTTGTTACGGTTAAGAAACTAGTACTATTTTATAACAGTAGCTTACTGTATATGTATATATTTTTTAACATTAATAAATGTTAAATGTATTTTGTGCTAAAAGGAAAAAGAAAGAGAAGAAACTAAAAACCGTATTTTTTCAATCCAAACGTTTGTTTTGAAATCTTTTTATTTTTTCAACTATACATATAATATTATGACTGACATGCTAATGACATAGCCATGTGTGTACGATTTTCTGTCGTTTCTTATGTACAGGTTTCATGTCCAGGACTGTCGTAGTTTTTGAACCCGATTGCACTACATTTTATCACATGTCATCCCTAGATAAAGTATCGTATCCTCGAATTCGCACTTACAGACCAGCCTCTTTTATCCGTATCTTTGCATACGCAGAGAATTTCGTCCCGGAGATCAGGACGCTAAATCGAACAACAAGCCTTAGACGTTCATGAACAGGACGCACAAAGCGAAATGGAAAATACTGTAGTATGGGTAAAATCATGGTCGGCTCTAGTATATGGCCGGAATATTAAACGTGGCAACGTTGCGTCTGAGGGCTATCGCATAGTGTAATAAAATAGCTAAAGTGAACACGTTATATTTTGATTTAATTTAATAGCATTACTAAAATCATGAGTAGGCCTGTTTATAGCTAAATCTAAATTATAGATCTGTGCGCACTCAGTACTATACGTTTAAATTGAAGAAATTAGTGAATTAGTGTTAGGCCTAATGAATTGATTTTGTTCGAATTATTTAATTCGTATCATGAGTTAAATATATTTATTAAATATTATATATATTATTTAAATAATTATATATAATATAAATTATATTATATTCCTTAAATTATATTTCTTAAATAATATAACAGTATTTTTCATAATAAACTTATAATTTGCAAAACAAAAAGAATTATAAAACTGCTGGTAACCGGCAATTAAAAATGACACGATTTGATTATTGAAATATATAATTTAGGAGTTCGTCTAGTCGGCATCAAAATATCAGCTGCTCCAGTGTTGCCACGTTTAATATTCCGGCCTTCTACTAGAGCCGAACATGGTAAAATGCATCACAGACCAGCTAGGATACAACTCTAATCAGATGGGTGAAAAACTTACGGAAGCAGCAGGACATTCACTACATGAATGTCTTCGCCACTTAAACTGGCAAAGAGATTCCACAAAGAACACACTAATGCAGGAAAGTAACACAATATCGGGGCCTAAAATACAGTAACAGCATTATCAGTACATCTTTACGTGCATTGAAGGGCACACGAGGAAGATATCGACATTCGACGCAAATAATACAGAGTGGTTGCAACAGCTGGAGAATATTTGTGCTGTCAGTCCGCACGGTTGTGTTTAGGTGGCTAACCGTCTGCCACGAGATCTTTACGTGTTTCCACCAATCCTGAATTCCTACAATATAACGCTTAAGTATCTGGTGCAGGACGAGGCGATTGGCGTATCGTCAACAAAGTGATAACGTTCCACGAAGGAGTCTGCAAACAATAAAGGTCTCAATGACGTATGTGAAAAACTGAGTGAATTTGGCTGCACGGTTTGAAACATGCGCTCGGGATGTACGAAAGCGAAGGGCTCGGATCTATTTTTGCATGCATCAGAACAAGCTGGCAGACAATACAAGAGATGGCTAGAAACCACGATAAAAACATCTGAATTCAGAAAATCCTTGCATATGGAAAATAAGATGAAAAAGATATATTGCAGGCTACGCAGAAAAAAGCTGATTCTCCATACACGGCGAGATGGCGGGACCGCTACTATACACCGTTTTCGTATCTACTGCGATATCCCAGGAAGTAGTTTATACCGACAATGAAGGAGCACCCACTCAATAATAAACATAAAAAGCACGTCATCAATAATTCTCGTTTGCCAAGTTGGAAAAATTATTACAACATTAGAAGGAAGTTTCTTTTCTCGCTATAAACGGGCACTTAAAATAATAGTATTTTTTATTATCGATACAGATGATTAGAAGTGCGGAGGAGACGGGGTGTCTATATAGCCCACATAACATAACGGACAAAAGCGCCGTTACGGCTAAATTTTCACAGAGTTCCCAACGACGTAATTCCGCGCGAGCGAGCGCGTGGCTGTGTACATACTTAAAAGCTTTTAGTTAGTTAGGTAAATGGCTTGGAGCGACGATGTAGCAGAAGACGCCGTAAATATTAATAAATGGTACTGAAAAATTTTACGTTCCGAGGAAAAAATGTATAAAAATTTATCTTCACCAATTTTATTTCATCTGCACCTTGAACGCTGAAAAAAAAGAACAGCGTAAAAACAGTGTTTTAACAAAATCCAAAGCAATCTTTTTCTTCGGCGAGATTTAGTTTAGTGTAAATAATTTGGCACAAAATCGTACGAACGAGAAAGAGAGACAAAGTCAACAGGAATATTGAAAAAGAATATAACAAAACTTGGAGCTACTAAACTCGAATTCAAGTTACATAATGTAATTGCGAAAAGGTTTGAATCGTAAAAACCACATCCTGGCAAACAGAATTACTGCTTTCTTCTCTTCCTGTTTTCGTGAACACGCAAGCGAACCCGTCCGTTTTCGACTGATCTCCTTTGCTCAATCGGAAGTTTCAATGCCTTGCATGTTCTTACTCGGATCGTGTTTTTCTGTTTCTCTATAATTTTTACCATTTTCCTCCTCTACGCTACCCTCGATACGACCTTCCATAGTTGGCTCTACCTTCTTCATCTTCAGGCCGTCCCGCACAGTCCTTGTAAGTCTGTTGGTCCGATTTGATAATAAACGCAAGTTCAAAGAAGCTAATAATGTTTAATCGTAACGCCTTATTTTAGATTCACACAGCAGGTTAGGATAGTTTTTCGGTAGAGTTCTTCGCGAACCGTTAGTCCTTGGAAGAAGGACACACTATTTTTTGTGGCAGTTCACTTTACAACGACACAGTGGGTTGGGACAGTTTTTCGATAGAGTTCCTTGCGAACGGTTAGTACTTGGAAAAAAGACACACTATTTTTTTTTTCGCAGTTCACATATGTTTAAAATCCTTTTACATTTTCGTAGACAGCCACTAGGTTTAGAAAATATAACAGCTTTGTAAATGGCAAAAGCGAACTACAATCGTTCAGTAATGAGAAAAAATAAGAAAATGTAATGTAAAAATATCAATACAGTATTATATAATGCAGCTAACGAATTCTTTATGAAGTGTAACTGAAGAGCTATTAACTCCCGATTTTACGTATCATTATCCTCATCACCTCAGATCGGTTTTCTCTGATTCCTACTTTTATCTTTCTACGTCAATCCATAAGCGAACCCTACGGTTCCTCTCCGTTATACTCTAGTTTATACATTCACTACACCGTTTCTTTCGTCTATTCTGACTCTGGATTGTCGATTCAACACTTCGTCTAGGAATCTATGTTCATATCAGATTAACTGTTTCAACCGAATGTGTAATTCCACCGTAAATTCCTTTATCCGACCAACTGTACTCCCTTCTTTACCGGACCTTACTCAGCTGCTCGTCTCCAAAAACCCGTTTCGGCTGTCCTCAATTCTTTTTATGCGATTCCAGGCCATACCTTGGAGTTGTCGGCCATCAACCTTTTGTTACTGTATTCTAAATTTGCTATTGTAAGTCAATGTACACTACTATCACCACTATTCTGCTCTGAAACAACAAAAATATTTATAGTTTCAAATTTCTGGGCTATTGGTCCGTGGTCGATTGCATGTTTCAGATGTCATTTCATTTTATACACTAGACGTTTCAACCAACCACCTTCTTCAGGAGTAAAAAATTAAAAACACAGTTCGACAATACATGGTAGGCCGAACGTAAGATATACACCAAGTGAGGCGCTTTCGTGTCGGTCTTCCATCCCTTGTCTAACCATTTTTAATTTTTTACTACTGAAGAAGGCCTCCGCGAGTGGAATTTTAAACGTTTACAAATATTGACTTCGGCCGGGATAGCCTACGTAATAAAACAAAAAAGAACAGATTCTTTTGATAAACGTTTTCATCTTTCCTCCAATCTTTTTCTACATCAAAATCTCCCCAACGCTCTCTCTCTCTCTCTCTCTCTCTCTCTCTCTCTCTCTCTCTCTCTCATCTCACCTGTTTGCTCCCCGACAACGTTTAGTCTCAGCTTAAGGTCGTTGCGACTGCATATTCTGCCTTTTACATCTTTCATTTCTAGCCGCCATTTGATACCTATTTCTTCAATTCTTCTTTCATATACTCTTACCAAGTTTGCCTCTTTTGTTCTTTCTTAGAGGATAACTCTTCTAGTTAACTTAGATGAAATCTAGAGAAGATCAGATTGTTAACTTAGATGAAAATGGTCTACCTGCCTCAACCTCTCATCTGCCTCGCCACGATCCTTTCTTGAACAGGTACGGTACGTTTTGTAAACGTTTTCACACTGTCCAATATATAATTTATCAATGAAAACAGCCAACGCAGGACTGGCACTATAGGATAGTTGTGGTTCAACCACACTGTAACGTCGTCGTCGTCGTGATTCACTCTGACTTTCCATGACAACGGGCACAACACAACAATACGCGCGGGGTACAAACTACGTATACCGTTACCCCGTAACGGTACCGCTTGGTCACAACAAACTCTACGACTACGACTATGACCATGACTAGCGTGCGCTATTTTGATAATGGCCCTAGTAAACTATCTGTATTCCGATCAACGAACCGTTTTCTTTCCTATTCAGCCGAGTCGTTCAACTTATTCGGAAGCGACAGCTTAAGATTATCACGTAACGTAGGGAGTTTAGATAAAAAATCACGGATAATCGGTAAACACGAATCGTAAAAAGTTAGCTTAGATTAGTGTTTGAACACTAATCGTGTGATTGACGTAGGCCCTAACTATTAACTCACAGTACTGTTTATTGCCAAAGAATACTTTTACTTCCGTAGAAATAAACATTCAAATATCATCATCGTCAACTTCAACGTCTAATCATTTATGATTTGTTCAGCTTTCATTATAGCTGATCGCTCCGACTTTTCCTTCGACGGCTCATTCATCTTCCGCCACAACCTATCTTTTTATACAGAAAAGGAATTTCTACAAGGAAACAACATCTTTGCTAGTTGATAGTGACACAATGATTGCCTTAAAATTTGAAGAAAAGGCCGTTAGCCATCGTCGAATTAATATTTTCAGGTAACCAATTTTAAAACACTGAAATGAATATAAACAGCAGTGTTATCATTCACTGATACTGACTCAAATAACATACGCATACGGTACCTTGGCTATACAGTAGTGAACTGTGGGGACGTGGAACTAATTCGACAGTTAACATCGGTTCCAGACCAAGGCCCTGAACACAAGGTCAAAGGTCAACGATTTGTTTCAATTCACACTCTTCACTCAGCCTTTAATGTGCTACCGTGTGAGAGAAATAATAAAATTTAAACACACACACACACACACACACACACACACACACACACACACACACACACACACACTTAGTGCAACAAGGTCTTAGCAAGACATCTCAACGAAATAACAGCCTCTCTAAAAATGGAACCCCGCTTGTGACAAAATACCCTAAAAACTTACCAGATATACAAAAAAAGTGAAACCGATCGGCATTTTTTCCTCCAGTCATGTTTACTGCACATTCTACAATTAACTCATCATCATCATCATCATCTAAAGGCCTTGCTTCGTTGAGTTAGCCACGTCTCTCTCTCCATCATTGTCCTCTTTAATTCGCAGTATGATAGGACGTTCATCTCGTTTCCCATGTCTTTGAAGAACGCTGCTCTTGGGCGTCCTCTTGCCCCCCCCCCAACACCTTTCCTTCAAAAATGTTACTTAGGAATTGATTGTGTAGTAACACGTGTCCGATCAATTTTGCCCTTCTTCTTCCAATCATTTTTATCTTCGTTCACTTCTGCCAGGACTTGCTCATTACTTTTCTTATCCATCCAACTCGTCCTCGTCGTTCTCCTCCAGACCCACATTTCCATTGCTTCCAGCTTCCTCCATTCTATTTTCCAGAGGGTCCACGCCTCACACCCATAAGTTAAGACACTCCACACAAATGTTTTTGCGAACCTTTTCCTTACCTCCATACTTAAGTGATTATTTGTAAACATATTATTAAGTGATTATTTGTATATTCTAATAAAAAAGTCAACTTATATTACACGTTCAAAAATTAAAAGTTCGCAACTGTCGCACTGGCGAGAGACAGGCTGCCAAATGTCAATAAACTACTACGTTTCGCATTACCCTCCGAAATACGCGGAAGAAGATTCACAGTGGAATTCGAGTAATTAGCCGCCTACTGGTAACCACGAATAGACGGGATTCCGTGCACCGCAAACACAAAATTCATACTCCTCCTCCCTTAGCCAGTGATCGATTACCATTGATTCAATGTAAATATTTACTCACACATTAGCAGCGAAGAGTCGGTTAACGACAATCGGCTTCACATACCTGGAAAAAGGAGAAAACTCGATAAGCAACGTAGTTCAACATTCTTTACAAAAACAATATTCCATTCTTTAATGGTTTAATGTGAAAACGCACAAATCTCAACCTAGGTGTCTACAAATTTAAAACGCTTACCATGAAAAATATGTTTCCATACAAAAATAATATATTACCGTCTTCGACACGATTTTTTGTGCGCCACACAACAAATACATTTTTAATTCTTTCTATGTAACAAATTTCGTAAAAAATCAAAAGGCTGCACTAACATGTATTTACTCGAACAGAAGATAGCCTTTTTTGGGGTCCCCAAAGTTTGGGGTAAATATGTTTTAAAGACTGCTCTCATTTAGCGTTATATCATCGGACTGTAATCCCGATTTGTGCTGTAATACAATTTGTCTTATTGAAAACCGGTAACCGTTACTCCTTATTCTGACTTTTTGGTCTATATCATGCCTCTATATATTCGACTCTGCTACCCGACTTGAGTACAAGATCTTCCCAAAATTTCAGAGCAAAAACCTAGCGACAGTAGCGATAGTATGCGCTATGTGTGTTTTACGATGCGGTATGATATGTGTTTTATGGAGGGAGGAAGGAGTGTTTTATGGTACGGTATTTGGAACTTGGGCCAGACGATAAACTAATGTTTAATTAAGAAAGTTGTGTTAGTGGTTATAATTACAAACATAAATATCTCTGTTGCACATCACTATAGCAAAAAAATTTCCGATTCGCAGCTCATCATCAGCTCGAAAATATCTAATTATATCTGATAATATTTTCGATCTCATGAAAGCTGTGAAGCTTCAAAGCACTAATCGGAAAATTTTTTCTATAGTGGTGTGCAACAGAGTTAGTTATTCTTGCGATAAAACTAAAGTATTATATAGTATTACTGTTTATAGAAATGTAAATTTTTTGAGCCTCAACTGTATGCCACAGTATAAATAAATCGTTAATCTGCAATCTGAATCAGACGGGTTCAGAGTTATAAATACGCGTTAAAACTTATCGTACGAAATCGACAGGAAAACGGCGAGGGAAATACGGGGGGGGGGACGTTCTTAAACTTAACAAACGTAATGCGTGTATGTAGAGTACATTAATGTCATCGTGCTGCATACACACTCACGAGTACAGTCAATAACGACATCTGCCAACGTGTACAAAGCGATGCGCCATGCCAAATGCCGTTCACCAATGAGGCCAGTATAGGGTGGCAGTACCACGAAAGCGCGTCCAACAAAAACGTTCTGTTACATTTTTCCAGCAAAAGACGACTCGCCAACGTCTTACCATCGACTTCTCCGATGATACTACCATCGTGAAAGTACGCATGCGATATCGAAATAACAGTTTCGATATTTGTAATTTTAAAAAACAATGAACTTTCATCGTCGCCACATAACTTCTAATTTCTACTGCTCTTTTCACTTCGAGGTAACTGTCATGCCCCACGCATATCTCTTCCAAATACGTTTCCTAGGCCTTCTTCTGATGGGAGATCCAAGACGGAAATCATTAGCCGCATTCCTCAAACTAGGGTTGCCTTTAACAATAAGAGAGATCTCTTCACCTCCACCGACACTGAACTGCATCTCGAGAAACACCCGGTGAACTCCTTTGTGTGGAGTGCTATTAACACGGCAGTGATAGGACTACATGGGGGACTCGGGGTAGAAGAAAATAAACGTGTATTCGCGTTTGAGTTTTGGTGTTACCGGAGAATGCTTAAGATTTCCACGGTGGTCAAAGTGACGAACGAGAAAGTGTTGAGGAGGATGAAGGAGCCGTGGGTGTGGGAAACGTTACAGAAAAGACGAGACGCATGGATATGGGCACCTCCTGAGGTATGACACCCTGCTTGAAACCATCAGCGAGGGCATGGTGGAGGGTAAGAACGCCAAGAACAGACAGACCGAGGCTGGAGTACATCAACAAGATATAGGCTGCCCCAGCTACATGACCAGGAAGACGCTACATAGAAGGCCACGAAGCCTGTCCAGCTGCTGGAAACCATTCCACAGAATGAGAACCAGAAAAGAAGAGGTCTTCTTCGTTCGTCCTCACTTTCGAGTATGTTCGTGATGCCGTTGATAATCCTTCTCCTTCCATTCTTCGTTTACGAACATCACAACCAACAGTGAATACATTCCACGCTACTTTGTCGCTAGCTGTTCTCATGACTTCTTCCAGTGCCGAAATGTGATATGTTAGGGAAAACCAGATAAATCTGATAAGTAATCGTCTTCTATTTTCCTTCCCACCAGTTCTGCCTCCAACGACCAAGTACTGCCTTGTAATTCCGTCGCCTCTTAAGAAGTGGATGTAGCGGAAGTGCTTCAGAATTATCAACCTTTGTACAGATATGGAACAGTCGGTGTTTATCGTCTATTTTCAATTTACAGATTTTAAGAATTACATCTACGGGCAGTCCACAGTACTCTTAACATTGTTCTACAGCTGTTTCATCAAATTATATGCCTTAGCATGTGGTAAATTTAATCTACTTTCGAAACGTTTACTCTCAGCCTCCAATGCAGAAGACCCCGAAGACCGAGCCGGATCCATGTCTCATTAACACTTGTGAGGCTTGACATTACAGGTCGAGTCACGATGTTTTATTTATCAGTCAGTTTACACTGTCTGCTTCGGTCTTCCTCTTTTCTCTTTTCCATGCGTTCTTGCTTGCTAATCCTCTTAACCGGTACTATGCTCTTCATTCTTCGTAGACTGTTTCACCACCCATGCTGTCTTGGTTAGATAAATTCTTCTATAGATAGAATTTTCAGTTCTTCTGTTATTCGATCGATTCTAATCATATCCTTCCTAGTGACCCTTCATTATTCTTTTTAACAAGAATAATGAGAAGGTCGTGTCTTCCTCGTATTTCGCTTAAATTCATTATTCGCACACTTATTTATAACTCATATGCAAGGAACTGATGTAGTACGGTTTACTGATGTAGAAGGTTAGCCTGACTGGGACACAACAATGAGAATGGAACAGCACATAATTCCCAGAAAAATTCTAGAATGGGGACCCGTATGTAGGACAGGAAGACCAAGGAAGAGATGGATCGAGGATGCTGAGGTGGACCTTAGGAATATGGGGATAAGAAGATGGAGAATACTATGTAATTGGAGAACTGAATGGAGAAAAATCGTTGAAAAGGCAAAAACCCGTACTAGGTTGTAACGCCATTTTGGAACCCATATATAAAGAACATAGGTCCACATATCATTTTACCACTACATCTATCTATATAGATACAATGATACGCTGTAATTAGCCTCCTGCCTGGACAATCTTACAAAATATCTAAACCAACTCCTTCGTTCTGTCAATTTTGACAGAGAACGCGGCCAAGGTAAACAGTGGAGATACAACCTGGATAACCACAAAAGGCAGAACAGTTCTGTGCCATCTGTAGCTCATTATCATCACAATGTTATCTGTGAAGAGCCTTCGACGACGCTGGAAGCCACTAAATGTTTTGTATGTTCTCCATGCGTGTTTTATTTACTAAAACACTATTTGCTGAGCTACAGATAGCGAGGAAACTTTTAAATGTAAAACTCTGTAACCCGTAAGTACACGGATTCACTGCGACGATGTGATGTGAAAATCACAGTTTCCGAATTGCGCAGTGTCTCAACCGCGTGAGAGATTGACGAAGCGGCAATGCCAACACCTCCAGCGCGGTATGATGAAACATGAAATCCCTAAATGATGACGAAACTCGTCAAGCATTACTGCTCAGCTACATAAATGAGAGGGACGCAGAGCGAAGAGAAGCAGACACGATAGAACGGTATGTACTTACCGGCCAAACATAGGAGAGGTTCAATGAGACGACGTATTATGAAAGGAAGTAAGAAGTAATCCTCATCTCTCCTGCAGTAAATATATACAAATACAGAGTATGCACCGGGTCCGGGTCCGGGTCCACCTTGCTGCTTTTATACGTATTCCCTGAAGGTAACGATGTCCCCCCCCCCCTCTCTCTCTCTCTCTCTCTCTCTCTCTCTCTCTGTTCACCGTGACTTCCTTAATCCTTCCTAAAGGAAGAAGCTACTTTCTACTACTTTTTTTCTCCTTTTGTAAGAAGTCAGTATCAATGCCTTTTTCTTAAAAAAAAAAAGGTAATCCTTTCGCTGTTCTGTCATTGTGACGTCCTACAAAGGGGTGGAAAAATCGTTTCATAAGAGTTTTGTTCTTTGCACATTCAAATTATAACTCAAAAGATTTGAGTACTACTGATTCCACGAAATTTTTCGTTTTCCACCTAACTACAGGAACAGGGGCGTATTTACGGGGGAGGGGACGAACGGGACCAGAGCCTCCTAGAGGGTCGAAAAAGTTGACGAATTTTGATAATCCCTTAATTTTTAGTCTGTTTTATTATTTTTTCAGCTGTGTATATAAACTCTTTTTTAAAGAGTAAAACAAAAAAACAAGTTTATTACACAGCATTTCCGTATAGGTTTGAAATATGAAATACAGGAAAATCAATTCACTCAATAGTATCTTGTGAACAATGTTTCAATAACGTATGTGTGTGATATTTAACAAACGCGCGCGCGCGCGCACAAAGAGAGAGAGACAGAGAGAGAGAGAGAGAGAGAGAGAGAGAGAGAGAGAGAGAGAGTCTGCTATTACCGTTTTTTTAAATGGGACTGATTTCAGCCACCTAGGCCAAATTACAGATACGCCACTGTGCAGGAGACATATGAAGGGATGCGAGAGGAGAGAGAGAGAGATCTGTTTTATTATACGGCAACAAATCACCTTAGTTTTCGGCAAAACGCGTTTAAAAGTGAACTATAGATCCATCTGAACGTACGGCACTTGTCACACCGTGTGGCGGAAGATCCATCCAATCGCGGATTTAGAACTCTACGCGAGTGGCCACCGATTAACGATATTTCTGAAAAAACGAAAACAAAACAACAGTTTACTGACTCAAGGAGAAGATGAATTGTGTGGACGCGCGTGTGGCGATTTGGTCGGATATATTAATTCACAACTTGAAATCGACACAAAACACAACATCGGTTTTATAAACTGTCAAGACTATAAAAATGTACTCCAAAGAAAGTGTAAAACGCCACAACCTAAGTACATTCTCCAACCCAAATTAAATACTGAAACAAGATCTCCGTTATAGAAGAGCACGACACTAACTCAAGAGTCAAGACCCAACAAACAACGAAAACATTTGTGTAACTCAAAAGTAGATCTATAATACTTGGACTGTTAAAAAAAATTGTCAGATTTTTGGTTTGACCAAAAGAATTGAACCAAGTTTTGTGAGATACAGCTAAAAATGAACCATAACACTTCAGCTAACTCTGCCAAGCTTCTGCTTCAAATTAGCCAATGCGCCAAGGCTGCACCTAAAGTAAATTAATTCCGATTGCTACGTCAAGGGGGTCCCCCCAAGTACTGGAGAGGATGAGTAACGCTTTATAGTCTCATTCCTCGATCAAGGGAAATATCCATCCGCACCTCCACGTGGCGGGGATAGGCAATGCCTACGGGCAGCTACAACCCGGCTCTGGAGACTAAGTGACAGCCGGTATAAGCTGTCCTCCTCTGCTTGTTATTGCAGGTAGAGGTTAGGGCACTCTCTTGCCCTTGGGGTAAGACATTGCCCCTAAAGGCGGATGGCTCAATCACTTGGCATAGGATGCAGGAGGGAAGGAGAAAGCTTCGCATTAAAGATACGTATGAATATCTTATCCCCAACTTCCACGGATGGTATTTGAGGCCCGTGATATTCCAACGGTCAGAGATGGGCGGATGGAGCAAACTCTCGTGTGGGGACAGTACGCATGATGGCTAAACTTTAGCCATAAGACAGCAGTCCTGTCACGTCACCCTCTGAGAAAACCTGGTAACTCTTCCAGAGTAATTAATTACTGGAATTCTTCACAACAGAAGATACCTGTGAAGACGGAACAAGCAAAGTGGCTACTCAGTGAGGTGTAGAAGAAGAAGACGACGACGTCAAGGAGGTGAATTTGTTATTTCACCGCTAAAATTAAGTTGGTAGAGAGTTACCGTAACAGTCGGTTTTAGGAAGCTATTGCCGCGAAACCAAAGATTTGTATACGTTGACGTTGACAAAAATATGAGTCTAGTTCAACTACTTCCAATTATTCAAGAGAGTTGTAATAGGATCTAGAATAATTCCAACTGATGATGGAGTAAGCGGCATTCGAAACATATCAAACGTCATCGCGATGTGAATACATTCGAATAAATTATCAGACGTGTAGCTCTGTTGGCCATGTTCGTATTCAAAGTACATAAATTTAATTTCAATACTTACTACTAGTTCAGTTACATACGTTCCCACCGCTTGTAATGCCACGGAAAACGGCATTGTACAATGATGTTCTTAACAAAACAGATCTCTGAAAAATCCCAACTTTTCCTTTCTACGGTTTCTAGTAGAAATCTCTTAAAAACGATAGTTGATAATGTACAAAAATAATGATAAAGTAAAATCTGTTAAACTAATGCCCAACTACATTAATACTGCCTCGCCCAAAAGTATGACAACCGGCACGAAAGCAACTGCTGTCGTTGATAATAAATATTCCATTTCCCATCTTGACGTGTTTTTGCACGTCATTAAACAACTGCTCTACCGACAGCAGAATGACGACGACACGACTGGTCAGCTCTATTAAAGGTGATAAGCTGGGGATTATGAATACTAACGCACTATCGTTTGATACGCCCCCCTCCTCAACAGCCCTAAACGCACACGCAGTCCGACTACATAACACACGCATAAACATAATCATATCCACACTCCTTTCTCTTCTTCTCGGTGCTTCCACCTTGTCGCAGACCGATCTGCACTGGTGTTAGTCTCCCCCCTACCCCGAACTGTTTCACCATCGGCTGAAGGGGGTTTCTTCTCAAAACAACCCGAGACTAGTCCAACTGGATAAGACTAAAACAGAAAAAAACTAACGCGCCCACAACACGGACTCAAAACTATAATCTCACCCTACTAACGGTACGGTCTTACTGGTCGGGTGTTGCCACACAATTTAGAACACGTTATTATTGTTACGCAATGCAGAAAAAGTGTTACGCCATTACGCAACGTTCTGGTACATTGGAGAACGGCGTTCTACTCTATTCCCGCAGCTGTAATGCGTACGTGACGCTTAACACGCGAGGCAGTGTTACGTAATACGGAACAATCTCGTACATTCGATAGCGTGGTTCGAGAAGTTTCTCAATAACCCCAACGGTGCGTGTTTATGCGAAGGTCGCGCTGAAGTGTCCTCTAGAATTTTCGATGGCTTGTTCAGGACGCATATTATGGAACCCTGCAGACTATAAATACCCCATACCTGCTGCTTAGTTTTCAGTTATTGTCGGGCGATTACACAGTGCGTTTGAGTGGCGATTTACACGGTGCGGTTTGAAGTATTGTGGCGAAGTGTTGTGTTTTATAATCGTGCAGGACAATTGTAATACAATTGTGTTTTATATTAGTTGACGTTTTATTGCGTGTGAACAATTTTTATTTGATCTGCTGTAAGAGACTATCTTGTTGATTGCAAACTGTTTAATTGTGATAATTAAAGCTGGTGATTAGTGACTTAATCGGTGTCTTGTATTTTGTTTTCCACTGTACCATACGACCATCAGTAGACCGTCGTAACATTATAATCAAAAGTTTGAGACTGACATCCTTTGGCCGAGGATTATACTTCACGGTTGATCGTTATCCAGCGAACGGGTCGCACAAACTAGCGCCAAAAAGTGTTTTCCTCCTTATAATGTGTCTTGGCACGTATACAAATTAGTAATAACAATAACGATGTAATGATATAGAGAAAAAACGATCTGTACCACTAAGTCTATGTTCGTAACTCCTACGCACTTTCCAAACAAGCGCGCGTACGCTAACGTCAAAGAGTACGGGTCGTGCACGGAGCGTCGCTAACGTACAAACAGCACTACAAAAAAATTCCGTCGGATTTCGTTTCTTCGCATTTTATTGAACATTGTTCGTTCTGTTTACAGTATTCTCTCGTTTCTGTTGTTTAAACAGTCTAACTGTTTTCCACGAAACCGTGTTTGTACACACACACACACACACACACACACAGCACGCTCAACGCACATTCTTTTATTCCGTGTAATTGTGTGCGAGTTACAGATAAAAGATCAGAAGTTCAAGGACGTACGTTTACCTTATCACTTCTCAAAGAATTTGTTCTGTGTTTATTTTCGACCCACTCACCATATGAACGAATGGGTGGAGGAGGGACTCTTGTTATCACTGTTTCACGTATTTATTGAGAATCCAATAATAAAAACACATTCATACGTTGAACAAAAAGCATTTCTACAGGCCTGCACACACACACACACACACACACACACACACACACACACACACACACACACACACACACACACACACACACACACACACACACACACACACACACACACACACAACTGTTTTGGCTTGCTACACAGGCGATTTAATCTTTCCGCTGTTTTGTCGTTTTCACAGGTATTTCAAATTATACAGATTTACATGTTGAAAACTGAAGCTTATAAATTACTGTAGATACAAACGGACTTATAATATTTGTAAATTAATAAAATAAAACTGAGTTCTTTTAATAATGACAGTTACTAAACACAGGGGCAAACCTAGGATTTTATTTCGGGGGGGGGGGGGATTTTTCAACCACAAATCGTTTTCTTAGAATATTGTTTTTTCTTATATCTATTATAAACAATATATAATGATTGTCAGTCTTTCTCAAAAGGAAAAATAGAAAAATGAAAAGAAAGGTACGAAAACGAAGAAATAATATTACTATATACTTTGTTGCATTAGTGTCTTATTTATCCTTCTTGATATTTTATTATTCTTTCTATCGTTTCATAAGTAAAGGGGGTGTAAACGGGGGGGGAGGAGGAGGAGGAGGAGGAGGAGGAATTTGAGTTTACGTTGTTTTTTAATTCAAGAACGTGACTTTTAATGCATAACAATAGTAATAGTAATAATAATAATACGGTAGTAGCCCCCTAGTACACTTTTTATTAGTCCAATTAAATCTCTTCACATTTAGAAAGGGGGCCCAATTGTACTTATACTGTATATAATTTTCTCGTCACAAATACAAAAGAAATTCGCGTTTCCAACGTGCGAGAAAAAAAAAACAGAATAGTTTTACAACTGACAAACTATTAGCTGAAGAAAAAGTATCGCTCCTAATTGCTACCGTCAGCATTATAAAAGAAGAATCAGCTGATTTAAAATAATAGTAATTGACTCTTATTGACCTAGTTTTTCTCTCTCTTCACATAGCTACACACGGAGAGCCTGCATGCGCTCGCACGGGCGCTTTAATACGTCCATATGCCGGTCACGTAGTCGCTAACACACACACACACACACACACACACACACACACACACACACACACACACATCGAGTTGTTGCTACTGATCTTACACGTTCACCATATAGAATGAACGGTATATAATTAAACCTGAAGGTTATTTGTTCTCGTTATTTTATTTTTTTTTACCGAACAGCCGTTGGATACCGCCGCTGCTGTGCTGCATGTGGTTTACAAGGAGGTCTAACTCCAGTCCAGTTTTCATTTACAGCGTTCAGCAAAACACGCACACACGCGATAATAGTCCAGCACAAAAGCAGTAGGTCTCACGATCGCGATTAGTCGTGTTCAGGCCACCGATACACACGGGCTTTCGTTCCGCGATTCACCGCTCTGTCTCCCGACCATTTCTTTCCCACCGCCGTTCTAATGTTACGTTTTTTTCCTAACGTGCGCCAACTCTTCCAGCATTATTTTTTTAATTTCTCTCTAGATCCAGTGATCCGAAGATCTCTAGGTAAGCTTTGACTTAATGTGAGTGTACGTAGCCTACTCACTCTAGTCACTGGTATGTGCTCTAGGTACTGGTGTGTACCTAATGCGTACTACAGTCATCAGACCTCCTCTCTCTTCAGACAATCCCCGTCAGTTGCGGGCCAGGTGAAAACGTTACTATCCAACTACAAAAAATTATTATTATTTTTTTACATATAACTTCCCACTGATCCCGTGCGGGCAAAAATTGTTATAGATAGTACTGTTCTTTAACAAGTTACCAAATTTGAATACCTGGGCTACAATGTGTTTTATAATGCATGCAAACGTCGTTGTGAATACATTTCATAAGTTGAACCTTATGTGCGGGACCATTAGGCGAAGTCAGCAAGTAAAGGAACACGCCTAAAATTCTACAATGTGATAGCTCTTCCCACACTTCTTTATGGGTCTGCGAATTGGCCTTTAACGAAACGTCAGGCCAGTCGCATCCAAGCGGCTGAAATGAGATGTCTCAGGCACGTGGCAGGGTATACTCTCCATGATCATAGAAGAAACAGATATACGGCAGGAATTGAATATTATGAGCATGCTCAACAGAATCGCCCAGTATCGGCTGAATTGGCGGGGACATCTTTGCCGAATGGATGACTGCCGCATCCCCAAACAACTCTGGAACTATAAGCCGAGGGAACGGACAGTTGTGGGACGTCCGAGGAAGCGAGTGATGGAGTGACCAGCTCTAATCTTTTCCTATTTGAGACCGGAACAAACCATTTTTGGTTTAATCCATGACGATGATGACGATGAAATATAACTTCACGACGACGCTTTCCGAATGTTCTTTTTTATGTTTTTAGCTAAATTAAATTAGTTTTAAAATGTTTTAAATATATTTTTGTAGCTCCTCGGAGATTGTGTTGCACATAATTTTGCTTAAACGAATGGAATTTTGAAGAGGCCCCGCTTCACAAATTGATTATACTGGAGAACATTTTGTTCGTGAATTCAATGATTACTTCTCGTACATAAATTTCCGAATGTTCTTGTTCGATCTGAGCACTCGTCAAGTCAACACGTCGACGACACCATGAGAAACTGTAAGCTTAAAACGATTTGCACCTACTCGCACACGGTTTGTTTGAAGCACCGCAAGTCACAGGTAGCACGACCGCATAATAAACATAAGAAACAGATCATAATAAACTGAGAGATATTATTATTTTGGACTCAAACAAGTTGGATCTTGCGTGAGTACTGTCACATTACCGGTTACTATTCTGCGAGCTTTTTCCAGGACGCTACGTCCGAATATTTTGCACAGTACATCAAGGATAAAATTTCATTCAAAGTCTGACAATGATATACGCCGACTAAAAATTCTGAATATTGTATCCTGAAACTTAGATTCGATTGCTGTAACTCAGGTTGGAAATCAAACACTTTGAAATCATTACAGAAATTTTAATTGGCTAAGAAATTGAAAAAATTTATTTACCTTAAATAAATATCACGGGGTTGGAAAATATAAAAATTATAGCTACTTACAGGTCGACAGATAGGCTGGCCTGCAATTAAATAAGCAATATGTGAAATGTGTCACACATAACAATAACCAATAAAATATACGAGTAGTCGTTAATACCTCACGTAACTGCCGATTTTTATTGCTCCATTCCCGTCATTTTCTCTTCCTGCGAGCCCGTTCCTGATTTTGAACTAAACGTATACTGTAGAAGTGAAACTTGGAGAACAAAAAACAATGTACGAAACGGGACCGACCGGTTGCTGCGCTCTCTTCTTCACTTATCTTCACTCTTCTTACCTTGCCACGTGGTGCTGCGGTTACTGCCCGATCGCTATTGTCTTTATCTTCGTCTGAAGGTCACCGCCACGCATACGCTTCATTGTTGTTTTGGAGACTTGGATCGCTCCGGTTACCTGCTTCTCCCCAGTCGCGCGTTACCACTGCAGCTGTTCCTTCGGGCGGGCGATGCAAACCCGAAAACTCGACTAATTAAAAAATTAAATTACGGTACGGTGAAACGTAAAGCGAAAATGCGAAGCTGCAACCCCACACTCTTGTACGACTTTTTGTTTTGGCACCGGCTTCAAAGCGGTACACACACACCGCCGTGTTTATCTGCTGTTGCCGGTCTCTGCTTTGTGCGCGTACGTAAACCATGCGTGTAATTCTCTTGGCAAATAACGTTTTGTTACAAATTATACTGCCCGCCCGTGTGTGTGTGTGTGTGTGTGTGTGTGTGTGTGTGTGTGTGTGTGTGTGTGTGTGTGTGTGTGTGTGTGTGTGTGTGTGTGTGTGTGTGTGTGTGTGTGTGTGTGTGTGTGTGTGTGTGTGTGTGTGTGTGTGTGTGAATATACATACGCTGTTTATCAAAATACTAAATGTTATATCTGTTTATTATTGCTCGTGAGTACTGGGCGTGTACAGTTAATTAGATGAAGTACCATCGTTAACGGTATGATTCTACAACGTAATTATCAAAAGATACATAGGAACGGCTGTGTGTTCAACTGGCAGGAAAATAAAATGTAGGAGGTATACGGGCGTACGGTATATTAAATTGTAAACTGTATAATGAAATCTGACATAACCTAAGAAATATAGGCCTACTTGTAGGCAAAACATGTTAAAAAGTGTAGGCAATAAACAACAACACAGAAGAAAGCTAATTAACGATGTTATGGACATGTAAAATATGCTTGGCTTACAGCACAAACCAAGGAAGCGGTTGCTAAGAAACCGCGTTTGTTGGTCTCTAAAGGTTTCTTTGAAAACGAGAAAACAATTACAATTCGTTCAACGAACCATTTATTCTCGTATCGTAAACCAGAAAAACCTTAAGGCAGTGGCGGCTTGTGACGTTATTGACTGGAGGAGGGCTACATTTTGACGTGGAACGTCTTTAAAATCACACCGAAACATACGGGTACCAGAACAGAAATTTGTACCGTAACGAAAAGGTCTATATCGTCTTGCCTTAATAACTCCCTAAATATTAGTCTCAGAGACGTAAGTGCGGTGTCATTTTTTAACATGTATGGTCAAGCTCGCTGATACGACCTTGAGTTCGCGTCGCGGGCGAGCGGGTTGGCGCGGAGGGGGCACAGCGCTGATTGGCCAAAACCGGCGCTCTGGCCAATCAGTGTAACTCAGGACTCAGACGTGGTAGCGCGGTGATTCGTGTGTTTGTGTATAGAGTTTGTAGAGATCGATCGATTTAAGTAATAATGAGTGTATTTTGGACAATATTTCTATGTAAAAACTTAAAGTAAGCATGTAAAAAACTGTAGAAATTCAATATGTCAGCCTCAGCCCGCGCAAAAGCCAGCCGAAGATATAAATTACGCATATCGTTGGAAAGTGGAGGCTATGGGCCACGCACAGGTACCCCAATGTCCGGTGCCGAGCGAGCGAGACTGTTTCGGGATCGTCGCAAAGCTGGCACGGCGCCCTCAGTGAACGACGCCGACGGCGCGAGCACCTCTACCGCTGCTGTCCCCGAACCAATGGACATAAAGAGTGAAGATAACACCCATACATCTGTCGAAGACGTCTCCGAGCTGATGGATATCAACATCACTTGAACTGATGCGATGCAGGACCATTGGCGTGCAGCGGACGAACGCTTCAAAACGGTATTCGAAACCAATCCGTTTGGTCTATCTTGCAGCGTTTGTGATCGACTTTGGTTCGACAGAGATTTAAAGAAGGCGAAAGCTCGTAACATTCCTCTTCTTCAGACTAAATTCCCCGGCGAAAATGTAGCGGAATTTCGTTTATGCAGTACCTGTAGCAAGTCGATAGATGCCAATAAAATCCCGACGCTGTCGCGCTCGAACGGATTTCGATATCCCCCGAAGCCGGACGGCCTGCCGCCGCTTGACCCGATCAGTGTTCGGTTGATTTCGCCGCGCTTACCCTTTATGCAAATTCGTCGTCTACGCTACGAAGGTAATTATGGTATAGTCGCCCAGGTGATCAACGTACCCGTCGATGTGAACAACATGGTGCAGCAACTACCGAGGCGGATAGACGACGACTTTGCCTTCAACGTCAACATAAAGAAGAACCTCATCCACAAATCCAATTATCTGAGTGGTTTCGTACCCAAGTCGGTGATCAAGGCTTGGCTGCGCTACTTGGTAAACCAGCCGCTGTACAAGCACTACAACATAGAGATTGACTGGAGTCCGTTCGACAACGACGAGGATGACAATATCGGGCCCGAGTATCAGATTGAGTCCATCGACCCGACTCTGCACCCGAATCGGAGATCCTGCTCGCCAGACAACATACGATGCTATGGAATGAGGAGCAATGTTTGGACATTGCTCCGGGGCAGAACTCGTCTCCGATTAACATAATCTACGATGTTAACGGTGAGCAACTATCCTTCCCTCAAATATACTACGGTGTGCCCCGCCAGTTCGACCTCAACGTGCGAGTCACTCCATACATGATGTCAACCAGCGAGATTCGACGCACCGATCGGCGTGGTGCAACTCCTGACCACGTTCTCTACATGGCCATGAAGATGCTTCGCATCCGCGTTGTCGAAGGTAGCTACAACATGTTTCGTAGTGTAAAGCAGACCGAGTCGATCACGGGCAAGATGCTCGAGGACCGAAACTTTATGGACGATTGCATCGACAAGAAACTCGCCTTCTTGAAGTCGATACCGAACTCCGTTTAATATTGGATGGATCGCAAAAAAGATGTCTTTGCGATGATGCGCCAGCTTGGCAAGCCCACCGTCTTTTTTACTATCAGCGCCAACGAGATCCACTGGCCGAAGCTGCTCAAAATACTGCATAACCTCAGCGACTCATTCAAAGACGTGCACGTCGAAGATGCGTTAATCGACTTGACTCTATCTCACCGTAGCCATCTTGTTAATGAAGATCCGGTAACGTTTTGCGTGTACTTCAACAAGCTGGTCGACACCATTATGGCCATGCTTCAAGCGAAGACCAGATACAACCCGTTCGGCCCTTACCGCGTTCTCGATTACTTTCTTCGCATTGAGTTCCAGCATCGCGGAAGTCCCCATGCGCACGTCCTGCTGTGGCTCGAGACCGATCCGCGCGAAAAGATCTCCGAAAACATGCCGAAGACTGTCCAACTCTTGACAGATCTCTGCTCTGTCAGTCGCAACGATCTACCCGGCGAGATGTATGCGAACCAAGTCCATAAGCACACGTTCACGTGCACGAAGCGCGGAGAGACCGCTTGCCGCTTCAACATACCATACTGGCCGATGACCGAGACTAGAGTGCTGCTGCCGTTACCTAAGGACGATGGACGCAAAAACGGGCTCCAATCGAGAGCCACCAAACTGCGCAAGCTGCTAGAGGAAAAGAACTACGAGACGCTCGGCGAGTTTCTAGTTGACAACAAGCTCACGATTGCGTCTTACTTAGATACCATCAGAGCGACGCTGCGTCGTCCTACCGTGATGTTCAAGCGCGACTTCAGCGAAATCTACACTAACACGTTCAACCCGTGGATCGCGCGCATGCTTTGTTCCAACAGTGATTTGCAATTCATACTCGAGGAGTACAGCTGCGCGGCTTATGTTGTGGAATACGTCAATAAGTCGACCCGCGGCATTAGCAACCTGCATCGCGAACTTATCAAACTGCAAGAACAGAATCCCGAGAAGGAATACGTGTTATGAAACAACTCGGCCTTAAGCTTCTCAACACCGTGGAAATCTCATCGCAGGAGGCCGCTTGGTACTTGCTTCGTCAACCGAAGAGTCGCACAGTCGCGAAGTGAGCTATATCCCGACTGTGTGGCCGCACGAGCGTCAGAAGTCACGAAAGCGTAAGGCGGTGATGGACCAGCAGAACTTAGACGAAAACAGCACCGACGTTTGGACCAAGACTATGATACAGCGTTACGAAGAGAGGCCGGTCGAGCTCGAAGACAAGTGTCTCGCCGACTTCGTGGCGTGGTACACACCAGTCGCCAAGCGAGGCAGACCGCCCAATGCCGGAGATGAAGTAGACGACAATGCGCCAAGCGATGACGAGCCAGCGCCGGACAACGTGCCTTACGAGTCAGCTTCGACAATCGGCAGGGCGTACCGTAAACGGTCCGCACCGCGAATCATTCACTACAGATGCTACGAATTGGACGACGTCGTGACCTATAAGCGAGAAATGGTAACGCTCTACCTGCCGTTCAAGAACGAAGCGGTCGAAATTCTGGACCGCAACGCGTTCCTCGCGATCTACGACGAAAGGGAAGCAGAGATCATGGCCAAGCGTAAGGAGTTCGAGTCTAACATCGACATCGCGAAGGTACTTGAGGAACTGAAGAAGATCTGCGAAGACTTCGACAACGCCGATCCATTAAACGCAAGCAACAAGCGAGATGAGTTCGTGCGAAACGTTTTGCGGCGCGGCGATACGGAGAACAACGACGACTTGGAAAATGCCGCTAATACAATCGGTATATCGGCTGTTCCTCAACGCAGCAACGTGATGTCTAAGCAAGAGTACTGCCGCATGATGCGAAGCGCTAATGATGGCCAACGCGAATTGCTTCTCGAGGCAATACATCGGCTGCACATGCCCGATTCGGATTCCATTCAGATCTTTTTCACCGGCCCCGCTGGCAGCGGCAAGACCTACGTGCTCAAGTTGCTAATGGAGACGTACAATCGATACACCCAACAGCACAATTCGCTTCGCAACGCGTATGTAGCCTGCGCGTCCACTAGCAAGGCAGCCGTAAACTTGGGCGGCGTGACCGTACACTCTGCGTTCAAGATTACCCAATCGAGACGAGTCGGCACGATGGCCAGAGAGGTGCTTCAGAATTACAGAAGCATATTCATCGGTGTCAAATGTATCGCAATCGACGAGGTGAGCATGATCGGCTGCGACGTGCTACATAAGATCAATCTACGCCTGCAAGAGATCACCGGCGCACACGACCAACCGTTCGGCCATCTCAACATCATCTTCTGCGGAAATTTTCGACAGTTACCACCCGTAAATGCCACACCGGTTTACAAAGCGCCGCGCAACCCGATCGTTGGAGCGGGGCTGTGGCAATCGCCCAATTACTATCCACTCGAGCAGGTGATGAGACAGTGATTCCACCTTATCGGCCATACTCACGAAGATCGGCAACGGTGAGAGACTCAATCTCGAGCAAATCGCTCTAATCGAAACACGCTTCAGAAGTAAAGCATGGTGCAAAGAGAACTTACCTGCTGCTGTTCGGCTCTTTCATCGCAACCATGACGTCGACGCGTACACAACAACGCTTCCGTGCCTGAGTTCGAGAGCATCGCCGACGACAAGATGACTGGCTACAATACGCTAACGGAGGTCCCGACCGCTCGGCGCAACTTACACAAGATGAGCGTTGTGGAGTCGGGCGGCTTGCCGTACAGTTTGAAACTAGCTGTCGGCTATCCATATATGATTACCATGAACCTAGATGTTGAAGACGGTCTCGTGAATAGTGCGATCAGCATGCTTAAGTACATAGAACACCTCACCGAAGACGAGCAGGCGGCAAACTACGAAACGGTAGAGGTAGATGATGAACCTCAGCCATCAACCTCAACCGGAACTCGGAAGAGAATCCGTCTTTGGCTGGAGTTTCCAAATCCAAGCATGGGCCAACTATGCAGAGTGAAAGCGAAGCCGCACGTTATGTGCAAGCGTAATGTGTTAGATTTAAAGTGGACGCCCATCGTGACCAGAGCCGCCAACATCCCGCTCGGCGGGACTGTAATGTGTAGACGTAACCAGTTCCCGGTTGTGTCAGCAAGCGCGATCACCATTCACAAATCGCAAGGTCGCACATTCGACGAAGTCGTCTGCAACTACGACAAGTCACAACAGACCCAGCTTGTGTACGTAGCGCTCAGTAGAGTCACATCGATCAACGGTCTGTATCTCACCAACGATAGAGACGATTTTAAATTTTATCACGGGCAAGGCAGCGCGGCGCCAACGGTGAAAGAAATACGCGACGAGTACGAGCGGATGGCCAAATATCGGCTGCCCACGCTGACGATGCGAGCAAGAGACTTCTGCAAGCGAGACGTCGTAGCCGAAGTCGATGAAGACGGGGACGACCTACCTCGACAACGGCAACTAGTTTTGATCGTCTCTGCTTTCAATCCTCAAAGTTTGGTGGCTCACGCGGGAGATATTGAAAACGACAGCATACTCAAACATTCCGACTACATGGCAGTTAGCGAGACTTGGATGAATTGCGCGAACACTGTGCAGCTCAACGGCTTCGAACTAAAAGCAAACAATAACACCGCGCTTGAATATCGTACAGATCGTCCGTCTACCTTGTCCAAACCGCCGCTGGCGCGAGTTTCTGCAGCCGGAGTAGATCTTGATAAATTGTGCGTGATGTCCCGGGCCATTCAGGGAAATGACGAGGCAAGGGGAGGTGGAAACATTGATCTCCCAGATTTTCTGAGGGGAGAGCGACGCGGCGGGCCCTCACATCCCCGACAGGCGCCGTCCACCAGTGAGAGAGGGAGCAGTGCTAGGGTTGTCTGTTATCGCTGCGATAGACCTGGGCATTTTGCCCGAAACTGTCCGCGAGGCCGTGTGCATCCAACACCTTCACCGCAGGTACCCTCCCCAAAAAACGGAGCTACAAGGGGAAGATAAATCGGAGGTTGTCTTCCCCTGTAGGTCGCATATCTTCTAAATTACTTACCTCCAGGCAAGTGGTAGGCCCCACGACTTCTGGCATCAAGGTCCTTCCAACCATCTCTAAGGACACTTCATCTCTAAGTGTGCCCCTTCCTGTCGCTCGAGTTAAAAAGGGGTCAATTCAGAGCCTTAGTTGACTCTGGATCAGCCCGATCCATTATTTCATCTAGAGTGTGTGCGGACCTTGAGAAACAGGGCTTTATAAAAGGGTCTAATCCGTCTTCGGTGGTATGCTGGACGGCATCCCGGGAAATTCTGCCCATTTCCCGGGTGGTTTCCTTCAAATTTAAGATGGAGGGTTTTTCCTAGGTGTGGCGCTTTTTGATTTCTCCGGCTCTGGGAGTCGACTGTATTATAGGTGCCGACTTCGTCTCTAAGAGTAGTCTCGTGTTAGACATTCATGGGCACCAATGCTATTTCAAGTTCAATCGGGGAGTAATCATTCCTTTCCTTGGATATCAGGGAGCTAGGGAAGATATCCAAGAGATAGAGTGTCCCGATTCATTTAGAGACCATCTCACTCAGTCCCAGCTGCGCGCCCTATATCAGTTGTGTGAGCAGTTCCCCACCGTGTTAACTCCTACCCTGGGGCTCACACACCTCTTGGAGTACAAAATCCGGCTTACGGACTCAAGATAGTGCGCTCACACCCATACAAGTTCGCTCCTCCGAAAATGGCTGTTCTGAGGGAGAAGGTTCAAGAATTGCTAGAGCAAGGGGTGATTGAACCTTCCAATTCAAGCTATGCTAGTCCAGCGTTTCTGGTACCCAAGGCTGGGGGTAAACACCGAATGGTTATTGATTACCGTAAATTAAATGCTAATATTGAAGTGGATTCCGTTCCCCTTCCGGATCTACATTCTGCATTCGATTGGTTCAGTGAGGCCAAGTACTTCACCGTGATTGACCTCAATGCTGGATATCACCAGATCCCTTTGTCGAAGGAAAGTAGGCCATTCACGGCGTTTTGTGTACCCTGGAATCATTATCAATACACTAGGGTTCCCATGGGCCTGGCGGTGGGAGCCCAAACCCTCACTCGTCTACTTGACACCGTCTTTCATGACGTCAAGTTTAAGTTCGTTTTCAACTATTTGGATGACTTGCTGGTATACAGTAAAACCTATGAGGAGCATTTGTGTCATCTGAGAGAGGTGATGTGCAGGTTGAGGAGTGCGGGTCTCACTGTCAATCCGGAGAAGGTTAAATTCGCACAAAAAAGTATTTCCTTTTTGGGACATCTCGTCTCACACAGGGGTGTCACTGTTGACCCCGAGAGGACACAGGGCATCCGGGATTTTCCCCCTCCCAGGGATGCCAAGGGTATCGCTAGATTCGTTGGCATGGTGAATTTCTATCGGAGATTCATTCCCAACGCCGCGGAGACTGCCGCCCCCTTAAACGAACTAAGGAAAAAGGGGACTAAATTTATATGGGGAGAGCGCCAACAGAAGGCCTTTGATACCCTTAAGGAAGCTATCATCTCCCCTCCTGTGTTAAGGATGCTAGATTTTTCTAAACCTTTTGTCCTACAAACGGACGCGAGTTCGGTGGCGCTCGGGGCGGTTCTGTCCCAGGTCGTTGATGGTGCTAGGCAGCCTGTGGACTTTGACCCAGCAAGAAAGGAAGTCATCAGTATACGAACTAGTGTTTGGCTGTGGTGTACGCTCTATATAAGTTCAGGCGTTTCTTGGAACATGCTGCGTTCCTGCTCGAGACCGACAATCAGGCTCTCTCTTGGCTTCTTGCTCATCCCCGGCAACTGGGTAAAATTGGAAGATGGGTGGTCAAGATCTCATCCTTTAAATTCAAGGTGCAACACATTCGGGGAACTCAAAATGTGGTTGCAGACGCTTTGTCACGCATGTTTTCCCAACCCAGTGAAGTCCAATCTGAGCAACCCTGTGCTGTTCTATTAGACTTTCTATTAGCTTTCACTGATGTGTTACCCCATCAGTTAGATGATGAAGAGCTGGGTCCGATCATCCAAAATCTCAAGGAGGGTAACGTACAGGCCCCTTACTTCTTGTCCAAGGGCGTCCTGTGTCGCAGGGAAAGAAAAGGACGTGCCCCTAAGATCGTGCTGCCTAGCAAGTTAGTGCCCATGGTCTTCAGTTATTACCACAATTCCCCGCTAGGTGGACATAAGGGGATCTCGAAGACCATTTCCAGTATTAGGAAACATTTTATCTGGAAGGGCATGGATAGGGACATAGCAGCGAGAGTGAAGGCTTGTCATCTCTGTGGTTTGAGTAAGCCTGCTCAAAATACCAAGTTGGGTTTGTTCTCATCCGATGTGGCGGGCAGACCTATGGGAAGTTATTCATCGACTACGTGGGGCCTTTCCCGCGTAGCAAGTCAGGTAACGCTTACCTACTTGTTTGTGTGGATGCTTTTTCTAAGTTTGTTTGGCTATTGCCCTTACGGCAGGCAAATTCTCGTTTGACCATTCTCGCGCTTCAGAACCATGTGTTTCAGCATTTCGGACTTCCGGCCATCATTGTCTCTGACAATGGTCCACAGTTTATTTCGGGCGAATTTCGGCGAACGTGTTTCGCAACGGGTATCAAGCACGTAACCACTTCCCCCTACTACCCTCAGCCGTCCCACGCGGAGAGGTTCAACAGGAATCTCAGGTCCGCGCTTATCGCTTACCACGCAGAGCAACAGAACACCTGGGACCAGAATCTTAAGTGGTTACAACTAACTTTCAACACGGCCCTCCATGAGAGTCATAAGGCCGTACCCTTTGAAATTATGTTTGGATTCTCGCCCGCACTGCCGTTGACTAACTTGTGGAAAATAGAAGATCTTCTACCCAGTGAGCCAAATAGTAGGCCGGCAGATAGGTGGAAAGAGGCTCGGAAGAATCTGCTGCGAGCACACGAACGCGTCCGTCATCGATATAATCGGGGGCGAATTCCTAACCCCTTTAAGCTTGGGGATTGGGTCTACTGCCAGAGCCATCCAATCAGCTCAGCCGCGGATAAAAGGGCCGCGAAACTCTGCTATCGTTGGTCGGGGCCATACCGCATCCTAAGATTTGTGTCGCCTGTTACAGTGAAGTTGGGGGAGCCCGGGTGTGATTTAGAAAAGATGACCACTCACATATCAAAACTGAAGTTTTGTCATAAAGCATGAGCATGTGAGTAGTGGCAAATGGGTTTCTCCCGCTGGGGACGTTATTTGGCTCTTGGGTCTCAGTTTGTGAGTTGGGAGGCCTTAGGAGGTCAGAGCTCTTGGGCCCAAAACTTGTCTTTCTTCTTTTCTCCTTCTTCTTTGTCTCAGTTTGCTGGCCCTGGCCAGGTCAGCATGCACACCTCATACTCACACACAAACACATTCGGGCACACATCCATGTACACATTACACTACTTCCTTCTTCTTCTTTCGTTTCCTCTCTGAGCCTCTGTTCTCCTAAGTGCGGATAAATGTCTGAGATTTCTCGGCAATGGCAAATTGGTGAGATGTAAGTAAGGGTACAGAGGACCGGGGTCCTATACTGTGGATTCCCACGTTTTGAGTTTTAGACAACCATGTTGCCCTTTTGGAATGGGGGGTGTGCCGTGAGTGGCACAAAGTATAATCACGGCGACTTACGGTTTAGTAAATTTCGTATTTTTATATTGTCTCGGACGCCCGGTGTGCGTTGAAGTCATGCTCGCGCATTCTGGTGACTGAAAAAGGAAAGTGGGTTGGCTAGCGACTGCCCAAAGACAGGTCAGTTCCATTTCCGCCACCGCTGATTCACTATCTCTCGGCGGCGAAAATTTTTCTAGTGTGCTCATCTTTATATCCGTATGGATCGCTAATCCATAAAGTACCTCTGGGTTCCTGACTCGTCGAAGTGCTCGAGAGATGAGGATGACTACAATTCCATCCGTGGTCATCTGCTGAGCAGCTAAGCTTTAACCTGAATTTCGCCGTCGAGAGAATGTAACCTGGGAACCCGAATCTTTCACCCTCTATCTGCAATGAACTGTAACGGGGACTTCTGTGACCTTAAACTACACGCAGGCAGCTGATCGCCTTCTAATCACGGGATACAAGGTGACCATTTTCCATAATTTCAAGCTCGAGTTTCGCAACAGAATTCACACGTGATTGACACCTTCTATAAATCAAATTACATTTTCCTTTAACTTAACTTGTATTGTCCTATGAACAGACAGAACTTGACGTGTGCGTAGAAAATGTGCTCAGTTGTGCACTGTTTGTATTACACCATAGATTAATAACGAGTCATAAATTGTATGCGGGTTAGCGGGCATCGCCAGCTCCCCTTATTTTTTGTAACTTAATTTTGTGTACCTTATGATATATATACTTTTTATTCAAGCAAGTCCGTCTGAACTACATGCTGGAACATTCATGAATTACCATGTCAGCCTTGCACATGCTATTGTCGGGTTTCATTTTTTTTTACTTTAATGATGTTTGAAGTGGCTTACAGTTGGGCGGTGAATTTCGCTAAACCCTTGCGCTTATTATTTTAACTTTGAAATTTATTATTTCGATTCATTTGTCTCTTTCGCTCTTTCGGGTCATGTCTGTGCAAGGGAAGCCTGGCTTAGGCATGCGGCTGGGGTCCGGTCATTTTGAATTCGGTGTGACTTTACATATTGTAAAAAGCCGTTTTTAGTCTAGTCTATATTTCTATTTTGTCGTTTAATTTAATTGTTCGAATTTAAGATTTCGGCTGATAGTGGGCTGGTTATGCTAGCTGACTTGCTGGTCACATGTGTCACTGCAGTATGTAATGGAAGTGTTCCAAATTCTATTAATGCAGAACCAAGGGTCATTAATAATTATGAATTTATTTTATATAATAGATGTTAGGCTGTTATGAAAGGGTACACAGAAAAGAATTTATCTGTTGCTAGGCTGTTATAGCACTCATATAAATAACATATCATTATTGATTATAGTGGATCACACGTTGTAACTTTTATTGTTTAAAACTCTGCGTATGTGATTGTTACAATCACAGAATCCTATATTTCTGATGAGCTATGCATATTTTTAGGCAGTTTTCTTGTTCATGTAATTAATTTGGCAACACTGTACAATATAATCAAGTTAATATAAAATTTAGAAAAAAAAGTTGGAAAACTAGGTACTTGCTGTACCAGATGTTGTGTGTGATTTTATCAGTATTGTGATGTTTTTGAAACCAAAAGTTAATAAAATTTGTCTTGTTAATCAGGCTGTTTCATTTCCAAGTCCTGTCACAATGGGCCTGGTACATTTTAAGTTTCGTCTAGGTCTTTGGGCTAGTTTTTAAATTTTACGGGACGCCTTCCCCTTTTCAAAAAAAAAAAGTTCTCAAAACTTTGAGAAGGGGTAATGAGGCGGCTCAGGAGGTTCTGCAATCTACAGAAACCTACAAAGCTTCACGAGCTGCAGAGAAATCATCGTCGATGCCATAAGTCTCTGCGGCAATTCCGTCTTGAGAAAACATAACGTCGGCGACATATGCCTGGTGGACGTGAAAGTCGGAGATCGTACGCTGTTTATCCTCGGTGCCGTATATATACATCACAAAGCGTCGGCCGAAGATGTTAAGCTATGTCTTTATCAATCGCTCCTGCCATATTCAGCGAACTTGACAAAAGTATTACCGAGCTCTCGACCAGACTCGGAGACTCCGATCGTTCTCTGTGGCGACTTCAATAACGATCCACGACACAACAGCTACCTCGTTGACTTCATGAAGAATGAATTCGGCCTCAACTACGTGCCCACAGAACCAACAACACTGGGCAATACCACTATCGATTGTACGTTCACCAGACACATTGATGTTGATATTATGCCTTATGTCTCTTACTTCTCATATCACAGGCCAATGTTAAACAAAATCGTCGTCGAATATTAATCGAAATAAATATCATGTACCATTCAGTGTCTGTTTTATGTTAAAATAAAATTTGGTACGCAGTCAATGTCTCGTTTTCATTTCAATCCAATACGCTAAAAGCGACTCGCTGACATAGACGTTTCACGTTAAACCAACGGCTGTGCGCCCCGACACAGCCCCGCCCGATTTTTTTTTTATATTTAATGTGCTCTGTGCATTTTCCATCTCATGTATTTGCAAGGTTACCAGCTGATATAATGTCAGTTCCTATTTCAATGCTTATTCAGCGTAAAAAAGCATACAGAAACCTTGAAATCGAAACACAAACGGATTGTCGTACATGCAATTACTTCGATCCTATTGCAACTTGGCAGTTGCTTGAATCTCTACGCTTTTGTTTTACTACATAAAGAGAACAAGGATAGAGGACTCCAACAAGAAAAAAAAACTACTGAAGCATTAAGAGTTCCAAAACGAAAATACAACGTACACAAACAGAAAAATTACGATTATCTGATTAACAGTCGAACTAAATTAAATTAATTTCGACAATTTTCCTCGACCGGAAAAACAAGAATAATAGATAGAACGTATTAATTTCGTGTTAACAAGTCCGCGCGCGTACGTTTCATTCACGGTTGAAATGAACTGACCCCTCGTAAAAAGAAACAAAAATAAAAAACTAAAAGAACAAAACACATACATACGGTACTTTATGTAGTCGAGATGATCTGATTAGATACCGTAAAGCGAAGTGAGGGGGGGACCGACTTGGTCACACAGCCATGGGTTCGGGACAAGCGCACCACTTGCTAAACACTGGTTAAAACGTATGTACCACGGGAAAGACAGCAACGCGTATCAATTGCATTCCCGTAATTATAACATTTAAAGTTTACAAAAAACAAAAAATAAAATGACTGCTATTGTACAACACAATAGGTTTAAACTGACAGTACATAAAATTGTGTGGAAGAGAACGCGGGGGCCTAGTATTTATCTGTGCACGGCCTTTGTTATAGTACGGTATAACTCACCATTATTACCGGGCCGTCGCTGCTATCACGATGATCATGACGATAACGGTTGCCAGTTTTCCTGCTTCTGCCAGCAGCCTAATTCAATTCTGATACGCAGACACATGCTACACAATGCAAGGCGGTAATTGAGGCTGGTTTTGGGCGACTAATGACAGTGTGCGGTGGGCAGACAGGCACCCACGATTCTACTCCCTCGCGTACACACAAACATCGTACGCTTCCGGTACACGGTAGAATAATTGAATTCCAAACCTAGAGTAACGTTAAACCTGCTTGGTAATTTAATGTCTACATTACCGCGCGCGCGCACGTATAGGAACCCACCTCTACAGAACTTATCATTTCCTACAGCTTTACAACACTTCTTTGCCCTCAAGAAAACAGACGAATGTTATTATTTCGTATTCTTCCAATAGTTATCTCCAATAATTGTGCACATTTATCTTATCAGTTAATGCGAATATCTGTAATTCTCCTCCGGTATTTACACTCCGAAGACTACACGATTTCAAGGATTTCTCGTTTTCCTTCTTCATAGCTCACTGTCATAACTTTGTAAAACTCCAACTGTGTTTCTTTCGGGGTTTTCTCATACGGGACCGTAGAACAGTACAACATATAGCTTGATATTTTCACAACCTGTGTAGCGACGAAATCATTTGAACGTGGCTTACAAGACTCATACCAGCTACGAGACCGATCATTCAAAATATTCTTGATAATCAAATTTTACATAAATTAATGACGGGATGATCTCAGTGACCTACTGACTGTCATAGGCTACTTTCGATCGCCTGTATCGTGTACTCAGCTGAATACAAAGTACAGTTTCTCAGCTCCCTGTTAGTTTTCTTGCTGTATGTACACTTTACCACATCTTCAGTAACTCCCTCGCACTGAAATTCTTTCTATTTCTTACAAATATAACCAAGTCACCAGTGAAGGTACATTCTGTTATTTCCATTTGTGACAAGTTTCTATATCCCATATTTAACTTTATTACTTATGTTTGCATTTTTTATATTAAATTCTATTATATCATCCGTTACTACGACAAAAAGTACTGGGATAATTTCTGGTAGACTACACACGTAGTTGCCAATTATGTTATTACACAGTCTTTCACAAATTCCCCCCTTTTCAAACTACTGCATACTAATTCTCGTAGAATGCTATCAAATGCCTTTTCAGTATCTGGGAGGCTACACGTTTTCTCCTTGGTATTCTTTTCAATTCGGTGTTTTATTGTAAATGCGTGATCCTGAACTCCTCTCCTTTTCCTAAAACCAACAACTGTAATTTTAACTCTCTTTCTAACTCTTCTAACTGAGCTTCCACTCGATCCTTTAAACTTTTTTTAATATTTGTTCGTATACTTTAGCTACAATACATACACATCGTTCTTACTCTGTAGTTTGTACATTCCTTTGTATCACGATAGGGTATTATCTGATTTGACCCCAGTTAGTAATAAGGCTCCAGCCACACGAGCCACGTCCACAACGCTTTGCCCGACTGCGTTCTGCTCGCCTCAGAACATGTTAAACGGTGAGGTGTATATTACAAAAAAGTTTGAATTACACGCTATAAAATTTGTCTTCATTTATTTCAGCAATTTCTTACTAAAGTAAAACGAAATCAATCAATATTGTGAGGGTTAAGCATATGCAAGCAAGTAAAGAGATTGACCCAAGTCCTCCGACTCAAGAGGGGAGACTAGAACAAAGAAACGGGGATGCGTAAAAGGGCTGAACGAAAATCTAAAAAATTAACGGAAGAGGTACTAAAACAAAAGAGATCAAGTAGCAAGTGGAGACGCGAAGGGGGAGAATGGGGCAAGACCTGTGTAAGAAACGAAGAAGCTGTCGGATACATGGATGAGATCGGATACTTGGATGCAAATCATGTAAAAAAGAATACAAAAATATTTGTCCTATAAAAAAAGTTGTATCCAATACTTTATGACGTTAATTCGCTTTTAAATTTAAAAAAAAAAAAAGGTACATTACTTGAAAGATTAATTTTCGGGCTGTTGCGCCGTGGTCGACTGCTCACAGGTGTTGTCATAACTAGACTTTTCGGTCGCCCACCGGAGGCCTTCTTTAGTAGTGACAATTAAAAATCTTTTTCAACAAAGCGATGGTAGGGCGAACGTACACCTAGTTGAGATGAAAACAACTGGTTCGTCCTACCATCCCTTTGTCGAACGATTTTTAATTTTCACTACTGAAGAAGGTCTCTCCGGTTGGTGGCCAAAACGTTCAGTATGACAACACCAGTGAGCAATCGACCACGCCCTATCAGCCGGGAAAGTAATGACTCCGTGATAGCCTCCGTAAGTACAATAAGGTACATTATAATGATTTCATTTATTATATTATATTCCAAATTGAGGCATAGGTGTAAATGTTTAGATTTTACAATTTTCTTTATAAAGATTTTCGTGTATCCCGAAAGCTCAAAATAAATACAGAAATCGAGTTTTGTAAAACATCATTATTCTAACTGTTGTGCTAATGTTATAGAATTACTTTCCTCGAACTCGTGTTAAAGTTTCGACTTTACCATTGAACGTATAAGTTAACTCGGCTACGTCGTCGATCACCGCCCACAGTCTTTTTCACCTGGAAGAAATATATAGCCCTACTGTTCTAGCGTTATTTCTCATCATATCACCGTATCTGATTGTCATTATTAATTTTAATCGATCTTCCGACTCGCTAAATTTACTAAAGAGGGGTGAGGTGAGTAAATCGCGTAGACGTTTTTCTTCTAACTTCATCGCTGTTAAGTGAAATGAAATTCTTTGAAATTGTAATCTGAATACACGACCGTGTAGAGGGCGTGACCTTGTCGTCGTTTTCGCTCACCCCTTTCGTCCTTCTCTCGAAGCACAACAAACTTAGTTTTCTCTTGATTGGACTAAATCAGTGAACCATTGCCGCGCGCAGCATGTTTTTCACAGATAAACAGAACGAGTCTCTGGGGTATAGGAAGACGTGTACGCATTTCTAACGACGACGAGAGTAATTTTTTTTAACCGGCAGGCGTTTGTTGATTTCAGGCGTAGTGTTAATGTTTGCGTAATTTTTTTTCATACGAATGTCATTTAATACGCGAGGAGAGGACGAAAATAGATTTTTAATGTAATTTTTTTTCTTGGCAAAAATGTTGTAAACATTATTAAGAATTAAGAAAAATTGGATTAAAATTTTCTGAATTACTTCTTCAATTTAAAATTAATCTTTTCACAACCTTGAGAAGGTTTAACTTCAATAATACAGGTCAGAAATAAAGTGATTTACATTAATTTAGAAGTACTGTCACTTCGATTAATATGAGTCTTCCACAGCTGATAATGTTATCAGGGCTGGCTGGGCCAAGAGGGTTTCAACCTGGAAATACGATTCACCCTGAGAGCCTTCGAACTCACGCTGCCCCGGCTTAGTAATAGAGTCCCTGCCGATCACAGAGCTGTTCTGACTCCTGATTTTCCTTTCTCTGAATTAGTAGTTTTCTGCTAGTAATATAGTTTATTCTGTCAGTATTACAAGAAGACGACGTAGAATTTTGAATCAAGAGTTTGAATTCGACTTCAAAATAAAGTATGGCATCGATAACACAAGAAGTTTCACCAAAATACGGGATGCATAAAAGAGAAGTAATTATCTGTGAGAAGAAATATCAATACGTTGTTGTGGCATGTAGGCACGCCTTCTAGAAAAACACACTAAAGAGTTCAAAAATCTAATAAGTTTAATCCAGTTCTTGCTCACAACAGGGTTCACTGCTTGTCGATAAGGCACTTACTACTTTCTGGAAGCAAGTATACGACGCGATCCAGTTCACTTAGTTATACGAGCCTACTTACAACAAATTTGTATTAATAATCGTTACCCGTCTTCTAAGCGTTATCACATTTGAGTTAAGGAAAGATTTAATCAGAAAAACAGTGAAAAAATTATCGAAAATGTTTTATTTGATTTCTCTGAGAGTTTCAATAATGCAAGAACTGCAAAAAAAAGTAGGCAACTGAAAAAGATTAATTATTACCTAAGCCAGAAGAACATTATTCATTATGACGTGTCATTATTTGGACACATAGCCAGAAGAATACGCTAAATTTAAAAGCGTGAAGTAAAGTACTTAAAGCTAAATTTCAAACGAGATGTTCGGTAAAACTTGAAGATACGAAGGAGCATTCTCTAAACGAAGCAATATGCTGTAGCCCAAGACAGAGCGTTCTGAAAACAAGTTAAAGAAACCACAACCTAAAATACTACTACCAAACCCTCACGGTAACAAAGAATGAAAATGAATGCTATGAAAAAAATACAGGAATCGATTCTTATCACCAACAATAACGACAATGATAAATTAAATACGCATACCGTTGTTTCTGAAGATATTATTTCATATAATTCCGCCTGACCGAGAGGCTGTATCCGCTGAAAATAATTAAATTTATTTAACCAATTTTCTACGTGTCTTACATGTTGTCGCCGAGGTAAAAAAAAGGATTCGTGTTAAAATTGAAACCGCTGTTCGTGCACCAACTATCTACACGACGAAGTAGCGGTCTCGAAAAAAAGAAGAAATACGCAATATATACTCTACAGACTTGTCTGTTTATTTGTAAAATTAAAAATAAAAATAAAAAACACGACGCGCACCGGCAATAGTAGGCCTACGTTGATTTAGTCCAATCAAGAGAAAACTAAATTTGTCGTGCCGCCCCGAGGAGGAACGGTGGAGAGTAAACAGCCTCTGATAAAAACGACACGGCGTCTATTTGAATCATAATTTCAAAGAACTTTTATTTACACCGTTGAAAATATTTCACAAAATATTTATTTTACACAATTTTTTTCCTCGGTCGTCGGCTCTACGTTTAGTTCAATTGTGATATTAATAATGATAATTATTATTTGACACGCACGCTACTGAAAATACAAAAACCGTAAAAATTCCCAAGTGAAATACGTTCATAAAAACACAATACCACAAGCGGAATATAGTTTCTGTTTATTTATTTATTCATACATGTATGTAAAAAATACAACACAATACAATACAAACATAAAGTGCTATCGAGATCTTCGTTTTACTTGGACGTGTTTAGAGCGCCATAGAGTGTGGCCAATCATTAGGAGACAACTTTGTCGTATTTAGTTGCTGAACTGCTAAATGTCACGTTCCGGCCGAGGCCTTTCAGTGTCTCCACCATTATCAAGTCCTAAACCACGACCTTTGTTAAGAGTTTTCTTTAATTTTACTTTAGTTTTTTATCAAGTCCTAAACCACGACCAATCTGTCCTGAAAGGCCTCGTCCGGAACATGACAAGTAGCCGTTCAGCAAGTAAACACGACAAACTTTGAATTACAGAGACTGCTAATTCAAATAACAAGATGAACATTACGAGACACATCTACTTAGATGACCATGAGCATACTGCATGATGCTCGTTAGATGTCCAGGTGCAAGGCTCTCAGAAAAAATTAATATCTTGACAGCAAATATCGTATACCACAATTTTAATTCGTTACATCAGCAGAAAAAGAAATTATATTAAAGTGAAAAAGCTTGGGAACACGCGTGGATGTGAATTATAATATAGACTGTGTCCCTTGTATAAGTTTATTAATAAATGAAAATTTAATTTGTTCTTTGATACGTTAGAATTAAGGTGTTGTTTAATATTTTATTCCGAAAACACTCTACAAGGTTGACTGGTGCAACCCCAAAGTAGGATAACACCGGAACTTAAAACAATTTGTAAAAAAGACAATTCCTTCTGATTTTTTTGTGATGTAGTAATATTTAAGTTTAAAACAATAAACGCGCCGCTGCAGTCTTAGAGTCTACGTTTTACACAGCCGATGCCAAAAAATAATTTCTGACATAACATTTCTAATAATACACATTAGTTTTATAACAACAACATAAACGAGCCTACATGCTACAGTATTAGTATTTCATGTTCGTTCGAGTATATTCACTTCCCATTAAACGAATATTTCTAAATAAAATTATTTTACACTGATCACATCGTACAATAGAATATCAACGAAATTAACCGAAGCTTGCCCCTCTTGCACATATAACTCTGTCCCTCAAAAAAAGACAAATGTGAGAAAAGATAGAAGAGACTAAATTGTACACGGTATTTTTGCATAAAATACATAAGAAAAAACTGAAGTTGGGATCGTGAAGAAAACAGTGGCATGGAATATATAGAACATTATCGAACATAAGTCGGTTAAGGAGAATCTGAAAGGAGAGGATACTTAAAGCACACCGAATTATACGATATGGACATGTGTGCACCCAAGAAGACCGAACAATAATAAAAAAAATGGACCAACCATTACATAACGGACACCACTGACAACAGACTTAGCGGAATGCTGGGTACCAGTAAGATGGGGATGAGGAGGAACATGACAGTTAGGAGAATACAAGTGGAGGAGGGTGGTGAAAGACACCAAAAGGAACGGAAAATTGTAAGTGGGAGGTGATCTGACTCGATAATACCACTGAGACCGAGGACGCAAGAGAGCCCAAACGATACGGATATAATTCTGTAAGGGATGTAAAATCATTATTATGATGATAATGATGGTATAGGGGAACTTGAATATTTTTTATTATGTTATTTAAAACGATACGCATTACGTACGGACCAAATCGCTCTATGAAAAGACACAACAAATTCTGAACATTATTTTAGTTGAGAGTTATCGTTTGATAACGGATACACTTGTCCGGATGATACCAGACATCTGTTCCAATACTTTATGAATAACTTAGAACAAAGCTAAATAAAGGAGACACATTATGGTCTTCAAGACGAAAAAAAAAATGGAAATCCTACTGAAATAAAAAAAGTTGGCATAAAAAGTGTTTTCTACATTTAAAATTTTCAAGTTTTGGAATTTGGATTTTGTACGAGTGTGAACACAATTTTCTAACGTTGGTTCTTAAAGCTTGGTTCATTCATTATTCTAAATGTTTCGGCCGGCTACCGGTGCCCTTCTTCAGTAGCAACGCGTTCAACCAAGTGTGGCAAACCGAACGCACTTCAAGCAGAGGTATAAGCAACCGGTGGGCGGCCCAAACGTTTACAAAAATGCACAAAGATTTAAGCAATGGACCATGGCCCAACGGCCCAGTACTTTTTAATTTTTATAGTGCTGACTCCTGTCACGACAGCCTTCGTAAGAGACTTAAAAATTCGATACATAGCCTACTTGTAGGATTTAACAGGTAAAGTCTACATGATAGGTCTCTATGAAACCAGTCTCGAATTGATGTGTCTGAAAATTGTGGAAGGGGAGGTGATGCACATGACTTATGATTTTGTAATTAGAGATATAGAAACCTGACGTCAAGGAACGGGAGAGAATGAGAGTGAGAGGGACAACGGAGGTGTGAGAGATCAAACTACGTGCGTGCGTGCGTGCGTGTGTGTGTGTGTGTGTCAGGTGATATTGTTGTCAAGTAGGATGTCCTTGACCGTGGAATAGCGGGGGATCGATAGACTACCACCACCATCGCCGCCACCACTGCCAACCCCATCACACCACCCACTCTCCATTCCAGTGCCAACAACACAACGCTGCCTGCTGCTACCACCAACCCTACTCAGCTACACACCACCCCCTGCCATGCCGCCCTCACGCTCTATATTGATCCCATAATACTATGTCCCAGCAGCTAGGTGAAACACGGTCCAACCGAAGCGGACGGAACCGAGTTCACAGCGACAACGACACGAACTTCCCTGTACACACCACGAGGAACATTTCTTGCCTGATTCTCCTCGAAGTAAAGTTGTGAAACAATGTGTTATACAGGCAAGCCGGATCACGCACCACGCAACAATATAAACTGAAAATATATCGACTGGTTCTTACGTTGCCTGGTACTTCTCGATTCCGTTTGGTAAGCGACCAGCAGACTGTAATTTTTATATGTTTTACGTGATAAAAAATTGCACACTAATTAGACCGTGTAAATTCCAAACTGACCTTACGGATGACGTAACGACTTCCTTCCGTCTTATCGGCAACGAATCGCCGATTGTTGAAGCTAAATAGCTTTCACTTGCGATGCTAATCGCACATCATTTGCATAAAATGAAATCTAAATTATTCCTTAAAACTACGCTAATGCATTCCTTGATTTTTATCGCTAGTCGAGCAGCAAATTGTTCAATGTTTGGATTTACTCGAATAGAAAATTGTTAATTATTCTTCTTCTCTTTTTTTATTCCTTGTATACAGTATTATATTGACATGCCCTTTTTTACCAATTTTAATTTTTTGTCTACATCTTTTTTCTATCTCGGCAGGCTTCCCGATCCCCTTATTGCGGCATACCATTTCTGCCTGTTGCCTTTTATTCATACTCAACGAACGATCATCACATTCAATCGTCTACTACCCGATTCATTTCTCAGTATTTATTATCTTGCAACTACTTACTTCTTTCATTTATCTTATTTATGTTCACCATCTCTTATTATGAGCTCCTCTGACATTTCATTTTGTATATTTTACACTCCGTTTTATTTCTGTTATTTTCGCAACATTATAACATTTTCTTAATGCTTTATAATTAATTAATTAAGTCGATGCTTTATAACACTTGTTAATTATAACGCTTTAAACCAAAGTCTTATGAAATACGTAAAATAGCTGACGAGTATGAACGCATATATGCTGAAACGAAATAACTATAGTAGTGCGTTGTGGCGGGGATATTATTCGTGCCTTTGGAAAAAAAAAGGTAATGACACTTCCTGCAGATTTAGTGAGCAGGAAAAATAAAATACAAAGTAATATACTGATACGATGTGTTTGTCTACTATAGAACACGGTTACCAACAAAGAACAAATTTATAGGCTACTTTAAAAAAAAAAACATGGAAACAAGTAACGTCAATACACATATGTATACATACCCTCGGGTTGGCTACAATTCTTCCTACTGTTAACGTTTCTCATGGTTAAGTGTACGTTTGAATAATTTTTGTTTAACGTTAAGCATTTTTTTATTTCACATCTAAAGAGTATTTTTTATTGAAATATGGTAATTTTCGAAATCCCAGCGGTCACTTACCGATCATCGTCAGCAACATTGGTTATTGGTTCGCTGTGTGTCGGGGCATAGAATAACTGGAGATCATTACTCATAGGTTCCATTTACATGTTACGTGTAAGGCGGTGCACGATGGGGAAAATATCTGTCACTAAAAAGTCGCGCGCGCCGAACAAAATGCGCAGACATACGAAAGCAATTTATGACGATGTGGGAAAAGTCTGTCGCTAGAGGTTCGACGTGCCAAAGTCCAGTCGCAAACGCAACATGACTAATTCTGACAAGAGAAGACCAGACGACAGACTTCAGTGTCACTCACACTCGAGCTATAGTGTCACGTCTCGAGCGATTGATGCCACTGATCAAGACAAATGGTGAATTAATCACTGAGACCCTGTAGTTAGCGGTCAGCGTACCAATGAGACGCTGAATTACTGAAATATCGGCGTAATATCGATGAAGGTGGACGAACGGAACGAAACAATGAGTGAACAGAACATCAAACCAAATGAATTCATTTCGCTTCGATCTCCTCTAATAAAGTCTCACCTGTTTTATGTTGAGTCCAATTAATTTTAACGATTGGAGACCTTACTCATCACTTAGGTCTCATTTATTTAATTCAAGAAGCAAGGTTCTTCTCCTTTCAGCCGGCTGTTAACAGAAATTTTATTAGTTTATACTTGAGTCAACTATAATAAGAAAAACGTTTAGACCTGTATAAGAAAAAGATGGTTCATAGCGAATTAGGATGAAGTTCGAGAAAATGCCTTAACAAAAACTGAAGAACAGATTCAAAAAATCCCTAAGAGTGCGGTGTCCACGAAACATGTTCAACGAATGGGACCGGATACAAAAATTTTAGATCAGTAAGAGAGAAGGAGTAAGAGGTGGCTGGCAATGTGGAAGAGGACTTGAGGGTAATAGGTATTGGTAAATGGAGAAGAATTGCCAAGGAGGGAAGGAGAAGATAAAACAGCAGAGGCAGGTAAAAACCCATGCAGAGTTTTGGGGCAGAGGAAGACAAAGAAAAGAAAATGAGTCTGCTAAGTGAAATTTTTTCGATATCTGTACTATTTAATATGACATGAAAATTAAATTTAATTTCAAATTAAAATTTCATCATACGATAGATAACATTAGTTCTCTCTATCTCTCGGTTTTCAAAGTATTGTCGACCGCTGGACTTGACCTACACCCGAATTTTCAGCAAAACTGTAAAAACGACATTAGATTTCGGAAGGAAGATACGTCACTAAAAAATTACGACACGAAGTGGTCAGGAGCTATAACGTGCAGTTGTAGCAATGGAATAGCCTATGAGTTTAAAGGTATAGTTTACTATTTACAAAATATTTAAGAAACAGAAATGAAATTTAAAATTTCACAGAAATCTGCTGGCACGACATAGCAATACGGAAAAAGGATAAGCCGATCAGAGAACTGAATAAGAGCGTAGTATTTTAACTGACAAACTGAAGCAGAGTGAGGATTCAGTTGGTAAACCATCCAACAGACGAACGAAACATCTATTAGAGACAACATCCTCGCTTTTAACTTGAGGATGATCTAGGAGCAAACGGATTAATGGAATTCTTTACACTGCTATTGAGACTGAGAAGAGTAATTTGGGATGCAAGCGTAAAGTGGGGTATCTGAAAACGCATTCGCTCACGTGTGGAGAAACAGAGCGCACACGTGGAGTATAATAAAACAAAACAAAGCGGAATAACAGAGCTGCGTAACAAACTGTCCGATGACCTCAAAGATCAGTAAGGCTCACGTTCAAGACCAGGTTACGTTGTCTTCAGAATGTCAATCTCATCAGCGGAGCCTTAAATAGCAGATGCTGCAAAGTGATGTGAAACCGCTAAGAAGACTTCACGAAGGGAGCACACAAAACAATCGGGATGAAACTATGAAGGCAAAAAAGAAGGGGCGGAGCTAATAAAAATTGTGTTTGAAATGATTATAGCAATACGTTGGCTGACAGTCGCAAACACAAAACGCTGTGATATCGTTGCACAAAATTAAATTGAACAACTAGTCATTTTCGGAACGGAATCGCATATTGATACTGAAATGGCATTAATGGCATGAAATAGACCTACTAAAGATTTGTCTTCTTCTTCTTCTGCACCTCACTGAGTAGGCACTTTGCCTGTTCCGTCGTCACAAAGTATCTCTCCATCTCGGTGTTCCGACATCTCTTGTACCAAAGGGTCTATATCGAAACGCAGCGTTAGGTAGTCGTCCATCCTCCATTCTGTCCAGATGCTGTAACCATTCCCTGCGATATGTCTGGATTTTATCATTTATGAAGAATACCTGTAGCTCTCCTCTAATATCCTCACTGCGCAAACGATTCTGTCCCGTACAACCCTTTGTTCTTCTCAAAAACTTCATTCCCGAAGTTTTAATCTAGTTTAATCTTCTTTGTAGGACGCACGTTTCACATCCATATAGTAAAAGAAGCAATGCCAATGTTTTGTAAAATTTAAGCCATGTCAACTAAAGATTTGTAGCAAAATGTGACGTTCTGTAACACTGTCAAAGGTTAACGAGTTTTTTCGTAAACTAGGTTGACGTCGAAATTCATCATCAATGACCTTGACTCTGATCATGTAAACGTTGCCGAAATCATTTGACAGTGAATATAGTAGTGCGTGGTGATAGTTGCGAAGTGGTATTAAGCGTTTATTTGTTCTTCTGACTGCGATGTAGCAAACTTCACGACTTACTGCCTGTTACTGTTACTGTGAACGATATCCAACGGATTACTGTTGTGTTGATTGAGGATTTTAAAGTCATCGAAATGCAAACTTTGCCGAAATCATTTGACAGGGAATACAGTAGTGCGTAGTGATAGTTGCGAAGTGGTTTTAAGCGTTTATTTGTTCTCCTGACAGCGATCTAGTAAACTTCGTGATCTTACTGACTGTTACTGTTACTTTGAACGATACTCAACGGATTACTCTTATGTTGATTGAGGATTTTAAAGTCATCGAAATGCGATCTGGGTAAATGTGCCTGCAATTGTTTAACACCCTTTGGTCTCAATTTAGATGCACCTGAGTAAACATCCATGTCGATGTAACTAAACACATCATAAGTTACTGCGCAGGAATAATCAGATGTTAACTATTCCTCAGCTATATAAATCACAGCTTTGATTATGTTTTCGAAGTCTTCTTCCGGCATGGACCGCGTCAAAATGTCTTGCATGACAACGTTTCACTCATATATTACAACCAGTATCCTCAGGTCTTAGTGCAAAAACATAACGGACACCGGCCGCGGAAGCCTACGTGAGAATTCTACACAGCTTTGATTCCCTGATCTTCGTAACTGCGAAAACCTAAGATCCGACGCGGTAAGAAACGACAAAATTCCTTTGTGACGATCCTTCACTGCTTTATACACCACGTTTTATTCATTATTCTTATCTAATTATTCGGGTCAACAAAATTATGACAGCTCAAAAAAACGTGAAAAATAGAAACACGAACAACAAATTTACGCACAAAAATTTAGATTATCATAATAAAACAAACATAAAATAAATCATTATTATCGTCGACTGCTCAGGAAAAAAAAAGTTCTATCGTACGCAAAAAATACGACATTTTTATAGTAGATATAATTTACTTCTGCCATTAGTCTTCGGTAGAGAAATCACGCTCCTTGTTATCGTAACGTAATTATGGAAACTGAGGAGCAGAAGAAGAATAGAACTCGCCGATTACGATCTTTGTAATATTGTTATTACTGTTCGTACTGTAAGTATATATATAAAGTCGAAACGGGGTTAGACAATACGAAAATGGAGACGATAAATAACAATAACAAAAACAACAAACGTGACTCAGTAACGTAATGGATCTGTTTAGTGAATCTCGACGGAGCGAGCACGGCACGGCCAGCAGCGTGACCGAGGCCAAAGAAGGAACTCTCCAAAGATGGCGTCGACGACGACGGCGGCCACGGCAGCGCGCGGAGCAGTGGGATGCCGCCGCTCGCCAGCACGTACGAAAGTAATACTTCACACAAACAGAAAAAAAGTACATAACGCTAGAAAAAGAAAAAAAAACTTGTACACTATTGCACATTTCTACAGCAATGTGTGACGGGTCTGAAAGTTAACGTAACGACTGTAGCCTGCACGGTAAAAAACTGAAACGAACGCTGATCTTTCTGCACCTCAGAAGACACATGAGTACGAGGTAGCTAATTATTCTTCGCTCTCTCTGTTTTCCCGTTTAGGATTTACCGATTTCAAACTTCCATAAAGTAAAAACTATGGTCATAATATTGAAACTTCCTAAGACAAAGTATACGACAATCAGTAAAGCAGTCATAGGCAACATTTGAATTTATGGGGGCGCATATATAACTGAAGACCAGTCCGACCCTCTCCACCCCATAATGGAAAATAGAAAGGTGCAGAGTTCAACAGCCGGACGTTACAAACAAACTGTCGCTTTATAATGCCCTTGTCCTGATATTTAGCGACGTGGGAGCGCGAATCAAAAAAAGCTTTCCAGTATTTGTCATACAAAATTGTGAAAATGTTTACATTTTGAGTAGGTCATCAACAGTTTGTCATCATACACGCGTACGCTAAAACTAACAAAACTTTAAATGAAAAAAATGTTTAAATAGGAAAAATTGTAATAAAAATAAATTAAAGAACACTACACTTAAATAACCACATACACTTAAAGAAAGTAAATAATTACAATAACACTATTTATTTTCACAAAGTGTGCACAAATGTAAAACTTGAATAAACCAAGTTTCTCCTTTGGGGAGAAAGGTGTTTATAGGCTCTGGGCGACAAGCTCGACAATCGTATTGGAGGAATACGTCGCGCGGTTCGGTAAATGGCTAGCAGGTCTAATATTTTATAATACACTACTGCGAAGCAGGTACAGTTCCTTCGTTCAAAAGAAAAGAAAATTACAAATTGGTTCGCGGGCGCGTCAAACCTTATCGACGGGCGCAGGGTTGCCGACTGCTCCCAAAAAGCATTGTTCAATGCACGTCAACCAGTGATAATCAACGTTAGGACCTCCCATAATTATTACAATTTTTTAGTAGCAAGCACCCGAGGTTGGCGACTACACGTACACAGCTGCCAAGTACGATAACTGGGAGAATCCAGACTTATGGAAGTTCTTCCTTTCGTGGTGTCGTGTGACACTTTGATAACGGGACAATCTGACTGTCGTACACGGACAGTATCGAACACATTATCACATCAAAGCGCTCAGCACGTAAACGTTTGAGCGCACCAGCTATAACGGTCATCGCACGAACCGTAGGTAGCGTAAGTTCATTCTTTTGTCGGTGTTTTCACCTTTTGTATAAACGAATTTCTTGTACTTTGTATTCGTGTATTCCCTTCTACAGTACGACTACGCACTTGATTCAAAGTCGTTCGTTGTTCCTGAATACTGATATGTACTAATTCGCTCGATCGTGTGTATTGTGAGGAAAGCGATGACGCTTTGAAACGATCTGTTCGTCGCTTGAATCAATTGTGTAGAAAACATTTAATTTCAAAATAACTCGTAAGAACAAAGGTTACGGCCTTTAGAGGAAAATTCCAGTGTGTTCTAAAATAGAAATTAATGATAAAATTTTACAACACGTATCACATTTCAATTTTCTAGATTATCATAAAAGTTACGAATATGATGATGAAAAAAATTAAATTAAATGTTAATAAGTGTGATGATGTGTTAAACGATACAAACAAGGCCAGATACAAAAGTGACACCAGATACAAAGCAATAGGGGTACCTGTTCTTATCTGTGCTAGTGAAAACTGGACGATAACAATGAAAAAGCGGACAATACAAACGGCTGAAATGAAGTTTTTAAGGAGTAAAAGGTTATCGGCTGGAAGAACGGAGCGAAACTAAGGTATGCAGGCCGAATTTTCTGTAAATAACAGAACAGAGCAAAGAGAATAATAGAGGATGGAACTAATTTTTAGAAAGAATGGTAGATCAGAAGATAGTTTGCGGACACCAACCGACTGGGAGATCTGTGGGTGACCGCGTCCAAGATCACATCCTACTACATTCACTTGCTCTTCCGGGATACTAGGTATGTAATAGGCTACTTCTCCGGGTGCCCATTTCTTCAAGCGATTCACGGCTGTCCGAACTTTCTGTGCTGACGTACAACAAATACGAATTCGGCTAAGCATAAGCATCTGAATATGCTTAGCGGTCTCCCTCAGGACGTCAGCATTCACCGCCCGGAGTCAAAAGATGAGGATACGCAGCTTCTTACGTGTGTCATGTGACAGTTGACATGCGAACATGATCTGTTGATAATAGCTTCTAATTCTGTAATTATACTGCATCGAAAGATTCCAAAACAAACTTTTGCGGACCATGGTGAATGCACCATCGTATGTTACAAACGCCGATACCCACAGAGATCTAGGTATTCCAACAATTAAAGAAGAGATTAGAAGGTTTCCGAAAAAGCGTGAACAAAGGCTTCACCTCCACGAAAATCCACAGTTCTTCAGCCGCTGGACAATCAACACGTGTTCCGAAGACAAGAAAATAAAGCCATTTGAACTTGTGTAGTGTTTTGTGTTATAAAAGCAGAGCATTGTGCGCGGGTGAGAGTGTTTAGTTAAGAACACCAGAACTAACTAAAGGATGTTATTGGACTTAATTTGGCTGATATGTTTTTAGTATTAAGAGGTCTTAGAGAAGTTGATGGTTGGTCTTACAGACCAGTTTTAACATGTTAAATTCAATTAAAAAAAAAATTTACTGCATCGTCAGAACTCGTCTGCAGTTCGAAATAGCGTTCACTTCTCTCTCATAAGTCCGCACAAACATAGTGATACACTCACTATGTTACAGTGATATGGTCACCATTCAACGACCGGTGTAATAGATTCTAAAATTAGATATCGGAGCGGGGGCCAAGAAAACTAAAGAAACAAGTTTCTTCTACCGCGGGAAGAGTACACTGTCCAGACTTGTTGAAAAGGCTTTAATACGAGGCGATCCAGCACGCCTGAGATTTATGGAAGCCAGTGACTATTAATCTCGGAGAGAAAAATCAAAAAGGAGTAACTAGGCTCCTATTTTCTGTAATTTTGTAAAAAGTAAATAAGAAATATTACAGCTATTCAACAAACCGATTTCAAATTACAGCCCCGTCTATCTCTTTACTTATTGAAATGACCTCCTCGCCACTGCGATAAATAATACCGTTCATTTGACCGTAAACGTACCGCGAACACTGTTTTTCTCGTTATAAATTGCTGTTTTTAATTCGTAATTACATGTTTGTCCCCGGAGTACAAACAGTCCAAAATCTACCCCGTTAAGTAGGGGGTTGTGCTGTACGCAAAACGCCGCGCTGCGTCTGATTGTCGTAAATAACGTTCGTTACGGCGGTACTTTTGTGTGCGTTCTTGTGTTTTCATTATTACTGTTATTACCTTAAGTCAACAAACACAGCACCACACAGTTTTCTTTTCGGTTCGCGTGACCCGAAGGTGAAACAAAGTATTAAAATTTCACGTTCGATTTCTCAGCGCGCCGCCACCGCCCCCGCTACCACTTTGTACGACAAAGTGAAAGTAATCAGGTAAGAAGACAGAGAGCAGAGACGGGTGGGGCGAGGGTTGAATACGAAAATATAACGCCACCCCCGCGTTACTTTCGTGCTTCTCGGACGGATCAGTAACAATAATTACCTATAAAAAAACATAAGTTCAAATGAAAAATAACAAAACGAGCTATTTGAGTATATGAAGAAGTCACTTAAATCCGTTTCGATGAAAACGTATTGTTTGCGAAGAAACGGTCCTAAATTTGGACTCATTATTCAATGCGATAAATGATAATGATGCGAGGGCCGTTCTGTTTGTCAATAATTTATCAGTATCATTTTCTCTCTAAGGGTGAGGAGGAGGGTTGAAGAAATAGACTTTTGATTCGATTCATCAGCTGGCGGGAGCGGACGGGTATTATAAGAAGTAGCGAGAGGAATTGTTCTCTGTGTACAATGTTTCCCCCTCTTTGTCGGTTACGTTTCTTTCAACCGCCCCCACCCCTCCCGCAAGTGGGAGCCATAGTCCGTCCATCCGTCCTTCAAACCTTCCGACTGTTATCAGTTTTCTCTCACTCCCTACGAGGCACAAATAAATACGCGCTCGATATAACTTTCGCTTTCACACTCCTCACACAATCGTTCTGCAAAGAGATACAGTGGAAATGCCGTTCACAACACTCTGTAGCCGATGGTCGCTAAAAACGGTAACCACTCACGACGTGTTTTGTGCTAGTCTTTTGTCGACTGCATTGTGTATCCAAGAATCAGGAATAGCAAGAATAATGTTTATTAATAATTACTTAACAGCAGTAACAATAATAATATTAACCTGTTCTTAAAAAATTACAATTAAATATGGTCAAAATTACTACTCTGTCATTATGCCAAATGACAGTATTGTATCTAGGAGAATTAATTGCGCCAAACGTTTCAGAAAAAGAAGCCACTCGATCAAGAGTTAGCAAAAATGAAAACTGCCTTACCATTTAACAAAGGAAATCTATACAAAGAAGTCAATATCCGTTAATGCTAAACGTAGACCTTATGCGACGATAATTCGCCCAGAAGCACTTTACACTGCAGAATGTCTGCCTCTGAACAAGAAAATTATGACAGAAGAATTGGAAATCAACAAAAAAGAATACTAAAAGCAAATACTGGGACCAATTAAAGGCGAAGAACAATACAGAAGACGCCATAACAATGAACTTTATACACATACTGACAAAGTTGCAGATACAATTAGGAAAAGAAGAATTGCATTTTATGTACACCAAAAAATGAATCAAAGAATGAATCCCAACAGAATCTCTTCAACAAACTTGGAAAATTAAAAATTGCCAACACATGGAGTAAAGAAACCGAAAAAGGCGTAGAGAAATTCCAAAATACCCACGAAAATATCAAAGATCGTTTACCACTCACTAAACGTTACATAACTCTCCAGGTTTTCAGGCAAAGCCAAAAAAAAAGACCAGTACTGTTTGGACTGAGACAGAAGGGAGAAACATCGAGAGAGAAAGAAGGAGGTGTGGGAGAGAAGAAAGAAAGAAGGATAGAAGCAGATGAAATTGTGCCGAAGCGCTCGGCATATTTAAAAAATCGCGCCGAGACAATGGAGGCAGTGGTTGTCGGCGCCAATCACCGTTTGATAGGTGAGCGGCGATACAATAATGCAGGCCGTCGATCAGCTGATAAACAGCCCGTTGCACGTTGCCTCGTGGTTAAATGTAAAACGCGAATCGGCCTCAATTTCGGTCTCCTTCGGTACTGGTGTCTGATGGCCTTGGAAAGAATTTCTGCCACCGCTACATTCTACAACGTGCAATTATGCTAATTTATGGAATTTAATTATGTGATTATCCAATTAGGTCAATTTATGTCAAATTAATTTAAATTAGGTAATATATTAATTACTCTGATGTGATTGACTGTGTTCATTAACGATTAGCATAATTACTGCACTGAGACTCTTATAGTTGTATAAAAACGATACAGGAAAATTTACTACAAATAATTCAATTGACGTTAGAGTTTGTTACAAGGTAAAATGACAATAATGAACGCATAAATACTTAGCAAATAAATACTTATTTATTTAACATTATTCAAATAAAAGAAAACTTCCGATATATGGATATAAATTATGCCCTGTAAGTGCATTGTTAAAAGAAAACATATATATATAAGAATACAAATAACAATATGAATTCATTACGTCGTTCGCTGAAAAACACACACATATATAACACAATGAATACACATAAACATAGACAATCAATATATTAATCTTACACTAATGCGTTCATTTTGCCTCAGATGAGTAGCTTTATATATTTAATGTTATCATTACATTGATATAATTTCTCAAAGTGTGGTTTCTTTGAAAAGTCAGGACAGTAGAGTTATTATAACAGTAATCACATGAAGATTTACTTGTGATAGTGGTTTATCCAAAAACTCCATCGGTGAAAACTCCTTTCCACTGATGATCCAAATAAGTAAAGGTTGCGTAGATTTGATGCTTGTCATCACTTAGCACTCGCGGATAAGATTCACTAGCGGTGTGTGTGTGTGTGTGTGTGTGTGTGTGTGTGTGTGTGTGTGTCCTCCGTTGGTGTCTTCCGTTAACATGAAAGTCTATAAAGTTTTGTGTTGCATAAGTGCATTCATTGTTAATGATCATGTATAGATAACTGTCTACCGTCAAACTTCTTCGTGCGTCTATATACGTTAATGTATTGTGTTTAGTTTACATGACGTATTGTTTCATTAAAATATCGTGCTTGAATCTTAGCGGTATTATAACACTTCACACTGCGCTACCGCGGTACACTTCCGTAACTCGGTAAAATATTGACGTAAAGTTTTGTGAGTCTGTTATTAAATGAAGACTGATTAACTTGCGGATAAATGACTTAGTTCTTAACAAGCGGTAGCTGAGTAAAACTGAGTAACAGAAAGTTTTTAACAACTGAAGTATGCTGCATGATTGAGTAACTGCTAATACACTGAGACTGAATAACTTGTGAATAATTGAGAGTACTATGTTAACTGACTAAAGTACTGCGTAACTGAGTTTTTAGAAAAGACTGAGAAATATAGTAAGACTGAGAGTCCGCGTGCCCTCTAAACAGTTTTTATTAAGCTTCATTTACCATAATGCAATGTCCTGGCAAATACGCCTTTGGTCAATCACGATAGGTCAGATATTTCCTACCACTATGAATAACTATGGTTCTCGACCCCTGATTCGCTGTTCTCGTTGCCATCATGACGACAGTCCTCTCCACTTGGGTCCTGGGAAGATGCTAGACTCTGGTTGGTTATCGGACATCCCCTCAAGTACACGACGAAAGGGCTCCGTACCATTTCTTAGAATGTAGAGCAATCCCGCGCCTGTCCATCAAGCTTTTGTTCAAGTATGCTCCGAAGGCCTGCTGTTATTCTCATGCGAACAATACGTAGCATTTCGTTATTGTTTGACTTTCTATGACCCTTTTTCTGTCAATTAACAGCTCCTTGCGTGTCGTCATCCCCAAGATGCCAATCCGGTCTCCCGTCATAAATACTAGTTGTCATCCTTACGATGTTTTCATGCTGTGCGTACTTCCTGGCTGCATTCACTTGGTGTACACTGCTTTGTCTTCATACGGGGTAAGACTCTCCTAAACCCTTTGTGTGAGTATCCTTTTCTTATTGCTGGCACGCTCCAAATTAACCTTACAGCGTGTGTTCGCTACAATTTCTCCGTATCTGTGCCACCGTACTGTATCCTTTGTTTAGTTTGTTGTGGTGCTGTAAATCTGAGTTGAACCGAGTCCGTCACAGTCGATCCTACTTTCTATTGTAGTGTTGTGTCAGGCGTTCTCTCATTGTTTCCTAGCAAGCGTCCAGTTGACATGTTGTTAAGTTGTCCCTTTATTTATTACTTCTGGCTTGGATTGGGGTGACTCGACCTGTGTAACGCACTTCTCGATCAAAATTTATAAAATTAAAATTTTTGGTCATTACAATTCTTTAATACTATGTGTCACTGATCGAAAGTGTCTCAGGCTCCTCGATCCGCCAAGAGGAAGGGAGAGGCTGAGATGGTGACATCTGTCACCATCGGCAGGGATGTCGACCGAAAGCTCCCCAACGCCGTCGGACACACACGCACACATGCTCCAGAAGATCAGGAGGACAGGCGCCCTAAGGAGAGGGAACAACTGTTTCCAGCTCACCAACAACCCGGCTAATCATCATCATCACAGGCGGTAACACCAACCAGCGTTAAAATACAGGTGGGAAATTTCCATTTATACAGACTCAACAATTACTACACTTTTGGTGCTCGAAGCAGACATGGACATGTATATGGACTATATTTTCAAATTATAATTGCCAAAAATTGTGTGAGAACATGTCTAGTCAATACATAATTCCGTTTCACTATAGCCTGTGTTAAAAAGGGCATTCACTTTTATGTACTCTGCTTATTTACAGTGTTAAAATTACTTTTATTCCTGTTATTACAGCACATTGAATATATATAAATATATTGTTTAGAAAATGAAAAACGATGAATGTTACAAGCATTACGCAATGAAACAGATCAAGTTTGTTAGAACTTGCCCTGTAAAAAAATATATATATGTTGATTCGTATGGTTGACTGTATGGGAGCCCGTGTTTGTCAGGCTGTTGATTAATTTTGTTAATTACATTCATGAATACAGTATTAGTAGAAACGTTTTGGTAGAATCAGTCTTTTCTCCTTTTTTTAATGATCAGAATTTTCTCCGAACATGCCCGCTCATTACTTACTATCATGTATTACTATATTAATTAAGAGTATCCACTCGTGATACTGGGCATTGAATCTTATGGTTGCTGGTGGTGATTACCATACATGTGCATTCAATAAATATATATATATATATATATATATATTTCTATTTAAAACTTAAGATATAACAAAAGATAATTGCAAGAATTATTCCTGTAGATTCTTATTATTACAATTTTTAAATTCTTAATATATTCCATGCTTATATATATTACAAGAATTATTGCCATAAACTGTAGTGAAATTTAATGATTATGAAACACTAATAAAAGGAATTGTTACTGTTTAAAGAGTGTCTTATTGCAAGTCCTTTCACAATGGGTTCCAGCCATTTTTTGCTTCCATCTAGACCATGTGTCTAGTTTTATATATTTTACGTAACGGCAATATCCCGTTACAAAATGAACGTAGTCCACAGTGGCTCATATAAACCGAAAAATAATAATAATACTACCAACGACGACGACGATGATTCTATAGGAACATTTTATATGCGAATTTTACATGTTTGTGCAGTCTGAACAACCAAAATTCATTAAACAAAATATGACACTTATCTACTTTTTTTTTCTAAGAAGGCGTTTTGAATAAGTTTTCAAATAGCAGAAAATGTTTTTTTTTTTTATTTCCGTCCTCATGACATTAAAAAGAAAATAAGATCAGATTTGACACGTGGATGAGAGTTGTTCATTCGCGTCTCATACTTGGTCGTCAGTATATTCTTTCCTTATTTAATTTACAACCAGATCGTTTTGGAGTTTACAGGGCAACATCTAGTCTCTCCAACCCGACTGTTGTTATATTTGTTACTTCATCTATGATTGGCCGATTAATCGATGCAAGCGGTGCCGTTATAAACGATTACCACTGAATTTCAATAGAATTCACTCTTGTGACTCGTACCTATGTCCACGCGGATTGCAGCAATCGTAAGCAACCGCTCTCGTCCGTGGAGTATGAATAAGTTCTATCATTGAGGCTGTGGACTGGATTGTTAAAATCATAATCATCATCTTCTTCTTCAGCAAGGATTAACCAAAAATAGTTTGTTCCGGTCCCAAGCAGATAGACTAAAGTTGGTCACTCCAACACTTCTTCGGACACCCCACACCTCTCCGTCCTTTCGGCTTATAATTCCATAGTTGTTTGGGGATGCGGCAGCCATCCATTCGGTTAAGATGTTACAACCATTTTAGCCGATACTGGCTAAATTCTATCAAGTATACTCGTAATATTCAGCTCCTGCCGTACATCAACATTTCTTTTACGATCTTGAAAAAGGCGACTCTCATACGCCTATCTTCTGCCACGTGTCTGAGAAATCTTATTTTGGTCCCTTGAATACTACCGGCCTTGGACTTCGTTAAAGTCCAATTTTCAGACCCACAGAGAATCGTGGGGAGGGCCATCATCTCTCTTATTACAGCGGGACTGTTATAGTACTGTTGATAATATTAGGAGATATCCTACATGTGTATTTAATACAACTTTGAGAAGTAACACCGGTTCGAGGTTGGTACGCCGTTTTCGAACGAAATTATGACGATTTATCAAAAGTTGGAGGGACTGAAAAAAAAACACGAACTGACCACGAGAGGAAGCACAATACTAGCAACCGGCACACTACAGCTAGCGCTCGTTTCGACAAGTTAAAACCGACTTTTTGTTCCTGTTCTCGCTAAAAAGACCAATCACCATATGGTACAGTTCACACAAATCCATCAAAATTTCTGACACGCACGCGTACGCGCGTGCGCCTGTTCGTTTGTTTACTCTTACATATCACACCGACACACCTGGAGCATACGATTTTTGTAAACAATACTTCACCCACTGCGTTTTCTTAAACGTCTCAACGCCCGCACACGTCAGTAGAACTTTTCATAAATAATGATAATAAATCATACGGTGCAAGTACATAAATACGATTTATTAGCATACGTAGACCGTTTGCACGCTATACGAGGCGGTGAGTGAAAATGAGGCCGTGACGGAAAGGAGGCGGGGGGAGGGGGAGAGTCTATGAACGGTACTATAGGCTGTGGCATTAAATTTATCTTCTCTCGGACGGAAACAAAAATAGAGGAAATCAGCGCGCGCGCGCGCGCGCGCGCGCGCGTGTGTGTGTGTGTGTGTGTGTGTGTAAGTGGGGAGTCGGTCGGTCATATCATTTCGAGGTCATTATTTAGTGTGCGCCGTTCACATCTGTTTTTTTCTTGAACACAACAAGAAGAAGAGAAAAAGCAGTAATAAAACATTTCAAACGTTAAAAATCTCTCACATACGCGCGCGCGCGCACACTCGGGTCCTACGTTTTAAATAAACAATTCTTAAAAAGAAGACGTACGCCTGTACACGCCGATGTCTGTTTAATTTCGTTTCCATTGAACGCGCATGTGCGTACGTGGAGCGCTCGGAATTTAGTTTACTACTTCTGGACGCTATAACACTACTAAGGCTACTATACGCTTAACGCTACAGCGTCGTGTTATAAATAACGAACAGAACGTATATGTTTATATATTAAAGAATGTCTGACGCGCGAATTTCGTACAAGATCCTGGAATACAGTTAAATTTCTTCGTTCACGCACCGTGGCATATCCGTGTGGGGCTGGCTAGTGAAATTAAAGCCCTTTCATGAAAAATACATCATTTCAGAATACGGAAATTTGTCTTCGCTTCACATTTCAGACAGTCTGGCTTTTTATGATTCCTACTCTTCTTCGGTCTACATGCGGCTTCGTCTTCTTCTTCCGTCAGTTATGTTTTATGAGACTTGAACTAGAACTAGCAGTAAACAGCTGCTTTCTCTGTATAAAAACCAACATCGCAGAGCCTTTAATATATGTACTTTAGGAAGACTATTGAAAATACCTGAATTTAATTTGAATTTTGACTTTTGGATCAACTTTCTTATTCATAGAAAACCCTAGAACTACCAAGAGCTTACAAAAAAACTGTTTTCTTCTATTCTCTCCCTCGCAACGTATTCTTATAGAGACGATAGAATTTGAAATTGAAAGAATTTAAATTTAATTAACTGAATCCAACCTCGCCTCGGAAGCTGCCGGAACTGGTGAACAATTGTCAGAAAAATAAAAAATGTCCGTAGGGCTCTACCGAGTGCTTATTTATTAAACTTAAATATAACAAATTGTTCTATCAACTGCCGAGCACTGATTATTATTATTGATTATATTATTCAATCAGTGTAATTGAAAGAATTTCCTCAAATTATATTCTTAACGCGTAACTAACTAAATCTGATCACTTGAAACAAAACAGAGCCTGGGAAGCAAAGAAGACGTGAAGTTTATAAACGCTGCTTCGCTCATGAAGATGGCTCCCCCATTCCTCTGTTGCGAGTCTTCGAGGTCCAGACTTCACAAAAATTAATCCCTTCAAAATAACAATAACAAGAAAGTTGCATCCATGCAAAGCACGAGATCGCCATACATTGTAACAAGCAGGCGACAGGCAGTCGTCGGGTTCGCCCGGGCACTCCGACCGGACCGCGGTCAGTTTGGACCCAATCGTATAAAATCCGGTCGGTTGCCTCACCTCACCTAACCTAACGTAACAAAAATATTGGAAGACAGACAGACGTTACCCGCCCACAAATGAAAAAATTACAAAACTGAAACTTCACGGAAGTTTAGAATAAGAACGTTTCTACTAGAACTGCTTACTAGTGTAGCATTTTTCGGAAGAAAGGGAAACTGTTGCTTAGTGACAACGCTGTAAGTAAGCGGTGTGACCTTGACGATACTACTTCCATGCAGTTAACTATAGTTGTGACAGATTTGGTCAGTTGGGACAAAGCGGGGCGCAGCAACTGATCGTGTAAAAACAGGTGAAAACGAAGTTTTGTCACAATTGACCGAGACCGTTCCGACCACCGGGGCATGTCAAGCTGCTGCCCTGCACACTGGACGTTGGAGATGGCAATTCCGTAGCTTCACTGGCTTTCAACCCCCAGTTGATACGGCAAGTCTATAAGCTAAGGAAAAAGATGAATGAAGAAAATGTTTTCCATGGAACTCACTCCGTACACTTCACAACAGGACACCATATACGTAAGCACTTACACAATCTTAAAAAAACGCATACGTCGGAAAACGGTTTTGTAAGACGTTACTATCTCTTGTTTATAATCAAGCGCTTTCAAGATGGATGCAAAAAGTACTCGAGTATTTCATGTGACACTGCAGTCCGTCACAACAAACTGAAGAGCTGTTTACATTATTATAATGTACACTTCAGACTCAATGCGCACGGTTTTTTTTTTAACACAAACACTTTCGGTATCGTTTCAAGATTTGTGGCCACGTCTTCTGTAAACAACGTGGCACTCTATACACAGTGATTTATGCAACGTTATGAGTACACTCGGTCTGGTGCGACCGACATAAACACAAAAACGTGACTTAAATATATCCTATCGGTGAGTGTAACTGACGGTGATAGCTAATTACATATTATTCGTTTGCGCTTGTATCGTAAGTGTAATAAAAATGTTGAGGCCGTGTTGTTGTGTTATTTTTATGCCGTTTCTGGTTACGTATCGTTCATTCTGCATACGTTTTATGCTTAAAAAGATTGCTTATCGAATACGTTTCCCAGTCTCCAATGTTTTTTTTTTAATGTCATTGTATGTATTCATTATGCGTGCTGTGTAAATAAAAATTTTATGACATCAGAATTTTTAAAATTTCGTTTGATTAAATTCATATTTTTACTACTGTACACATTTCTGCAATATGATTTTTATTACTCTTAGTTTTAATTCCGACCAGAACGGATGCTCTGCCGGTTCGGTAATTGCCGTCATATTCATTGGTACGCTTTTTATGTGTTTCCAGGTCTAATTTCCTATGCAAGAGTATATAAAATCTGTTGTTAAGTGTTACAACCGTCAAACCACCACTATGTATTTGGTAACAAAATCCTTTCGTTCTGTAATCTACAGACTGTGTTTACTGACCCGAGTGTGTGTGTGCGCGCGCGCGCGCGTTTGTGTGTGAGATTTTTAACGTTTGAAATGTTTTATTACTGCTTTTTCTCTTCTTCTTGTTGTGTTCAAGAAAAAAACAGATGTGAACGGCGCACGCTAAATAATGACCTGTGGTATGAAAAACTACACAAACTAACCTTGCACTTCTCAGAAGTGACCCATGCCGGACATCAGTATTTAGTTTATTAGCAATATATTGTATATGACCTCTGACTAAGGGATATAACGAGATTTCGTCCCGAGAACAGTCACCATCGTACAATCAGAAGGGTTTCACTTTTTCGGGACTATTACGTTCAAAGTAGAGGTGTGCTAAAGTAGTATTTAAGAATAACAGGTACGAACGAAACCGTTACAAAAACTAACACGTAAAAATACCTGTTACTATGTGCGTATTTATACATCTGTATTATATAATTTGTTATAAGAAATAAATTGAAACTAAAAGTATTAATATTGTTATTTTACACTGTGACTTTATTGAGCTGTTACTGTTTAAAATAAAATAAGAAACAAGAGAATTTAGAGGCCTATCTCCCTTTGGGAATACTAATTTAAGTTTTCACTAGGAGTAAACAAACTGACACAGATTTAATATTAAATTATTGATTCCATTTTGGTTAGACAAATCAGGTGCGAAACTCAGGCAATGAAATTTAGAGTGCACGTAATAGCTCAACAAAGAATGTCAAAAAAATTTACGTAAGATGTGCAGTGAAGTTAAAATCATCTCCGAAACCACATTAACAAAAAGTACTATATGGCCTATCAGCCACTCTGTAGGTTTTATAACACAATATAATTCGCTTTTTCAAAATTTACTAATATAATATATAATTTGTTATTATAATCTGTATTATATATCTGCATAACACACGAGAATAAATGTAACGTCAGTATGAATTTTTTCCATTTATTAAAAACAGCTTCGTCTCTTTGCCATAGAGATATTCTGAACCTTGTTGTTTTGGTTCGTTTCATACTTGTATGGAAATCGGGACATACGCAGAATGAAGTATTCCGCGCCAAAAAGTGGCTTCGTACTCATAATACTAGTAATACTCGTTTATTCGTTAGTTGCGTAGGGGGGTCCCGCGAGGCCGCGAGTAATCGGAACTGGTATTTCGACTTTTCAGTTTTCAGTTATGGTTGAATCGGAACAGGTATTTCAACTTTTCAGTCACTGTTACATCCGCTCCACAAAAATATCGTTCCAAAATACCTGTTATAGGTATATCGGCCCACCTCTAGTCCAAGTAACCGGGTGGGAATATTGTGCCTGTCCTACCATCAATATTCGTATCACTTTCCAAATAAGAACACGTGCTTTCGCGCATAGAAAGAAATGTACTAATTATTTCAGTCTGTGAACTGACAGAACTTTTGAGCTACCTTATCTTTTTGACAGAGTCGATCGTCTCTGTTCGATATGTCAACATCGGTTTCTAATGAGAACCGTGTTCTCATAACCTGTCTATCCAAAACCCACGCGGCACGAAATGCGGCCACAAGGTGACATCAACGAGAATGTCGAAATGTCGAATACAATTAATCACGCGCAGTCAAAACTCACGCGCGCGCGCGCGCACACGCACACACAATATTATTGAAGTGCTTGCAGTCTATCTGCATTCGCGAACAGAGCACACTGGCGCATCACACACACACACACGCGCGCGCGCGCGCGCGCGCGCACACCAATGACCTTGAATGTATTGCTCAATGACCGCGCTTCATTAGATTCTATTCAAAAACAACACCTATAATCTGTCAGCGCATTATAGTAACAGCTTTCACCGTTGATGGATTATTAATTACGTCTAGTGTTTGTGCGCGTTTCGGGTTGAAACTGTGCACGTCTGGTTGACTTGTCTTTGGCGTCAACACATTTCCACGTCTGCGCTCGCATCACTGTCTGAACAAGACGACTGCCAACGGTGGTTTTCGAAAAAGTAAAACTTTTTTCAGATAAACTACGTTTAATCATACGGAATATGGCGCAGACCAAAGAAGAATATTTAAAGAAAGCTCTGCACAAATCCTTAAAATGATAATGAATTTACACCGTGATGATAAGTGACTCGTTTTTGTACCATTAACACACGTAGGAGGCAGAGCAGACTGTCACGGCGTATGAGGAAGACGGTATGGCCACCTCAGTATTAACCACGTTATCACGCCAGGTCAATCGTCTCAAACTCAAATCCAACATTCGGTGACACAGAAACAGTGAAAGGCCGCACACAATTCGTACTTATACGCCTACATATGGACGCACACGGTTTATAGAAATATGTATATAATTGTTAGCATTTTATTTATTAAAATATTAATCTTCTTCACCCCCGGAGTAGGCACTTTGCCTGTTCCGTCTTCATAGAGTATCTCTCCATCTCACTCTCGGTCTTCCTACATCTCTTATACCAAAGAGTCTATATTGAAACGCAACCTTGGGTAGTCGTCCATCCTCCATTGTGTCCAGACGCTGTAACCATTCCCTGCGATATGTCTGGATCTTATCATTTTTGGATAATATCTGTAGCTCTTCTCTAATACCCTCATTGCGCAAACGTTCCTGTCTCGTGCAACCCTTTGTTCTTCTCAGAAACGTAATTTTCGAAGTTTGAATCTGGTGTTTCACATCCATATATTACAACAGACACTGCCATTGTTTTATAAAATTTAAGCCTCGTCTCTTTCCTTGTCTTTGTCTCAACGTTCTATGTACGTCACACATCATCTATCTTCACATCATCACACGTCACACACCTCGATATTTTTGTAGTGATATCTCGCCCTGTGTCATTCCCAATATAGTGCAACCCCCAGGTAATTGAAGTCAGAGACTTGTTCCAAAACTGTTCCCTCAAGAACAATTTTTGATCTGACTGGAAACTTCCCCCAAAAAGCCATGACTTTTGTTTTCTGGTTAGATATTTGAAAATCATATTGTTTACAAATAAGATTTAAACAATGTAAAGAATACTGCAACTCATCCTCTGTTTTCTGTATTAAGACTGCATCGTCAAAATAAATAATTCGTTCGATCGAGTGAACAGGAGTAAATTATGGTCTATTACGGAATGTCGCGGCTATCCACACCACTTGATAAATGTGATTAGAAGCCTATATTGCGACTCTAAAATAATAGTAAATACTGGGAAGACAAAGACTGAAGAAATTTTAGTAAATAAAATATTAATGTAATATTTTTATTGTTTTAACTTTTTCTTTTTAAAATACATTATTAAAACAGTCTACAACTTTTTCATTTTCTGTAAATACATTTGTAGACGTAATTAGTTATTTTAACTCAAAAATTGTAGCTAAAAGAATTCAAAGCTTTTAAAAATATAGCTAAACTATAAACTTTCAGATTTTCCTTTCAAAAAACTGAAAGAAATCATGAAAGGCTACAACAAAATATAGTTGTAGTTGTCAGTATGCTAAACTATTAGCACCCAATACGTTATGCAAGTTGCTTAATTAGAAAACATAAATTAATTAGGTAAAGGAAAAATAATGTGAACTATTACTTGAATGTTTATTATTTTTATTTAAAAACTGAAAAGATGACTTGGATAAAATCGTAAAATTGACACCTGTAGACAAGCGCGGATACAAAAATTAACCATTTTTTTAAAATGATTCAACAGTTTTTAGTTAATTGCTTTCATATTTTTCTCCATATAAATGGCATTTTTATTGTGGGACTAATTTTTCGAATCAGGAAGCTGGTTTTTTTTTAAGTAGAAGCCATTTTCAGTGTTCTACAACTTCGTATATGTGAAAACTTACAAAAAAAAAAAAAAATTTATTAATCGAAGTACGGCGCGCACTAACGAGGTATGCGGTCCACTAGCGTGACTGCTCTATGTATTCATTTCCTCAGGCCTAGTCGACCTCATTGTTGACAAAGGTATCTTCAATGCACGGAGCTGCTCGGAATTGTTATTATTTTATGTCATTAAATCTACATTTCCGTTTGACATCAGTAAGATTTAAAGAACTAATAGTGATTACCTCATATAATATCCAGTTCAGGCTACACTTAAAGCTAACCCCGTTTTATATCCCCGACAAAGTATTGGTCAGCCAGCACGGGTTAACATTATCTCAGCACCACGGTACATTGTAGACCGCCTTTAATACGTATGACTATAAACGAGGCCAAGTATTGAGTGTGGCTCTGGATGAGGCCAAAATCCAGCTGGCGCGTCGAGAAAATCCTCAGATACATCTGACCTCACGTCGTCTCGCCTCAGAATCAGGTGCTGGACAATACTTGACAAGTAACAATAACAAAGCTGATAAGAACGCTTCGCTAACCCAAATCACCATCTTCATGGTCATCAAATTCAAGGAGTAGGCCTATAGACCTGTGCCGGCTCAGTACTTCACCCCTTCTTCGGCCTTCCATCATTTCGCTTCCCTAGGGCTACGATTAAATTCCAGCGTCGGAAATATTTTGTGGGTAGTTCTTTGCTAGTGCAGCTCCTAACTAATTCTGTTCTCCTGGACACGAGCAAGTAACGATCATATGTGAAGTCCCCTTCTTATAGTATCGTATGCGGTCTAGCTTGGTACAGGTAAAATAATTAGACATGAAACGGGTGTCTAGAGATCTCATTGCGCATGCGTAACCGTGACGAGTTGTTTCCGGACCAATTACTATGTGTTCAGAACAGCTGCATTGTTGGTGTATCACATGGTTGTCACCTCACACCCCACATCCTGCACTGCCTTCCCTGCCACAGCTACGGTCTGCGCGAACCCACAGTTTCATGGCTTATTCTTTCACTGATCCCAAGAATTCGTTTTTCGACCAAATACTCCTGACGCTTCTTCGTGAGCACCGACGATTCACTGTCATGTACTAACACTGCAAACGTCAACGTTTTATAAAATATCATCTGTGTAGCGTTCCTAATTTTCCTACCCACACCATTTTTACTGTACCACAACTTTATTCGCTTCGTTAATACACCGTAAAAAAATCCTATAGTTCTTTTACAATTGGGCTGCCGGAAGTTTTATGACTGTAACACATTTTACAATACAACAAAAATTTCAGCCAGTTGTGAAAAGAGTTTGAGTCAGCATTCAAAGGTATTCGTGAAACCTGAACCGAGTTTTATTTGTTTGGGGAAATAATTTGCCTCTCGACTACTTAATATCGTATAAATTTAATTAACCACACACATAAGTCGTAAACGAAACAGGATATGAGTCATATAATTTATAAGCGCACCGTACAACGACTATATTCGCAACAAGAGTTTAAAGTATTTAAAAAGCGTAACACACACACACACACACACTCACACACAAAACAGATTAATGTGATAAAAAAATTTTATGTGCAACGCAGAAGTAGGAAATATCAGTTTCCTTCATTAATTTAATGTGAGCAGTTTTTTAAAGAGCAATAAAACTCGTTGGTGAATCAGGACTTTTTTTTTTTTTTTTTTTTTTTTTTTAGTACCTAGACACCACTGAAACAGTACAAAAAAATTATTATTCACGCAGTTACATGAATCGGACAGATTATGCTGCTGCATGCTTTTTTTTGTTAATTTACACAACAAATTAACAAAAATTCTCAGTTTTAGTCGAACCTTGATAGTCCGATCCCACAAGCAACATAAGCAAACTGTATTTAGAGTTACAAGTACAAATTAAATGGATACTCATAAATCAACAAAGTTCGTCTTGAAAAAAAAAGGTAAAATGAATGTAAACTGAAGAAAGGGAATTCAGTTTAAATGTTATATTTATTTTAATGAATACAGAATATATTAACATTAAATCAATTTGTAGAGGTTACTTTTTCTAAGCTAACCGTGTCGTGTATACGGATTTGTTTCATACATTATAGAGCAACTGTAACATTATTTTTTCATTTGACCAGTCAACAACAAAATGAAATTAAATGAGTGTAAAACTTAATAACTGAATGTTCATAAGGCATTTTGTTTTACGGTGGCTTATCTAATTATGTCAGTTCTCAATGTAAATTCTCTTTGGGTTACTCTAGAGTTTAGTTCTTTTAATCGGCGTGTCATAGAACTGCTGCAAAGTAGGCGTCAGAGCTGGTACACACGTTGGCAGTTTTGCGAGCTACTTGCTCGGAATGTGTCCGCCAGGTGAGACGACGATCCAGGTGAATCCCGAGGTACTACATACTGGGAGACTAGGGCAGGGGAGTATCGCCTACGTAGAGCCTGTCGGGGAGCCTTCTGCGCCTGGAAAAGACAACACCTGTAATCTTGGCCGCGTTAATAGCAACCCTCCATTTCTCTGCCCACTCAACGTAGTAGTGAAGCCGTTTCAGCACGACGATCGCCGGCATAAACTGTCGTATCGTCGGCGAATATGGCTAACTTGGTTCCAGACAACTTGGGCACGTCGTTAACGTACACAGAGAAAAGCAGGGGACGTAAGACGCTTCCCTGAGGAACACCAGCCGTAACTGTCCTTTCCGAAGAATGGGTGTTATCTACTCTCACGCGGAGGTTCTGTTCTGAAGAAACCTAGCAATCAAATGAATGTAGCAATCCTGAAGCAGAATCTCCGTGAGTTTGTAAATAAGTTCAGGATGGTAAAGCCGAAAATATCGAAAAAATACACAAGCACGCTGGATTAACGTTTAACGTAAACAACGATAAATACAAGATACTTAGTACAAAGACCGGAAATCATGCGGACAGTTCCCCGTAAGACTAAGCATTTAGCACTGAAACAAACTCATTATACACCGGCATCTTATTAAAAAATGAAAAATCTATACAATTATAATGTTAACATCAAGATAATAACAATAATTATTAATATAATAATATAAACAAATCAGAACATTATGACTCCATTAACGTGTAAGGAGATTTTAACAACATACGATAAGCGCATAATCATTGTTATTAATATGTAATTACAGTAATACAGCTTATGTTGGACACGACTGTGTGCACTGGACGTGGGTACAAGATGTCGATTTGGCAATGTATCAACAAAACTGGTTGACTGCCGCTCTGCCTAAAGCTGGCTGGCTGGCGACGCACAACAAAGATACCCTACCACCGGTCGGAAACCAGTTCTGAAGGAAATTGGCTTTTTAAAGGTAACGTTAACAACAACGCTGTATCGTGTTACCAAAGAAGAAGCCGAGTGAACGCCAAAAATAATAAAGGACGCGACGCAGGTCAATATTTAACGTTCCGTTAGAGTCGGCTACTGCGCTCGTCTGTTGTTTCGCTTAGCCACGTAGCACATCCACACCTAAATACGTTATAACATTATTTTTTTCCATTTGACCAGTCAAGTAAATAATGAAATTATAAGAATTTAAAACTTGAATAACTTGCATGTTCAGAACACATTTTGCTTTACGGTGGCTTATCTAATTATGTGAGTACCCAAAGTAAATTCTATTTGGGTTACTCAGGAGTTTAGTTCTTTTAATCGGCGTGTCACAGAACTGCTCCAAAGTAGCGTCAGAGCTGGTGCACACGATTGGCAGTTTTGCGAGCTACTTGCTCGGAATGTGTCCGCCAGGTGAGACGACGATCCAAGTGAAGCCCGAGGTACTTGACGCCGTGAGACCAGGCCACGGGAGTATCGCCTACGTAGAGTCTGTCGGGGATGCTTCTGCGACTGATGAAGACTATAGCTGTTCTCTTGGGCGCGTTAATAGCGACCCTCCATTTCTCTGCCCACTCAACGTAGGAAGTCAAGCTCTTCCTGGAGAGGAGATAATGGCCGTTTCAGCACGACGATCGACGACGAACATGACCAACCTTGGGCACAGGCAATTTGGGCACGTCGTTGACGTACACAGAGAAAAACAGGGGGGGGCCTAAGACGACTCCCTAAGGAACACCAACCGTAACTGCCCTTTCCGAAGAAAGGGTGTTATCTACTATCACGCGTACGTAAAAAATCTTTAGTTGAGATAAACTTCAACTTGAGTGAACAGTACCGACGAAAGAAAGTGAACATTTTGGCCACACGCAAAGACGCGGACACCCAGAATAAATTTAAAATTTTAATTCTCCATACGATACTCAGACACCAGGGAGCAACAGGCGACGAAATGAAATACAGATCAGTACAGACCGTTTCATTAAACAGCTGGACTCATAGTATGGACCAGGTAAATTATTACAAACACTAAAAGTACAGTATTTCAATGAAAACGTCCACTACTAAAACAAAGGTGGCATCATTTCGAGGCAAGGAACCAATAAAAACGAAAATTCAAATTAAAGAACGGGTGAGTCATTTTAACTATTTGGGAAATGATATTGGTTAAGATAAAAATTATAATACTGATATTAAGTTGGGGAATTTCCAGACGATCTGTGGGACGATTAATCGTATTTTTAGAAACAAGGTACATCGAGAGACAAAATTAAATTTACAAATTTAAAGAGACAAAACAGGACTCAGAAATGACGTTCTTAAGAGAAGTTAAAAGGCGTACTAAGAATGAAGCCATAAAAGAAGAATTGCCAGTTTTTAACTTGGATGGCAGATTAAAAGATTATAAACAACGGTGGAAAGAACGCTTAGAAGGAATGTCAGATTCAAGACTGGCCAAACAAGTCTGGAAGTATAAACCTCTAGGACACAGGTGTGTGGGTACATCTAGGAAGAGTTGGCTGGTTCCATCTTTGAAGACGGAACAGACAGTACCTTGCCTATGCCGTGATGTGAAGACGACGACGACGACGATGATGATGATGATGATGATGATAGAACAGGTGAGCCATTTTAACTATTTGGGAAATATTACTGAATACGATAAGAATTATGACACTGGTGTTTAAGTTACGCTAGTCCCCGACGATTCAATCGTGTTTTTAGAAACACGATTCGTGGAAAGACAAAATTTACCCTAAGGGTATGAATTGTGGACGATAATCAAGAAACAAGAAAGAAAAACACAGGACTCGGAAATGATGTTCTTAAAAGGAGTTAAAGAACACTTAGAAAGAATGCCAGATTCAAGACTGGCCAAACAAGTCCGAAAACATAAAACCGACACGCACATGGGTAGACCCAGGCTGGAGCGTCTTTGAAGGCGGAACAGGCAGCACCTTGCCTGTGCCGTGATGTGAAGATGATGATGAAAAGGATTTTAACTCTGCAATAGCGGTGTAACGTACGAAACCGAAAACTAGGCAACAAGTAAATAGAATACAAACGAAATTAATGTAACTGTCACGCACTTTGTAAGAAGCTGCCCATCCCATCAACCCATATGATGTGTGAGTGCTTGTACACCTCCTACCGGTCTATCGCATTCCGTACACCAGAGGGTTCTGTGCTCCAATCACTCCAATAACCTCGTTGCAAGCCTGTTTTTTCCGTCTCACCGGATGTGTCCTCCTTCCACAATGTCCTGAGCCTGTACCGTTTCTGTCGTCTAGTTAGAACTCCAGAAAAGCTCGCTTCTAACGCACTGAAGCCTGGACCCCACTCCCCAAGACATTCACCAGAAGTCCATTCCCAATGTTTAGAGTCTCAGGAGTTAATCTAAGAAGTTATCAGGTTTCAAGAACAGACAACAGTAGCCATGAAGAGTAAAGACGTATGTACATAGATTTATACATATAGATATGATATGAATGAGTGCGGATAAACAAATTACTTCGAAGGAAAAATCTTGATGTGGCACGGAAGTGGCTTCAGAAAAGCGAACAGATTTAGGTGAATATCTTGGGAGTTCCGCAGGACGAATAAGACAGAGATCAGAAATCATGGAGAGGTGAAGAAAGTGAAAGTACAAAAAAAAAGAACACACCTTCAGGATGGACACTGAGACAAAATCACATGGAACAGCGATTGACAAGAGAAAATTGGGGACACCTGTTGACATATATCCTTTGGCCTTTGAGGGATGCATACAAAAACCCGCCTTTTGACAATACAAAACTTTTCTTCTTCTTGTCAAGCCTCCCAGTTCCCAAGAAGCAATCCCTTGCTATATTTGTGTTTCGCTCCTTTCACATACTGAATGCCGCATATTAGCACAGAATTAAAATAAATAATCACATTTGAAAACATTTTAAAAAATATATAATACCAAAACAATCATATGCATTAACATGAGCGCGCCCAGAGTTAATTTTGTTTTCATTTTTAGTACGCAGGTGTGTTTAGAATGCAGGCGTTTTGAACACTAACGTAGTTCATTGTTAGTAGGCCTCTTTTTATTTATTACGCAACCCAATGGACATGTCACAGAAAGTGTCTGATTTATTCGTCACACGTTAATGAGTTGGCTGTAAATGCAGAAGTTTAATCTTATCTGAACAACACACGTTACAACAAACCTACCTACGTTTCTTATATAACTAACGTCAGAGACGTGTGTGTGTGTGTTTGTGTGAGAAATTCTGCATAATTTACTACGACGCATTACAATTTCAGAATTACATTTCCTACTGTTGTTTACAAACGCTAGCTCATTTCGCTTCCGGAATACTTAACTTTTCTTCTTCTTGTCAAGCCTCCCAGTTCCCAAGAAGCAATCCCTTGCTATATTTGTGTTTCGCTCTTTTCACATCTGTCGCTTCCTCTCACCGCTCTATCTCCCCGTCTTCCCATGTCCTCTCCTCGTTATACAATTTACACAAACCAACTATAATCTAATGATTATTTATTACTATATTTAATTAAGAAAGTTGTGTTAGTGGTTATAATCACAAACAGAAATAACACTTATATTAGAAGTATTTACCGGTCTGTTTGGCCGTGGTCCAGGGTTTATACCCCACAAACAGCCCGGTAAATACTTGTAATATAACTGACACCGGCCGCGAAAGCCTTAGAACAATATCAGAAAGAACACTGTTGGACACCACTACAGGAATGTTTTCCGATTAGCGCCTTCAAGCTTCACAGCTCATCATCAGATCGGAAATAGCTAATCGGAAAAGCGCTAATCGGAAAAAATTTCTGTAGTGGTGCGCAACAGTAATTTCTGTTTGTATTTATTAGTAGTAAATGCAATTATATTATTGAACACAAAATTTGTGGTGCGTGCACGCGTGTGTTTATACAACTGTGCTTCGTGTATTCACCTACGCATGTTATTCAGACCTTACGTGGCTGGGGGGGGGGGGGGGGGCGACGTCATATAAGTGTATGAATTTATGACTTGAGGAACTATGACGGCTGTCACAGATGATTTTTCCAAAAAAAAGTTATTACGATGCAGCATTGAGTAAATCTTTGATGGCCACTGGCAAAGTTTTTTTTGAAGAATTTGTGAGCCTGCTGTAGTTGTTGGCAAACCTCAACACCGTTTGTTGTCAAAAACACACATTCTCTCTCTCTCTCTCTCTCTCTCTCTCTCTCTCTCTCTCGCGCGCGCGCGCGCGGTTATTTTTAACTCGAAAGAATCTCCTCGTTAAGGGAAACCAATTTAGCAGCGAAAAATAAATATAGTTTGAGAAATGTTGTTTTTGGTGGCAGAGAAATTGAAAACCGAAGAATGTGGTGCAAGATCGCGCACGTGTTAGTTGGCATGGATGTAGTAGTGCTGAGCTTGGACGTAGCAGCTGTTCTGCAACATTAGTTGATTATGAACATTGAAAAACGACGACATTTTACGACAATGACGTTAGATTAGTCCAGTCAACTAAGAACAATATTTATTAAAACATCTCAGTCGTTCCAAATTGAATGAAAATTTGCCTGTGCACAGTCAAATAAATTAAATTATCTTAAATAAGATATAAAAAAAAGTTTATATAGACTATAACAGAGAAAGTATTTTTAAACAATTCGCATGGCTTTTTACAGTAAAACTGCTTCACGAGTTGGCGTGTAGTGACACGAATGGGATCACGTTTACATGAAGAAGGAGAACCAATAACTGAATGTTTCTGATTATTTATAAACAAAATTATAACATCGTTAAAATGATTCAACAGTTAAAAGGCTCCTCAATTAAAGTGACATCATACGTTCGACCGATCAGGTTTCTCGTTTCTCAACGGCCATGGAGAGCAACTCGCAATAAAACCCAAACCAACTATCACTGTTACATAAAAAGTCTTTAAATAAAAAAAAAAAATGCTGTTACATCACTACACACCGGTCTGAATTTATAATATACACGACAGGATGTTTTTAAAATACCATAAAGTGAGATACCGACTTAAAGTCGCTATGCTTATCAACAACTATAATTCTTTTTTTTTTAATGTTTGTTTACAAAATTAACACACCATTTTGTGTTATCATTTACATGGCCCAACGATTCCACTGTAACGGGCACATGATAAACGACATTATTTTCAGACACACAAAAAAAAGATACAAATGTTTACGGAAATACTGACAATAACAAAATAACGTCGCCGAATATAAACGTCTCCCCACGACACGTTAAAATCCTGACGGGATTAATCTGCATCATTCCGACCCACAACAAAAAATAAACAAAAAAAATTTATGCGACGCACGAAAAATTTATTAAAAATTCAATAACCACTGACACAAACAAAGATCGGTTGACGTTTTATAATGTTTTCGTTTCTCGTAAGTTCGGGTGCGCATTGGGGGGGGGGGTTATAACCCTTCGAACCCTTCCCGCCAAAGAAACGCCATTCGAACGATGATTATCGACACCGGGCAATTATACGATGCCCTATCATATCACATGATATGATAACACTGCCCTGTTATCAACCGCAACTTACTTTTAGCAAAAGACGGAAAACGTCGAGTTCTTCCATTTACAAGTTATGTTTTACGGCACGTAGGTAGTCGATAAGCGTCTACCTTTGACACAATGATACCGCGCCACCAGCCCATTTGACTCGCCACACTCACGTGAGGCTGATGCAATCTCATGCTATCGGAAGAAAAGACCTTACCGTCCTACCGTCGACGGCTGCGTTAAGTGGGAAAACTTTTGATTCCACTAACCTTGTAAAGACTACTAACGTAGTTAACGATAAATGAAATTATAGAAAAAGTAACGGATCTAAAATTTTCTCGTAACCTCAATCAGTAGACTGCTGGGTGGTCATATTCGGAAATTTTTACGTTATCTTGCTGACCGCCGCCTGTTTGAAAATCTCTTACCTCCGCTTCCTTTTTCTGGTCAGCATCCGCAGATCAGATGGGAACAGCGGCGTCTTCCTGTCTCTCTCGTATCCGCCTGTTTTTTCACTTCTAATAGGAGTGGCATCCTCGACATCATCCATCATCCACTGTACATATTCGTTTCTTGATCTCCCCCTGCAATTCTTTCTTTCCTTGAAGTTCAGGGTCCAATATGATCTTCAGCCGGCTCTCGTCCTCAGTATTCACTCACTTCGTCCCCTCTTTAGCATAGCCTTGTCCTTTCCTCAACCCTCTTTAATACGTCTTCATCTGTTATCCCAGGTACTCAGAGAATTTTTACATTCATCTGTACAAATATATCTCGAATTCCTTATGACTTGTGCATTCCATTTTCCCTATGATCCACACTATCTCACATCCATATAAGACAGCACATAAAATCCACTAACTTCTTCCTCGATTTTAAAATCGTATGCTACACGTTATAGCTTACTTTTCTCATTAAAAATGATTTTTCCCCTGACTTTTGCTGTTCAATAGTTCTTTCTTGTTCCCCCCATTCTTCGGCGTTTTCTACGTCCAAGGTAGGAGAACACCCTTGACCCCCTCCACCCGTCCACCTACTAGTAAAATCTCAGTACTCATTCAAATCTATTTCTACAATCAGCTGATTCAAGAACCTCTTCGCCTTCCACTAACATCTCTCTCGTCAATCTTTGCCTCAATAGCAAACTTTAACAATAGCCGCTTTGTCATTTTACCCTAACTAAATGTCCAACCATCAGAATTTCGTTCAGTCGAGACTTTTTCTATAACGTTAGTTTTTCATGCAAACTTGGACTTTGTTGGCCTGTGTTCCGCGTCGGAATTGTGTACGTTAGGTATCCTCTTATTGTTCATGAATTCCCTCATATCGGGAATAGTATTGTTCAAGCATCCTCTTAAAAAAATCTCATCTTTTTATACCATATCTTTGCATCCTCTCCTCTCTCCTCAAACATCATGATTCAAAACCTCATTTATTCTTTATCCATGAAAATCACCCTTAGAGCTAATTCTGATGATTTATCCTTATTTTTACTGTCATTGCCTTGCATACTATGACCCTTTAGTTTTCACAAACTCTATAAGCCTATTAAGCTGGAGTTAACGTTTTCAACGGTTCTTACATCGTTTGAAACCTCTGTAACTCAGGTACATCCTATTTGTTTTAATTTTTAAAATCGTCTTGTAGGCTATATTTAAATAAGAAAATTGTATAAACACGCGCGCACGCACACTTTGAAAGGTACGTCTTTATAAGACGTTATATGCAGACAACGTAACATGTACGTGTTAAGTCGTTCTTCGACAAACGACGTGGCATTGATAGCATGTAGAGTGCTTCACAGCCGGCTTTTAATAAAACTCTCTATTATTATCTCTGCACACACAACAATATGGTGACGTATCACCTGATATGCGAAACTGATAACAGCGACTAGCAGACCACTTCAGGTGATTAATCAAAACATGAAAAAAGTGTTCTTGATAAACCAGCTCACCGGGTGGCTGACTGGTCTCGTCGTTTTTACAACAAAAACTAACAGCCTGTGAACACGATTTAACCTCACCTCGTCTCTTCCGGGAATTATATTTTCCCCTCGCCAAATACACAATTAATTTGTACAAAATTATTTACTTATTTACATAACGATTAATTAAAGAAGAGTTAATAAGAATTACAACAACAAAGAATGATTGGAATCAGTTACAGTTACCGCAGTCTGCCTGAAAGATCACAAAAGAATCCGTTTAAACTACTCAACACATGAAAGTGGATTAGCCAGGTACAGTCCACTCTACACACTGTAAACGAATTGCAAATGAAAAATCGATAACGTAAACAGGCGATCAACATACTTTATTTTTCAACAGACACAGAGATATTATTCTAAATGACATTTTTTAATGTTATTCGTTATAGAATCTTAACCCTTCAGTCATCTTTAACTATCATCATTTTTACAATCCATTACCTCTAGACATTTTAAGTATTCAAAATTAACTATTAACTATACGTTAAGCCCCATGTTTACTACGTTAATTAACACTAATTATTGAAATTAGTAGGGATCAAATCAGTAGACCGACACGTGTGAACCTTCGGTACTAACCTCAAGTACCCGAGTTCCACTCTTGGCATGAAAGAACAGAATCAAATCTCCGTGCCTGGTCAATTCACGCTGTGAAAACGAAACCCCCAGAGCTGTAAGGGACAACTAGGCCGATGTGTACGTCATTTTTACCTACGTACGGAAGAGGTACAGTTTTCTCTAAGGTAGGGTTTCACACGCTCACAGACGTGAGAAACATTAAACTAATGACAATCAGAATGATCACTGTTGCACACCACTATATAAAAATTATTCCGATTAGCGCTTTCAAGCTTCACAGCTCATCGTCAGATCGGGAACCATTCCCGATCTGACGATGAGCTGTGAAGCTTGAAAGCGCTAATCGGAATAATTTTTATATAGTGGTGTGCAACAGTGATCATTCTGATTGTGATTTCAACCACTAACACAAATTTCTTCATTAAACGTCTATTAAACTAATGGTTTAAATTCAGTTGAGTACAGCGTTTACAGCTATAAAACACAAAGTCATCCTTAAGAGTTGTTCTCTCAACGATTTGAAAACGTGTGCGTTTAAAACAAAAGCTTCGAAAGCGCTCTCAGCAGGCAACTGATATGAGATACTACAGAAGATCGTCTGAAATTCCGGTAACAGAAAATTGAACAAACTGATAAGTCTGAGGACTTAATGCAGTTCACGGAAATTTTGCACAAGCTAGTCCAAGAATATACATTCGACACGGCCATCTCCAGCTAACGAACGAACAAAGATCTCAAAAAAAATTCCGAAATGGACTCCCAAAGCTGATTGGTAAGCTGCCTGTACAGAGCAAAGGACGCGAGATACGTATTCACCATAACCACAGCACATAGAACTTTTTCTAATTTTCTTGTACGCAAACATTTTCTCTTTTCTTGACACGAAGTCAGATGAAAAACCACAAAAACTCTACAATCAAAGACAAAATGTTCCATAATCAGTGAAGAATACGGTCGAGTACGTTAAGAATAATGAACCGCATCCTGAACAGATGAAATCATGTCAAATCTGGTTGCGAATTAGTAACATGTTTACAAAATTACAGTACAAGTTCGTAATGTGAAATATTCATTCACACACAAAACACCCGCATGCAAACGATTTTACGGCAGCTTTCTTGCACAAATACCAAACGTTATCAACGCTGATAACATACTTGCGAATTGCAGTAGCGTTCCCACTCCACACCGCTTCGTGAATAGAAATTATTTTGCATTCGGAAGTGCGCCAGCAGAGTACTGATAATGTATCAACACCAAACGCGTGGCTTGCACACATAAACCATGAAACAAATCTACAAAACCAAATGTAACCGGTTTGTTGGCCTAGATTCACTTACTATCCGTACTTTATACAATTTTCGGGTACGTTCACGCCTAGCAGAGTGCACGTCACACAAGACACATGAACCAAAGATGTTCATACCGAGTGTGGACACTGTGAGACGCCGGATCGTAGAAAAATCTACTCTGAACAGCTGAGAAACAACAGGTTGGCAGTCAGAAACACTTTTTATTGAACGTGCAATTTTTTAACGTCTCTGTCTCTGGCACGTTGAAAATATTTGATACGTGAAAGTGATATCAATAGAGTTCCACTGTGCATATTGTTGTTCGAAGGCTTTCATCGGCCGGTGTCATTTGAATTGAAATTAAACCTTAATTGAAAACCTTAAACCACGGCCAAACAGCCCGGCAGTTAATTTCAATTCAATTGCGCATATTATCCGAACTTTTGACATTTAGGTGATTCAGTGCCACAACTGATTAATGAAAAGAGACAACTTGAAGAGGTCACCATTTATGTCAGGAATCAAAGGCCTTCATCCTACGTAAAAGTATCGTTAAACACTGTTACTTAGATACTAACAGAAACCAACAAGATAACAGGCCTACAGAAATGCACAATAATGAATTTAATTCAATGAGATTGTTTTCAATATCTGTGCACTGTGTAAGAGTAACACCGATGCGTAAGAAGCGCTATGATCCGCATAAACTTACACCTAGAATTCGATCGAATTCAGCTAGAAGACATTAACGTTACTTCTGCAGCCCTGTAGAGTCCAGTACTGACCGTTAGTACTGGGTCCCTTAGTTCTTCACACCCGCCCTCTCTGTCTGTACACCTGCATGTTATTGTCTTCTTTTTTGGTCTTCAGTTCAAAACTGGTTTGAAGCGGCACACAAACCTCAGTCATGTCCACTCTTCCGTTTCTCATCTCCGCGTAACACCCACACACCATTATTCAAAGACATTTGTTTCGCGTATGCCAGTCTTCGTCTTTCCCTGCAGTCCCCCCCGCCATACGGCCCCTTCAAACTCTGTACGTACCAATTCTGTGCGTCTCAAGATATTCCCATAAAAGGATGTCTCTTGTCTTAATGATGTCGCTGCACAAAAATGATTTTCTTATATTCTTTTCATAACCTATTCACTCCTCACTCTATCGTTTACTTGTAACACGTTATTTCAAACGCCTCCAATCTCCCCTTCACTACATCACTGCATTCTTCCTCGTTATGGTCTGTCTCGACTTCTCTTTCCCATTATGACTTCCATCGTGCACACTAAACGCAATGGTTCGCTCTTAAGCGCCGGTAATTATGTCCTTTACACTAGAGAAACAAGCCTGCCTACGGCAGCTTCTGTCGCCGACTAAGTTTTCAAGTCTCTTTACCTATGTTTCCATTTGCCGACAAAATGTACACTCGTTAACATGCTCGATGGGATACAAATTACGCTTAAACAGTAAGCGACCGGGCCCATCCTGATGAATTAGTTGTATAGTAAGGAAAAAAGCTAAGCCCGTTAACATTCCCTTTAAGGATGCTTTTTAACGGAGAAAATTATAAAAACTTGTTCCAAATAAAAAATTATAGAACGGGAGGCAACAAAATATCGTAAATGTAGCACGTTAAGCGTTGTTATTCACTGAAATCGAACGTCCTCCAACGGAATTTATTTCAGTCTGACGGAACATGTTAGGAATAACGTGAAAATCTCTACGATCAAAACGCAAAACGGATGGCAAAAGCAGGCAAAACCAAACCGATTTACGTTAATCCCTCGGTTGGGTTTATCTTTCCTTTTCCTTCGCAGCCTGTTCTAATCAAATTTCCGATTCTGAATCGCCCTATATTTTTCATTTTTCTCTATTCAGGACTAGGTAATGTGGAACGTATGTGTCGTTTAAGGTAATCTATCCACTGCATTTGGGATCTTTCTTTTCTTTTTATATTAATAAGGGTCGCTTGTGTGCTATTTATTAAAGGTCGTTTTTTACAGGGTTTACAGTGACGTTAACCTATTTATTCTTACTGTTCATGCCTACGTCCTGGACTGCCTTTACGTTATCCAGCTGACTACATATACCGCTAGGAAATGATACTGGATGTGATAGGAATTACAATATTGACGTTAAGTTGGGTAAGTTCCAGACGATCTGTGAGACAATCAACCGTAGTTTTAGAAACAAGGTACGTCGAGATACAAAATTAAAGTTTTACAAAGTTATGCGGTCCCTGTAGTGTCCTATGGGTGTGAATTATGGACACCAACCAAGAAACAAGACAGTAAAATACAGGCCTCAGAAATGGCGTTCTTAAGAGGAGTTAAAAGGTGTTCTGGACTTGAGCATATAAAGAATGAGGCCATAAGAGGAGAATTGCAAGTTTTCAACTTGAATGAAGAATTAAAATATTACAAACAAAGACGGAAAGAACAATTAGAAAGAATTTCAAGATTCCATACTGGCCAAACAGGTCTGGAAATTCGTACAAACCCATAGGACACAGCAGGTGTGTGGGTAGACCCAGGAAGAGATGGCTGAAGGATCTTTGAAGGCGAAACAGGCAGCACCTTGCCTCTGCCGTGTTGTGAAGATGATGATGATGAATGTAACGGACGACTGTAACGTACACGTACGCGTGCGTAGCGTAACGCGACGCTAAAAATCAAGTTACACGGAGGCGATAATGACGGCGTTAAAGAGGAGGCGTTTCGCGCGCGCGTAATTGTACGCCGACAGGGCTGACGGTCCCGAGAGGCGTACGTTATATTTCGTTATTTTGTTTACACTCTACGTGAAGGAGGAGGACGAGGAGGAGGGCTCTGGGGTTCCGAGGCAGGCTTTAATTACTGTATACGGATCGCACAGCGTTCTGTCACATAATCACAGGCTTGGACGGACGACTTAATAACGGGGGTTACGTAAACCGGCCGACGACAACGGCCCTCGGTTTACCGCCGACAATTTCGCTCGAGCACAAACAACACATCCCTATTCAACTCGCGTGCTCGTGGTATTTGTATAAACACTAGACTAGACGGAACGCCCTATACAATCGATTTACAATCGCCGTGGTAAATCATGCTGGCGGTTAAGTAAATAAGACTAGACCGTTTCCGCGAACGCAAATAAACTAGCGAATAAAAGACGAACGTGTTAATTTCCGCGTACGCAACTGTCAACAGCAGACCCCGCGTCCGGAGCTGACGCCCCTAGTTGAGACACTTAACCGTTCGTTACGATGTCCGCAATTAAAGCGAACAGCGGGGTTGTAAGAGTTTAATTATACTACATAAAGATCAATTCAGTGTCAGGTTGCGGTTAATTAACGTACACAAATAGAAGAGTTACTGGTAAAATCCTCTTAGAAAAGGAGCGGCTGAAAACGGGAAATTACAGTTAATCTAAGCACGATTTGATCGAATGGAAAATTACTGTGGACGTAGACCTGATTACGTTGCATTCTCTAAAACTGACAAAGATTTAGCGACCTTTAATTTTTAAATTACTAAAGCTTTATAATAATAATATCCATCTGATTTTAATATAAAGTAAGAACTACACAACTCGACTTTCTAAACAATTTTCAAATTAACAAAAGAAAAAAGAAAGGAGGCAGAAAAAATATAGATCAACGTTAAATCGTCGTCCTCAATTACGAGGAATTGAGACGTGTTCCAAACATGTACGGTCATATAGACACAAGCAGATAGTATTACATGGTCTAGAACGGAGCCAAATATAGGAATTTTGGTCAGAGGAAGAGGTTCTATTAAAAACCAATGGATCGCCGGAGAAACGTCGTAGAGGCAGACAATCCCTGAAATGGAAATCCTTTGTAACAAATGCAATGGGAGTGAAAGATCAACTATGGAAACGTACGATTCAAAAATCTGCCTTACTAAGCTTCAGGATTTTATTCTACTTCGAACGTACGGCATAAAACCTCATCCAAAGCCTTCTTTTGGACAAACACCAAATGGAATCACAAATGCCCGTCGCTAGTTACGGTGAAGACAATTTGTGCCACCGTAACGTATGCACCGAAACTACGTAAAAACCCGTTGCATACATTATACGCAGTTTCTTCATCGAGACACAGAAATTATGGTTTTGATGTAAACAAATTCTGTGATGACGGTTATGGGAATTATTATTTCACACAAAGAGATTGGTAGATTGTCCACGTAGGGTGACGCAAATAGACTTCCAATTTCGTAGGTGTACAGTAAACAGATAGGACAATTTTGCCCAAAGGTCTACAGGAGTCTTTGCCACAACGACGTGACGAAGCCAACTGAAGGTGGGAGGCAGCAGAGAATGAGCTGCTGTCCATTATCCATCACTACAATTAAACAAATAACGACGATCTTCTGTCACACATAGCAACCACTGTCCGGACAACGAACGATCATTAAAATGGGCTCTTAAGGAAACGTTCGGGGCCGAATACAGAATGTTTTTAAAATACTAATGTTATAGAGTTTTAAAGGGCCAAAGGCGGAAATCTGATGTTGAAAACGGGCTCCGTAACGCATTAAGAAGATAATTGTCTTTTTCTTCTTCTTCTTCTTCTTCTTCTTCTTCTTCTTCTTCTTCTTCTTCATTCCAGGATTAGGCGACACCACCTGTTCCGGTCTCTACTTTCAACCCATCTTTTGCGTGGTCTTCCCACATCTCTTTTCCCTTTAGGCACATATTGTAAAACTTGTTGAGGTAGCCTTTTCGCTTCCATTCTACCTATATGTTTAACCCATCTCAGCTTACATTCTTCGATTCTTGTATTTACAGAGAACATACCGAATTCAAGTCTTATCACATTGTTTCCAATTCTATCGTTTCGCGTACGTACCATTAACGTATCTCAAGAAATTCATCTCTGCAGCTTGTATATGACTTGTATGTTGTTTAGATAATACCAATGTTTCGTTCGGAACCGTATAAAAGAGAGGGGACGGCCATAACCTTATAGAACTTAATTTGAGTTTCCTTTCCTGTTCTTCTCCCTGAAGTCCTTTTAATAGTGCGGAGACAATTATGGTTCAAAAAAAAAAAAAAAAAAAAATTGGCATGATGCATGCAATCAACTTCAAGGAAATGCTCGTAAAACGGACAGGTGGAAGGGAAACAGTCGCGTGGAATCAACTCGTACGATAATTAAGAAGATTACGATTACTATTATCACGCTCATTATCGACTAATTATCACCATTTTTCGGTAGCAAAATCAAAGACTTTACCGTCATGACGACTAGGTTTGAAACAAGAACTAATGCTAGTAGTATCTTGTGTAGCCGATCACTTCTCTCAGACAAGCCCTCGGTTATAGGCTGTCAGGCGATGAATGGTCAAATTATTACTGGGTGTTTTCGCATTAGCCAGCCACTGTTGTTTTTGCGTTACCTGCAGTCACTTCGTAACCGTATGCTGGAGGCCAAAATTCGCTGGTCGCGTCAAGGACACCACTGACACGCCGCCATTTAAATTCAACAACTGTTACAACTGAACACTTACAACAGCTAACCAGATTGCATTAACCAAACAGACACCACTATGTTTGTCAAAAACAAGACTATCAGTGGTGACGGTGGTAGTGGTGGCACTGGTGGTGGTGATAATAACTGAGCCAGCAGCATTATCAATCGCTGATAACAGCGGTCGTTTCCACTGTTAACGAGTTTTTTATTGCCGTCATTTACTGAAGCACTGTATGTATCTGATGCAGTACCATATTCACTGTCACCCCGGCCTCACAGCAAACATACTTCATACGTCAGTCAGAATGCAATTTTATTACACCTTTTCAATACATTCCAATAAAAACACTTGAAAAAAAAAATGTCATACTCGACATCTGGATTGACATATTGACATTGGAATTACATATCAGTTTTCTAACGATCCTGTTTTTATATTCCATTCATTCCGTATTTCATTATATAAACAGTACGAAAATTATACACCGCTTGAATCAATTCCATGGGATATATAAATTTAAAAAATCTCACAAAAACACAAAGACTATGCCTTTAGGGGAAAATCTCTAGCGCTTTTACAATACCAGTTGAGGTATCGAAAATTGGAAATTAAATTGTCTGCTAAATTTTAATTTTCTAACTTGTGACATAAGTTACGAGGGTATGACGATGATGAAAATAAAACGTTATAAAAATATCAAATGATGTTCGGATAAATACAAAGAACATTAATGAATAAATTAAGGTTTTTTGATACAAAAACAAAATTTTATAAAGTGATGGCAGTGCAAGATTTACCTTATGCTAGTGAAGCACGGCGAAACAGGAAAAACATCCCTTACAAACATCTAAAAAGAAGTTTTAAGGCAAGTTAAAGGTTATCGATTAAGTAGTCGGAAAGGAAAGGAAAATAACAGGGCCAAAATACGTGTTTTTTATGAGTAACTGACAGGAGAAAGAAAAACAGTACCGTAGTGGATGGAGCACATTTATTGGACGAAATGTAGAGGGTAGCCCATTTATTGGACGGAGATCTGTGTGTTGCCCCTAGCAGACACAGTTGAGTGAGTACAGAACAAGTTATAAGCCTATATAGTATTGAATGAAAATGACGAGGATAAATCACAATTTTTCTCTAGAAACAGAAACACAGAACGAGAATGTGACAAAATGACACCTACAGGATAACTTATGAGGCGACCGAGAGAGATGGCGATTGGAAATCGGAAAACATAAGAGAACTTGTAAACAGATCGACGATTATGATGATGAAGAGGAGAAAGAGGATGATGACGATGAGACAAGGAGCGACTACAAGATTATTTTAATGCTGGAAAAGAATACACTGCATTTAGTTTCATGGAACTAAAGAAGTATAAGAGACAATACACAAGAAAAAGCTTTAACTGAACTATACATCGAAGACGCGACAGGGTTACATGTACGAAGACAGTAAAATCTGGGAGGAATACTGAAAGACGACAAAGAAAGTACTGTCCGCTTTTGAATCGATTATTAACTGAAAGTCAGGTAAAGCTTGCCATAAAAGCGAAAACAAAAATTCATATAATATTCACTAACGCTTAAAAACAAACCGCATTATACTGATGCGGTCATTCACGTCGGCGACTCCCAAAGGGTGTTTCGCAAAACGGTGCCAGTAACTGAAAATATAATATTGACCTGAATCGTTAAATATTGAAACCGTGTGTACGGAACAAATAATCGTTGTTAATGATTGGACGAAACGACCGCCGATAATTATATTTGTCCGTTAAAAAGCTACGACAAAATAAAACTGTCGTTGTAAAAATGACTTTCATTACGTCTACGCGATACACATTATTGATCAATGTTTTACTTCCTTTAATATGGATTCAGGTTGTATTTATTACTTCTACTTTGTTGATCCGTTGCGTTTTCAAACAGCAACCTTCCGTACAGTGACGGCGATTGGACGCAAAGTGGGAAGGCAAAAGTAAGAGGATATTTACCACTTTGTGAGGGCCCGAAACGCTGGAATTGGTAAAATCAGTAAGTACAGACTCCCTAGTGCTAATATCACATCATTTATTATGTCATGTGACATTATCAACTCTTTACCACCTCTTCTTTATCAATTAATTACTCAATTAACCTACTATTTTCCTACCCTCCCGCGCGCGCGTTTTACGGATCTGAGCCCTGTCTAATATTCTCTATCAATCTTTACAGGTTATAACAGTATAGCGTTACGATATTTACTAAACGTATTCAGATTAGGCCTATATTAAAAATGGTATAAAACATCTGTAAAAGCAAATTACACCAGAATCTAAAAACAAAATATTTAAAACCGCTGTTAGAAGTATCATGACTTACGGCTCAGAAGTTTGGACTACTAATAAACACACAAGAACAAAATTAATGACAGAAGAGATGGACTTTTGGAGACGTTCTGCCAGAGTATCCAGATTTGAGAAAATTAGAAATGAAGTCATTAAGGATAGAATGAATGTGAAAAATTCAACTGTTGATTTTATCCAAACAAAAAAATTACAATGGTATGGACACACAAAAAGAATGATACAGGAAAGATTGCCAAGGAGAGTTATGGAATGGTCCCCACCAGAAAGAAGGAAAAGAGGAAGACCACCGATCACCTGGATAGAAGAAGTTCGGACTACACTGAGGGAACGAGAAATTGAAGAAGATCTTTGGATGGACAAGCAGGAGTGGAAGCTGAAAATTCAATAACTTCTGTAATATCTGGTTCCGAAAAATCTGTAAACATTGTACAGCCGGAATAATAATAATAAAACATCTTAAGAATTAAACATCCACATATCTAAAAGAATAAGAAAAATTCTGCGACAGCTCCAATGCCCTGGGCACATCCCTAAAGTACACAACTTAAGTATCATTCGACAGGCCTTGGCATAAAGTTGTGACTTATGGGTTTACACGTTTCCCTTCCAAATTCCGGTTTCAGAATTATCAATTATTTTCTCCCAGAACTTTGTACAATGAATCTGTTGAAAGACTATCGTATTTAGAAAATGTTTTCAAATAGCTCAAAACAGGTTAATGGGTCAGTGGTATAACAATACAAAATAAAATAACTAAAAGAGGTACAGAAGAAAACATAAAACAACTAAGGTGGTTATGCTGGTTATTTCACTCGTAAAATAGTTTCCTAGTTTCCCCAGTCGGGGTTTTACCACGATGGACGCTAAAACAGCTGTATACAACAGGCCCTATGATTTGAAAATTTGCTAAAACTAAAAAAGTGGGCAAAAAATGGCAACACCCCCTGTCCTCTCTTTATCGGGTCATTCGCTCTACACCTTCATAGACATTATTATGCAAAATCATCACGCCTTAAGGGGATCGCCAAAAACATTTTGGATCTAATGGTGGGTACGATGCATTAAGGTTTGGGGAGCGCTTATACGATGTAAGCAACTAATTATAAACTTGTCTACAGATTAATAATATGGAATTGAAAAAGACTGTGGAATTTAGAACAGAGCGCGATATAATCGTCCCCCCCCCCCACACACACAGCACAACACTAAACACGTTGCCAGTCTGTTTTGTATTCTCCGCTCGATGTGTCACTGTATCTCTCTTTCTCTTATCAACGATTAATGGGCTCGAAAACAAATTTCAAATATACGGTATAAATCAAGACTTGACAGCTAATAAAAATACGGTTGTCCCCACGGAGCGGCAGCTGGGTCAGCAGCGCGCTGATCGATCGACCTCGTCCACACACAACGCACGCAGTACTACGCTAAAAAAAAATATTTTTATTACCTGTCACTCTTAAATCGTCGTTCCGTGTGTCTTGCGCCGTAATTTGTGAGCACCCTGTTTGGAGACAAACGCTAACAAGCGAAAAATCAAAACAATTTTTCCGTATTTATCGAGAGCTGGAGGAAAATATTGCTCACTCAGATTTACTGACTTATTAACATTTCACCGACTATGTATTATTTCAGCGTTATAACTATTAAGTGCTAGTGGCTACGGGTTTAGACAAGGCCTCTCGGTATCTGCGCCGTTTTTAAGTCGAATCGAGTATCACAATCGAACTGACCACCAAGACAGAAGGAGGTCGGCTACAAAATGGTGCAGAAGCCGAAAGGTCTCGTCCAATCCGAGCGACTCGTTAACGACACCGTAGGTTAAAATAGAGCTCTGAAGCAGTAAAGCTTTACGTTCTACAATGAACGTAATATCTGCTAGCATCCATGATATACGGGACGCCACCCCTTAGTCGTATTTCTTTAAATACGTCCTTGGAAAACTACGACGAAATTTAGGGACAAACAATTAATTAATATTAGTACAAACACATGTTGGGTATCTCTAGCGAGATCGGTGAACCAGGGTGAACCCGAACCACAAACGCCCGTTCATGACCCCGCTGTGCCATATAACGATGGAAAGTAATAAAAAATAAATGATGACTGCAGATATTATACACGAGTGGAATCGATGTTATCAAATAAATTGAAACGCCTTTTACTTACATACAAAACAGAGAACTTCATACAGCATGTGAAACTTCTTTACCTGTAACAACAAAAAAGTAAAATTAATATTTTTTAAAATATGATTTTATGCAATGGATTGCTATGTACATTCAATGTACGTATGATAAATTTACATGAGCAAAACCTGTATTACAAGAAGTTACATGTTGTTAGTATTTGTTTTCCTTCAATTTTACATTTATTTATTACTACTTTACTTTAGCATGTCATTTAGTTTGCTTTGCCCAAGTTAAAATTTTATTGTCACGTGAATTTTACAAGAATATATAAAAGAAATGAAAACGATAAAAGAAAGCCGACTGGGATAAGGTTATGGAAACAGGATGGAGGAAACCAGCAGAGCTGAGAAACAAAGTGATAAAACGTGATCACGTGGTTTGCGGAGGAAAATTTTATAAAAACGGAGGAAAGTAGAGGGGCAACACTCACGATGCTAGAAAAGGCGATTTGGCAGGAGTGTACAGAAACATGGGAGAGACGGACTTGACACAACTCAACTCACGCACATGCGTTACTTCCTTAAGAATTAAGTGTGGATAAAGTTCTGTAACGAACACGAATTTCTAAAGTGTTGAAGATTATGTGAAATACCCTCCTTCTTCGACCGCAGAAAATATGCAGTCTTATGTTGTCGCGGTTGGGGAGGGTCAACATACTGTTGCAGATATTCGACAGTCAATGTAGAATCTACTGGCTGTCTTAAACTGTTCCAACTGTTAGATATCTGAAACACATGAATATGTCCAGTTCCATATGAACTGCTTTTGGAGGAGAAATTGCCTCAAAAGACGGACTAGGCTCTTCGAGTCTCAACCAACTGGATAGACCTAGATTAAAGGAAAGCATAAAATAGTAACAGAACGACGGGAAACGAAGGGGTCAAGGTTTCGAAACAAAATTTCCCCGAATAATTTATGAGAAAAATATACGAAAACAATAAATGAAATCTATACGCACTCCGATAATTACTTCGAGACAATATAGGGCTAACAACGTACAGAACAGACTACGCAGCGGTTAACTATCGACTAGAACCGAATCGATAAAACTGATTTGTCACATTTAAAATTCATTACTGTTAACTGCCTTGTCAGAGTGCCATGAAACGCTAATGAGACCTCTTTCACACGCTAACGTCCGCCAGACCTCTGCCGTGTAGTATATTTCAATTACACGCGTACTAACTCGTCACTAAGAGACGCAACGAATAAGAAAAAGGCCTTCCTTACTTTTCGAACAGAACTAGTTCAAGAGCTCGCTACACCGTGTGAAAAAGAGACGTCGTTAACAACGCATGGTTGTTGAAATATTTACGTTGAGGTCATGGTTTGTTATGCCGCGTATTGCAATTATACTACTCTAGGAATCATGGTATAACTGCCCCATTTTAATCGTTAATGTCGGCAATCAGATCAACATTATCACCTGCGTTTTTTTTGCTGAAACCATGTAGTTGAGTAACTAACATGCTTGTCTACATGACTTAAACAAAGGCCTACACCGACAGCAGAATGACGACGACACGGTAGATGATATGTTGTGATCGATGGATCCTAATTCTGGCAACGCCGCGGCCACGTGGACTGAATATAACGAAGTCATTTTATTAGCGTGACTCTGCTTGGCAATTCAACACTTCTAACAGCATATTATTACATCAACGCGTTCCGAATGTACTACGCGTTTTAATCAAGGCAACGATCCCTGTAAGGTGAGACTTAATACCGAACACGATGCCAAATATCGTGGTGATGGATGTAGGCCCTACGCGATTCTGTCAGTTATCCTAGCGTGTTGCAGCAAGACAAAACACAAGTTCACGTTTCACGTATGAAACACGCGCGCTTTTTCGCCATCCGATCGAAAATAAAAGAACACACACAAAGCGTTCTACGAACTAAAGGAAATTGAAAATAAATGTTCCGAAGGGAAAAAAAAAACTCCAAGTTTAAAGAGCACGGTGGTAACTTGCGATTAAAATTTTGTACAACTATAGGTCTACTCATTTTATAACAAATTTGTTGATTTCCGATTCTACACCAGGTAGATAGTAGATATTCAGACAGCATGGCCAGCACCTCCAATTTAATAATTTAACAAAGATTATATTAAAGAAAAGTTTCGTAAAACAACGAAATTGCGAACACTGGTTTTGTTAAATGTTTCACCGCTGACTAAGTTAAGTGGTACATTAATTTTTTTCTTCATTTTGTAGGAGATAATTCACTTTAAGGAGAAGGTGTATTTTTTACAGTTATTCGATGTCAACTTTCACAAATGCGCCATTTCAAGGTTCTTTCCAAAAATAGAAAATGACCGTTTTGGTAAGTTAATAACGGTAGGTTTCGAACCGTCGTTTCTGAATTCTCTGACGTTTTAAAAACTAAAAACCATCAATTTTGTCATAAAATAAATATATAAATGAAAATTTTGAATATCCAGTTTCGTTTATATATTTAAATTTTAACTAAATCGTTTAGAGGGAGTACCGGTACCTTGAAACGAAGCGTTTCAAAGTATATGTTTATATGAACTGTTTCATCGTTTTCATGTGAAGGACATGTTCTGAATTTCCGTTGATTCATGAAATAATCTGTATAATTGTGTAAAATTTCATGAAACGCGCTTAATGCGAACTACAAATAAGTTTTACACCTGTAAAATCCAGCACTACTGTTTTGCGGTTACAGCTTCGTGTCTCCCCTTTCTAAATAAAACGCCACATGCCTAAGTATATAAGGTGGACTGGCGAAGATACGAAACCATGCGGGTAGGGGACCAAGCCCTCCCTCTTAACAATAAACGTAGGTTAATGGTTCGGATTCGAATTATGTACGCGACCGTACGATCGCACACCGCTCAAGCAGAATTTTGTCGCTGACATGCAAATGATGTAGGTTTGTAGGCGGCGTGTGACATTTCAGTCCCCCGATCTTTCGAGTAACGAATAAACGTGAGTAGGGTAGGGCGTTGGCTCGACATACTTCGGAGCTTTACCGTCTTCGACAAAAATGTGATCTGGCTTTCGGGCAGTCTACATCCCTTCACAAGGAGATCTCATGACTAATATCACTGCTTGGTCTTATGCCTGTAATTAGTCTTTCGGAACTGGCGTCAAACTGTAGTTTCCAGACACCTAAGAGCGAATCCGTAGACACACTCATTACTACGGTTGTATGCAAGAAATATGTTTGATCGATTCGATTACGTCAATTCTTCTCTTCTTGCAGCACTAAAACCCCTCTGTGGCCCGATCACATTACGATGATGTAGCGGTCGAAACCTGTCGCGAGACACGTACAAACGATACAAATTTACCGGACACGTGTAAGGAAGTGTACGTGGATATAATCGTAAAACGATAACTGACCATCACAATGCAGACAAAAATCCCGGCTCTTTAGTCACAGGGTGACCTTCAAGTTGCTACTACTACTACCTGACAACGGTTATGTAATACTATATAGCATAAATGTACGGTAACGCGGTTTTCCTTATACGAGCTCGCTCCAACTATGTATTTATACCAGTTGAAAGAAACTGAATAACTGAATACGATAAACATCGTGAAAAATGGCACAAAAAACGACATCAATTTGGGATTACTCGCTACATGCAATGAATCCTTAATGATATCGGATCTTTTAGGTAAAATGTTACATTTAAAATGTATAAGTACCTGAATCTATTACCATGGCTCTCACGGCCGAACTCAACATTACTGAAATTAGGACTACGAGATTGTTGGGCCGTCCGTGGTCGATTGCTTACAACTTGGTCCATTTTAGGTCTTCTTCAGTAGACAGGCGTTCAACAAAGACGGCAGGCCGAACGCACCTCAAGAGGAGGTATACCTGCCATCCTTTGTTGAACGCCTTTCTACTGAAGAAGGTATCCGTTGGGTGGCCGAAATGTTTACAAACGGAGCCGATCGACAAATGTTGTAAGCAATTGACAACGGCCCAACAGCCCGGCAGCACCTAATCCCCCGAGAGGTTGTCGTTATGGTAGCCAAGACCTGGACATACACTGCTGAGCGCCCGTTGAGCACGCTTGAAAAGAAAATTCTTTAAGAAATATACACACCAGTACGAGAGTTGGATGGTTCTCGGAGAACAAATAAACCACGAGTTAAGTTAAATCACACGGAAAGAAGAGATATGGTACGATTCACTAAAGTACAAAGACTCGCATGGTTAGGTGACATTGAAAGAATGGATCAACCACGTATAATTAAAGATGTTAAATTCAAAACCCTTTGAAATTATAATAGGAGGAAGCACAAAGATAAAGCTGACCAAGGATGCAGAGAAGGACTTGCGAATGATAAAGTGGAGGGAGGAACTGAAATGTACTGTCACCAGAGAGAGCAAAATGAAAGGAAACTGTAATAGAAGAAAAAAGCTATCCTGGATTGTTGTAGTAGAATTAATTGTGGTCAGGGGCATATTTACGTAGGGGACGAACGGGATCGCACCCCCCCCCCATCGAGGGTTGAAAAAAGTTGACAAATTTTGTCAATTTCTTAATTTTTACACTGTGTTATTATTTGTTCACTAATATAGTAATATTATGTTTGTATACTCTCTTTGAACTATACAAACAGATTTATTACACAGCATTTGCGTTTACGTTTGAAATATGAAATACAGGTAATGAATTCAGCCAATATGTATTTTCTAAACAATGTTTCAATAACGCGTATTTTCATTGTATTATTACCGTTTACTTTAATGCGCTGGATTTCCAGGATGTTATCACACGTGTTTCAACCATTTTAAGATAGTAATGTTCATTAGCCTCGACTTGTTTTTCCTCTTGTATGAAACCGACTCGACGAGACCCTACCCCCAAAGGCCAAATTCTAGATACCCTACCGATTGTGGTACGGACGTACTGGACGGAACAATCGTATGTTTAATCTATGCAGGAAATAAGAACAAAAATAACCGAATAAAGATCAATTTTGTTTCAGAAAAAAATACGTGTACACAAAAATCAATTCTACCTTTACGATTAAAGAAATTTCCTTGCACATGACCGAACCGCGAAGCTGGGACGTTCGTTCAGAACTGCCTCAATTAATTCAACAGGCTTGAAAAACGTTAAGGAAAACAAAAGTGGAGAGTGGCTAAGCCGAAAGAGGAGGGGGTTAATAAACAAATATTATAAAACAATGTTATCGGGTAACCGTTACGAAGAGAGGGAAACCCCGAAGAGAACAAACAAATATAGTACAGTACTATACTACAGTGTACGGTACTGACTATGTATAAGCCACGACCACACGAAGCGTTTTCACTTTGTCCCGCAGCTTGTTTTCCCGCCATGGACGTGGCCACACTGTGCGCTTGTTTCCCGTGAACTCGGTCCTGATTTGTCTGTCACTGGGTGCGGCAAGCGTTATGAATCCGTTTAGAATTAACAAAAATGCGGTTGGACATTGTGTGCTTTATTGATTGTTCGCCGTCGACGTCGTCGGCGACAGAGAAAGTACTGGGTGCATCCCATTGTTATGGACAGACAAGAAAAAGGGAAGTTTGTGCTTTTACATACATACCAAGTTAAAAGAATATCCACAAAAGTTTTTTTAGTATTACAGAATGTCCGTTCCCTCTTTTGAATTACTCTGATCTAAAGTTCAAGATGCTATAATATGTAAAAGTGACACAGTGATGCGGAATTGTATTGGAGCTGAAGAAAAACTCGCATTAACTTTGAGGTAAGTTTCTGTTTATTTGACATACCTAGTTATACTTGTATACTGTATAATTCAAATCTATTTATTACACATACAGTAACAAACTTTTCACTGCAACTGGAAATACGAGAGAACAGATTCTTCCTCACACTCCGACATAGCGTGATCTCTTGCTGAGTGCGGTGTTGAAGTAGATGGGTCGGATGACAAGTAGCTGCTAACAGATGGTGGGTTTGAGACAGGTACATTCGTTGGGGAAGTAAAAGTAAAGGTTGGTGCTGTGTATTCCTTAATAAGTTGCATGAATTTAATTAGAAATTCTATCTTATCAGACGGTCTCATCATCTTAATGGGTGGTAACTGCGAGAGGAGAAACATTTCATCTGGGTCCTTCATCTGAGGCGATTGTGTTTCAGACTCTTGTTGCATATTACCCTTCAGAACTTGTAAAAGTTCCCTTTCAAAAGGTTCTGATTTTCGTTTTTTTTTCGGCAAACGTGAACACTGTCTTACAGGAACGTTATATTCGTCGGACGTACAATTTGCATCAAGTTCAGCAGTGTGATCGGGAGGCTCAGTTTGACTTTCGGAATGATCATCATTCATGTTTCCCAAGGTTCTGTAAAAAGAACAGATAAATTCTAGAAAACTTTAAAAGAGTAAAATACATGCTGAAGGTTCCGTTTCCTGGCAAAATCAGTACTGTTAAGTTTAGTTCAGTATAAAAGAACAGTTATTTTTAGTAGAAAAGTTTTTGTAACTGATAAATCAATAGTTAAAATAATGTACTTATTTTTAATTACGAATTTCTGTTATACGTGCGCAGGGCAGTTGTAGCGAGGGAGCGTCGTCGTCGTAGGTGGTGGGGTATTTTGGCGCCACGAGGCCGCTATTTGTCCCACGGCTCTGTTGAAATAATCAAACCACACTACTACTACTACTACTACTACTACACACGACACGACACACATTCCCGTTGCACTCAACGAACCAACGTGCGTACGAATCGCTCCTTTCGTATTATACCGTGTTGCCAAACTATGCGTGGAATTGGGTTTGTACACACACTCCGCTCAACTGGGTTTATATGCTACTCCAACCGTAAGAATGTTCGTAGATGACACTAGTTTTTCTTTTTTTTCCGTTTATTTATGCAATCTGTTAACATACAACAATAAGCATAAATGTTGGCATGAAGCGAACTAGTCCACTCACTAGTTCTCTGTATGAATATTTAAAAATGGCATAGTATTTAGAGTGTTAAAGTCTGCATAAGTTCAACGAAAATGTTAATTACATAAGTATAACGATGTCATTTTAATAACGTGACTATCTGCTTGGCAAGTCACCACGTCTAAGAACACATTACTACATCAAAGCGTTCCGAATGTACTGCGCGTTTTAATCAAGGCAACGATACCTGTAAAGCCGGGTCCACACCTATAAAAATTTTCGCCAAATGGGTTCGGCGCAAATATTTTCGCCGCAAATTAAAGATTATTTCCAGATAAATTTTTACGTCGTGCGGCGTGTGTTGGTGCTCAAGCCTTATTCATGGAGGTTATACTACTCGAACAACAGGTTGGTTTCGTCAGTTTTCAGTTGTTTATTAGTGTAAATAAGGATGGAATTAGACAAAGAATCTGTTATTTTTCTAACACAGAAGTATGAAGAACACAAAGTATTGTGGGATCCGAAAAATAAATGGCATTTTAATAAAATAAAGAAAAATGACGAGTGGCAAGAGATAGCAGATTCGGCAGGAATCGGTGTTGAAGATGCGAAGAAAAAAATGGCAAGCCTTTTGGGATCTTTCAGGCGCGAAAAATCAAAAGTGATGAAGTCAGTTGGCACAGGTAAAGGTAAGTAAACAATTGTTTGTTATTTTGTTTGTCATGTTTTTCAAACAATTTCTTGTGTGATTTTTAGGGGCGTCAGAATTATACAAAACAGATTGGTTTGCATTCAAGAGTTTTGCTTTTCTGTTGTACAAAGACGAACCAAGGGAAACAATAAACTCAGAAGAAAACAGGGTGAGTTACATGTTTATTAGCATTTAGAATTTGTACAAGTTAGCATTTATTTATGCAAATGAACAAGTGGTTAAGCATATTGAGATTGCTATGAATTTGCTCCAGTTGTGGTAAAATAATTCGCGAATTCTCTTCTGATATCTTTTGCCTGTAATGTTGCTCTACGTGGAACATTTCGAATATGTTGAAAACCATCCGCATATTGTGCATTTCCCCAACTGCCTTCTAGCAGTCGTCCGTTCACGTCTATGCCCAAAGCTCCTGGAGGAATGTAACTGTTGCTGGATGATTTGCTTCTTTTTAAATAGTTGTGGAGGCATGCAACGGCCATAACTACCAGTTGAGCTTTTTCGGGTGCAGGCAGAAGGGGTTTCCTCAAAACTCTGAACACCGATGAAATGATTCCAAAATTATTTTCCACCACTCGTCGGGCTCGGCTCAGTCTGAAGTTAAAATTCTCTCGCTTGATCCCTTCGGATGCACTCCTGCATACGGCTTCATAATGGTTTCGGTTAAAGGAAATGCCTCGTCAGCCACAAATACGTAAGGGATATCTATGGATTTGAGGAAAGGGCTTTGGAGGGGGTAATTCTAAAGTGTGATTCGTAATTCTGCGATGTAGCTCACTATTTCGGAACACTCCTCCATCTGAAATCCGTCCTTGGCATCCAATGTCAACATATAAAAAATTGTAATTTGCATCGACCAGTGCGAGGAGAACTATGCTGAAAAAACCTTTGTAATTAAAGTATTCACTACCACTATTAAAAGGCGCTTGAAGTGTTATATGTTTTCCATCGAGCGAACCAAGACAGTTTGGAAATTGCCAGAGCGTTTCCAAGTCTTCAGAAATTTTCAACCAATCTTCAGCAGTTGCGGGCATCTGAAAAAAGAATCCTTCAAATAACAAAAACTAAGATTACTATTTTAGTTAATTTATAATCAAAATATGTTTTATTAGTCTATTATTAATTTATATTTACTTATTTGTTTTTAGGAAAGTGACACGCAAACACAAATTATAGACGACGATTCTGAAAGCGATACTACAGGTGAACAGAGCGCCGAGAAATCAAGTACAGCTCCTTGTAGCTTCGAGAAAAATGAAGGAGCTTTTGTAAAACCTTCAACGCCAAGGAAAAAAGTAAAAAAAAAAACGCAACGAGAACAAACAGGAAGATCCGCGAATTGAAATGGCGTACAAAATTTTACAGCAAACTGTGGAACCAGAAGACGCTACAACGAAATATGCAAAATATCTTGCAGAGAAGCTAAATCATTTTGATGCAATAACAAAGTCAATTTTGATACATAAATTTAATAATTTAATATTTGAAGCTGAGATGAATATGTATTCAACTTCTTCATCTCCTAGTTCATCATCAAATTCTTCTACACCTAGTATGAACTTCCTGAGTCATCAAGAAATCGTAAGTCCATCCCCTTCAATTTCTCCTTCGCCTACTCACACCCAACAGAATATTTTTAAATAATTGGAAGAGTTTGTCAATTTAACACCTTTGTAAATTTCTTTTATAAATAATAAATAAAAAGTTCATTTTATAAAAGTATAGTTGACTATTACTCACCTTTATGGAATCCTTTAGTGCTTCAGTTAGGGCTTTGCAAACTTTGGGGATAATGAGAGATATACTTTGTTTTGATATTTTAAAGAGATACTGAAGGCTAGTATACGAATCTCCTGTTGCTAGAAATCGTAATGTCAAGGCCAACATTTCCTTTACTGATATGGATTCTGTAACGAGCAGAAAATTTTAAAAATTTTAAATTTTCACCTCGGCAGAGTACGTTCACACGAGGCAGTGTCAACGACTTATGGTGGAGCAATAAATAAGGAGTAATGAGAAGGTGTCAGTGAAGCGTTGCTGACTTGACAATAGAAACACATTAAGTTCAATCCAACTATAGAATTTGGTGGCGTAAGATGACAGGGAAAGTTTCGTCCAGAATTGTTGCTCTCCGCAGCTGTAACAAAGTAAGTAAGGACATTCACACCCGTACCGAGAATTGTAGCAGATGTTGACCATGTTACGTCTGTAGACGATAAGCGACAAAAACGAGTGAGACTCCATACTACAATGAAACGGATGCGCTGCACCTTAAGAAACAATACTGGAAGATAGGCTGACAAAGACTAAAGTCATGTTACGCAGCTGGAGGTATCGTCTAATTGACAGACAAGAATTTACGAAGGGAAAGTTGGGGTGACTTCAACGACCAGCAGATGTTCGAAATTAGTAATAGCCAGAAAAAAGGGGTTAGAGCATAGAACAATACGCCAGGGAGACTGTAAGTACAGATAATGGGAATCTATAGAAACGCAGAGTTTACTCAGACAATAGGCTGATAGACAAGTGTTTAATAGCCGTAGTTTCTTCGAAGCGGGTCAACGATCGTCAGGGTAGAAATCAGGGAGACCTAAGGACCTATCAGAGGCCTTCAGCCAGCGAGAAATTTGATGGTGAGGGGTGTTTCCATAGCAACTGAAACGAAGAACCTATCGGAAGAACTATGACGTAGAATCTTGACATGGTAGGGCAGTATTTTCCAAGAATATCAAAAACTGACCAATCTCGAAATGAAGTAGGCGTGAAGCGCGCCAGAGACAAAATTTTGAGTAGGGACGAATTAATAAAAACTATCTGCCCAAGACAGAGAGGGGCAGTGATACTCAATTTTTAGACAGTCTACACTCAATTTTTGAAACAGTTATACTAAAGTTTTACAGTCAGAATTTTCAGACAGTTTACATTCAAAATATCAAGTAGTTTAACTTCAAGTGCGAGAGACGGTATATCATAAACTTTCAATTGTTTACTCAAATTATTCAAAGTTCAGAAGAGTACATTAAACGGCAGAATGCTAACTCGAGTTCGGAAGTTAGATCGGTAACAAGTAACTTAAAAGACTTAATAATACATTCATATCGCGGTAGTGATACTTTACCGGTGTGCGCAGTAACGGACTTAGTGAAAATTACACCAAGTGAACAATTAGACCGTTACACCAACAGACAGCATCACTTAACGATATACAAATTATTTGAACTTAATATTGTGTACGACACATTATCAACAATATAATGAACACGAAACATTAAACAAACTAATAAATTATATGAACGTTTAATGAAGCAGCGACAAATGAAACTAGACATGTATATTGACATTAAAACGAACTCATAGCATACACAGTAAGATGAAACATTGATGAACACCGAACTTCAATTATTCACATATGCAAACACCCACGCGAGTGATTGGAAGAATAAAGTGTTAAGTGGTAGTGATAAAACAGCTTACGACGGAATGTGTCTACGAGCCATCTCCATCACCAGAACGAGACTTCGTCAACAACTAATGGATATTCAATAACCAAGTAACCATTATTATAATTATTTCTAATTAGTAACTTCTACTGACCTGGTTTCTTTCAAAGAATTCACACCTGAGAAAATTATTAAGAAAAGTAATGAATAAATCTGAATAAAGTAGTTAATGAACGTATAAACAAAAGCTTATTTGGGATTTAATGAACGCATTGAATAAGTAGAATATTGAATTGTAATATTATTTGATTTATATATGTATGTATGTTTTCTTTGTTTTCAGCATATATTGAGACATGTATTTGTTTGTTATAAAATATGTATGTATTTCAGGTACAGCGACGTAACCTATGTACTATTATAATATGTTATGAGTGATAATTAAACTAGTATTTTAGTTGATCAGAAATATGCGTTCATTATTACCAATGCAACCCAAATATTAACCTAAAGTTTGAAGGAATGCAAATAGATTTTAAGAGTTTCTTGTGTACAATTAAATAAATGAATCAATGACTACCATCTATTAAATGATATCACTTATGTGTTGATGAGCATAGATAGTTAGAATCATAGTTAAGATTCAATTATACACATACATCGTGAGAGATAGGTAAATTTATATATTTAATAATTACTCTATTGTGCAATCAATACGCATATAAAATGACATTTATAAATGGCGTCCAAACTTAAGGGCTAGATACATTTGAAAAATTATTAAATTTACATATTAATAATTAACCCATTTATTGACATTTTAATTCTCTAAATGCAGTGTTCTGTTTTTTTAATTTTTGGTCCTATCAAGCTTATAAAATATTTAAAATCTTCTCCAGATACACGTAAAAATTTTTAGAAATGGCCATTACTTTCATCTACAGCCAATAATATTCAACAGGCGAGCGCCACCTTCATATCTTCTCTCTCTGTACAGATCCTTGATCCAGTATCGTCTCTTTTTTCTTCTTTTTTCCGTTTTAGTAAATCGCACAAAATAAAGCTGCACACTTTTTCCTTAATTCAGACATTGTTAACTCACTGGTCAATATAGGTAACTTGGTGAGGAGTGAGGATAGAAAAGCATTCGTGCGGCAAAAACAAAAAGAAGCGTCCACATCGAGAAATGGATGCGGCGCAAATCCTTTAATGTTCGTCAGAAAACCGACTCAGTGTGGACCGTCTGCGTTGAATGTGGAATAAATTCTTGCGTGCGTTGTCACGTCCACATTTACGAAAATTCTCGCGCACGCACAAAATTTTACGCCGTGCGTCGTATTCGGCGCAAATTTTTATAGGTGTGGACCCGGCTTAAGGTGAGACTTAAGACCGAACACGATGCTAAATATCGTGATGATGGATGTACGCGATTCTGTCAGTTGTCCAAGCGCGTTGCAGCAATACAAAACACAAGTTCACGTACGGAACACACGGACAGCCGATCGAAAATAAAAGTACAAACACAGAGCGTTCTACAAACTAACGGAAAAACGTTCGGGACAGATTCTCCAGAAAATAAATGTAGGTGTCGAAAAGGTTTGTTTTCAAGTTACGATCTTAAATTAGCTGGAAGTTTACTTTGCAAGCTGGTAACTAATCGCTAATGATGTAAAAAGGTGCAACGAGGCCAGCAGTGTAGTGCAGGTTTTAATCGTCTTGCCTGCAGGCTGTCGTCTAGCAGATTTATGGCTAGAGGATTTATGTGCTCTTCAAGCCGTTTTACATATATTTCGCTAAACATGCAATGATTTCACTGACTGTAGGCAGGTCTAGGTCGCCCTCTTAGATATTAATATCTAATAGATGTCTTTGCTGCTGACGAACCATGGAGCGTTGGTTATGGCACACAGTACCTTGGTCTGAAACCTTTCCGTTATAGCGACGTTAACTCTGGAAGCAGTTCCCCAAAGCTGTAAGCAACACAGGCTTGAAGACAGTTTTGTAAATTAACACGTTATTTTTCATTGACAGTAATGATTTTCTGTACATAAACCGACAATGCTTGCGAAACTTGGTGTCCAGTTGTTTCCTCTTCAATATTGCTGTGCCATGTAAGCTGTTTCTCTACGTGGATGCCCCAGTATTTCCAGGTTCGGCTACCAGGTTAGCTCATTTAAATAACTACCAGGTAGTAATTTAATCTCACACTTGGTGTTGTCCCGTGGCATTTTGTAAAGGCGATGTGTGCTGACTTAGTTCCGTTTAATTGTATTCTCCCCCCTTCTTTGCCTATTTTTCAATATCTTGTAGCGACCTCTGTAGTAAAATGGTTGCTTCCACTGGACCTTCGTTTACAGCAAGGATCGCAATATCGTCAGCGTACGTAGAAGTAACCGAGGCGTTCTTGAGTAGTGAAAGCTTTTAATGTGACCACGATACAAATCAAAACTTAAAACTCAGTAAACGCGATACCTTTTTCCTTGCGAATAGTATATAAAGAAGCCGTTTCGATGCGACAGTTACTGAAACCCACAACTAAATTGGAAATCTGATTACGTCAAAAATGTGTTCAACGGATGACTGATGTAAGCTTGCACAACACAGCTACTGACGTGGCTGCATTGTGTCGCGCGCGCGCTCGTGAGTGTGAGAAGACTGCACACGAACAGATGTTCCAGCGAGCACAACAGTAAAGAAACAATTGGAGTGACGCGTATGTCACTTTCGCCGAACAAGCAGCAGACGCCATATCAAACCAAACAGCAACATTACTAACTGCAAATTAATATTTATGCTCAAATCCGTTTGTAATAATGTATAATAAATATTGAACTAGTGAAGCGAGTTCACAGTTTAACTCGACCATTTGGAATTTGTCTATCTATCTCCTGTATATTTGGGTGGGGATACCCAACTATGTCTGCCGATAACTTTTGAATACATAAACCGATTCTCGTAAACTTGCCACTCATTTACCCCACAGAGCCCTATCGACAAATTCATCACTCCAAAAAAGGGAGCGGAAGGAAAAAGGTGAGTGGGTGAAAATTGTGAAAAAACCGCAAAACCACATCAACGGTATCAAATTAAAGGGAGTTTTAACCACAATCTAAACATGGTGTTAATTTTTGAACAATTCAAATTTTTTTCACGCCATAGCCCAAAAAATTGATTAAAATTTTGATAAAATCACAAAAATTAATGTGGGGTATCAAATTAAAGACAATTTTAACTAAACTCTAAATGCGCTGTTACGATTTGGAAATTTAAAATTTTTTGGACCCCCAGAGCCCAAAAAAGAGATAAAAATTTGAAAAAAATTGTGAAAATCCAGCGCAGTGTCACACTAAAAGAAATTGTAACCCAAATCCAAAAGTTTCCAATTTTGGGTGCTAATTATATGATTGTGTTCTCTCTACAACTGTTACGTACGTAAAGAAATAGTAAAGTACTCGGGATTCTTGTAATTTTTTCCATAATCGTAAAATTATCTAATATCGAAATTTACGTAACAATAAGTGCATATGCCGTTAAAAATATGAGCAAGTTCTGCAGCTCAGGGAGCATACTAGTTATATTCATTCATTTTAGATACCGTACTATAAAAAATATATTTACAGGAAATATCGTGGCAATGTTGTCAACAACCCCATTGGTCCCAACGCGGAGCCATGCGGTTCGAATCTAGATCAGGATGCGGTGGATTCGAATCGTTTTGGCGGTGTGCAACTGCATTTCAGATCCACCCAACACGCTAAAGGCGGCCTTAGGTTGATCAGACGAGAAAATAAAGACAAAATAAATGTAGTGTCAGTCATTACCCCACTAGATTGCGTCCAGTTAAAATTATGTAATTAGAACAACAGTTGGCCTAAAGACTTGCAGGGTGATAAGAGTAACACACGTAGTGTACAATACAAATTATTTATTTATAGCACTTGCCTATTTTGTGTGGAAATCCAGGGTCAACTGAGAGATAAGTTAAATATGATTACTTAAAGGAAAAACGGTATTATAAAGTAAATTTATGTACTTCTTTTACATTAATGGCGAACGCTAAGCTGTGTACTGTAGAATGTAACATTGAATCAGTTTATTTAATCAATGTTTACTCACAGTTTACTCATTACGCTAAAAAGACATTTATATTGGTTCGTTCATTTCCTAAATACAGTAGGATATATAAAAAAGTGCCGTATTTCAATTTATCCTAATCTGATATGACTTTAACAAATGTTTCAATACAACTAATTTTTCCCCTGGCTTGCAACAAAAAAAAAAGTACAGAATGTATATAAAAACACATTAAGGAAAAGATTAATTATGGTTACGTAAGCTTATGACTCGATTTAAAAAATTAATAGTTTAGACACAAAAAATAGGCGTACAAAAAACGAGAAAGTATAAGTGTGTATAAGAACAGTCTAGCAAATTAATCTGATTTATCGATTCATTTATATAAAACTGCAGTTTGAAAAAAAATGTACAATACGCGATAGGTTACAATTACGTATTGTTTCTGTATGATCTTGGATTAAAGTGGACAAAATATGAATATGATTAATTTTGAGTTTTATTCGCTGATAACGCAACTGTACTGTGTACTTTACGATTAATACAATTGGAAAGGACACATTACAATAAATTTGCAACGGTATTTTACAATAAGAAACGACGGAAACTTTGATAAAATTTTTTAAAAGAGTGGAAATCTATTTTCTTAAAAGCAGTAAACAGTAAAATAGAATAACAGAAAACTGAGGCAATGTGGACGTGTAAAAGGAGTTGAAAACAAGAAAACCAAGAAGAAACATGAGGAAGCAAAAGATCACAAAGTATGGAGAGAAAAAACTTACAAAAGGAGAAGAGAACAACAGAAGAGAGAAGGGTGAAGTGGAAAGACCCAAGTATAAAAGCAAGAAACATGGTGGAGATCGACCTGACACATCCCCCATCCATACCTTACTGAACCCAGAAGAGTTGATTAGGCGTATAGATTGTTTATTACTTATGTATGTCAATATATATGTTTAAAAATGTGTCAACGGGTTAGTAGTAAAGCGATCTCAATGTCATATGTGAAAATAAATTCCAGTTAGATGTAAAATCTCATCAGACTTTGATATCCAGTAACAGACGGGAAGAATGGGCCAACGAGGGAACTGAGCAACGAATACAAGACACGCTCGATATTAGTTTAAAAATAAGATTGCCTGCAAAAGTAATATAAAGTAAGGCCAGGAGAAACAGTGCGCCTCTTAACCAAAGGAAAACGGAAGGCTGAACAGTTCCAAACCAAAATAGTATTAAGAATCCAGGAAAGTTGAGAACAACACAGAAGTTTCCGAATATTGAAACATTAAAGGAGAAGAAAACAGTGAGGTCAACCGAGGCGGGAAAAGGCTACGATAGGCTAGGAAACGTGGGGAAGGGATTACAAAAAATTATGGAGTGGAAACATAAAGCAGTGCCAAAAAAAGGTATACCAAGAATAAAATGAAGCGGCCACCTTATGATGGGGGTAAGGAGGATCGGAGCAGACGGTTGCAAAGAAAATGCCACGACCAGAAGAAAAAGAGAGAAAATACGAACCAAGTTTACCGCTAATTACGAACACATCAATCTAATCAGGATAAATAAAGACAGGTGAACTCGGGAAGATCGCCTGCAGAAAAAAAATAGAAATCTAAAAGCTCTCCCATGACCTACGATTCTTTCATAGAACAACGTACAACCTAAAATAAAATACAATTTGGAACAATACTGTGCATGAAAATCGTACCGTAACCCCAGCTTAAGGGAAAAATTTAAAAGCATTCTCAATATAAAGATAACGCAGAATTTCATCAGTAGACAATATGGTACAGTACTGTCCACGAACAATTAAAGCGTTCTACCCACCTCGGTTCGAATTAAATCACTGAAGGTCACGTCAAGGTCGTTGCCTGCATAATACCAAACCTCAAAATGTGATACGTGTAAGCAAAGACATGGAACGTAATACACGACACGATGGCCGACTATCGTGTATTCTGATGACATCGTTAAGATTTTTCGTAACTAGGTTAATTAGTAATACAAGATTACAGTCGCTTTAAAAAGTCGCACAACGCCGAAAACGTAAAAGCTGCAAATGCAAAAAGTAAAGGGGGCGATTTGTTGTTGACAAATGTACTAGAAGCATTACGTTGCTTACAAAATTAAACAAAACAATATAATATTATTACGGCGACACAAAACGCATGAGATAAAATTCAAACAGCAATTTTGTGTGTGTGTGTGTGTGTGTGTGTGTGTGTGTGTGTGTGTGTGTGTGTGTGTGTGTGTTAATTCGAAACTATTATCACCGCCGGCAACACGGTTTAGCGATGTGTTACGCAAAAACGAGTAGAGAAAAAAACCGCGTAGCAAAATTTTTTTTTCCAAAACAACACCTGCTCACCTGAGCGATAAATACAAATAAATTTACACAAACAGGCGTGCGTCAGTGCGTGCGCGTGTTAAAATAACAGCGATGATGATGTCATTACCAATTTTAAAACTGACAACGGCGAACTCACTTCGCTCGTTGGAAGTAATGATACGGTGCGCGTCGTACGCGTGGGCCCGCGCCCGCGCGCGCTGATCGACACGCTGCGTGACACATAATAAGTAAACCGTATCTATCTACGCTGCTGCCGTTCCGCTGGCATACAAAATAACGCGCGCGCGCGCGCGCTCGCTCTCACGGTACGTAAAAGGCAACGGAGAGTTAAAACGTGAACATCGCATACATTATAACGATGTCTGAATCGATTTTTTAATATTATCATTAATATCATTTTTTTATTAACACGTTGTTTCGTTCAAGGCCAATTACTCTAGTAAGACAAGAATTTTAAAACTAATCTATGACCAACTAGGAATATTCTAAACTAATTAACTATTTGAAACACAACAGCCGCCGTGTTAAAAACACGCACGCTGTACTGAGGTCCTTTAAAAATTAAACGCGTAACAGCTGAAGCTCACACTCGCCACACAGACTTCAGCATTCGCTGAAACTATAATACATCTCTTAACAAACAGAAATTAATATTTGCCTCCAAATATATTCATAATATATGATATACAGGACGATTCACGAAGTCGAAAAGCTTGCGGAGCGTCATAAACAGATTAGCAGTAAAACTAAAATTTTTCGTGTTTTGTATTACCGGTATTTATATATTTTGTTAACACCTGTTATTTTTTCAAATCTCCGCTAATTTATTAACCGTTTACATGCTATTCGAAATTTACTTGTCACGCGTGTTTTGAAAAATGGACTAAATTAAGAAATCTTTCTCAAAAAAAAAAAAACCCCCAAGGATAACCGATTGAATTTTACAAAACTATGGCTGTCCCCACATTCCTGTATGCTAGTGAGACATGGACTCTTAGTAAAAGGGACGTACATGCAGCTGAAATGAAATTTCTAAGAAGGACGCAAGGTTGTTCCCTCATGGATCGGAAAAGGAACGAGATATTAGACGCGAATTAAACACTGTATCGTTGCACCAGAAGATGGAAGACCGCAGAAGGAGATGGTGTGAACACTTGAACGCATGCCTGATATCCGTCAACCCGTGGCTGCCTTGGGTTATCACCCTACTGGGAAGAGTATACCGAGAAGGAGACAGGTCTAGGGCCTAATCCTTGGAGTGGTAATGATGATGATGAAGTTCTATAGGCCTATTCATGCTTTTCTTAACCCTGGAACCGTATGCCTATTCTTTAGGATCATTAACCGTATACTGGGGCATTGTATACCCCAAATAAAAATACACATTTAAAATTAAAAAAATCATGTTGAATTAAAAGAGCATATTGTTTTTACTACATAATATATGTTTTTAAAAATAAAACTGCATTTTTATGTGTTTCTGACATCCCTAATCATGACAATTACATTTTTCAAAAAGTTTCTGTACACGTTTTTTCTATGAAAAGTACTACTGGTTATACTGATTCTGACGACTAGCAGTATTTGTTTTTTCTTTGTAGAGAAATATTATCTTGTATTGCAATGTTATCAGCCATGCTGCATGAGGCTGATAACATTGCAATACAAGATAATACTCTTCGTTAACATTCTGAACATTTGTATGGATAATGCACACATCATTGAAGCTACTAAATTGAATATTGTTTTTATTATTCATAATCCTTCGTCTTTTTCTGTTAACCAGTGTATCTTTTACTGCCTCCTCTTCGCTTTCTGGTTCAGGGGCACACTTATTAACGCATCGGGCAAAAAAATATCTTCTTCAACACAACACAGTCTATTTCACCTTCATTACATGACGCATCGTCAGTGTTATTGGAAATATAAGAGTATGGCATTTCTAATTCTAATAAAATGTTCTCTTTGGTAAGCACATGATTCATTTTACACATACAGAACAATATATACAAAGTTATTTATAAAACAACACAAAGAAGTAAAATTACTCACACACTAAAAAAATAACACTAACCATACACTGGGGTACTGTATACACCGCACCGCGGTCACTGTTTCTCATATAGCGTGATGTTACACGTGTGAAGTAAACACACCAATTGAAGCACAATCAAGGCCAAGGAAAAGTCACAGATGTTGGAGGCAATAAGGGTAGCCAAGTCAAAATTACCGCAAAATGAAAATTACGTGGGGCAGTCAGTGCCCCAGTGTACGGTTCCAGGGTTAACTGATCATTTGAAATTCCTTCCTCCCTTTTGACTCTAATCGCTCTTCTCACATTTCTGGTAAGCTGATCTTAAAGTTATCTTGGTCACTCAGTTAGTACCGACGATTTCTTACCAACTTCCTAGTTGATTGAATTGTAAGATTTGTCCCAAGAATTATATTACGATTCGCCTGTTTATTAATGACAATAATACGTGTTCTGTGTACAAGTCACGAGTGTAAGAACGTTATCAACAACAACGCCCGATGGTATTCCAACTTATCACGGCGCGGCGCGTTGAATAATCGCCACGTGTCTGTTATCGTAATCTCATGACTTTTAATTCGATTGTTTACTATTGGTCGAGACGACTTGTTGCAGTGGTGCAAGTACTACTACTTAGCTCGCGGCCTCTAATAATAAAATCAGGCTGATTTATTTGCTCAACTTTTATCTGCGTTGTTAATTGCTGAAATTACAACTGACACTTTATCTGCGGCGTGTGACTCCGTTTTAACTTCGTGCAATTGGCAGTGTTCACAGTCGAGGTGTGCTAAACTAGTATTTGAAAATAACAGGTACGAACGATACCGTTTCAAAAAAATAACACGTACAAACACCTGTTATTATATACTTATTATACATATACCTGTTTTATATAATTTTTTATACGAAATAAATTGAAACTAAAAGTATTAACAGCGTTACTTTACACTGTGACTTTATTAAACTGTTAATGTTTAAAAGAAAATAAGAAACTAGAGAATTTATAGGCCTATCTCCCATTGAGAATACTAATTTAAGTTTTCACTAGGAGTAAACAAACTGACATAGATTTAATATTAAATTATTTATTCCATTTTAGTTAGACAAACAAGTTGCGAAACTCAGACAATGAAGTAGCACAACAAAGAATGTCAAAAAATTTACGTGAGATGTGCAGTGAAGTTAAAATAATCTCCGAAATCACATTAACAAAAATTATTATAAGGCCTATCAGCCACTCTGAAGGTTATAACAATATAATTCGCTTTTTCAAAATTTACCAAGTTCGAGACTAGTATAATATATAATTTGTTACTATAATCTGTATTATACGTCTGCATAACACACGAGAATAAATGTAACATCAGTACGATTTTTTTCATTTATTAAAAACAGCTTCGTCTCTTTGGGATAGTGATATTCTGAATCTCGCTGTTTTGCTTCGTTTCCTACTTGTATGGCAATCGGCACTTGCGCAGAAACGAAAACGAAATTCAGCACTAAAAAGTCGCTTCGTACTCGTGTACTCGTAATATTCCTAATGCTTGTAGTACTCGTTTACTTGTGTACTCGTTAGTTGCGGGGGGGGGGGTTGAATCCCAACAAGTATTTCAACTTTTCAGTCACTGTTATATCCGTTCCACAAAAATATCGTTCCAAAATACCTGTTATAGGTATATCGGCCCACCAAAATCTGTTACATGAATATGCGTAAACACCTAAAAGTACTGTATATCGTGTCGTACGTTTACTAAAATATTTTTATTATTTCAATTTCGAACTAGTAAGCTCCCTCAGCTACACAACTCGCTCACCATTTTCAACTAAGTCCATTTTTATTATTATATAAATTTCGATAGTAGATAATTTTTCAATCATGGAAGAAATTTTAAAAAATCCAATTATTTTACTATTTCTTTAGTAATACAACAGTGATACAGTAAACACTAACAATTCGAAACATTTGGATTTGTGTTACTATTCTTCTTTTCCTTCTTCTTCGTCTTCTTCTTCTTCTTCGTCACGGCTTATACTGTTTAATCTGATCCGGCTCCGAGTTTCCGGCTCAAAACTCGCCGGGCCAGCTCTTCTTGGGTCTTACCAGGCTTCTCTTCCCTTTCGGCTGATACAATAAGGCTACCTTGGGGAATCTGTCACTGCCCATTCTGCTGCTAATGTGTTGTATCCAGGTTTCTCTATACTTATTGATGATTCCTTTTACTACTTCAGCTTTCAGTTCCTCTCTTATCTGATTGTTTCTTTTCATACTAATTTTGTGTACCCAGCTGTGGAACGCAAAAATTTCATTTCTGTAGCCTGAATTCTTAATATCTGTCTAGCAGGCTTTTCTGAGCCATAAGTGAGGGTAGGAACTGCCACTGAATTGTATACTTTTATTATGGACTCAGGGTTACAATTTCCTTTACAAATTTTGGATCTCTTTTTGGGCCCCGGGTACCAGAATTTTGAAATTTTCAAAAATTAACAAACACTACATTCAGATGTTAGTTAAAAGTCTCCGTAATATGACACTTCACACGAATTTTTGCGATTTTATCAAAATTTACACCCACTTTTAACCTTGATGGCCAAAACGTTTTTAATTTTCAAAAATGAACATCGTATTCAGATTTTGGTTAAAATTCCCTTTAATTCGATACTCAAGTGGGCCTCTGTGGAATTTTCACAATTTTAACCCCTTCACATTATTGCCCCCACCCGCCCAACAACTGTTTGGTGGCGATCCCTCTAAAAAATAATGGTGTTCCGTAGCGCAAAATTATAAGCACGTATGCCAAATCGGTTGATGTAAGACATACCCCAACGACAGAGATACACACCTCAAACGGTCGAGTTAAAACTAACAAATCGCTTGGCTCGTTCAATAATCGTTGCTTTGCGATAAGCGTTAGTGGACCTTGTTTTACTATTACTATCTGGCGACGTCTACGTCTTACTTGGCACAGCCGATACTTGATAATACAAACAGCATGCCAAAATTATTGCGGGAAGGCACACGTTTCTTGGCCCGGGAATAACATTTGCTATCATAAAAGTTTTTCATTTTAATATTTGTATCACCCACTTTATTTAATATATATATATATATATATATATATATATATATATATATATATATGCTGACAAGGTTCTACGACAATGAAAGAATGTCGTTAATCCCGGAATTAGGTTAACCGGGACCCATAAAACACAAAATTCATTGAGGATGATCACATAATTTCACAAAAGACAGAGGGTGACAAACAATTTGACATGCGCCTTATATGTCACCATCATCTTCTGAACGGGTTTAGGCTTTAGCGGCCTGTTCCTATTCCACAGTCCACCTTTTCTTAGGTCTACCAACTTTTCTTCTGCCTCTAGGGTTGTAATCTTTCATCATCTTCGGAATTCGATTTTCTTTTATTCTACTGATCTGTTGAATCCATTTTATTCTTTTATTCACTGCAAAAATATCCAAATCACGTCTTATCTATTCATTTCTTATATGATCTCGTCTATTAAACCTTTTAACTGATCTCGGAAATTTCATTTCTGCCGTTTGTATCTTCTGTTCATCTTTTTTCTTTATGACCCAAGTTTCAGAACCATACAATAGGGTAGGTATTGCCATTGTTTTATACAATTTTATTTGGTTTTCTTTTCTACATTTATTTCCCAGAGTTCTCCAAATCGTTCCACACATTCTTGTGAAATTCGTCACTTTATTTTCTATATCTCTATTTTGATCATAAGTAACGTCACGTCCAAAATAATGCCTTATATGTAAGGATTATAATCTGATAATATCTGAAAAAACAAAGGTCACGGCTTTCAAAGAAAAATGGTCAGTGCGCTTAAAGACAGTGGTCGATGAAGATGACACCTACAGAACAGGAGTCATGTTTTAATTTCTAGGGCGTGAAGGCAGTTATGAGCCCGAAATGGACATCGCCAATAAGGTAATAAATACCAAATGATGTTTGGCACCGTACACCGTACTCTACGTAACAAAACAACAAGAGAGACATCCTTAGAGCCAACGGCAGCAACGTTGCTAACCTACGGGAGTGAGACGTGGGCGTCGCGTCGCGGAAACATGATACTCGCCGCATACAAGTCACTGACATGAAGTTCCTGAGACGAATGAAAGGTTGTTTCCTCATCATCATCATCATCATCCTCAAGGTTTAAACCAAGAATGGTTTGTTCCGGTCTCAAATAGGCAAATATTACAGCTGGTCACTCCAGCGCTTGACAGCCGGTATAAGCTGTCCCTCCTCTTCTTGTCATTGGCAAGTAAAAGTTAGGGCACCCTTTTGCCCTTGGGGTGACAAATTGCCCCTAAAGACGGATGACCTTCCATGGATTAACGACGTAGGATGTGGGACGCAAGGAGAAACCACCACATTAAAGATCCTTATGGATATCTCAACAGGAAAAACGGGTCTCTTTAGTCTGATAAGACAGCCAGTTTATGGGAGAACACCAGACAGAAAATCGGGCTGGACGTTAAGCCTGAAGGTGGCAGCCCCACCATATGTCTTACTCTGCGATATGCTAGTAACATATCCAGGGGACATATTCACTACTAAATTGCCTCAAATAAGGTTGTTTCCTCTGCGATCAAATTAGGAATGAAGATATAAGGGGCGAGTTGGGGATATAGGATTAGACAGTGCCCACTGCAAACGGCACATAGATAGGATGAGCGATGACTGTCTAACAAAACAGGTAATCAATTATAAACCCCAAGGAAGAAAAGAAGTAGGTAGGCGCGGAAGAAGACCGAAGACAGACCAGGCTGTAAGCCTAGACCCTCAGGTAAAGAAAACGAAGACGATTTTAAAGAACAAAGTGTTGGAAAAGTTTGTTCTTTTATGTGCAAAACGGTTCTAAAACGGTCTTGTATATTATCAGTTTCTATTCTATGTATATTTATAACGATAAAAAAAATAGTACAATGAAGACGATTAAACAATACACAATAGCTAAAGTGACCAACGACTGATTTGACCAACGACGCAGTTTAACTAACCGATTCGTATGAACCGGTTCACTCATCAACGATTCAGCTCTGCACCACACCAACAACCACAAAACACATCACAGAGAGGAAAATGAACGCAGGGAGACGCGTCGGTCAGAGGCACTAAAAATATTATGTACATGTATTCAACTGAAAACAATACGTACGCAACGAAGTCAGGGTACCCGGTGATGGACATCCATGGTGGGTGGGTGCTGATATAGCCCCCGTGACGACATACGCAGCCTCCCCCCCTCTAGTGGACAGTCGGCTCGGTGCCCCATCGCCCACCACTGTTCATAAACAAGAACGGTACATTAAATCATCGACCGACCCCGTGTACGAGTGTTAGCGTGCGCGTTTCCATTATTAATTTGTGCAGCGTAGCGAATGCGCGTCGAGAACCGAACAATAACGAATGCAAAAAAAAAATTTACCGGTCACGAGACCGACGTGAATAAGCGAGTTTTCCGAACAAAACGTGCGGATGCGTGCGCCTGCGTGCAGGAAATGCAATGTACGTACATAACAGGTTGGTTTGGTTTACAAAGAGCGTGGTGTCGTAATTTAAGGAAACGGCTGCGCAATGTCACCCCGCTAATTAATAACCATTTCCGTCTAACAGATACACACATGCGCACGCGCTAGTCAAACAGTGATTCATGGTGTGACACACCAACCACGTATCTCGCGTACACCCACAAATCCGCAAATTTATAACGTGCACAGAAAAATATATTACCATTTCATGTCCTTTTCATCATCATCTGCAAAGGATTAAACCAAGGATGGTTTGTTCCGGTTTCAAACAGGAAGTCTAGAGCTGGTCACTCCAGTGCTTCCTCGGACGTCCCACACCAACACCTCTCCGTCACTTCGGGTTATAGTTCCATAGTTGTTTGTGGATGCGGCAGTCATCCATTCGGGAAAGATGTTACCACCAATTCAGACGATACTGGGCAGTCCTGTCGAGTATACCCTGCTACGTGTATGAGAAATCTCACTTCATCCGCTTGGATACGACTTGGCCTGACCTTTCGTTAAAGTCCAATTCTAAGATCCATAAAGAAGTGGGGGAAGGGCCATCACTTTGTAGAATTTTAGGCGTGGTTCTTTACTTGCTGACTTAAAGAGTGATGGTGATATGTGATGGTCCCGCACATAAGGTTGAACTTATGCAACTTATTCACAACGTCGTTTCTTGTATACCTACAAACACACTGTAGTCCAGGTATTCAAAATTGCTAACTTTTCCAGGACAGTACCATCTGTAACAATTTTTTCCCCGTATGGGATCAGTTCCTCGAAAAGCCATCACCTTGGTCTTAAGTGTGGATATTTGTAATCCAGAGTCTTTGCAGATTCGATTTAACACATGTATACCCATCTGTAACTTGTTTTCCGCGTCCGACAGAATAGCCTGATCGTGTCCACAAACAACAAAGTGAAAATTGCAGAGTGACCCTGTTGTTTTCTGCGTTCTATTTAAAGCCGGTAGAACGTTTAAAACAAATTAGTACCGTTTTTCGAAATGTTGTCATTTGTTCACAACATGTGTTTTCAACTCCGGTGCAAACGCGGCTTTAGGCATACGTGGTTTCCAAATGTCCTGTAATTTATTTTGCAAGAAGTAACAACCAATAGTGTACAGCAGCATATACTCACTCAGTAAGACTACAGTAAACGTTGGAAAACCTCTCTGTAACCTTAACGGTATTACCCCCACAAGTTCAAAACAAATCTCCGCGGTATGAGGTCAATGAACTAACGACAGAAACGGATCTCTGCTAGACAGCACCTATAAACAACTTCAGTACTGGCTTGACAGGTTAGGAAATCACTAGCACGTTGTTCCGGCAGAAGAGTCACTGGTAGTCACATAGTCCGTAAACATGAATGCGAATAGCAAAATATAGCTCGATAGTCATACCTCGAAGTGACGAAGACTCCAACACAAGTTTCTAATGAATGAAATCTGCAAAGAGATTTCAAGAAACATGGAGGGGGTCTGTTAATAAATCTCCAGCAGGTTTGTGGTTAATTCTTTAAACTAAAATGATATGTAGGTTCCGCTTCGAGTCCGGCGAGGACGTATCATCGGCCCTTATCAACTCAATTTGTGAACAGCTATGATAACGTTGAAATAATAAACGGGTGAACTGTAGGCTGGCCACGTTACCTTCATCTGTACGCTTAATCTGCCTACCCTGCTTCTCTGCTTCTAGTACATGATACAAGTGTTACTAAAGCAGCCAACCTCTCTCTCACTCTCTCTTGCTCTCTCTATCTTACACCACAAACGCGGACGCGCGTACAACGTGTTGCACCATTACGTTGTTACGTTATGTGGATCTAAACGCGTCATCAACAACAAATTCGTTCGCTCTCGGAATAGACACGCGGGCACATTGTACGATGTCCTAGCAACACCAAACAGCGTTAAATTAGAAAAAAGAAATAGACAGAAATATAGGTCACACACACACACACACACACACACACACACACACACACACACACACACACACACACACACACACACACACACACATGTAATAGTAGTGCAGAGAGAAATGGCTGTATGTTTTCAGTTGTCAAGTGACTTCTATTTACCCAGAGCACGCTAAATCAACAGAGTACACGCACGCACACATCAAAGATAGCTGGCCAGCTCTTATCGACTGACTCGCTGCATTCTCTCTCTCTCACTCTCTCTCCTTACGCGATTAATATAAACAAAAAAACGTTAGCTTTAAAACTCACACTACACACGTTCACCTTGACACACACAAACACGTTTCTCTCTCAGTGTGTGTGTGTGTGTGTGTGTGTGTGTGTGTGATTCAAACCGAAACCAGGCTCGCCTCCACTTAGCACTCGCTGTCTCCAATAATAAACAAATAAATATTGCAAAGCCGATTTTCAATAATAAATAAGATGGTATAAATAAAAAAGATTGTTATTATTAATATACGCAAAAAACTTTCCGTTTCACTGCTTCTCGAAAACACATTTTCCCCTGATAGCTTTCTTAAAATCGTCCGTTTAAAACCAGTCTGGCTGGTTTATTTCATTACCGTGTGGCACGTACACACGCACGCGCACGCGCGCGCACACACACACACACACACACAATAGGTTAACCGCAGTTCTAATGTATTCTTCCAGTCCTTATTCTTCCGGATTTTATTGAGTTGGGTTTTTTGTCTCAAGAATTCAGAGGATCTACAACAAAAAAGTAACATAAATCCGAACATGTTGTTCGTGTCGAAACGTGAGCAAAAGACAAAAACTCAGGCAACCAAATCCCAATAATTTCAGCGCGCGCGCACACACACTCACACACGCCTCGATAATGTTATCAACACGGATCCTTTCAATGACTTAAAGTTCATATATGGAGTAGACCATATAATTTGGACATAATTTATAACCACCAGCTTAATATACAGACATGTCACCTCAGATGCTTAAACTGGGCACATTAATTCTCATACTGTTCATGTATAAAATGGAAATACGATCTTGACGGTAGTATCTTCGGTTTGGTTAGAAAATCCTATACAGTATTTATTTTTTATTTTCTTTCAATCCCTTTCGTCTATTATCTCGTTCGAAGAATTTCAAACAAATTTCGATTTCAGTATTCAGACAAACAAGCGAAGTTTCGTATTTTCGAATTAGCCATCCCAGTATTCTTTCGCTGGAACCCGTGGGTGGAACCCTGAGGCCACTGCCACGGGAGAGCCAAGAGGAAAGGGGCCCGTACTGTCATTCACGGTAGCTCTTGAGTTCCGCCATCTCCGTCCAGCACATACCGCATTATGGAGCTGGAGTCTTGTGGAGGAGGAGTGAACCGATATTTCTGCTAGATTGGGGCTGATATACACTGAGCAAAGCAAAGGTATGTCCGCGAACGGAAACCAGGGCCGTCCCGATGCTGTAAATCAGCTGCGATAGGTAAACCGCTGGTCTCTCTAACACCAAAGCGCAGTGAACCCTAGTAGGTCAGCGTGTCCGCGCAGTGTACCCCTATGCTAGTAGGGGAGGGTCGTTTAGGACAAGTCGCTGCGTGCGTGGCTGAAGCTCGTCAGGTGGGGCCAGGGCTACGGGTCTGGGAGGTTGACGTTTCTCCCTCCGAAACACCTACCAAATCGCAAGCTGTCTTACGGGGCGCTGAGTTAACTGGACTGATGATGAGTACAAAGCATACCTCCAGCGTTCGATGGCACGATCCTGAGTGGAATCTCAGTAACAGACACCGCTGGGGACTTTACCTATCTTGTGGGGGGGGGGCCTTCCCTGTGCGCCTGTATTCTTAACGATACGACACCTCTACGAGGGCCCCCACTGCGAAACGTTACGTCTTGTATCAACAGTTTATGATTTTTACATGCCATAGCGGCAAAATGCATTGGTCTCCTTTTGTATGGAGAGGGTCCCAATCCGCTTGTTGTCGTAGCTAGCGGATGGAGAGCGGGGACTTTTCCCATACTTCCCTGATAAACCAATGTGGTCGCATACGGCGAAGGCATGTTAGAAACATTCGGTCACAAGGGTCTCCGGAACTGGTGATATTGCCCCCCCCCCCAAATACTGAACGTCCTTTCGCTGGGCAAAAAAACTTTCAGACTCGTTTCGACTTGTTCCGAGTCGTCTGAAAGGTTACGAATATTATGCATACGTCGCGTCGTCGGAAGATAGATACCAATGTTTAAAAGTGAATGAAAAAAATGAGAAGGCTTTGTATTATACTCTCACTGAAAATGAAAAGACGCCTCAGCGGTATATCCTGAGAAACTGGTCGACCCGTAGGAAAAGAGATCGGTCTTTGGAGGTCTAAAATAAATGGGCAACCTAAGCGCCGAGACGAAAATACGATGTTGCCGTCTGTTTTATGTAAGACCCTGTCCTGTCTGCTAATACTAACCATAAATTTATAGACACTTTCTCTAGCTACGACGACAAACTCTGTACGAGCTGATCATCATATTTCTTACCGAGAAGAGTTAACTTCTGTCTTTTCTCACTTTTACTTCTTCACACTGCTGCGTGTACACGTTCGCAGTTTGTTTTCATTTAAGCGTAATCAAGTTTTATTGTTTTAGTTTCTGTTGGAAAAGCGTGCACGGCGAGGACGAGGGCAAAAGCCGCGCGTCAAATACAGTGCAGTACACACACACACTCGGTAATTGTCTATGTAAACTTTGTCCCCCTCCCGCCATCCGGACGTACCTTACTAGTGCGTTCTCCTTGACGTTGCTGGGATTCGTCGGCTGGTATAAACCTATCGTAAAACGTGGTTTGGTTCCAGCAGCGGATTTGGCTCCCATGAACGCCTTAGACACTTCAAGACAAAGGAGGCTCGCTAATGAAAATAAAAAGTATTTTCAAGATCATACTTTGTGTCCAACTGCTGTAATTTTTATTTATCTTCGAACCGACTTTAATTACATTTACTGATGTTCAAATGAAGACTAATGACTTGAACGTGCTTTAGAAAGGCAGAATAAGTTCAATATTATGGAAATACTAAATACTTTAAAAGTATATTTTATATATATAATAAAAGACGCGGGATTACAAAAACAGTAATTCGTTATTCCGTGTGAACAACTCTTAATATTCTGCTCTATGTTTGTGTGTGTAGTACCATCACTCTAATGGTGAATTTCCTTCTAGTAATAAAAGTCTATCAAGACTCTGTCGTTCAACAACATAACACTCTTCGAATGACTGAAGGAGCACATGTCATTATAAATAAAACTTACCAAACAGATATAAAATAGGATAATTTCTGTCTAGTCAGCTGACAAAACACAGTGGCGCCAACTTGGAAAGGGAAATATTTTTCGATCAGTCAATCTGGGTCTTTAGTTATTCAAGGGCCTTCGTACTTTATACATTATACAGTTAGCACGTACTAAGTCTTCAAATAAAGTACCATATAAATTATAACAATGAAACAGCAAAATTACGAAATGAATTCCTTGAGTTTTACACACTAAAACACGTACACTACGCGATACGACTAAAGTTAACGTAGTTTCGTTGTATTACATTTTTCATACGTTAAAACATTAAAAAAAAAATCGTAGGCTAAATTGAAAGAACGCCAAGCCTCTTACAAGATACGGTTAGCATCTTGTACTGGCTAGGATGTCCAAGATTCTGTACATCTGGCGATGCACGCCGGGTCCCCACAGAGAAACAAATAATGAAACTTCTCAGTGGAATGATCCAAGGAGAAACGATTGGATTAGAAATGAGGCTGTAAGGACATGAAAGTGATTTACACGGGAGGAAAATAGATTGGCCACTTCGAATAAACTGGGCAGACAGGCTTCTGCTTAAAAACAAAAAGATGAAAGTGCGTGCGAAGGAGAAGGTGTCACTAAAATGTAAGTATCGCTTCACACATTACTGTTGTCTAATATCTAGAAATAAGTCGAATAAAATCATAAACTAGACCTTATTACTGCCATTTCAACACATTAATTAATAATGCCGTGAAAAATTGATTCAACTCGATGAATCGAATGGTTATTCACAATATAAAATCTAATAAAAACTAAACATAATATTAACTGGAGTATGCTCTCCCCGAGCTGCAGCACTAGCTCACAATTTTGAACGAATACAAAATACACTTACTATTACACAAATTTCTATATTAGGCCTAGATAATTATGGAACATTTTTAAAATCCCGATTATTATATACTATTTCTTTAGTAATAAAACAATATAAATGCTAACCATTTTTTAAACATTCGGATTTGGGTTACAATTCCTTTTAATCTGACACCCTGCTAGATTTTCACAATTTTTTAAAATTTGTTATAATTTTTGAGCTCCCTACTTTTTGAGGTATCAGTCTGAAAAACAACAGGATTCTGTAGAGTGAAAGTGTGGTTGTCTGGTGATGCGTTAAAAAGTCATCGTGAGACATACCCCAAGCAGACAGGCTAACAGTGAGGCAGACAAACGCCAAACTGTCGAGTTAAACTGAGAACTCTCTTCTCTCGTTCAATAAAAATAAAAGTCTATATACGAAAAAGTAACAAACTTATAATAAACTACAAAAAAAAACCAGGAAGAAATACAAGTTCTGGTACTGTAATTGTGGTACAGGGTTTACACAATAATATATACTGTACACAAAACAATAAAGAAAAAAAATAAATCTCGTGTATACGAGACAATGAATAAGAATCTTAATAAATCATATTTCACTATTCACAACTCTCGTACGTTAATTAAACATAATACTATTCGCACAAGTAAAATCAACGGTTCTCACAGTGGATTAGTTAACCGGAACACACAGAGAATTGGTTGGGTTGTTACAACGATCGCAAGAATGACAGGTAATTAATTACTTAAATTTCTCTTGCTCAGCTAGTATTAAATAAGCGAATCTGCCCACACGCTTATTTCAGTTTAAAAAAAAAAATCAATTTCCTAGTGTAATATAAAGTACGTATTACAATAAGAATGACGTAATCGGTTATTAAAAACTGACAAAACAATTTTTGTCGACAGCGGCAGCTACATAATGATGTCATACACCTTCTTCGCAACCGGTGACGTTTAATAAAGATTATGCCATTTCTTGCTTGTTACAAATGTTACGATATTCGATACACAGCTTACTGAATGACAACGACTAGGGTTCTGAAATTGACTACTTGAAATTTACTGGTGACTGGTCTTCATTAATCTTAAAGTACGCCCGTATGGTATCATGGCGTGATACAGATTAGGTGTCGCCGTATCGCGAAAACGATAAGCTGGCCAACAACCCGAACCTGTGAGCTGATACAACACCACTGTAATCTGTATGTCTTTTAATTTGATTTTCTATCAGTAGTATTTATCAGTTTTGTACAGTGTGCAAAGTATGAAGAGAATTTTCGCTACTACAGCTAAATTTAGTACCATCATCATAATTAATCTGAGACCCTGCTCGATTTTCACAATTTTTTTTCCAAATTCTTGATCTCTCTTTTGATCGCACGGTTTCCCAAATTTGGGTTAAAATTCTCTTAAATTTAATACTGTACACGGGCTTTTTTTATAATTTTGACCCCCTCACATTTTTACCTCGCGCCCAAACTGTTTTGGGGAAACAATTGCAAAAACAATACGCTTCTGGAGGGTAAAAGTATGGGCGCGCACGCCAAGTTTTATCGGTTGATAAAGTTTTACGAAAGCTGCCTTCAAAAACTGTCGCGAGTGGTATCTCAAACAGACAGACAAATGGTCGAGTTAAAACTGAGATTCGCTCCCTCGTCCAATTATATTCGCCTGTATCACCATAGTTTTGGTTGTTTCAGAAAGAAGCGGCTCATGATATCAATCTTGACACTGACATCTGAGTAAAGCAGCTAATACACTTAAACGACTTCCATGTAATGCATACAACGCAAACACACACACACACACACACAGTTAATTAATTAATTACTTTTCTTCTATTAACGACTTCCTCTTTCACATTAATCAACACGTTGGCCTCTACGATTCTTCCATATTAATCCGCTCTTCTTGTTTAAATGACAACGATGTCAAACTTCCGACTAAACCAGGACAGTATTACCGATAAGGTACTTTACGGAAATTATTCGTTAAATGGCCCTTTATTCTGTAATAATCCCAATAAGCACTCTTTCTATCCTTAGCTATTCAAATTCATTCCCACTTCAATGTTAATAATTTTGCTTAATGTACGACATTCCAAGTATTTTTGTCCCCGTAACGTATTACAGTCAACCAGTGGCGGCTCGTCCATAAGGGCTCAGTCCTCCTTAAAATTTTAAAGAAAAACTAATTACCATATTTAAATCATTTTTTATTTAGTACAGGTAAAAGATGTAGTAATAGTATATAAATTTCAATAAAAAATGATAATGCTATACGTTGAAAATTCTAGTGCAGCCCCACCAACTAAAATCTCACGAGCCGCCACTAAAGTCAACTATATATACAGTATTACATATTTGAAGTCTTTTTCCGGTATGGACCGCGTCGAAAATGTCTTATAAGATAATGTTACAATGGGTATCCTGAGGTCTACATGCGTACGTAATGTGCGTGAAACGTTGCCTTACAAGACATTATCCACGCGGATACCAAAGTTACCAGAAGATCGAATAAAAAAAAGAAGAACTAACGTCCAGAGAATAAAACTTTGAACTAACATAATGTAAAAGGCCTACGGGTTTTCCTAACTGGGTGACGCAAGAGGGGGGATGCAAGTTAAGGGGAGACCGTAGTGGCTATCAAGCTAAATTTGATGACTTTAGGTACCGTTTGCTTAAAAGTTATTACACTAATTTAGTTGAAATTTTTAAGACTACTAAAACACTACGTTGGCTATAACGAAGACCTAAAATAATTCAAATATTATGCTTGGTGTACAAGAAACAATTTTTGTTTAATCAGTTACAAAATTGTGCTAAAACTTAATAACATTTATTTTTTAATGTCACAAATAGAAATATGACAACAGGTTGCTCACTTTAAGCATAAAAGGACGTACAAATGGTGAAACTTTCGTAATGACACACACACACACACAATAGTTTGCAAATGTGTGTACCTAACTAACAAAAAACACTAATTTACAGGATTTGTAGTGGAACTAAATACAGTGTGTCACTGATCAAGAAAATCGTCTATCGTGTACTTTCTAATATGTAAATCATATCTACGCATATTGTATATCAAATTGTATAGAAAATAACAGACAATAATAATATATAAAAAAACTACAAAGGGAAGATTTTTGAAAAATCTGACTATAGTCTTTCCTTAAACACGTATAACGAAAATCGAAGACTGTGTGTGTTTTCATACCGTTTTCTTATCTTTAACATACGACTTATTGTCATTTTATTTCCTCACAGTCAGCACAGAGTTAATGACAAAGTACATATGTGACCTAACCTACATGCGATACACATCGATCGCAATAGAAATGATAAATCTGCTCCCCGCTGTCTCACACGCACGTAGGTTACCATACAAACAAACGCAATTTCCTTTACCACCTCCTGCCTTTGTTTATCAATTTCCTTCGCACTGGAAACGACAACAACAACAACAACAACAACAACAACATGTTCTGCTGGTGACCGCCTCCTGTTCTCTGACCCAATTGATGCTGTGTTCTACCCGTATGATAACAGAAAGCGGTCTTGTGCAGGCAGCCAAGCAAAACGCACCCACTGTAAGCTCATGACTACCCAGCAAACAGCTGCGGCTGCTGATTGCACGAATATAATCAACACACAATTGCACGAATGTTTTTATTACACACAATTAACATAACCTAAAACGTATCTCGCGGAAATTATAATACATGGAACTTGACCCTCAAATTTAGATGAATATAAATTTACACAATTTTCAAAGGATATAGGTAAAATATATGGACACAGGAGAACTAATTAATATAGCAGATAAACTGATAATTTAAATCCAGCAAAGAAACCTAAATATAAAAACCAAGCATGCGTGTGAATAATCAGATGGGGACATTTAGTCGTAAGTCAAGACGGTAGATTTCCAGTTTTGTTAGTTTCATTAGTAGCCATCTTAACACCACCTTTGTCACTACGTATTGCCACACTGCTAAATACAGGGTCCGTCACGGGAACGGCACGTTTTTGTATTGGGTAGTACGGCTGAGCGGTTGGCATCAGTGAGTGTGGGTTGGCCTTGATTTGTTCGTTAGAGTGGGAAGTTTAGTTGCCGCCATGTCGTGGAACGTGGAGCATCGTACGTTCGCTCTCCGGCGGTTTTTCGTAAACAAGAGTCAGTGACGCAGACACAACGCGACTTTCGCACCCATTTTAATATTCTGGTCCGCCGACCTGTTCCAGACCGCAACACCATTTCGAGATGGTTTGAAAACTTCAACTGGCTCCGTAATGAAGAAAAAACCACCTGAACCTGTCAACACAGCCCGTACGCCCGAAAACATCGAGCGAGTTAGGACCTCTGCGATACAGAGCCCTAAACGGTCGGTTCGCAAGCGTGCTGCGAGTTTAGGGATTAACGAGTCAACAGTACGAAGGATTCTGCACAAAGATCTTCATTATCACCCATACAAAATTTAGGTATGTCAGCAACTTAGTGTAGGTGATTATGAACAGCGTCGTGTCTTTTGTGAAACCATGTTTGAAACCATGGTCAATAATGAAAACATGATTTTCTCATGAGTGATGAAGCCCATTTTCATTTAAATGGGTTCGTTAACAAACAAAACTGTAGATATTGGTGTAATGAAAATCCTCAGATGTTACATGAGTCCCCTCTTCACAGCCCAAAAGTAACAGTATGGTGTGCAGTGGGGTATTGGCCCGTACTTTTTTGAGGAAAACAACATTACTGTGACTGTTAATTCAGAGCGCTACATTACGATGCTCCAAACCTTCTTCTTCCCAGCACTTCGACGTTGCAGATGGGCAATAAGGAGTATGGTTTCAACAGGATGGTGCAACTGCACACACAGCTCGTAATTCAATGGCTGTCTTACGGGATCAGTTTCCAGGCCACCTTATCTCCAGATATGCCAATCTTCGCTGGTCTCCTCGCTCCCCCGATCTAAGCTTATGTGACTTCTTTTTGTGGGGATATCTCAAGTCCCGAGTATATGTTAACAAGCCACGCTGCCTTGAAGATCTGAAGACGACAATCCAAGAGGAAATCGTTCGTATTCCACGTCAGATGTTAATTAACGCTACTCGGAGTTTTCGGGACCGGCTACAATCATGCATAAACATAAATGGCCAACATCTGAGCGACGTGATCTTCAAAACATAAATGAACAATGAAATTCCCAACATACACTATGTATTGTCATAAACAAAAATATTTTTTAAGCCAAACTGACTAAGTACATCTTATTTGAAAACCATGCGATTCCCGTGACGGACCCTGTACTTCGTTCTTGACGAGGTCTTTCTGTGTCTCCACCATCTTCAGTATTTAGCAGTGTGGCAATAAACGACATGAAGATGGTGGAGACACCGAAAGGCCGCGTCAAGAACGAAGTATTTAGCAGTGTGGCAATAAGTAATGACAAAGTTGGTGCAAGATGATAGAGGTAAAGAAGCTATGATAACGCCCTATATTTCCAGCAAGTCCCAACCACCTCTATTTTCCACTAGTTTTAGAAAATTTCTTCGTTCAGTCTCTGCACACTTCCGATATCCTAATACATGGACTTGTCTATTGTCATCAGCCTATTGCATTCTTGTCTTGCCATGAGATCATTTCCAACGCCACACTGTCCAGGCTTCAAGTTGTCTAGCCCGATTACCATAACGTTCCAGTCGTATGTACCACAAAGAGAAACAATATGTAGGAAAAGTTTTATATAATGTTTCATAACGTTCAAACTAAGATTGCAGCTTCTACCTTTCTCAGTTTCACTGATATGTACGTACTTCAAACCGGCGACCTGTTTCTGCTTCTATAGAGCCACCTTCTTGCTTGGGACTCTTCTGTATACTAGTAGGCCCTATCTCAGTTTCCTTTTACGTTTCCTAAAATTGTTATTAATGAACGTGTGATCATATGACGAAGGCTGAAAGTAAAACGACGAAGGTTTACAGAATGACGGCGGTCCCCACTACGTTGTTTGAATCTGAATCAAGGGCCCTTAGGAAAGGAAATTTTAAGGTCATGGAATCTTCAGAAATGGAACTTTTTCATTCAGTGAAAAGTATAATAAAAGGCTCGACCGTATAAGAAACGATGATAATACGGTAGAGGAAACAGGAGTACAACCGATAACGGAAACAGCTTCACACTTCAAAGAGAGGTGGAAGGACCATCTGTTACGCGTATGTTATGTGAGTACCGAGGAAGGGTAAAACGAAGGCCTACGATGGAGCTTGTGGTGGTGGCGACAAGAACGTCGGAGGAGGAGGAGGAGTGACAGGAAGGCCTTCGATGGAGCTTGTGATGGTGGCGACAAGAAAGCCTGAGGCGGAGGAGAAGGAAGGAGGAGGACTAGAAGGACAAGGAGGAAAATAATAAAAATAAGAAGAACGAACGAACGTGTTCATAAGAAACACGAGAACAGAAGGAAAAACTGTTTCATACCGAATAATAAATATGCTTCGTAACGTCTACTTAGAAACGCAGAATCAGGGCTTATATTTGACGGAGACGTTGTGTAGAAGAAACTATACAGATCAGAGAGAGAGAGAGAGAGAGAGAGAGAGAGAGAGAGAGAGAGAGAGAGAGAGAGTCAAGTTTCAACCTTGGTATACATAGTCGTTGAGTCGTTAACAAATTCACCTTGGAAATTAAGTTTGTTACACTGTGTATTCGTCACAAAAACAAAAACAGCCTTACAAGTGTCGTTATTAAGCAATATTCGACAATATTCTAATAACAAACTTACTCAATGCCTTCTTGTAAATACATCAATACTCTGGCGTATAAGGCTTCTCATCTATATTTATGTACGGTTACAATAGCTCACGCACGCACATCCACACGCACTCTGTACACTCTGTGTGTGCTGGTGTTTGTTTGTTTGTTTGTGTTTTGTACTGTACATAATAATTTTCTTCTCGTTAAATATTCATCAGACAAAAAAAAATACAGACAAGATTTACCAACTGTACGGATATATGGTGCCCATGACAGATGGGTGTAACCTGCGCGCACGAACGAGTACGATCGCACGCCGTTTGGCCTTCACCATAAAGCTTACTGCCCCCCCCCCACACACACACACATTTAGTTTCAAAATCAGACACTGCTCCAATACCTGAAGACCATGTTTCCGATGGTTCATTGCTACTGCTTCACTCGCTACTTGTTTTGGAGGTTGAATTGAAGTGTGCTATTGTGGGCAACTTCCAAACTTGCTATTGCGATAAATTACCTTACTGCCATAATTGTTTGGAAATACGTGTTAAAATATATATAGTAAAAGTTTAAAACAGTTTTATCTAGCTACAGCAGAAAATCATTACTGTCAATGCGAAACAAGTTGGTGTATGACACTATCTTCAAGCCTCTGTGGACATAAGCTTACAGCTTTGGCGAACTGCACCTAAATCCAATATCGTCATAATGGAAAGGTTTCACACCAAGGTGTTGCGTGCCATAACCAACACTCCCTGGTTCATCAGCAACAAAGACATCTATAGAGGAGACCTGGACCTGCCCTCAGTGAAACCATTGCGATGTTAAGCGAAGATATGTGAAACGGCTTGAAGAACACACAAATCCTTTACCCATAAATCTACTAGACAGCAGCCTACAGAAAATCGTTTAAAGTTAACATTTTCTCTGGACTTACCTAGACTCCAACACTATACCATATATTCTACATAATATGTTACTTTTAAATATTCATACAGAGAACTAGTCAATGGACTAGTTCTCTTCATGTCATGTATCCTGTGAACAATTATGGTTATTGTTATGTATTAACAGATTGCATAAATAAATTTAAAAAATAAAAATAAAAAGGAAGAGAATATTTCGAGTTGTTCGCATAAGCTGACGTTTTCTCCTCCTCAATTTATAGTTTAATCCGGAAAATACTTCTTCTGCCAGGTACCTGTGGCCTCGCAAGTCACTTTAAGTCGTGGAATGTATTCTCATGTATTGTTTAAAAAATATCACGTTTTAAGCTTGGTATTCGTGATTAGCGTATTCTTCTTAAAGGATACAGTTTTAGTTCTATTAGGCCGGCCACACACAGAAGCGACATTTTGTTTCGCGACAGAACCGTTTTGGCGCAGTGTGTCGCTATTTAAGAATTTGAAGTATATAGGGATTTAAAACCAGCCCAAATCAAGCATATTAAATGACCGAATCAAGTTACAATCTATTGCTTTATATGATAACGCGATAAGAGTCCACGTCACATGTTGCGCGGGCCGTTATTTACAAAGCCAGCTGCATCTTTTAAAATAAGCGTTACAAATAATTGTAAAGGCCAGGCCAGTCCCATCCAAGCGGCTGAAATGCGATTTCTCACGCACGTAGCAGGGCATAGGGTACTCTCCATGATCATAGAAGGAACACAGATATACGGCAGGAATTGAATATTATGAGTATACTCGACGGGATCGCCCAGTATCGGCTGTATTGGTGAGAACATCTTTGCCGAATGGATGACTGCCGCATCCTCAAACAACTTTGGAACTATAAGCCGAAAGGACGGAGAGGTGTGGGACGTCTAAGGAAGCGCTGGAGTGACCAGCTCTAATCTTTGCCTATTTGAGAGCGGAACAAACCATGCTTGGTTTAATCCTTGAAGATGATGATGATGATTAATAATGGTCAGTATCCGTCCACACCCGACACGGTGTACACCGTTCAAGTAGCGTGTACTTAATCATTTTTTATTGTCGATCTGTGTTTCACTTCGATTAAAATTGTAATGTTTGACCATCTCCTATGAGGGATATACGATCGTTCCGAAATGCGTCACAAAACTACCTGAAGTCACAAGACGGAACTGAAATATGGTAATATATATTAAATAATAAATAAAGAAGCATTAGAAAAGCTCGATTAGATATTATGAATCTCAAGTCACGAATAATTTAGGAATAACAAGACACTAAGCAATTAAGAAACTGGATTATAACAAAAGCAGACGCGAGAGCTGCCAACCAATCACATTAGACTCGAGTATAAAGAGATTAAGGTGACGAACGTTACAAACAAAAATAATCGATCTAAAAACTAGTCCGCGACTACTATTTCCGTACATAAGCTAGGGGGGACAGCGCTGCAAAGCTCTTTATATTGTCCTGTTCTGAAATTCTGTTGGTACCTAGTGTGTATAACTCACAACAGAGCACTATTATCGTCGGCAGAGAAGAACCAGGAAGCAAACAGGCCGTGTACAGAGTAGTGTGATGTAGTGTGTGTGTGTGTGTGTGTGTGTGTGTGTATGGATGGATGATGGCTTACCGACCCGTCCCACCATCTATAGTGACATTAAACAATGTAGGTTACTTAAAAAGCTTTTAGACCTGACCCAAAAAAACTCTTTATCACTCACGCTCTCTCACTCTCTCTCTCTCCTCCTCCTCACTATTTCTCTTTCTCTCTCGTGCTCGCCGCATTAAGCTTGCATGCGCTAGTGTTTTTACACTGTTTCTCTTTCTCTGTTGAAATCATTCCTTGTCTGAACAGAAAACGTTCTAAAAATACATCCTAATGCATCACCTACATGCCTGCGTGTCTTGTTTTATGAACATTTGAAAACTAATCTTTTTTTTTAATCGCTTCCTAAATCAAGAAGAACACATAAATAAACAAAAAAGAAAACACACGAAACTATATTTTTTATCTGCATTTTTAATGTAAAAAACATTAAGCTGTCTGCTAAAATACACATCAATTTATTAGGCATAAAACCATTCTTCGGAAATACGCTTTTAAAGTTACTAGCTAAATAAAAACTGTTGTTTATGGACTGGCAGTTTTGCGCAATTTCATGTGATTCGAAAATGTTATCACACGTGTTTTACGACCACCACATGATCTGAGGATTTGGTTCGTGTAGTGTCTATAGTGTTTGCTTTCACCACCGAACTAAGCTATGAAGTCTACGTTTATACACAATTCGACGACAAACTAAATACAAATTAATACCTTGAGTCAAGGAAGTCACGTCTAAAGACCGAAATCATCTGCACATAACGTCTAAATAAGTACGGATACCACTCCATTTAAATGTGGAGGGTGTCTCCTCCACGTGCTTACTTCATTACTCAGCATCGTAATGAGACGTTAAATTAACGCACATAGCACTGAATTTTCTTATTAAAATACTCAACGCATATTGTAACGGCCCACGACATCGCCAGTTTGGATATACAGTATATCCATTACGTATATCAACCGATTAAATATCCAAGTTGGTTTATTCGTCATCATCACCTTCAGTAACGATTAAACCAAAAATGGTTTGTTCCTGTCCCAAAGAGATAGACTAGAGATGACCACTCCAACGCTTCTTCGGACGTCCCAGACCCCTCCGTCCTTTCGGCTTATAATTCAATAGTTATTTGGGGACGCGGCAGTCGTTCATTCGGTTAAAATGTCCCAACCATTTTAGTCGACACTGGGCAATCCCGTCAAGTGTACTCATAATATTCAGTTGCGGGCGTACATCACCGTATATTAACCGGAAGATCGATAAATGTTCCTGATGGAGGGCAGCAGTACCCACCGGTAACTATTTAAGGCGTAAAGGAAATGATCCTGGACGGGCTTATCATTGGAATATTACAGGTGTGAATGTAGTTTAGATTTAGTCGGCTGTAATAATGAGTACACGAAAAACTGATCCCTTTTAGTCCAGTAAGACGGGCAGTTTACGGGAGGCATGCCGACAGAAAATCGGGCAGGACGTTAAACCCGAATGTGGCAGCCCCGCCATCGTCTTACTCTGCGATGTGTTAGTAACATATCCAGGGAACATATTAGTTACTAAACTCTAGCAAGCAAGTTTCTTTTACTATCGTCCAAAATTCTTTTTCGAAGCAAGGATAGTGATCTGTATTCTTTCTCCATACGTTGATCCAGCACTCTATCTTTTACGTGTATCCAAATTACGCTACACGCATAGCTGTTCCAAAGAAACATATGGCTCCTAAAATTAATTTTTATTTCCACCTTGTAATCAAAGAATAACTTAAATCTTTATATATCTGGAGGATTGACAAATGCACAGGGGATACAGGCTTCGGTACACTCGCGAAAACATGGCACTATCTCTGAATTGCAAACAGATAGTATAAACTAATAAGAGTTTGATTTATAGTTCTCACTCTCTCCTCCGACACCAATTAGAATTACATAAGCAATTCGTGTCTGACATATACAGTTGTAGACGATCAAAACTATAATTGTGCAGCTACACTTCTTCCAGGAAAGAAGAAGTAATTTCGCTACGCTTAACCAACGCTGTCTGCCCTACTACTGTCTACTGCATATTTTGAAACGATTATAGAATCGGCAAAAACGCAAACGATTATAGAATCAGCAGTATAGTAAGAATGATATTAGTAAACAAAAAACCAAGTGACCTCTCTTAAAATACTCTTACAAAGTCTCATCCAGATCGCCTATCGACCCTACAATATAGCTGAAATTCTTCGTCCTTTCGATAGTTGAAAAGTGGATCGGAGAAATCGTGTTAGCAATCGATCTTACACCTTTTCTTTTTTTATTTTAGCTCTTTCACTCTATTCGGACTCTATAGGGTTTCAACGAAGTTATCACATTTATTCTATTGTATGGCAGTTTTTTTAATTAGATTTTCTTTACAAAATTATTGTACTTGATTCCACTGAACGGCAAGTCTTTAATTTGCCTTCCCCGTTCGAAAATGCAGCTGAAACTTGACTTTAATCTTAGCTTCGTCCATACTGAACGCTTCCCCATACTTTGGCGAATTCCCATCGCAGGATTCAGTGGCGTAGCCGAAGTGGTTACTGGTGAGAGGGTACAACTCTCCTCACACTGGGAACGTCGCCAACGAAACCTTATACGTCAAATCTTCAGGCAGACAGTTAAATCGCTAGCGGTTATGATACGATATTCGCAGTGCGCTATAATCTCCTACCCCCCCCCACTTATCACTCCAACGCCTCTTTCCCCACTTGTCAGTAGTCCGTCAGAATGGGAAAATCCCAGTCTATAACCAAACCCCCACGGAAAATCTTGGTCACTAACCATACCCCGTTCGAAAATCCTGTTTACGACAATATTCTATTACAAGGTGCAATCCAAAGCATGCCTAAACGCAACAGCAACCGGTCTTCTAAGAGAAGGGCTCGGACTACTCGCAATCAACCCCACAAACTTAGTAAAAGCTTCAACTAATACGTTTTGGATGCTGTCCGTTACTGCTAACAAATGCGTTAGTTTCAACAAATGAATAACGAGTTCTGTAATCATCGTTCAGGTAAACTCTTCCATGCTGGCGCCAGTTACCACTAGCTGCCTGATAATATGACTCACACACACTGTATTGTCAAATAATATACCTCACTGCGTTTGATTACAATCTCGAGGGTCGGTCTGTGGACAGTTTCCGGTGGTTTGCGTGTCCTCTTCCTTATCAACGGTAAAAATCGTCACTACCCTCTTACGAACGGAGGGTGAGCAAACACTGGTACTGTTGGGTAACATATTCTGCTATTATCGGCGGTAATTTTTTTTTTTAATTTCAACGAGTTTCTCGTTAACTTAGATATCTGCTTCTTTTGATTATACTTTGCAACACAAATTATACGTTTAACTTAATATAGTGAGGTTGCAGAGGATTAGTGTGACAGCAGTACAATGTTTAGTTTTCGAGGTTAAATCATATATACAACTACCTATACTATTTGCTATATTTTAAGATGTTTGGTGAAAACAATAAAATAACTGACATTTTATTATAGAAACGTGAGAGACTTTTTTGGTCGCGGACCCAGCGAATGAATTACCCCCACTTAAAAATTGTCTACAGAGGAAAGAAGGGAGACAACGCGATAATAGTTCACCGTCTCACTAATGCCTCTGTCTCTGTCACACACATGCTTCTAATGTTCTCGCCATCCTTGTTGCAGCCGATGTTCACATTATGAAACACTGTACAAGACTGTTGTGCGCATGTGCGAAAAGAATGAAATTTTGTTAGCCTCGCAACGAGGTGTTGTGAAATGCGCATCTCGAAGTTAGTGTTCAATTTCTATCGTCAGGAATATACTTTTCAAAAAATCCCCAAGTGTATTTAAATATTTATCGTAATATGACGCGAGTTTTACGATACCACTGTTGAAAAATTTTCGTCCAACATCTGACAACCATTCGCGCGCTTTGCAAGAGCCTTTTTCACATGGCCGGACACGTGGAAATCATACGGCACAAGGTCAGGGCTGAAAGGACAATATTCCCATTCCTCCCCGCTCAAATTTTTCAAGGAGTTACTTCGCGACGCGTGTTCTTCTGTCAATTACGACGCACCCATCTAGCGCAAATTTTTCTATACCGTAGACGGTCATAGATGATGTAGTGTACACTTCCAAACGAAATATGCAATTTCGCCCACTGGATCCGCTTGTTTGCAAGCAAAAATTGATGAACGCGTTCAATGTTGTCGTCTACTGTCGATGTCGATGGGTTTCCCTGTCGGTAATCATCATGGATCTCCGTGCGGCCATTTTCGAACAACTCGCACCACGTTTGATGCCCTAGCAAGAATAGTCTATGTAGTAATCAATTTCAGTACGGTTTCATCTTCTTGTCCACAGGAAACGAGTCTCGGCGCTGCCAACAAAGTGACATGTTTGGGGCCTAACAATGAACTACACGTTCCCCCAAGTGGAAAACGTGAATACAACTAACGGCAACGAAAGTTTATCAATATTGCCAATAAAATTTCATCAAAATATCTCTTTTAGACAAAGTTACGGCCAACAGCAAAATCCCGCCTTTTTTTACCGCCCCTCATATGTTAAAATTATTCTACAGATCAGTCGAAGCAAAATTGAGTTTTTTATAGATAATCTTATGCTACCAAAATAGCACGGGATTATCAACATCCTAATTGTTTTGATCAAATTATTGATGATCGCATCCTTAAAACTGTGAACGTTCTAAAACATACAACGTATGTAAATTATATTCTATAAAAAAACCTTACATAAAACACACACGTTCGCGTGTGTTGTGTGTAAATTACTTCATGTATCGAGAATAAATAATTTACTGGGCGGAAAATTGAACACTGAATTGTGCATCTAGTGGCGTATTGGCCCCGCTGCCAGTCGCTGATTGAAAACGCATCAACGCCGGTTTGATTTGCATACACAATTTATTATGTAACACGGTGTGGATGGATCGCAATGTTTGTCAGCGTCGAGTGCATTGCCGTCCTGTGGTTCTGTATTACCGTTTCAGCTGTGCTATTTGTGCGTGCATTTGACTGGAATTCGAAACGACGGCTGTTCAGTCTCTGCGCGAAAACAGTCGTGAATCGTTACATACACGTCCCTTAACTGATCGCTTTCTCTCGGTTCACGGTTTTTTTAAATGGAGGTCACGCAGTATTCAATAATTGAACCGACCTCAATTAATTGTTATATATCAATAATATGGATTAATTATTAATCCATATGTTAATTTTCAGAATATTAGGGTCAGCACTTAGAAGAAATAAGAAAAGAGGGAGTGAACTGTATCAAATTCAGTACCTACTAATAAAGTAGAGATAGGAAGAAAACGAGAGCTTGAAAGGGGGCGGATGACGGAAAGGAAGTCAACGCAAGTGGAGCAACATCAGTTCTTCCCCGTACCCCGTCTTTGCCTTCGTACTCAAGATGACAGCCCCAAAAAAAATGAACGTTGTTTCATATTAAATACAGAATACCCATAATGAGCTGTCAAAGACTTGCGAAATTTCCAGGACGTCTAAGAATAATGTTGAAGAGAAATATAGAGCTTCAAAATTCTTGAGCCAAACACGACACACGTATTTCGAGTTCTTCTGTAACGTAATTTCACCAGAACGGCGAAATGATGAAGGCCCATCAAAACCGTTCCAGGAAGATTTTAGTGTACATTAAAATTTCAGCACATGTTATAAATTCTCTAAGCTAACAAAATACGTTTTAATACAAAGTAGGTACCGTGTACGAATTTGTACGAATACAAACTTAATTTAAGCTGTGTACGAATTGCCGCTTGCCGACGAAGTCCAGTCGTTTGACGACCTTTCGTTTAGTACAGTACAGTTCTACACTACAGTATAGCATCTTAATTTGGACCCCCCGCCCCAATGATCAGTATATTTATTTAGTTAATCTACACTGAACTTTCTATCGAGTGAAAACTACAATATCAAGGACAAACGTATCAAAACAATGAATATTCTCTCACAAAGCGAATAATCCCGTATAGCACATTCCAATTCATGCTTTACATTCACACACTATAAATTCTCTTAATACGTCGTCTAAATAAATTTAATAATGTTCTTATCATACTTTTGAACTAACAGTAATCAACATAACTTTGTTTATGACGTCGATTAAAGAAGTTACATAACTGACCCCCCCCCCCACACACACACACACACACACACACACACACACACACCTGAACGTCCTCTGATGTCTCAATCAAGCCTACGCTTGGCAGCAAAGTACGCGCTCTGCCGCACTCTCTGTGCATTCTATTTCATTCAAGGTTAATTTCAATAGGCCCGCGCGCGTGTTACAATTTTTCCCCCTTGCCTGTTTCGCTACCCCCTCCGCGCCAACGTTACCTTGTACTACTGGTGCTGCTGCTGCTGCTGCTACTACTACTACTACTACTATCAGTTAAAACAGTTTACAACTTAATGCTACTGTATTACGGTTAATTATCATACATTATGTAGTTATTTATATAACACAATATACGTACTACGCCGAAGCGAACGCGATTCAACGAAAACAGTTTTCCTACTGGTATTAATATTATTATTATTAGTGCATATGTTTCTTTCGTACGTCATGTGCTTACATATAAATAAATGTGTAAATAAAAAATAAATTAATTAATTGAATAAATAAATAACGTGTACGCACGCACGCCCGTACAAGATGGTGTTTGCATGTAACGACAATTATTAGAAAACAAAAATTGTCTTCTGCAAGTATGTAATTATTTTGTGATGTGCACGTTTTACAGACTCGTCTACATCATGACAGATTCAGGGCGTCATCAGATCACTATTAGTATTATCTCTAAGAGGACTCTCTTAGCGACCTCAGGAGAATCGAAGACATTCGCCAAAACCAACAAAAATATTTCTGATATATTACTCACTAGTAAATCCCAAGCCCGTGTTATTCAAGCGACCGAAATGAGAGGCACATGGCAGGGTAAACTCTTCAAGATCGTCGAAGAAATACAGATAGGCCTACACGTCAGGAATTGAATATGACTATACTCGATATGATCGTCTAATATCGGCTACAATTGTTTGAACACCTTAACCGAATGGATGACAGCCGCATCCCCAAACAACTACTGAATTATAAAGCCGAAAGGACCGTGAGGCGTTGGGCGTCCAGAGAAACGTTGGAGTGACCAGCTCTAGTCTACCTGCTTGAAACCGGAATAAACCATTTTTGGTTTAATCCTTGTTGATGATGATGATGATGATGATGATGATTCACCAGTACTGCAGAAAGTGGATGGAGCATCTAAGAAAACAGATGACGCAGCATTTCCTCAAATACCGGGCAATAAGAAGACGAAATCTCAACCTTCCCACAAACTGACCGAGTGATCTGTTTGTGTGATACCACGTATATTAAAAGTACGGGATCAGTAGTAACCTTGCTAGTTTAATGGTTGGAAGTTAATAATGATGATCTACAGATAACTGTTTTGTGATCATTGTGCCATACACACAAGAAACTTTGGAATTTGGAGTTGAGGGTCTAACTAACAACATAAAACACACACACACACACACACACACACACACACACACACACACACACACACACACACACACACATTGTTATATTCATAAGTACTGTAACGCATGCATAACATACAGCACTGATACATATTTCATTAAAGTTAATACACTTTACGATAGTGCCAAACCATCACTCATTATCAAAATAAAAAAATCTGCCATTCCGTAATGATAGTTTGAGGCGACCGAAATAACAGAATGTAAAGTATATGTTTCTCACACTGTTGGTTAAAAATTAAAACATCTTACTCGTAATGAAAATACAAAAATTTATATTATTACTAAGGTTTTTTTCTTTGGAAAGAAAAGAGTAAACTTTTTATGCGAAAACTTTTGAAATGATCCAAATTATATTTGCTTCGACTTTTAATGGAGCCTGTTTCTTTAAATGAGAACGCGTCCCCCCCCACACGCGCGCGCGCGCACGCACACATTTTTTTACGTATGCCAATGTGACACCACCACTTTCACGATCATCATTATTATTATCATCGTCATCAGTCCCTTCTGCTCACTGACAAACAAATATCTTCCCTATTATTCTTTGTGTATATTTGTTCACTCTATTACAGGACACAACTGTATCATCTCTACATCTTCCGAAGAACCGTCGTTGTTGCCTGTTTACGTATCTTACTCTACACAGATGCTTATAGCCTAATCAGGGAAGGAAAAAGATAAATATTGGAAATAATATTAAATTATTGATCGACATTATTTATCAACGATTCAACGTTATCATTAAGCCTAGTTTTGTTACTTTACATTTATAGTACGATGTTACGTTTCCAAATGATTTTGAATTCTTCTAAATCCGTAAACGATTTTATTTTCTGAATAGTCTACTGATCGTCTACTCTACTTTGGTTGTGTGTGCCCATTTAATTGCTGTCGCAAAGCTCAAGATCGTGAAAGATTTTATCGTTTGATCGTTTATGAATTCGGTGACAGAAACGACTGTTTGAAATCTCGCTAAACGCTACAAGAAATTGAAAATAAAAATCCTGTAAGAGGTAACAAAAATTTATGGATCATCTGGAATAACAACAGCACCTAAGTTTTACGTAGGGTAGCACTGCTGGAGTCAATAGAATTCATATACGGGCTGTTTGGCCGTGGTCGACTGCTTTCTCCAAACGTTTTTGTAAACGTTTCGGTCAGCCACCAAACCTCACAGCTTTTACCTCCGTTAGGGGTACGTTCGGCTCTCCACCCTTTATCGAACAATTTTAATTTTTTTCAACTGAAGAAGGCCTCCGGTGGGTGGCCGAAACGTTTCGAAAATATCTGAAGAAAGCAATGATCACGGCCAAACAGGCCGGATATGAATTCCTTTACCAACAACAGGACCTTTTTGAAAAACTAAAAAAGGAAACGGGGCACACGAAGGACAAAGACCCGTTTGCAGTTTGAAAATAACATAACCGTGAAAACCTGTAACACACGCATGAAATACGTCTTCTTCACGTACCAACAGGCGTAAACATTACAAAAACGCTTACGTAAACACCCACCAGCGGACTGTTTCCAACTGACGTAACAAAACCGACCAGACTGCAGCTCCTCTCTCTATAGTACCTTCAACAGGTTATGCAACACGTAACACGTGTTCTTCTGCTCACACGCGCGCGCTCTACTCGCCTACACACACACACACACACACACACACACACACACACACACACACACACACACACCTGTAAAATACGCTGTTATATCACGACATATTATGTTACGTGGTTTCTATAAAGACCTCGGCCGTCCAAACAAATGAAATCAAGATGTCGACCTGACGTAACAAGACTACAGAACGAGGTAGAATCCGTCAACACGTGCATATACAGTATCAAAATTCACAAGCGAAATATGAACAATCTCGTAATATCTTAAATAAAATACGAGTATGTAAACTAGTAACCATTAATGTTAAAAATCATAGACTATTTCCAAGTATACGAGTATTTTCTCGTCGTCTGCACGTGAAAAAAAAAACCCTGGACCGATCGAGAAAAAAAAAAAGAGAACCGTAACGGGCAACAATGCCTAAAAAGTGGAGATGATGATGATGATCATCATCATAATAATTTATATCTAGTTATATGTTAAATACAGTAATAAATACGGTATCTTAAAAAGTTCGAAATTTTCACTACCTATCTGAAAGGAGATGCAAGTTATGAGAAAGACAATTGATTAAACTTAACACGTATCGAGCGATCACAAGCACGTTAAAAAATGTTTTCAAAGGAACAAAATGAAGTTTGCCCGATAAGACTGTCCAAAGTTATGGCGACTGAACCGTTACTCTACCGGTGAGAAACGTGGTGGGTACTTACAAGACGAAGCACAAGTGGCATAATGGCAACTGGGGAGCGATTTCTTAGAAGTGTGATGCAGCGAAAGAGAGAAGACTGATTACGGAACCAGATTTACAAAGAAAGGCTAACGGTAGGAATAGTAAACGAAAATAAGAAAATAGGGACGTAAAATGGGAAGAGAGGCAGGTTACCGAGGGACGTATTCGATTATACACTCCGAAGTATTACCAATGGCGTATCTACGGGGGGGGGGGATCAGCGAATCAATCCTCCCCCCTAGAGATATTTAAAATTTCAGCGAAAGCCCATAATCACTTAACGTAGGCTTATTTCTAGCCAGCTGAATGTGTGAAAATAATACTTATAAATAACAGTAGAAATAAAAGGAATTACAATACTTATAAATTAATAAAATAAAGTGCGAGTTTTCTCAATAATGACATTCACTCAACTTCTGGTAAAAATCATAGGTATTCGTAGCATACTTCACGTCTGTTTGCTCAAAAAGACTGATACACAAAAAATTTATAAAATGTATTTACAAAATTATATAGGAATAATCCTGAATGTCTCATTTTTCATTTTTTCTTAGGAAAATGAGAGTCCAACCTTCAAATTAGACTCATCCCCCCTCGGAGAAGTTCTCAGTTACGCCAGTGGGTAGGACAGTCGCTGGGATGCGTTGAAAAACAGATTTGATATAACGAGAAAAATGGTTACGTTCACGGAAGTGCAAAGAAAAAATCTGAAATAATATTAAAAAGATCGATATTTATCAACGATTAGACGTATTCATTAATCCTAGTTTTGTTAGTTAGCATTTTTAGTACGATGTTGCGTTTCCAAACGATTTTGAATTCTTCGCATACACATGGAAGGCATACATACACCACACCCATCACACACATTGCAGCAACAGCTGTATTACACGGACTGCAACTTAGTACGAGCTAAAATAAACGAATTTAACCTTTGTCTGCTCCACAAATATGTGCATTGGCAGGCAATCAACAGTAAGCCTTGAATACAGATTACACTGACTATACATAATAATCCTCATTCACAGTCGCAGTATTATTTAACACAAACGAATACTGATAAACAGAGTGCAGTGTCTGGAGTGATGTCCACGTTTATTATTAACTCGATATATATAATTACGTTAAGAGGAAACACTTTAACAATTAAAATTAATCGCTTTCTCCTCGTCCAAGGTTTCAGAAAATGTAGGTAAACTACAACAGATTCATACTTTAATTTTCAGGGCACTGGGAGTTGTACAAGGGGAGTGAACGATTGGAGGCAAAAAACAAGACTTAATGGAATGCTCTTGTGAGTGAAGCGAAAGTGCACAGAGGACCCCTGTTGTAGGATGACCAGAACTGATCGCCATCATGCTTAAACGGATTTTACAGTCTCCAGGCGATGACGGAAATCAACGATCATAGATGATAACGGTACTGCATAGCCAATATGAAACCAGACCCCGACTATGTGTTACAAGCCCAGTCTTCTTTGAAAGAAACTGCGCCAAATTGTAATTAATGTAATTTTTAACTATACAACTTGAAACACCTCTCGTTTTTGTTTGCTATTATAAACATTTGTTAAAATTAATATACAATAATTAAAACCCAAATTAATTCAAGAATTAATGTACACGATTTCAGTAAGGAATAACTCATTGCACCTATGAAAACAAATGTTTAATAACAAAATGAAAACTGGCTAACGAAAAAGACAGTAGGAATGTGAGACTGCTGAAGGTACAATGGTGAATTTTGTCTGAGGCTTTCACGGCCCGAGTCAATTTTGTTAAAGCTCTAAAGCCGTGGTCCAAAGCTGTTGATTGCAGCAGACGTTTCAGCGTACAATGGTGAAGTTCGTACTGGGCGACGATGTAGGCTAAATGATCTGGACATTCGATCGACTACGTTTGTGTGTAACCTCTACGTTCTTCTCTCTTCACAGATTAGTTAACTGTATCAAGGAGCTATGATACAATAACCAGTTGATAAATTTAATCAAATTGTGTCTAAGAAGCACCAAATGTGTGATCGCCATCCAAAATCAACTGTCACAATCACTTTTACTATCAAGTGCGATTAAACAGGGTGGTGTCCTTTTTAATATAGCCTTGGAAGTAGCTACATGGAAGATATCAGTCGATACAAACAGCGCAATCAAAAACGTACTTGTTCAGGGAATGCGATGTGCCGAAGACATTACCATTAATTCACGAAATAAATAAAGGGTCTTTACAGTCAGAAACACGAGAATTGGTAGCAGGCTCAGGAAGGTTGGGCCTTCAAATCAATTGCTCCAAAAGACAGTTTATGAGAACAAGTACGCAGAACTATCCTCTAGAATAATCACATGTAAGTTAATTTTTTTTAATGGAACACAGGAGTTTAAATACTTAGGGTCGAAGATAACTGTACAAAACGATACAAAGAAGGATATAGGATTCTGCCAGGTAATAGAAGTTATTAAGCTGCTCGGTAATAAATTAAGTCTCAAGAAAACTGAAAGAAATCACTTGCAAAACAGTCATGAAGCCAGTTGTTATGTATGACTCGGAGACATGGATAATGTCTAGCAATCAATAAAAAAAGAATTAATCTTCCTAAAATTTTGCGAAGAATGTATGGAACTGTAAAGGAGCAGGACAACTGAAGGATTATGACCAACTAAGATTTAGGGAATCTGTATAATAACGCAGACTTGATGGGAAGTTCAAAAGGATTACAGTAACTGGCTTGGACATGTTTAAAGGATGGAGGAGGATGAGTCCCGAAAAAGCTTTCTGCTGAAGAACCTGGTGGGAGACGCCTGAGAGGAAGGGCCACCGATAAGATGAACAGTTTGGAGTTAGAATGTGGAGACACTGGGCACACGACAGGGAAGAGTGGAAAGCCGATATTACGAAAAGATCGAGATTGTGTGAAGACCATAAAGCGCCATGAAATGAATTAATTAATTTCCTCTCTCAGCAGGATATGAACTACAGTAGGTTGTCGATAATCCGAACTTCAAACCTCTGGATTATCGATGACCTCAACATCGTTAAAATAGAATTATTTTAAGTACATCTCCGCCAGAAAATTTTTATATTATTTTAAACAGTACAATTCTGTGCTATTAAAACATGTCGTAACATCTGCGTCTAACTTCTTTATGTAAAAGACATTGCATATAACTTCATGTACTGTATTTATAACTACAGATAACTATATAAATAGCTATAGTAGCCCAGTGTCCGAGTGTAGCCTACTTTCAAATTTGAAATGTTCTATACACCAATCAAAAATTACAGTTCTCCACCTGAATAACGTTTTTTTTGCGACTTACCAAATGAGTACGAATAATGTTTGCTACTTATCGGTTTATCGCACACAAATTTATTTTACAAGTTTTTTTTTAATACTAATCTGTTAGTACAATACTTAGTGCTCGAACAAATCCATATCAAACTACTCAGAGCACCGAATTATCGACTCTCGGCTGTGCGCAGAACGTTCTACCACACAGATGACAGATAATCACGCCGCCCGCCCACCATCATCAGCGGAAATAAAGTAATCACCGTGTCTGTGCGTTAAACTACTTCGAATACTCAGTGTAGTAACTCGCACAGTTGCGCCAATTAAAGAATAATTAATTTCGTATAAGGCCGGCTACGCTACACATTGTGTTGTGTGCGTTATTACGCAGTTAAGGCGTTGTTGCGTAATTACGCGCGCGCCCCCGCACTCGCCGCCCATCGACATTGTCGTCGGATCGATTTTCCGCCGTGACGTTTTGTTTGTGACTGTGGTTAAACCTAATCACGATGATCACCACCACCATCGTGCGGCTGTCGCGTCTCCGCTTTCAAGGCAAAAGAAAGGAACGCGAATGTGCTGTATTAAACAAAACGTGTTCAACCTTCGTTAAAAAAACGCAGCGTTTACTTATCTCTGTGTAAACGGAGAGCCTTAGAACATGTCTGTGTATTTTAAGTGCAGTTTATGCGTATTCAAGAAAACGAAAGCAAAGCCTCTGTGAAAAAATTCCCCTTCTCCCATTTACTTCGTAATATATCGCAGTATCGAGTCATCTTTCACGCATTTTCTACCTATCTTCATTTGGATTTAAGGTCTGCACTCAGGACTTTTGATTATAGGGTCTGTCAGTTTCATAGAGTACGGCGAGATTGTCCAATCTCCTCACTTTTTCTCATAACCGTATTGATTCTTTGGTCCCACTATCTTCTGGATCATCTTTATGACACTCTCCTTCGCTCTTTACTGGATCTACTTCGGGGCATTGGTTTAAGTGACACTTGGAAACATGTTAACAAAGCAGCTACACTGTGGAGCTACAAAATCTATTACGACTGATTAACGGTTGCTTTTCTATGTAGATGGTTACTATTATGCACTTAAATGCAGACGTAGTTTCAAGAACGTCATAAGAACATCGTACTACGAATGCTTCTATACTGTATGAAGTGCAGGCGAAAGATGTATAATTAAAGTAATTTTCTACAGGTAGTCAGAACGATACATATTCATGGAAAACCTTGTTGTACAAGGTGAAATATAAGACAAAGACAACATATTTAGCAGTAGGGTCTAGATCACAATGAGGAGGACAGATACATGTAAGGAACCAAAGGGATATTCCCTATGCAAAGCAATCCAACCTATATTGACCGGACAAGACGGGCGGTTGAAGGATTAGCAGATCCTTTATCAACGCATGCATAGCCACAGGCCGCTAGACAATAGCTTGGACCTGACAACAAGACCCAGTCAGAGAACCACCAAATGATTGGGAGGTGGGTTGGAGCTACGCTGGTAGTCCAGTCTTCGTGAATCGGGGAAACTATAGGACAGAGGCTTCTGGAAAGAAGAAATTTATAATGAAACCTGCCGGCACAATTAAACCATCTCGAGCGTTAGAAAAAAAAGTAGATGTAGACGAGATAAAGAATTCAATATCACTCTTCTAATTCAATATCACTCTTCTTCTTTATTAGCTCCAACAAATCGACCTACCGTTCAACCCAAAACTTATCTGTTTAATGTAAAACTTATCAGTATTCTCCTGCTGGAACGCCTAATCCGAGGGATGAATCGGGATAACGAATCACATAATCGAGGTGACCGATTTCAAAAAGCCCCTTGACCGGTTCACTGACTAAACCAATTCTCCGATCCGGATCACTGATATACACGTACCGATCGCGTGATTAACGTTTGCCGAAATTATCTCTCTTGCGCCGCCAATTACGCAATGCCTTGGCTGTGCGATAAAGCAGAACACTCACACCCCCACCCGCCCAATGTGCCATCCGTACGGGGATTACATAATAACAATACAACAACCATTAGCTGACAAACCGTGTTAAAGCAGCAGTTAGTCTAATGACTATTACATTATTTCCGCCGTTTGGTTGCTCAATCGCGACGTCACATTGTACAGATTAACGTATAATACTATTTGTCTGTTAATTGGTAGTTCGTGTTCACGTTACGCGGGGAGGAGAAAGCGTACACATTGCCGAGATGCAACACTTTGGACCTCTCGCACTATATTTCACGTCTTACCTACTCATCACTGTTACGATTACCTCCTATTCATCATCATCATCATCATCTTCAAGGATTAAACCAAGGATGGTTTGTTTCGGACTCAAATAGGCAAAGATTACAGCCGGTCACTCCAGTGCTTCCTCGGACGTACCACACCTCTCCGTCCCCTCGGCTTATAGTTCCATAGTTGTTTGGGGATGCGGCAGTCATCCATTCGGCAAAGATGTTTCAACCAATTCTGCCGATACTGGGGGATCCTGTCGAGTATACTCATAATATTCAGTTCCTGCCGTATATCTGTGTTTCTTCTATGATCATGGAAAGTATACTCCGGTACGTGTCTGAGAAATCTCATTTCAGCCGCTTGGATGCGACTGGCCTTTCGTTAAAGGGCTGGGCTCTTCTTTCACTTACAAAATAAAGTAAAGGTTACGCGTTTCGAGTGAAGGGTTGGCCGCGTTCTCCATATTGAAATGAAAATATTTTTGCCCATGGATTACGAATATCCATGGATTAAGCCGAAACGTTGTAACTGGATTCCAATTACAATCTGAAGATAAGGACTGCTTCTGCAGGACGGCGTAAATCCCACAGACCCCTTACAGAAATAATACGACCAGAGTAAAAATAATTATTATAATAGGAAGCCTCACTATCTTCGATCAAACGGATGTATCTCGCAAATCTCTCAACGGCTGAACTTACACAGACTACTGGTGGAAAGTCGCAAACACCTTAACAGCACAATTTTCATTAAATTTCCACAATAGTCTTAGTTGTTTACACCTATTCCAAAGTTACGTAGCACGTAGTAGACTCTATTGATTTCATTTGAGCTGATTTTCCTTGCTCTTTTCAGAACCTCCACATCCGCGATTATATCCTCACAGCTGATTCTAAATACTCGTCTGTAATTCTCGAACACTTTTTCCAATCTTTACCTGCCTTCAGTTGCTATCATCCAATATCAACATACACGGAGAATAATTCTCCAAATAAACGTTTTTTTTTAATGATAAATTTTTGGTGAATCTTTTTCATAGCTTTTTCTGAATATACGAAGTGATAATTTATACTCTTGTAAAAAGATTTTTTTTTTTAATAATTTTTTTGAACTACTTTCGTCTCTCGCTTCTTGCACTATGACTTCATTTCCGGGTTCACGCATAGTATTTGTTCCGACTTCAAAGGTCTTTCTACCGTTTTCCTATTTCCCCATATATCTACCATGGGATCTATAAGACATCATTTGTTTGGGAAAGCATAATCGACATTAATATATACAGATATATGTAGGCTAACTTTTTTTTACGGCTAACGAATAACATAAAATCACCTCAAAACCTTATTTTATATATATATATATATATATATATATATATATATATATATATAAAATCAGAACGTCTTTACATACAATAAATGATGTCCATTAAAATCTACCACGGCACATTTATATTATTCAGCGACTCTACACGTGCGACCTTCACGTAAACTCTCCTCGATACGACCCGTGTACGCGACAAACGACTATAGTTAGCATACGGGGGTGCATAACCTGAAGCCATGGACCAGACTAAAAATATAAACGAAAATCTGACTAACTACAAAAAAAAAATCTAATATCCGCAATGCGCGGTGTGGTGTGAGAAAGCTATTTCTGTGAACATACAACACTCATGTTATTCTACCGGGTATATACACTCTAATTCTGTATTCGGTTAAAAACCTATTATCCACTGCTGACTGTATAACGAAAGCATTAGTACTGCGTGGACGTCCAACGATTTCCACAGCCACCGATAAAATTGATTATTTCCCTACGAATACCTATAAAAAATCTTGCTACCGATGTAGGCCTAAAAACTAACAAAAACAAAAAAAACACAATTAACGTAAGAAAATTAAGAATTGTCAGTCACAAGCACTATGTTAGCAGCAGTTTCTATCATTCAAACGCTATTACTGGCAACTATCGAACCGGTCGGAAAATCACAATGAACGCCAGGTTTTGAGACCTGGAAATGGTAACCACCGAAATTCTAAGCGACTAGCTGTTCGGCGACACGATGTTCGTAGAAATTTAAACAGGCTTTAAACAGGCACATTGCGTAAGCTCTGCAGTGAAGAAGGAAGAGTAGGAGGAGGAGATGATGTTGATGAAACGCAACAAACTGACCGATTGTATCAACCGAGGTCTTTTCACTCGCCATTTACAAATCTGAAATGTTTTAACCAAAACCAAAACGTTTTCTGATACTTAATTCTAGTCTCACCTGACCAAGTTACTGTACGTCATGAACGCTCTAAAATTCTGTTAACTATGGCCACCAATAATAACAAGCGTATCAGGAGCTAATGAAAATGTCCCAAAATAAGAAACAAAGGCAACGTCCACGCTAATAACAGATGCAGAAAAATTAAAAAGAGTCCGAGAGGAAAATAATCTAAACACATATACGGCCTACGTCAAAGAAAATAAGTAAAGAACAGTATAGAAGAATAACAAGTCGCGAGATAAGAGAGTGCCATACAAAACAAAATACGCCACGATAAATCAAAGTGCGTTTTCTAGTCCTCAGGTCCGTTGGGACTGCGTGCAGAATGTGATATGTAAGAACAACCAAGTGGAGCTACACTACCATCCTTCATCCTGTGTAGGTCACGTAAGCAGCCACTTTCTGTGGTACAAAAAGGGATTTTTTTGTTCTTTTTTTTCGTATGGCCACTGTGGACTACGTTTGGGTTAACTGGTTCCTCCCTTCTTCTTCTCTCTCTTCCTCCTGTCCCACATCTCCATCATTCTGGATCGATGTCTCTTCCTCCTTTCGTCAGTCCAGATGGCACCTGTCCTCTTCTTAGTTTTTTCTTGAAAACCTTGGGCATTTTTAATTTCTTTTTGAGTGGCAAGCATTCTTCAATGTCTTCTTGAGTAATCTGGAATTCTTCTATATCTTTTTCTGTTTCATTGAACCATGCATTAGATATTTTGAGTTAAAAAGCTTTCCTGTTAGTCTGTCAGGATTCATTCTTTGAACACGTCCGTAGAAAGTAATTCTTCTTTTTTTCAATTACGTCTGTGATTTTTTCAACATGTGTGTTCAGCTCGTTACTGTGGCGTCTTCCGTACTGTTCTCCATCTTTTATTGGTCCCAAGATTTATCTTAATATTTTCCTTTTACATGACTTAAGTTCTTCCATTACCATTTTCTTGTTCAAAGCCAGACATTCAGCTGCATACATTATATTATATATTTTTAAATTATATAAACTAGATTGTAATTTGTATTATTATTATTACTGTCAAACGTACTCGGCAAGTTTCATGCAGCGTTTATATAATACCTAATAATTACTATAAAACCAATTATTGTCCTATAAAAGTATTTCAATTGCACGAAATTTAATTACTTGTGTAAGAAAAATTATATTATTTTTATAACAATTAATACAGTTACTATTATATACAACTGAAGACTGTCGTCGATTCTTTCGTGTCCGAAACGTCGATAATTTCATTCCACGGGCGACGATTGGAAAAACTTAAATCTGTATACCCATCATTTATTTATGGGTCCATAAGTTTAAAAAAAAATAGAAGAGAGAGAGAGAGAGAGAGAGAGAGAGAGAGAGAGAGAGAGAGCGCACACAAAAGCTGTCGCGAGTAATTTCTGCGCGCAAGTGACGCGGCTCGAGAACAAATAACGATGCAATGAGGAGAGGAAACGATAATTAATAAAGTACGTGATATTTGTCACGTATGCACGGTGCAACACACAACACAAGCTATTACCTACTTTATGCAGTGCAACACCAGCCAACTAGCGTGTACTGTGTCGTATATTGCCGGTGTAGTATGTATGTAATCCGCGCTGATGATACCCACCACTTCAGCGGCCTACTTGTGCCGTGTCGTGTCAGGGTGACGGTCCCATGTGCGCCGCTCGCCGTACGCCCAAATACGACATCAAGCTGATAACGGTTTTTTCTTAACACTGCCATTTGAACCTCTCGTGACCTGGCGCATCTAGAATTTGGCTGGGGGGGGGGGGGGGGTCCAGTCGGCTTCATACGAAAGAAAAAACAGATTAAAGATTAATCAACATTACTACCTTTAAAGTGGTTGAAAAACGTGAGATAACGTCCTGAAATCAATCCCATTAAAATAATGCTAATAACACAATGCAAATAAGCAAGCATTATTGAAACATTGTTTAGAAGATACTTATTTGGCTGAAATGAGTTTCCTATATTTCATATTTCAAAAGTACAGGCCTCTGCAAATGCTGTGTACTAAACCTGTTTGTATATTAATTTAAAAAAAGAGTTACTACTATATTAGCGTACACGGCTGAACAAATAATAAAACAATCTAAAAATTACGAAATTAACAAATTTGTCAAATTTGTTCGACCCTCTGGGGGGGGGGGTCCGGTTCCGTTCGTCCCCGCCCGTAAATACGCCCCTGACTAACTTATTATGGTGTTCTGCCCTAAGGCAGGTCTTCAAATGGTAAAAACTCTCCAAGCTGTCCTATCCCATGCGTCTTTCGTTTCTTCGTTAACACCCTCTGATTTTAATGCTATCTATTAACTTCATTCTTCTGCGCCCTCTTCTTTTTTTCTCCTTCTATGACACCCTCCATATCAGTTGTAAGCAAGCAGTCTCTTCTTAAACAATGACCTAACCAATTCCTTTTCCTATTTTCTATTACCTTCAGGATTCTTCTCTCTTCCCCTATTCTTCTTAAAACTTCATCATTCCTTACTTTATCAACCAACCTCACTTTTTCCATTGCTCGCCAAACTCACATCTCAAGTGCCTCCGGAACATTTTACATCGAGGGCCATACCATTTGCTCTACTAGGGATATCCAACATGGATGCTTAATGTGGTGGTATGCAATTAAGGACTGATCCTGATTAGTATATTAAGGATCAATATGCAATTGATCCTGACTAACAACCGTATGCAATTCGACTAATATAATTACAACCAAGGCTCAGTTTAAAATAGGTAAGTTGGATTAGCAGTTGGCAGCGCACAGACCATCTTATCACGAACAATTACGAATAATTTTTTTTTATTTGCAAATTTATAGCCTACTGAAATATACACTGTAATAATAACAAAAAAAAAGAAATAAAGTTAACGTAAAAAGTTGCTTGCAATACCTTATTACTAAATTATCACTACCAACAACGGCTACTGGTATCATTACAGTAACTACGACAGGTCGGCTGGGAAAGAAGTAAGAAGCTAATTTTCACACAGGAGACAAATTAATCGCAATCGATTACCGATTTCCACTTTGTCACAACGCGCGGTGACACCGAAATTATCGGCTGTTATCGGCTATAATAACTGGAAAAAAGTCTACAGTCATCGACATGAACGGGGTTATTGTTGGTTTGTTTCATCAGAGCTTAAGTAATGTTTTTATTTATTTTATAACGAGTCGGTTAACGCTTTCAATTGGCATCGCCGCCCTGTTCACGCAGTCGTCTAACGAGCGGTCTGAACGCGTTGTATGCGTCGTCCAATCCCGTTTGAACGTTAATGGTGTTGTGTCATTTCGATAGTTACATAAGGAGAACTTGGTCTCTTCTCTAATGAATACTGAATGTCGGCCACAAATGTCTTAACCTTTTTTTGAAAGTTCAGCGTGCGCGCACATACGCAGCATACAGCGCGCAGTAAGACATATAATTATGTCAGAAATAAGGTCGAATAACGATCATGGTACGTTTGGAAGAATTATAAAAACCGCCGTCTGTTTAAAAGTGACGCCATTTAATTATCGTCTGCAATGACGTATGTGTCAGAAACGTGGACCATGAAACGAAAACTGCGGACCGTACAGAGAGGAGCAAGAAAATCAAACCAGAATAGAGTCTTCGTAGGCAAAGTCACCAAGACGACGGACTTTTGTCATATGGAGGAAAGAACTAGTGTGGTATAATGAACTCAACAAGACTCATGAGAGAACCAACAGAAAATGACTACGGAGGTATTCGCTCTTCGATGGGTATGGCTGTTTCGATTCTTGATTTTCTCTATGCACTACAATTCTTTTTTAATTTATTCTTCAGCCGTCTGCGGACTGGAGAATTCTTCAGCCGTCTGCGGACTGGAGAATGGCTATTCCTTTACAAAGTTGAAGGTGAGTTATTCATTCATTTCAGACACTTTTTTTTGTTTCAAGGAGCTGTGGAGGAATTCGTATTAACACGTAAGGCGGTGTATTGTTTTCGGAAATAAACTAGCCAGAAAAGCGGTTGATGTAACAGCTGATCGCTGTGGAAGGAAGGGAGCACCACAGAGCACACAGCAGACGCAGTGAGATAGCAAAAGACGAACACAATGACGAAGAAAACTCACAAACGACCAAAATACAGACGAATCATCGTCGAAAAAGACAACTGAAAAAATTTAATTCTATTTACGTTAGAGAGCACTCCGAACGCGCCTCGCCTACTTAAAAAAACCGTACAATACAGAATCAGCGGGAACCCAAGACCAGCAAAAAAAAGGGTACAATAATCTCGAAACGATTACCGAGTCCGACCAAATCACAGTTCATTATTCCGACAGGTGACTGAACCTTGGTCCGCTTCCACCGCTACTCCCTCTCCGCATGCACACACGTACGTACACTTTCCACTGCGGTATTTAGGCTGCACGTGTGTATGTGTGTGAGCCTATTGCGCGCGCGCATCATGAAATAACGTTACGACGACGACGACGCCGTCTTAAATTACAATACAATACATTACGTATTCGGAGTATCACACGCTCACAAAGGAACCAACCAACCACCAGGCATACTGTGCTGTTGTTGACCCATTCTCGCTGACTGATCTCCGCTTGGAATCTGTTCTTTAGTGTAAAAGTATGTAAGCTTTAGTAGTTTTTTTTCAGGCTGTGTTATATCCTCACATGCACGCACGCATGCGCGCAAATCTTGTCATCATATTTCGGGCGGAGAGTACTCATCAAAACCTGCCAATCGCTGTTGGGTATTATTATTATTATTATTATTTTTACTCGAACAGGCCAGCCGTGGACCAGGCGAATATCATTTCCTTTTCTTCTCCTGCCAGCAGGCCCTCATTCGCACACTATGCGTAGGTTATTATTTTTATTATTAATTTTAGTTTTTTTTAATACAAACTGTTAAATCGAATCTGCAAACACTCTGGATTACAAATATCGACACTTAAGATCAAGGTAATGGCTTTTCGTGGAACTAATCCAGTATGGGCAAAAATTCTTATAGATGGTACTGCCCTGGAACAACCTGGACTACAGTTTTGTCTTGTAATACAAGCAACGACGTTGTGAATAAGTTGCATAAGTTCAACCTTATGTACGGGACCATCAGGCGAACTCTTAAGTCAGTAAGTAAAGAAATACGCCTAAAATTCTATAAGATGGCCCTTCCCACACTTATTTATGGGTCTGAGAACTGGACTTTAACGAAAGGCCAGGCCAGTCGTATCCAAGCTGCTGAAACGAGATTTCTCTGGCACGTGGCAGGGTATACTCCCCATGACCATACAAGAAAACAGATATACGCCAGGAACTGAATATTATGAGTATACTCGTCAGGATTGGCCAGTATCGGTTGAATTGGTGGGAACATCTTTGCCGAATGGATGACTGCCGCATCCCCAAACAACTATGGAACTATAAGCCGAAGGGACGGAGAGGTGTCGGACGTCCGTAGAACCGCCGGAATGACCAGCTCTAGACTTTGCGTGTTTGAGACCGGAACAAACCATCCTTGGTTTAATGACTGAACATGATGACGATGAATTTTAGTTTTGCACAAATTTCTTCCACTCTTTTTTTTATCATCACTCGCTCATCTTGTTCCTCACGTTATCGTTTTCCATTCTACCATTTTTGACAACACTGTTTTACCTCAGTTTAGTGTAGCTCTTCCCCGTTTCTCATTTTTCCCAACTATCGGTTTATTGTTGCTCTTATCAGTTTATCAGATGGTTGCAAGTTATACCACTGTGGAACTGTACTCGAGCGGCGACTATCATGCTGCAACTTGACCTGGACGCAGCACTTTTGCTCGGCCGGTCACAGCGTGACTTCGGAACGTTCCCTGCTGTAACGTACACACTACAACAACTACGTCTTACAGTGTAACTATGTACGTTAAACGTGTATTATTACGGTAAATTCGACAGTGCAACCAATCTGTTCCACGTAGCCTAGCTCAAGTACAGCGTGCCGTTGATTACGAAGGAAGCGGAGGCAGTATGATAGAGAAAGTGGGAGAGGGAGGAGCCCTGCGCGTACTGATATCAGTGATGACGTTTTTCAAAGTCGTCGGTCTATAATTTTTTTATAAGAAAATTGATGTTTCCACTCGCTCGCCATGTGGCCAGCTACACGACGACGACGGGTCGACATACTTCGTCCAGGTGTATCACGTTACCGTGTAACATGATACCGACCTCTCGCAAGTAATCGATAAATCGATACTCTTCTTGACCGCTTTGCTCCATGTTTAATCCACCATGTGCCTTCATACGGACTTCCTCCCTTGACGTTATAGAACATTCCTCTCCTTCGTCTTCCCTTATACTTCCAATAAAGCAGTTCCTTCTTTATGCAAGTCCTAACCAGTTGCCTTTATTTTTTTAACATTTTCAGTAATTTTCTCTGTACCCTTCTCTTGTACACGGCTACGTCGTTACTCAAAAACGTGGAGGGCGACACGATTTATTACATACCAGACATAGTGTATACTGTACGTACAGAAGTAGAGCCGCGTACATAACAATATTCTAACGCCGCAGAAAATCTAATCAAACAGCCTTTACAAATAAGGCTATTTACAGCGGTATATCAACACCGTAATACCACTTTTACAGCTATACTCTTCAAACCCTGTGTACCATCACTTCGACACGTATTGTAACATGACATATTCATTCATCTTATTACTGTAGCTATATGAGTTGTTTAATTGTATAACAAAACCAGATGCATCCAAAATATGAAAACTTTCAGGAGAGCTAAAAAACTTTATTGCAGGAGAGCTGGATTTGCAACTAACCAGCAATTTCAACTCCAATTTTAAGAAGGATATATCTGTTTTAGAAACCTGTGAAGTAGATAGGGACATGTAGAAGGTAATAAAGTATAGGAAAAACTAGGGAAAAAAATGTGAATGTGAAAAAAGTGGATGTATCTGGTTTTGAAACTGGACGGCTCATATCACGATTTTATTAGTATTCATTTAGCATATATTTGTTAGTTCAATAATCATGGCTTAGAAATTGTTGCGTTAGGAACGGCTGAGTCAATGAAGCTTCAACTCCTTAGACTTAGGGTTGAGTACTCTAGTCAGTGTACTCAACGCACATTAAAAAACTATATGTTGATACTTTCCAAAACTGCATTCGAAATTATACATGACGGTGAAAAACAGCAATTACCGTTAAGCCCTAACGTACAACAATCTTATTCAAACTGGGAAAAAAATACGCATATCACGGTCTGAAAACAAACATCACGTCCTACTTAGGTAATCGGGGTCTGCCCGTAATAAAGCGAAGGGAGGACCAGCCGTTATAATGTGAACGAAGTCTGTACAGTTCGAGTTCTCCCGGCCGCATCTCTTCTACGTCCTTCGATGGACTCCTCTTATAGATGCGCAGTGCTGTGTGCACTAATACTGCCTCGTTTTAATCATAAACATCGATTCCTATCAGTCGTAATTAAGTTTTTTATCTCCATCCACCATGCAGCTGCAACGTTGACATGGTTACGCAAATCACGTAAACAACAAAGACGACACGGCCGGGTACGACGTCGTTCAAGGTGATAAGCTGCAGTTTAGGAATATGCCTACTCCTTGTGGCAACACCGGGTCCATGCGTGCTGAACAAGAGAATGTAATTTTATTAACGGGAGAATCTGATTCGTACGCAGGCTCAGTGTCAGTTTTAAGTACACACTATTATATTAAAGGCTTCCGACCGTTATCCATTTGGATGAGGCAGTATTACACTGTTATGTTAAAATCTGGTGGTCACACCACATTGGAAAGAAGGCGCGATGTGGAAGAGGCGTTTGTCCATGTGTACTGTCCGACGTGACTGCCCACACACTTTTGCCGATTCCGATTATACGCCTACTGTCTTACCTGTGAACATTAGCTACCTACCGATGATCACTCCAAATTTAATTTGCTTATAATAATACTATTTACCCTTGCTAACAACTTCATACGATCTCATATTTATTATCTTATACTGAAAATGACATAATTTAATAATCGCCGAGCAGAAACATAAACTAGCGAGTCTCGTACTAATAAATCACACCTCTTCCCTCTTATCCAGAAAAGGCAAATCAGCGTGTGCATGTTTACACCGCGCCAACAGTAATGAGATCGACTGTGCATACCTCGTTTCTCGTAAACTGTACAAACATCTCTTTATACAGTATCTAGTCAGCTGTTTGGGAAACTACAATACGAGAAACGGACAGCCAACATGTGAACAAACCAGCGTTAACGTTTACACAAGCAAATGGACAGTCAGCAGTACATTTCGTTCGTTAGTTACCTAACACTAGCTGATTACAAACCGGGGAATCGGTACTGGGTAATAAACCACCCGATTCCTACCGGTGTGTGTGTGTGTGAGCAAGCTGCACAGAATAAACAGACCTTATAACGCTAACTTCACGGAACGTCGTTACTCTTTAACAATACCATCTATTATACATGGGCCAAACACAGCAACTAACCTGCCGTAATATGCGATCAATATACCTCCTGTATATGGGCTAAGCTACTTCAACTCACAACTCATACTCCCCCCCTCTCTCTCTCTCACTCACTCACTCTCTGTCACTCCCCATGACCCGCCGCCTAGGAAGGAAAACTTGCACCTATGTGGCGCTGATGGTTACCTACGCGATCCCTAAGTGGGGGTACTTGGCTAAGACCCATACGCGGAAGCTACAGTCTTTCTTGGACCGAGGATTGCGCTGGGCATATAAAGCCCACTGTCTAACTTCGAACCAGAGTATGAGAGAATCGCAACGCGTCCGTTTCCTGGTCGCCACTATACGGACACTATCTAGAAAGTCCTACCGCCGCTGTACCCGCTTTCAGGCCAATCCCCTCATAAGCGCCCTCGGCTCGGTCAAAATCCATGTGTGCAGGTGAATCCTGGACACGGTCCCGGCGAACCCTCACTCTTAATTAGACTTGCCTAAGTGAAAACCCACGGCCGGTAGCGGGCCACATCTAAAATACGCAGCGATGGGCTCAGCCCTTCGACTCGCACTACCCCTGGTAATCATCAGGCCCTCTCTTCCAATTCGGTAATGCTTGTTGGTGTACACGGAAGTTCTTATGACCAAGATGAGCCAGGATTCGATATGATGCTGTTGTTGGTACTTTGCCAAATAATTAATCAGAAAGTCGTAAGTTTTTGAAAATGCTGAATAACTTATTCCTTAGTTTTGAAAGTGAAACTCTAGACCAGCGACCTAAACGTGAGAATGTAAAAGCATTATAAGGCCGGTAGTGACATTACGAGGCATGCACTATGTCATTATGAGATGAAAACAACTTGAGAGAAGCTTCGAGAGAACGGTTACCGGCAAAGATCTTTACGTCCGTTCATATAACAACTATAGAACGTTGAGAAACAAAACGAACCACGAAACAGATCACTACACGGTTGCAAAACAGTAAGACGTTCAGTGTTTCGAGAATAATATTTTATTCTCGCATCCGTCGCCCATTATCTTTGGACCCACTATTAGAAAGAAGTTCAACATTTCTTCGGAAAGTTCGACAAAGCACTCGCGCGTTTCCCACGCACTTTCACCAAAAATCGCTACGAAAAGAAAAGACCTATCACAAACACGGAGCGAAAGCAAACCTTAACACTAAACATACAGAACTGAAAGTAGAACGCATTTCCACGCGGAGAGAAGAAAAATACCCGTCGCCGCCGTACTAATGGCGTATCGTTTTATACAGCGAGCAAACCGAGGGACAGGACAGTCTGATATAGAAAGGAAAAGGAAGCTGAGGGGAAACGCACACATACGCAGAACGTACGGACGACGGTGAGGGTAGTGTAAATGACACTTTTTGTGTATCGAACGAGAACGACATATCATTCGCTTCGATTCGAGCCGATGCGTCAGCACGCGCGCGCGGCGCCAAATAAGAAAGGGAAAAGGATGGACGCGTGCGTCAGAAAAAAATTACGTAAGGCGACCGGGAACGGAGGAGGGACACCGGAGAGGCTAGAGAAAAAAACGACAAATACTGTCCTCTCTCCGCGTATTGGACAAACAAACGTGCCGGACACAATGAAGAAGAAGCGTTAACCTCGTGGGAGGGGGGCGCGGTTCGGACGGGACGAGTGTTCTTGTCGCACAATTCGTTCGAATAAACATATTTATTGGGACACGCAGCGTCTTGTCTGTTTCGGACATGCACGAGCGGGCGTGTGCGACAGTCTGATCCATCAACTAGCAAACTTACACCCTTTCTCTGGCGAACGCACGCCGAGCGGACAGCGAAATCATCGCGTTACAAACATAAAAAAGGACGTAGAATATGTTCGTCGTGCGAGCGTTTTTTTTTTTAGCGTCTCTATATCAGACAGGCGAGAAGGTGGAAGAGGAAAAATTGTCGAGTGCCCACGAACTACTGTGGAGAAAAACAACATTCAAACATCCTCTCTCAGCAATTGAAACGTTTACACGAAGATTACATTCATAAACACGTTACACGTTACATTTGCAAACAAGAAACGTTCTTACTGTATTATGTTCATATTTTCTTTTGCCCTCACAATAATCACAATTTGGTAAAGACATCAAACAGAAGACGACGATGATCAGACAAACGAAAGAACCGGCCTACGATTTCCATTACTTTGAGTGAATACGGAGAATTACAAACCTTCACAAAGCACTGTCTCTCCATTGGTAATGAACTCTTCAACATTTTTAAAGTATGTCTTTATAAAACAATTTTTTTCGGGTTTAACACGCGTCGTTTCCTTTTTCTTTAAAACCAAATGTCTAACCCAAAATAGGAAGAGACATCCATAATGCCTCCACATCCTCAAGTTCTACGGTCTCCAAACAATATTAAATGTTTGTTTTCTCAATATTTTTTAAGAAAAACAATGAAAACACCCCATATTCACATGTTTTTATATATATCATTTACTGGTGAAGAGAGTTGAAAATTTGAAAAAGTTGAAAATTTTGGACATCATACTCCAAAAACAACGTAAACGGCCACCTCCACAGAATGTGCGCCCAAAGATAGCCCAAGAATACGGAAATAGGCAACCGACGGACGGAAACGAAGGAAGAGAGGACGCATTCGAGACAGTGCTGAAACTACGACCAAGGAAGCAACGGCAAAAGGACTACTACTATAAAACGACCAACCGGCAACACGGTCCAAGGGCTTAAGCTGGCCAATTTTCGCTCGTAAAAAAATGAATATCGAATAAATAATGCCATTATCGGGGCCCCGGTTAGAAATTATAGTACTTACGGGAAGTGTACAAAAAGTTACTGTCAAAGAGTTACGATTTCGAGTTGTAAGAAACTTCACAAAATAACGACAGGAAAAGAACCTCAGCGGCGGGATAGAGAAGGAGAGACTATGGAATCGTGTAAAACGCTGGAGAGACAAGGAAGGAACTGAAGCGCAACCTCGGTCGCATGTTTACCGGATACAAGACCTATTCCACGATAATACTATTTAGAGAGTCTACTATTACGTATACACGAGGAGCGCTGGAGGGAGGTGAATACGATATTACGTTATACGGAATAAGAATAAATTGTAGTGCCGGCCGGTCCCACCACTGATATGGGACGGGCGCACTTGATGTGTATATTATTTACAAAAGAATGAGAATGGGTGCGCAAGGAAACGGAATTGCTTATGAGAAGGGGGCAGGAGAGAGAGAGAGAGAGAGAGAGAGAGAGAGAGAGAGAGAGAGAGAGAGAGAGAGAGAGAGAGAGAGAGCGGGGAAGAGGGACAGATTTTCATCTAAAATGCAAAATCAAGTCTCTCAACTCGATACAACGCAAAACCTTTTAACTTATTCAAATTGTAACTGTACACATAAACATATACAACAAAGTCCGTCGTGCCATTCCATTTTATTGCTGCTTCCACTTTTCTACAACACACGCGCAGGCGCTCACGCATAATATCTACATATTAGACATGTGAATGTGAATACATATAGGCTATAGGCCTACATACGTGTGTATGCAACATTCGTATCCACATATACACATATAATATTATTACACACAAACATACACACCTCGAATATCGAATAAACTAAATAGGCGAGTTTATGTAGACTATTTAGTACTCGATAACGATTTTATTTTCCATATGTAAAAAGGATATACTTATTTCCATATATGTAAAAAGGCATATTATTTTCTATTCGCAAGTATGTATTTTATTATTTTGTGTACGGATAATATTTAACATGTTGTATACAATGTTACTCTCTCTCTCTCTCTCTCTCTCTCTCTCTCGCACACACACACGTGCGCGCAACGTATATACAAAATTTAGAAGTTCTGTCAAGACATTTTACTTTACTGAAATATGTTTCGAGCCATACGCCGTACGATCATTTTCAGAGATTGGCCAGGCCAGTCGTATCCAACCGGCTGAAATTAAATTTCTCAAGCACGTGGCAGGGTATACTCTCCATCATCATAGAAGAAACACAGATATCGGCAGGAACTGAATATTATAAGTATACTCGACAGGATTTCCCAGTATCAGCTAAATTGATGGGAACGTCCTTGCCGAATCTCCGCATCGCCAAACAATATGAAACTATAAGCCGAAAGGACGAAGACGTGTCGGACGTCCGAGGAAACACTGGAGTGACCAGCTCTAGACGTTGCGTGTTTGAGACCGGAACAAACCATCCTTGGTTTAAACCTTGCAGATGATGATTATGACAATCATTTTCATATATGTTGATGCGGCATATGGTATAATGATCTAAATGTTTTAAAAAAGATAACAGGTCTACATTTTGAAAGTTTTTCTAAATAGTATTACATAATTAACATGCCAAGAAAAGAAACCGTGCCGTATTTAATTATTACAACCCCTCCCTGAAGTTCAAGTTTTTCACTCCCTCGAGTTCTTTCCTACGAGATTTTTGTTTTAAATTTACTTAATAATGTTGTCTTTCTGTCTGTGCAAGTATTTATTCATTATTGCTTGTACGCATATGTTACTGTTTGTACGCTGTCAGGATGTCTTAACTGCCTTACGTCGACGTCTAATTAAAAAAAATCATATTTAAGCTTGTACGAGGCGGGGTAACTATTGTAAAGCAGTCATACAATAAACAATAAAAATACCGAACTACAGCACTGATCCTTTAGTTATTTTTATAGCCATAATGCATAAATGACAAATAATTCAGCAATATTTTACACACAAAAAATATTTTACAGTATATATAACTGACAACAATGTGTAAAATTTTTGCAAACAGCTTACAAATTTTTGAAGGCGGTCAAGAATTTGCAAGAATTCCTAAGATATTTAATTCGTCCCATTATTAAAGATAATAAGTTTGTATTTTGTACAAAGTTTCTCGTAACTCGATCCCCCACAAAGTCTTCTTAAAGTTTTGTCAAAATTCTGATTTCCATTTACCCTACAGGGCGCTCTTAATGTTAAAAAAAAAATCGAGTAAACACACCACTTGGAATTGTGTTAAAATTCTCTTTAATCAGATAGCCCACATGGAGTTTAGCGAATTTTAAAAATTCTTATCCATTTTTGGGCTCTGGCACCCAAAATTTTGAAATTTCCAAAACTATATTCAGATTTTGGTTAAAATTCATTTTTAATTTGATACCTACAGTACATGGATTATTGAGATTTTCTCAAATTTTGGCCTCTCACATTTTTTCCTCCCGATCCCCATACTTGGGGGGGGGGGTTCATTCTCAAAAACAATTAAAGTAGGATACAATTCCGGACATGCATTCCAAGTTTCGGTTTATGCGGTTCAAAAGTTACTATGAGGCATACCCGAAACAGTAGACAAGTGTCAAACGGTCGAGTTAAAACAGAGAACTCGCTTCGCTCCCTCAATTAAAAATACCAAAACGTACACCGATACTTCAAATCAAGGTACCAAACACAAGAAAACGCTAGAAAATGTTGAAAACTTTTCTGTTTTACAGTTACGTAACATCTCGCGCTGTAACTGCGTCTCGAGTAGTCACGATTTCTGCCACAGATCTATTTATATTTTACATCACAATTTTTACTTCCATGTTCCATAAGGAAATGGACGTATGGTCATGCCGAAAATATCGTGTTCCAGATAACGGCAGATTCTGACTGTACTACCATCAAACCATCAAAACATGAAAAAAAGCCATTTTCGGTGTGTGTGTGTGTGTGTGTGTGTGTGTGTGTGTGTGTAGAATTTTGTCTATGGCAAACGATAACAGCCGCAAATTCAAACAGAATCAAATAATTTTTTGCATACAGCCATGAATTGTAGAGGACTCAAGGCCTATTGTTTTTGGTGAAGATCGGTTAAGGGAAAGGGGTAGTTTACCTGCAACGTTTTACGTTTTAACAAGAGTAGTGCTTAATTTTGATAAATACAGTATCATCAAAAAAAGTGGTCATAATAATCCACTGTAGAAAGGTAGATGAAATATCTATAAATGAAAAGCGTAGTTGAAGGGGGGAGGGGGTAATTTTTTTATAAATTAAAATGGTAGTTGATGGAGGAGGTAAATTTTTATAAGTTTTATATGTGTACACTACGTTATTGACAACAAAGAAGTAGTTTCTATGGAAACATTTCATTTAACTTTAACAAAATTCTATATTTTTTCATTTTAATTTAAATCATGTATGAGAGAAAATATATCGTTCGTGGCAGGCCAGCATATCTCAATTATGTAATGTTTACGTTTCCATTTTATTATTATGATTACCGCAATAAAAAGGCAGGCAAGGCACACACACACACACACACACACACACACACACACACACACACACACACACACACACACACACACACACACACACACACACACACACACACACACACACACACACACACACACACACACACAGAATTCGCGTTATTTCTGGCCTCACTCATGTTTATTTTCTTACATTTGCACGCTTTTTAAATGGAAAGTGCCGAAACCCATACCAACACAACGCGTGCAAGCCGAAAAAGTGTCCAGCGTGGATAGCGATTTGCTTCCTGTGGATCGCTGGGCAGTGTAACTGCACGTGTTTACAGAGGAACGGTTCATAGACAGACTTTCCGTCTTTAGGGAATGAACCCTCTCCAAGATGCTCAGGGTCCATGAGTGACTTCGGAGCGCTTCGGAGGAGGGATGATTATCTGCGTAGTTCGGTTTCTTTATAAGAATAAAGTAAGCCTACCTAATTTTTATGGATAAAGTGACTGAAAATAACATTATATTAAACGACTACCCCATAATAACAAAAATATCTATAAATCGTGAAATTAGTTTGAGGGTGGGCGATATCTTTTTAGAAATTACCGAACCGAATTCAAGTAAATTATCTGAAACATTAATCTTACAACATGGAAGTCATGTATGGTTCTCCATACAGATTTTTTCACATTTCCTTATGGAAGTTACGTAGAAACCGGTCGCGGACCGGACAATACCGAGCACTTCTCTCCCTCTCTGTCGTTCTCACTAAACACTTTCATTCTTTCTCCCTCTTCCTTCCTTCACCATGCACGTTGCAGACCGTAATTACACCGCGATTATGTTACGTAACCTGTTATAACGAGGCGTATTATATAATTTCCTAACTGCCGCGACAGAATAATGTAGCGAAATATTACAGCTACAAAAAAAAAAAAACTATTCCGCTTTTAATACACGTCGACGTGGTGCGCTAAACGCGCGATCGCAGCACTGAGACGCCAATACGACAGGATATAGAAAAAAAACGGAATACGTACGAAACAAACATACGTTACAATCGACCCTTCAAATAACACACGATATAATTATTGAAGAAAAGTTATACATACGATATTTTCATAGCATTATGAGTCAAAAAGTCTACAAAGCCCTAACAGAGACAATACTGACATATGTATCAGTTTGTTAGGTAATCACACAGAACAAATCGCAAAAGAATCTACACTGTAAACACGGGCTTTCTCGGACTTGCTTCTAGGTCCATATCAAAGTGGACAAACAAAAGTGTAAACGAACAAAATGGACAACAAAGTGGAAAGAAACAGTCAATCGAACTTTTTCACATTTTTTCATTTACCACCCAAAAATAAACAAACTTAAGCCACGAATGTACACTGGAAGCGGCTTCAGAAGCGCAGGAGTCGTTAAGACCCTCTACGCACCCAGGCACGCGCGCACGAAAACTCCTCGTAAATCAGTTGACGACGGGTAACTTTTATTTCTATCGTTAACAACGTATTTCCCATCATAACTCTATCTTTTCGATCAGTAGACTGACTGGCAGAACTTTCTTCCTACAGTGCTTGAATAATTTTACAGTCTAATCAAATGTGTCTTTGAGTATTTCGTGGTCCAATTAACGATACAGTCGTTCCGCCATCTTTATAACGTAACAACTACAACGATAGAGAAAATGCGGAGATACAAAACTTATAAGACTGAAAAGACGGTTTAAACTAAGACGGGATTAACAAATTTAATAAACAACTAACGCGAAGAAAATAAAGGTACGGGAAGGGTAGTGTGTTCAAGGTGACGAAACGGAATGCAAAAAGTGTTTATAACTAGTCGAGAATCGATTTGGAGAATTCAAAACTCGTGGGAATGAGAGCTTCGCGAACAGTACTTTATAAAAAATAACAAATTGTAACAACACTGGAAGACGCAATAACATGAGTGTTGCCACGTTTATGAGTAAGCCATAGTCACCGATTTGAAGTCAACCCTTGTCCTCCGCACTGAGCCATTCTAGCAAGAAGCATTCAAAAACCTCATGAAGACTTTCCTGTGTCTTCGTCGTCTACTTCTTAATCAGCTTTACCTTTCTAAAAGTTTCTTTTCAAACTTCCATAGGTCTCGGTTTTAATAATCTGCGAGCTTGCAGTTCTATGTGCATAACCCTCTCTGACGTTTTCTTCACGTTACAATGGTGGCCTTCCTCTTCTTTCCCTGAGCAGCTGACATTTAAAAATGCTTTGATTGCCCGAATTCTGTATGAATTCATCTTTATCCACACAACAGATGACGTGTTATTCCCGCTAAGTCTAAAAATTCCTTAATTCTTACATGATCATTCCGCTCCAGATGGAGACAACTTTTCAAGTATATTCGTACGCTGAAAACAATTTTCACCGTACTAACTTTCCTCCTTCTTGACTTTTATTATAAAACGGTACAACCAACAGTTTCAAACAATGTCATCCCAATGTTATATTCTCCTACTACGTTACGAAATAGTCTTTTTTTTTAGTTCCCTTTGTATATGCATCATACTAGCAAGTTCCCTTTGGTTTCATCATCATCCGCAAGGATTAAACCAAGGATAGTTTGTTCCGGCCCCAAACACGTAAAGATTAGAGCTGGTCACTCCAGCGCTTGCTCGGACGTCCCACACCACTCTACAGCACCAATTCACCTAGCTTTCTTCACTATTACTGTTTCAGTTCCGACTTTATCGCACGTCCACTTCTGTGGTCTGTATAACTCAGCTGAGATATTTGAATGTGAATATGTTCTCGTATTTTAAAAATCCATTCGGATATTCGACGTACATGTACCTTTACACGCACGCACGCACGCACGCACGCACACACACACTGGCCTATAGTTGGTTTCTGTTTAGCCGCCATCTTTCGTATTCATCTTCAAAGTTTAAAGCTTCAAATTCACTTTAAACACTTCTGATTCTATTTCGCTATCACACAACTAGTTTAAATCACGCCCTACTTATTTACTGTTTAAGGGATGTTGCGACGTTCACAGAATCAATCCGGTTGGCAACGGGCGCTCTGCTCTACAGTCAAACAGACTAACGCTGGAAATTCAATTACTGCTCTCTCTCTCTCTCTCTCTCTCTGCGTAAAGAAACCTAACACCCTAAACAGTTAATAAAAGGGCTGCCGCTGGGAACATATTCTCCTCCCCGAATCCAATCCAGACAAAAAGAATCTCATTCTGGAATTCAATTAAAACAAAAACAAACAAAAAATTTGAGAAAGAAAATGAAATCCGAAGCGAACAAACGCCGCTGCCACACTAGTATTTAATCATCGTTAAACAGTGACGCACTGATAACAAACTACTGTGCGTAACCGCACCGGGTTACTCATTAGTGGCCGCGGCCGAAAACCCAACACTACTAGGCCTACTACCACCATCACTAAGCACTAGTCAAAATTACAACGAACGCTGCTGTCTGTGTGCGGTTTTCCGCGCCGCCTTTTTTCTCGTAATCACCGAACAGACGACTTGGGTTTCTGCCGTCCCTAATAGACGCGGACGGCGGTTACAAAGCGTTGCTACTGTTGTTACGTATAACACACAACTAGGCTTTTAAAACGAAATTAGGGGGAGGGGACAAAGCGAAGAATTTGTATTAATCCTGTCTCGTTTTGCTCTAAGCGCGAACGGCAAGATTGGGTGCGAGCTCTCTAAAACGATCATGAAATGGAAATGAGATAAGTCCTATATTGACAGCTTTATCAATGTATTCAGTATTCTGTTCGACCACTGTTTAGTCAGTTCCTAATTTTTTATGATGCATTCTGAATAGTCTTTAATATTTGAATCTTTTAAAATCTCTACTCATTATGTTAAAATAGTGTATTCTTTTAATAGTGCTTTAGTTCCGTAGCCCCGCTTCTGAAAAGAGGGAAAGGTAAGAATATCTTAGGCTACCCGTCAGTCCTCGCAAGCGTTACAGCTGCCTTACTCAAATCGTTATCGCCGGCTATCAAAGCAACTGTTATCAGTCGTAATTAATATGCCATCTTCTCCTTGTACTTAGGCCCATACTGTCGACATTTTCTGCACATGACTTAACAAAAGCTACATCAACAGCAGAATGACGACGGGTCTTCTTCATTTCAGGTGATAATCTCCCACTGATGAACAGAAATTGTTCCAACGGTCCGTCAACGTGGACTCGATATGACGATGTCATTTTGTTAACATGACATTCTGACTAATGCATAGACACAGTGTGGCACAATCTTGTACTTTTATGAACAAATTATTACATCAAACGCTCCCGACCGTTAACCGTTTGGCTAAGGGAGAGTTGCCCAGTAGGAGAAGAATACGAATTAATCGCCAAATACGTGTTTTATATGAATAAGAAATCTTAAATGACTTCACAAAGTTACAAAACAAGAAAATTTAAAAAAATAAATGCAGTTTTTATTTAAATTTCTGGATCCAACCCTTTTACGGTGTAGGTCTATATAACTTTATGTAACACGCGAACTTGGCTTAATCTGCAATGGTATTCGTCAAGACTGAAGGCATTAAATAAATAAAACGAGCGTTAGCTCGAGGTTGTAATGCGTCACCATTTAGGGTAACGGCGGTTAAGAGTACGCAGGCGGATAAGAGTACGCAGGGAAATTTCGAACTGTTGGCAACACTGCAGACGGTCGGTGGCATGATGTTTCAGTGTGTCTATAACAGCAGTTGGAATGACCGTAGTGCCATCGTTGTGCTCAACTTCATTTGGAATATACGAGGTAAAATATGTTTTTCCATCATTTGTATGTAAGTGTTGAGTCTTGGAACGCTAAGGTTTTCGAGTACATAATATAAAACCTATGTTTTTTACTTTATATCACTGCAAAGTACAGTTCATTAGCAACAAATTGACATGAGACAGAACAATGTATCTGAACGGTGCTGGCACCTACCGGCGATTCTGTAAAACAGTTCTAGAGAGGTTTAATGAAGAAATTTGTGTTAGTGGTTGAAATCACAATCAGAATGATCACAGTTGCACACCACTATATAAAAATTATCCCGATTAGCGCTTTCAAGCCTCACAGCCCATCGTCAGATCGGAATAGGCAGAAATTATTTTAAAAACAAACCCTTCACCCCTCTCCCCCACCCTGCTCACACACAACAAGCTATAATATAAATGACCCCTTCCCCACCCCTAAACCCTGTCCCACACCATCTGTACAGTTACATATTTTTCTAGCAAATTCCTTGTGTTTCAGTATTGTGTGTGTGTGTGTGTGCATCCTTTTAAACTTACCCTACTTCCTCTCCACACATGTGGGTCAGTCACACACCCTTATTTTAACCATCCAATTAGTACTATGCAAATAATTCTTAATCTTATCTATCTGTCCTCTATCATTTACTTCTTAATCATGTTATAAAATATTTCTTCATTATCAAATTTAATTTTAATATTAATTAAATTGTCTAACCCTTTTTCTCTTTCTTTTAATATTTCTAACTCCTCTCTAAGCTTCCTTTCAACTGTGTTATTTACCACTTTTACAATTTCGTATTCTTCCAAAGGATTAACAAACTTATGGTTGTCTTCTATGAAATGTCTTGCATATAACGAATTGGTTGTTCTATTACCTTCTCCACGTTTGTGGTCAGACAACCTGCATACGAATTTTCGTCCTGTCTCACCTAGGTACACTTTGTTACAGTCTTTACATTTTAATTTATAAATTCCGCTTTTCTGTAATACTGGAATTTTTTCTATATTCTTATTCCTTATCTTATCAAATACCGTTTCACATTTTTTAATAGCTATATCTACTCCATATTTATTAAAACATTTTATAATTTTTCTAGTATGTGAACCTATGTATGTCAATGACCCTGCATAATTCTTCTGTTCTGGTTCTATTTTAGCTTTTTGTATGTTAACCCTTTTCATAACTTTATCCACTATGTTGGTGTTATAATTATTATTCCTTACAATTCCCTTTATCGTTTTTAACTCCCTATCTTTTGATTCGTTCTCTTTTAAACACTTCTGAGCTCTGTAACAAAATGTATTGATTGCCGCCATTTTATATCTATATGGGTGGTAAGACTCTCTTGGTATAATTATATCAGAATACGACTCTTTCCTAAATATCCCAAACTGTAGTTTCTCATTATCCTTAATTTCTATGTTCAAATCTAAGTAATTTATTTTCTTACCTCCTATCTCTTCTTTAAATTGTAAGTTTTTATCCTTATTATTTACCTCATTTATAAACTCATGCACTTCTTCTATGCTTCCTTCCCAAATTACTAATACATCATCAACGTATCTAGACCATAATTTTATATTGTCTTTATACTTAGTGGAAGTTATTAATTGCTTTTCAAAATCATTCATGTATATTTCAGCAGGAATAGGGGATAATGAAGACCCCATAGGTAAACCTTTTTTCTGTATATAAAACTTGTTATTAAACCTAAAATAGTTCTGATTTACACATTCTTTAATTACTTTCATCAACTGCTTTTTATACCTGTATTCTCCCATATTATTATCGTTTATTAACTTAATAACTTTATTTACTGTGATATTGGTAAACATGTCCTTAACATCCAGTGATATCAATTTTGTATTTACATTAATCCTAATATTTTCTAATTTTTCTATCAATTTTACATTATTCTCTATGTTGTATTTTGTCCCAAATTCATATTTCTCTCTCAGTACTCTGCTACTTCCTTTGATAATTTATAAATAGGTGCATTAATAAAAGAAACAATCGGTCTAATTGGTTTTCCTTCTTTATGTATCTTAACCTGACTTTTAAAAGTTGGTGCTGTTGGATTACTTTCCAATAAATACTTTTTCTTATTTTCTTCTATAAATGTTATCTGTTTCATCATTTGTTTTATCCTTGACTGGTACTTACTTGTATAATCATACTTTATTTCCTCGTATGGTCCTTCCCTTATAAATTCTTCCGTTTTCTTTATGTATTCGTCCTTTCTCAGTAGTACCATTGTATTTCCTTTGTCCGCCTTCGTAACTATAATATCATTTTTCTTTATTTTATTCTTTAGTTTAGTTACAGTTGATTTGATTTTTTGTTCATTTTTTGAATTATACAAACTTTTCTTAAATATTTTATCTACTACATTCCCTACTTCCCACCTTATTCTTTTTTTATCATTTTCATTTCCTAGTTTTTGTATTATGCTTTCGCATTCAATAATCGTTTTTTCTTGATTTAATTCTGGTGGCGGTGCGTATTTTAAGCCTTTTGCTAACATTTCTTTTTCTTCTGTATTGAAATTCACCTCTGTAAGGTTTATTACTCTTTTTTCATAGTTATTCTTAGAGAGGTGTTCCTTTTTTACTTCGTTCTTTCTTATTAATTTATTTAACTTATCTACCATTTTTTTATTTTTATTTTCCAATTTCTTTTCTACGTACCCCAAACCAAAATTATATAATATTTCTTCTAACTCTACATACGAGTATATTCTTAACAATTCTATGTGTCTGTCATATAATTCCCTATTATATCTATTGATTAAGCCGTAGAGTGACCTTATTTCCAGTTTTATCCACAACTTCTCGCTTTGTTCTTTTACTTTTTTGGCTACACTGTTCTTATTTTTAATTTTAACTTGAGCGTACTTTGGGATGACATTATTATCCAGACATTGTTTATTAAACCATATTTTACTTAAAACCCTCTTCAATTTTTTTTTATTTTAGATCTCTTTTCTTCTGTGAAATGGCGCCGTATAAACGGAAAACAGACAGACAAATTGTCACTGCGGAGAAAATTGAAGAGGCCAAGCGGGGATTGGAGGCTGGGAAAAGTAAACGGCAAATCGCTAGATCCATCAGGAATAGAAACGATTTATCCAGAAAATAGGACTTTGAATATCAGTAGACCTATTGTAGGTATTAGCACAATTTTTCCACTTCCTCAAATCAAGGTAGAAGTAGGTAAGAATCAAAAGAGGAAGAGACGTGGACAAAAATCTGAAGTTATCACTTCCTCACCATTTAAAAATGATTTAGAGGCAAAAGAAAAGGAGAAACAGGACCTAGAGAAGGCAAAACAAAAAAGAATAGTAGAAAGAGCTTTGAAGAAAAATGTGAAAGCAGATGGTAAAATTATAAAGAAACCAAATATCAAGAAGCAGTTGAAATACGAAGATCCAAAACCATCCCGCGAAGATCCAAAACCTTCCACAAGTTCGGCTCAAGCTGTAATTTACGAGGATGAAGAGGACGAATCAACATTGTGCGCAGGATGTGGACATTCCTATTCTGACGATTGGGTACAGTGCGGCTTGTGTAAGGAGTGGTGGCACGAGGACCGCTCCGCCTATGAAGGTAGTGGGCCGTTTATTTGCGATTATTGCTAGTGCGTACTCTTAGCCCCTCACAGTGCGTACTCTTTGCCGCCTAGTAGCCCAAGAGTACGCATTTGGCTTTTTTTTTGTTTTTCCGATTTCCTACTTTATGTTTATTTTAAAGTTAACGAGACTTTGTGTAATTGTTCATTAATAAACAAAGAACGTTTAGTAACATTTTGAAGTTATCTTTTTTATTACCTGAGATTTCTCCAAAAATCTACTAGGTGCGTACTCTTACCCTCCGTTACCCTACTAGTAACAAATCACGATCGAGACAAGAAAGAAGAGAGACAGGCCAAAGCCCACGTGTCTACGTCAACTAGGATCTATTGCGAGTCTTGTGGCTCCCTTAAATCCACCTTAAAACGTTAAGGGATACGTTTGTCGTCACACAGACGCCGTCTTAGATAAACAAACGTTCTCCCCGCTATCCGTTCTCGTTCGTCGGTTTCGTTCATACACACGTAAGCGAAGCGAAGCGCAGCTTGCAACAAATATCTTACGGAGAACTACAGCTCCGTAAGAGGATCCTAGTCGGGGTCAAAAATAATTAAATCTTGCCCTATCTTAGAAATACTCTTCACTGAATCAAACGCTAGTAGTATATCTCAACATGATATTTGTTAATATCCTCTTTGCTGCAGAAAGGTCCAATTTATTGAGAATCAATACAGCCCCAAGTGCGGGGGGGGGGTGACATGGAAGGAGACATGTGAGCGAATCGGACTCCTCATTAAATATATTTATTTTACGCATCCGTGTGTAGAAAAGTCTTAAGTAAACTAAGTACGGCGCCCTCCTTACTGTTCCTTTTTCGCTTTACCGCTCGAGTCCACGATGAGCCTTGGCCTCCAATACGATCCGCCTCCACTGATTGTCAACATTCTCCAGTTCCTTGTACGCAGTTCCAGTTCCCAGTATCCAGTTCCAGTTTGAGTTGTTCGTTCCATGTCCTAGGCTACCTCATCCTTAGTCATCTTCTCCTTTTGAGACCATGTATCGTGCTGTCGAGTACCGGTTTCGCTGTTTTTCTGGCCCCAATCTAAAAACAAGGCAAAACCAGTACCTTATTCTTATTGCTTCGTTTTGCCGTACGATTTCTTGGCTTAAACTCTGTAGTTTACCTTTCCTTTAAGTCCCTCCCCGTCTCTGGTCCATACATGTTCATTAGCATTTACATCTCTGCACTTACGAAGGTCTACAAATACACTTTTCCTACAGCCGTTCCGTTTTGCCGCTAAGGACGTACGGTTTGAGTTGTGCGAAAGACGAGTTGATCTCAATTTGCAGTGGCTTGTTTCAAAGTAACTCGCGAACTGTCGCATTGTCAACTCACTTCAACAGATGCTGTAACAGTCAGTTGATGAGTTTATGCGCCGAAGGCATAATCAATTAAAATGAGTGAATACCTACGATGAGGCGTCCTGAATTGTGATAGCGAAAGGGTGGCTCAGTCATGAGCAGATTTTTAAAAGTGTTTAAGATATAATTCAATGCTTCCTGAAAAAAAGGAGAATTTTGTGTCCCTTTATATTTTTCCTGGGACAACGGTACAAAGAGCAAAAAAAAAAAGGTGACAATCGCGTTATTAACGGGACGTATGGTCATCATAGTGTAGTATGAGTGTACAAATTGGTGTCACGTTATAATTTCCGTGCGATTAGTCACCAGACGATGAAGCAAGTTTTGCAATCGCCTGTTGTAACAGCCTATTTCATTACCGTCATCGGCAGAAGACAGCTTAAAAATCTTTATTGATTCTACTTTCTCCGTCCAGATAAAAACAGTGACAAATCATTTGCTAGTGGAGTTCTATATACAAAACGAATATATTTTGGTCGTATCTTTTCTCCTAAAACTTCGCAAACCAAAAGTAAGTCTATTATGAACTGTGCAAGTGAATCGGACGTATGGATTGCATTTTCAGAAAACGCTAGACACAGATTACAAGAAGTCAAAATATCGAGAAAGAGAAAAAAGCTTATGTCGTATTACGAACGTCTACAATGGCGCTACGTAACAACAGCGAAGACGCAACCGTACGCACGACGTATATTTAATAACGTTTTTACACGGTACACGAGATCACAAAGGCAGCGGATTACGTCTCTCAGCAGATAATCCGGTAATATCGATCGATCGGCGGTTCGATGTCATTAACGAGGAAACGAGGAGGACGCGATTTTATTTTTGGCCCGTCTTATCGGTACTAAATAATAAAACGCTAATTACATTTACGAGTGTGCGACGGAACGCGCGTGCGCGCGAAGACCGTACGCACCGCTGCCAACGTAAGAGCACGTAAACGCTATAAATCGTCCGGTCGTAGACACACACACAGGTGCGCGTCGTACGTACATTAACGAATTTCTACCGAACGTTCGATACGATGTCTCGGTAGCATTTGATTCCAAAATAATGTTTTAATGGTGTTGTTTAAGATGGGATATAACCAGTCGCTGTCTCACGTTAAATAACAATGACATGGTTTTAAGTAACAACGGTTAATTTGTTTTATTTAGACAAAATTATAGCACATAACGCCAACGTATTCAGGCGCGCATTCAAGAATTTGGGGGGGGGGGCGAACTAGAGCTAGTGGTCAATTCGGGGGGAGGGGTGAAAAAAAGGAAGAGTGACTTCTGCAGATTACAGTATTAATTAAAATCATAATGATAAAAACAGATGATTATTTTTAAATATTCAAATATATTATATTTGCGTTACAAAAATCTAAAGATGACAAAATCTATTTTATCATATAAAGAAATAATTTTTGAACGTATACTTTAATTTTCAACATGCCTTACGACACTTATTAAAAAATTACAACTTATTAAAAACTTTTCCGTGGTTTTTTATGCAAAAAGTATAAAAATTTCTTTGATTATAACATTGAAATTGAGGCGTTTGGGGGGCCGCCCCCTTCACTCCCCCTGGATCCGCGCCTGGTATTCGATACAGATAGTTAAAGTAGGTACAGAGACTCAAAAATAACCCATGCTGAAAGCGAAACTGTATGAGGACAAACCTCGGCATGCGACAAGGTTGTAGCGCGTCCCCGATACTTTATTTGCTCACAGTAACGACAATGGATACGACAACTTAAAACAGGCCAATGACACTGACTTTTTAAACAACAAGCTTATTCGCCAATGATCAGGCAATATTAGCGCTGACAACGAAGACTCCCCACAAAGAGCTACAATTAACTGCTATACAATATACTGCCGCAATGTCAACTTCAAAAAAAGCCATAATGTTTAAGGGCTTAGACGGCGTTAGGAGTAAACAGTCATTAATAACCGTCAAACTGAAAGAGTAAATACGTTCAAATTCCTGGGGTATACACTGCAGGTCCACGAAGTTCCTCTCGTGCCTAATAAGATCGGAAAATTCGACTACATTAACGGGACAATATGTAAAACAATGAAACTAATTTTACTTTCTGTACCGCTGCACGGAATAAATCAGTTTTATTAGTGCCAAACCAGGTAATTAAATTTTTCAGCCATGATATTCTTGGTTGCCCAGCTCTTCTCTTTCCAAGGACTTTTCCCTGTAGTATGGACTGCAATAAGTAAAATCTCCGTTCATTTCTCATGAGATGTCCCAGATACTGAAGCTTTCTTATCTTCACTGAGCTAATAACTTCCCTATCTTTCTTCATCTTTCTAAGAACTTCAACATTATTAAAATGTCGTATAGATTACCCAAAAAATCATTCAACTAAATCGTATTTGAATATCCAACCAAAAGGATGACGGCCCTTGGGTCGGCAAAGAAAACGATGGGACTGATCAATTCCAATGCGACCTTGACGTCACAATATGCAGTGAGGAAAGAAGATTTACGTCACTAAGTGTTAATCTACCCAGACTCTCTTCAAATCCGCTTTTTATCACCTACTACAAACTACGAAATAAACTGAAAAAAAAAAGGAAAATTATTGGAACTCAAGACTGATTTCCTAAGGAACTGTAGACTTTCAACAACGAAAAGCATAACTAACGAGAAAATTTAAAGAAAACGCCCAGAATTGATAACTGTGGAAAGAATATATTTATAAACAAACAAAAATGTTCACACTCACCAAAATGCTATTTTAATTGGCCAAAACAAAACAGATTGTACCCGAGGGCCAGATAAAAAATAATATCGAAAACAAGTTGTGTAGCGTAGTGTAGTAGCCTACTTAAAGTCACAGATTCGAACCCTGGTGAATACACGTACAGCTTACAATCGTACAATCGATGTAATTACAGAGTACACATAGCAATGCACTTAATTATTATCGACTCAATCGTCTACCTACTTGTTAGGTAACAACTGTCTCCTTTTGGAGTGTCAGCGACGCGTCAAGAAACTTCAGTAATGCCTCTTGGAGTTTTTTTTTTTCGTTAAGAACGTTTTATTTCGCTACGTCCTTGCACGTCAGAACACACTCAGAAAATGTTCAATGTTTATGCAGTTAAACTAAGAGTGAGCGCGCGTGCGCGCGAGAGAGAGAGAGAATATCTGTAAAAACTTGTTATACGTTATCAATATCATCGCAGATTCTCGTGGTCCAAACAATATTTACTTCAACACTTCTTATAGGCCTACACAAAGCACAGCGGAAGATGGCAGCTAGCCGGGTCGTAAGAAGTTTTCTCCACGCTGGTGAGAGACGACCCGTGTCAGGATTTCGCATGTACGTACGTGACGGGTCAGCTACATGTAACCCTGTGACTCCCCCCTCACGATCACTCTCTCTCTCTGTACATGACACGAAGGGCAATACACTCACAGTCGGCTGCATTAATCAATACCTTCAGTCAATATATGTTCATCTCGTTTTCTTCTCTTCCACATGAAACCTTCGGTCTGCCGGACGGTGACGACTCTTCTCTCGCTCTCTTTGTCTCTATATAAGAAACAAAGGGGACAATACACTCGTAATAATCGCTCAGGTCAACGATCGTCCATGGTTTCTAACGAAAATGCACTGGCCCAAAAGTATAATGGTGGTTCAGGACGGCTTCGGAGGGATTTCATCTGCCACTACTGTAACAGCATCATCGTCACAATCATGATCGCCCGTCCTCTCACAGCTGAGCGAATGCATCTACAATGTGTGCAAATCTTGTCATACCAACACGCGCGCAATAAACTAAACTGATAAAAATTGCAATCTCAAGAAATTCAGGCGCGCATCGAATTTCAAACACGGTTTTATAAACGCAAATAACAAAAACTGAAAATAATTTATTAAAAATTTACGTTGTCACGTAACGCGATGACAGTCGTCTGTTCTACGGAATTATCCGTAATGACATTTCCAACTCCGTCGTGCGTAGGCTATTTGCTAAAATTCAAATAGAGTTTCAACAACGAAACGCATAACTAACGAGAAATTTTAAAGAAAACGCCCAGAATAGATAATTGTGGAAAGAATACATTTACAAATAAAAAAAGGTTCACATTTACCAACATGCTATTTTAATTGGCCAAAACAAAATCCACTGTACCTGAGGGCCAGAAAAAATATCGAAAATAAGTTTTGTAGGTGTAGTACTACATCACGACCCCTAGGACTTGAAATGGTGGAAACACTCGTCCAGAACATGACATTTAGCAGTTTAGCAAACAAGCACGACGAAGTTGGAGTTACAGAGACTGCTAACTCAAATAACAAGATTAGTAATGACATTTACTTTACATTACCACGATCGTTCCCTTATAAAAGAAAATACACGTTCACCAATGGAATTTCTAATTATACCTTCTTTCCGTATCTTGTATCGTTTCAAGGAGACGAAAAATTAATATGTTTACTAATACGTTTTTAAGTGACTGTTCCTGCAAACACACACAGACACAGGTGTTGTCGAGAGGTACAGAAGGGGCGCGCATTCCTGGCCCATGAGAAGTCTGCGGTGTGCTCGTTGTTTGCATTAAAATTCCAACGATTCAAGTATCATCTCTGGAAATAAAAAACAAACAAACGAAACCTCTCCACGTGGTCGATGCGTGCGTGTTTCCTGAACGTGTCCGTCCGCGGGCGCGTTACTCACCTCACCTCGCTCGTATCCATCAACGACGAGTGTGGTGCACCACCACCACTCCAACGTCTAATCGATTTCTTTCTGATCGTAAATACCGACATCACGTCTTACACGATCGGCACCGCACTGTTTATATCAACAATCGATACCGCTTTCGACTGTTTATATCACCGTTTTTCGATAGTTTTTCAGCGGTGTAATATCGAATTCAAAAAATTCTCGTTACATGTCAATTCAATTTGTATTATCAACGAATAAAAATCAGAAAAAAGTATACTTCGGTTAGACTTACGTTTTAAATGTTATAGCTCGTTTATATCTTAGAAATTGCAAATTTAAAATCAAGTGGATGTGGATAGGAATAGTTCCAGACCCCAAAATGAAGGTTTTACGGTTTCTGAAGAAAATTAAGTAAAGAAAACAACTCAAAACTGAATAAGGGCGTCAGATGGAGAAACTAATGAACCAAGCCCATGAATTTCAAAGGAGACTAATCCTCGCTTGGTTAATTAGCAATCATTTTTAAGTCAGGTCTTCTTATTTGCCTACCTGAGTCGGTGAAAAAAACACTAACTAAAAAAAGGTGGTACAGAAATTCGTGTAGCGTACACAGCGATGGAAAACAAACACTACGGATAAACTGAAACATAATGCCAACATAAGACAAAGAACGTGATGCAGTTATGATGATAACTACTCTGAAGTGTAATTTTGCCGAACGATAATACGTGGTCAAAATGAATCGCTGTCGAGTGACGCTCTTCATGTCAACAGAACGAACACGTGTAGAAGTATAGGCCAAGCCTCGGCCGAGATGGACTCACGTGATATAAGACGAATTGTGAAGAACTGGATCAAAGTCACACTAGATCATGGTAGATGGACATAATTCAGGAAGGCTTACATACGGCAACGAACCATTTCAGGGTGGGGTGATACTCGGCACTGCGTAAACATACGTCCGTGGATCCTAATCTGATCCGTGCAGCGAACAGTGAAGACTACCTGGCCAACAAACAACTTTTCTTGGACTTGTCCTGGCCGGTTGTTAATAAAGGCGGTTTGACTACCACAGTAAACTGACTAAACCAAACACAGGCGCGCGCCAGACTCAATCGGCGCACAGCGCCTACCGTCTGTATCACAGTTACATTTTATCTCAATCAATCCTTAAATCTGGATTTTGCATAAATTTTAAGAAAAACAATACAAAACACGGTGAAACAAAGACGAACATTCAGAACAAATAATCCAATTAAAAATAACATTGTTTTACAAAATTATGAACTCTGTGTTGAAATTGATTTAAATACCATTACACGTAGAATTCAAAGCTGCAGTAAAAATAAAGAAATTATTTTTATATAAAAAAATTGTTAAGGCACACTGGAAGCCACTTAGGTCTGGGGGCCCAGATCCAAGTGATTGTCTGGCGCCCTGCGTCTGTGCGTGCGTTAGCAAAGGGTCTACCAATCAGCCGGCCTCCTTGTCCAGTCACAGTATAAGTATTACGACCTTCAGAATTTAAAAGCGCCCTGCACTGACAAGGACGAACACGTGACTCCTCGTAAGCAACACCAAACCGCTGTTCTATGAAACCCTCATTATATAAAATTAATAAAGGAAGGGACAAGACAAAAACAAAAAATGTATTTGCCTGCCTGAGATTGAATTAACTCGAAATTTTCACATTACCCATTCACAGAGACCTTGAGGGTGAAAAACGTAAGAAGAAGCAAAGTAAGATGGAGAAAGTGAATAAAAAACGTTCGTTGTAATGCTGTTTGCGCTACACAAATTTTCTATATCGCAATTCTTAATTAGTGTCAGGGTTTCTACTATTAATTAAAGCTTGGCAATTGTTGCCAATGGTAAAATTCTCTAGTACATGATGACTATATACTCTTACATTTTTAGGAAAACAGGTATATCCGACTTAAGAGGTGTTTTTTAATTAACCGTACGCTACAAAAATAAGAATGAATCTCACTTGCAATTCAGGGGTTGGTTTATTTAATTTTTGTATGGAGTTGACGTCCTTATCGGTTATGAGTTGATTTTATTGAACATCTTCTTCGGAATCCCTAACCTTCGCTTTATAATCTGAGACTATTCCTAACCAGCAGATAAATAATAATAACTTTCTAACATTATTTTTTATTAACTGTAATAACCATAAAATAATATAACTCCTTAGCCAACAATGTTATATGGGAGTGAATCTTACGTGCTGAACGAAAGGGAAAAGCTTGACGCTGTTTTGCTGCTGTACAAATATGCTGAAGTAATGATGTTAGCTGAACTGAACAAGCATAGTAGGCCTAATATCAGTAAAACTGAAGATAATAAAGTAACTTGGTTAAAGATTTGGGCCGGATGAGAATCACCAAAGCTTGGATTAACCAAGTGACGTAACTATGGGGGGGGGGAGAATTATCCACCCCCAGAGCTATTACAAATTTCAGCGAATTTTGCATATCACTTAACGTATATCTATATCTTAGCCAGTTTCGTATGTTAAAATAAGGCTTTTAAATAACTGTAGAAATACAAGTAATATTAATACTCAGCCACCGAAACCTACAGATGAATTACAAAGCTTAATAAGTTCGTATCACTCTCGAATTTATTTTTATTATAATTACTGTACATAAATAATAACGTTTTGTTTCAATCCATGACCTATCACACTCTCTTCCACGTCACTTTATCTGGCTGTCTTCCTCTCTCCCTCTCACTCCTCCTCATACTTACGCACCGTAAGCGTGCGAACGCGCGCGTTATACAAACAGAAAAAGCCGAAGGAGAAAAAAAAACTGTTTTCTTTTATCGAGGTAACGTCTCACTCTATTCTGGATCGCAAACGTTTTTACGGCGAGCGAGCTGTAGTGTAACCAACAACTTTCAATGTCAAAAGGTGAAAGTGATTTACATTTTTTTCTTTTTTGTCATCAGCTGGTTGGCATTACCCCCCCCCCCACCTCACACACATGCCGGTTGGCGAAGTTTTGAAACTATTTTTAACAGTCAGGCCACACCACAAAAATTTTACACAACAACAAGAGGTTATTAAACGGATTTTACGATCGAAAAAATATCTACTTCTAATACACAACACCGACTATGAATAAGACGGATCTTAACACATTAGAACCGATGATTTATTTTGTTTTCATATTTTTTTTGCAACCGACTTATTTTATATTCTTTTTTTTTGTACAGTAACTACATATATCTGTAATTCACAGCACAGTCACAAATTCTAGAGATTTGCCCCTGCTGTCCCATTAAACACTAAACAAGTTCTGATCCTCCCACACCATAATAAGTTGCCTAGGATAAACAAAGCACGTTTAGTTTTCCAAGTCATGTTTTGACACGCACTAAGAGACTAAAAAAATTTAATATTATAATCAGAAATATGCTTGCTACATATACCACATATCTCAATATAAGAAAAGTGTGATTTATAACAAAATAATGTACCTAACTGTTTTAGATAAGAAGCAGATTGTACGTACAGTAGCGGATTTCCGACTAGGCAGCTGCCTAAGCCCGCAACGCTGGGGGGGGGGGAGAACTTTTCTCTTTTATGGGGGAGGGATGAAATTATCTAATACAGAAAACCAATGGGCATATATTTGCATTATATTATGTTGTCCTTGATTTAAATGGCCATGCATAAAGTTTCGGAAAAGTATTCTAACATAAATAAATAAGTCCTTTTTTAAATAAACCACTGTCAAATACTTAAACAAATGTCAAATACTAAAACAACAGATAAAAACAAAGTCTCAAGAGAGGAATGATACAAAACTGTTGAAAATGTTTTAAAATTTTTCTGTTCAAATCCGCCATCGACTACGCGACTCTTTGAAAAAGAAAAGGGAGAGATAATAGGGAAATTTCAAAACGTTGTACTGTAGTGATTAAGTTAAACGCAAGACAGTATGTGGAATGAAGATATTTCAAAGAAAGCTGAAAAAAAGAAATAGACGGATACACAGTTAGATAGACCTACTGACAGATAGAATACATGTTTACAGGAAGGCTCGATAATTAGGACAGATTTTTGATCACAGAGTTAGTTAAAAATACTGAGTAGGCCTATATAATGACGGAAAACACAAGGAGGAAAGAAGTAGCATTCATGACGACTAAGATGGGTAAACCGTTTAACGAACACCTCGATATGAATAATAGAATAAGATACAAGAACGGTCGTCGAAGACTATCGATATAGCAGTCCATTTGAGTTTGATTATAACTTACTAACACAATCAAGAATATTCTAACCGAGGTGTATTGAGCCTATTCTGCATTATCACATCACGTGGCTTCTTTCAAGCCTCTCAGATATAAAACTAATAACGCATTGTCAACAGTGAGTCAATCAGTAAACACAGCACGTGATTGTGAAGGTTTATCAGAACAGCTCAGTAAGGCTGGCTCAGAAAATCCAAATGATTGCTTGCATGAACAGAAACGGCGAATGCGTACAATCTGCCTTAAAACGTTCGTAAGTACGGCAGCGTGAATGCGACTAGCTTATACTGCGAACCTGCCGCCAATTTTCTGAAACAAATCGTGTGACAGTACTGAGCGATACTGCACCGTGATTCCGAATTATCCGGCGGTATAGTCGAGCAATTAAAGCGCCTGTCGCTCCATTTATCACACAAACAAAACTTGTATGGATAATATCTCAGCGGACGGAAATTTACGTTAGTAAACGCGAACAGTAAAATAAAGATCATCATCATCAACCTCAACGATTAAGCTCTATCCTGAACCTGTCCGGGACTCACATCGCTCTCGGTCGTCATACATCTCTCTTCCCCACCGGTCTATATTCTGCTGCCATCACTGCAACCTGTCACGTACCATTCTTCCCAAATGTTCACACAATCTTAAAATAAAGATTCAATTCTATATTCTGAGAGAACTTTGGCGTCTGTTCTGCACTGTCACACATCATGATCTTCATTAACTTCCCCGTCTGACAAAGGCTGGTGATATTTCTTAGGAACTACGTGGCTCACGTTAACGTGAGATTCTTTCCAATATCAGTTGCTCAATTCCTTCGGATACCAGTGCGCTGACCACTACACAGCCAAGGAAAACATTCATTCGTAATACTGCTTCAGCCAAAATGATGACATTAGGAAGCCTTTCTTAAAACGTGTTTGACAACGTGTTCTTAAAAGTGTGGCACTTCCCGACAATGTCTCTGTGCACCAATCAGATTGAACCGTTAATAATGAGATTACCGTATTGATACCAGGTTGACACCGCGTTGCCACAATTAGTATTCATCAACCGCAGCTTATCACCTTCAATGGCGTCATCGTATCGTCGTCATTCTTCTATCGGAGTCGCCGTTGTTTAAGTATGTACATAAACATGTCAACAACGTAAACTACATTGATGCGAGATACGAAATTAATTACGACTGGCAACAGTTGTTTATATACCAACGGGTAACGGTTTAAATGAGTAAGCTAAACTACGTAGAGCAAACGACAGCTCAGACCTTTTACGCAAACGCTACTACACATTCGCGCATGTAGTGCTAAAAGTCAGTTCTAAAAAGATTTGTAGATTAGGCCGTTTCTACAACAGTTCTGATAACGTAGCGAGACATAAAATCTGAAACTACTGTGGGTGTGAATTTTTGTTTATACCTTAGGATAACGAGTTTGTTGGTGACAGTTTTATAAAGTTATAACTGAGAAACACGATGTCGCCAGGCTAGGCTAGTGCACAAACAGCTGAGAAACATTCGCCTTCTGAGCACTGCAAAGGTAATGTCGTGTTTCTTGCCCAATCCGGCATTAATCACATTAAACGCAGAGTGAGTGAGTGGGAACGAAGGCTACTCGCAAACAACGTATGCCTTTATAAACAAGTGGACACTAAATGCACATATACGGCGCATTCGGAACATCTGTTGTTTGCTGTGCACGCAGTGGACTTCGTGACGGCCTACGTTACAAGAGTGACATACATTAACAGTCATAGTCATTTACTCTGCGAATGTAGTAAGATTTATTTCTAGTCTTCATTTATTAACTACTGTACTAACACAAATTAATGATAGCGCAGCCCAGGGGCTTGCTGTGTGGTAATCATCCACCGTTAACCATCACGTTTACTTCTTCTCTTGCGTGGGTCTTTGCGTTTTTGGCGATTTCTTTCAATTACGATATTTCTCGAATTTCCTTCTTCAAACTCCTAATGTTCAACGCCAAGTTACAAATATTCTGTATAAGTAACTCGATGAATTTCTTGCAGTATTATTGTATTATACATATATAATAATAATTACTTCTGCAAGTGGTTGTATTGTATTTTTATCGTTTCAACTGACCTAACGTAAGTTTCACTGAATATATCAAAATCACGTCCATCTGTATGAGTAATTGTAAATTTACAAACTTCTGAAGATACGTATATTCTTATACATTCAGTGAAACGTAGGGGAAGACGGGGCAAGATGACGATGCTAACAAACATTATTTATTAAATTATAATAAAAAAGTTAGCAGCTAAAACTTTTTACATAAAAATAAACAACACACCTTCCTGTATATATTGCTTATAAGTGAAAATTTATTATTACAAATGTATAAAAAAGTGTATTACATGTACACATGTGTTAAAAAATGATAATTTTTAAAAAGTTTTAACAGTAGTCGCAAACAAATTTCCTACCTTCATATTTCGAACAGTTCTCATGCCACCACATTTTACACTGGGAACACTGTATCCAATCTTCATGTGGTGGATCACTGTAGGTTTCGTCACAAACTGGGCATTTAACATCATCTTCCGTTTCTCTGCCGCACTTTTTTCCAAATCGTAATTTTCTTCCAACTTTGTGTTCTTGCTTCTTGTTCTTTCAGCTTTTCTCTTTTCCGTGGCTCTCTTTTCTATTTTTCCTCAATTAATCTCTTTTTAACCGGGGTACTTGTAAGAACAGTAGCTGTGTTAACCTGTCTCTTTGACGGTCAGCAACAGGTTGAAAAGGATTTGACACACTAAAGTTATCACACGCCTGGGTTTTAAAGGTCCGTAGAAGCTCACGTCTAATGGCTGTAACTTGCGAGTTGTGTGAGGAGGAAATCCAACCATGGTTATGTGATTGTCTCTACAGTGGTTTATGGCATTTAAACTTGTGGGATTTGTGGTTGTCTGCTACAATACCGGTTTTTCTGCTGAAGGGTTTACGTGTTTCGTAAAATGTTGTAGAAATTCTAAAAAATTCAGCATTTACCCAACCATTGTCACTGCAGTCTCCGGCTGTTCCAGGAGGTGCTTTGTCAGTTAGATCAGGTCTCATCCTTTTCCTGGGAAAAATAAGGAATGGCGGCAAATAATTTCCGTTTGCATTCATGTAACAAATTATGGTTATAGTTTTTCCGCGTTCTGCAGTCACTATTTTAGAAACACGTTTCGCCCCTATTGGTGATATAACTTTGGGAAGTTTATTTGGCACTGTGGTTAACCCAGATTCATCTGCATTATAGATGTTGCAGGCAGAAAAGTTATGCTTTTCTCGAACATTCCGTCAAACATCAACAAATTTGCTTACTTGCACTCGATTAAATCCCATCGCCCTGGGAATGGATGTCGCTTCAGGCTTCCTCATACTAAACTTGAATGTTTTCATGAAGTTTGGAAGCCAGTCCTCTCCTGCCATACGTGTTTCTTTATTGAATGGGTGGTCTGTCCCAAGGTTCTCGGCGTAATCAAAAACAAGTTTTCTGTCTGCACTGTTTTTTGGTCATTCCGAGGAACTGTCTGTCTATTTGTGTTAAATATAATTTTAGTTCTTGCAACTGTCTTTCACTGGATACATTTCGGTATCTTCCTCCATGAACAGATATCTCCTACAACAAAACACATTAAACGTGAAAAATAAGATACAGATATTATAATAAACAAAATTATAATAATCCCAGGTAAAAAATAAAACATTATATAATTATTATTGAATAGATATTTTTCATAAACGTGTTCATTAAGGTAGGCCTGCTCTGCTTATTAAAAACGGAGGGACAATTTTTACGTAAACTGTTAAAAAGGGGTTATTTTATATGGAGATCAGAGATCAATTGAGCAATAAATACATAAGAATACTTAAACGTTCATGGAAATTCAAATAATTCTTACAACATTAAATTAGTCTGGTAATGACAATTGTAATGAAACAGAAACAATATTGCAATGACGTAATGTTTGGTCACTTCCGCCACGTGGTCCTAAAAGTGTAACAAACATGTAACAATATTCTCCCTGCAAGGTTAATTTCTTTGGATTTTAAGTCATAACAGTAAACTGTTAGAGTATCATAATTGGAACACAGGAAAAACAGCAATGACTTCTAAATTACATAATAGCATATTAGCATTAACTCTCAGGTGAGACGGCGAGACAGTCTCAACAATGCAAACACCACTTGAACACATAGCCAAAACAATCTTGTAAATAGTTTGAATGTTGTGTCTGGCTTACAGGAAACCAATAGTTAATCGATTACTCAACACCAAACTAATTTAATATTACGTCTACTGTAATACAAAAAAAACCGCATGACTCCCTGTTTAACGACTAAAACAGCTTCTTTCATATTTTGTTTACTCCACTCTCCTCTATTGGAACGTTTTTTGTTGTTTCTGACCATATGAAAAAATATCACATTCACTAAACTATAACAGATCTTATGATAGTATTTATTATTATTTCGGCTAATTTTGTATAAGAAAAAATAAATCTACATTGGTTTATTAAAGATAACTATGAAATTACAAAGAAAGACAGATTCAATAATTTGTACTTTGACAGTAGAGACAAGCGTTAATATCACTCTTAGTTAACACGGACCGGGGCACCGGGCAGACTAATGAAATGTAATGGCTAGTAAAACATACCCTATAAGGTAATTTGGCTGTGCGATTATATGAGAACACTTATTAAAGATTGTAATTTTATAGAAATAAAATTTAAAAATTTTGATCTTACCTTGTAGTCGTAAGACCTTATACCCGAAGATCCAAAAATAATAACGGCACCACTAAAAACTGAAATCGTGTAGCACACACTTTCTTTATGTTAGATAACAATTCACTGCCAGACGATTAACTGGACGTGAACACTGCAATTGCGTGGTGGGAAAGAAGCACTTCAATCCAGCGTGAATTATGAAATTTAAGTAGTTAAGTCATCTTGCCCCACTTCCCCTGACAGGTCAACTGAAACGATAAAAAGCCAACACACACACACACACACACACACACACGCGCGCGCGCGCGCGCGCGCGTCAATAATAAAAAGTTGTTTTTTAAAAAGTCGTTTTAAATAACTACATCGATGTACCAGAAGAAAATAAAGTAGGCCTACAGTATATAATAATTGATAACCCAATATCGGGATTTTAAAATATAAAAGGCTAATTGGTACGATTCGGAAATTATAATGAATTTCGTTGCCACCACTTGTACACAACGTGTTCTGAAAGATTTGCTAAAATATTTAACAGAGAATCTGACAGTACCTGTCGCCTGACCGAGCAGTATTTCAAAAAAATAATAATAATAATAATAATAAGGCATATATTATTAGGAAAATATACGCCCACGAAAAACTTCAGAAGGCTGGAAATTAAGAAGTAATGATGAAATATATCAAAACATAGAAAATGTAACACAAACAATGAGAAAAAGAAGACAAGCAGATCTTCAAATTTCTGTGAAGGAAGAAGTCAACATCAAGCTGGATTAAAGAAGTCCAAAAGGATTTAGACAAAAATAATATAAACGCAGAGGAAGCAATTGAAAGAGAAGTTTTTCGGGCAAAAGTGTTAAAAATGGAAGGAGTCCAGGGTAGGAGAGAGAAAAACGCAGGTTCAAAGTGGACTGAAGACAGGAAGAAGAGACAGTGAAAAGATGAAAGAATATTGGTGAAAAAGAAAAGAACAAAGAATAAAGAATTGAAATTGCCATGTGGTCCTTAGATGCCCGATAAAAAAAAAAGGCCATAAACAACTTCATGAGCGCTGAAAAGAGTATGGAAATCTAGATTCTATAACAAGTGTTCACAAAACAATCGGACTATCAGCCCCTGATAGATTGTTAAAGGAGACAGCATCTTCACTAGTCTGGATTCGACGTTTCTGTTGATCTAGTCGTATGAACGTGGATACCGAGACTAGGCTACCGAACAAGCGCCAAAACGTACTTTGTAGGCTTACACGGCCGGAGTCGATGTTGATAAAATTCATTCCCGGGCTGTTACGGCGTCTACCATCGAGTAACTGTGATTAAGGCGTCCACCACCTTACGTTAGCGTAACTCGATTTTACACTGATGATGGCAGTCGATGGCACTGCCGAAACGTCTGTTTTTGTACAAAACAATGGACCACGGCCAAACAGCCCGGGAATGAATGCTTACCGCAATTTCTATCAACGGGCAAACAGCCAAAACGCTTATCGCAATTTCTATCAACAATCGACTACGGCCGTATAAAAATACTTCTGACACGGATCTTTAATGCCCTCATAATTTATGTAAATGCATTTGTAACTTAATTTAGAGCTTCTAAATCGAAGCTGTAGCGAAGGATTAAGGATAAGGGAAACGAAAGGACACCTTTCCACAACGTTCTGGGGTCTTCCTCGTTTTCTTTTCACACTGGGCTTCTACTGTAATATTTTTTTGGTTTTGGTTGTCGCTTGTATCCTTACCGTCCCAGCCACGTCAATCTGCGATTTCTCGTACATCTGATAAACGTCAGTTTCCACATTTGGCCGGCTCTGTTAGGTCTATGGGCATATTTATTTCCATGATCAGACAGTTAATCTGTACTGGACAATACATAGGATTTTTTAACTAGCGTAGATTAGACGATCCACATCACAAGACTTTCTATGCCAATAGAGTTCTCATTTTTACAAACATATCAACAAAAAACGTTTCTCCAGTTCTTCGATGTACCATTTTCAAAAGCTACTACACTGATTTGTCTCAACGCAGCCTACGTGTCCGTTAATAAAATGAACACATTTGACACTGTCTTCTACAAAAAACGTGGTTCTTACGCCAGAAAAAAATTTACGACTTATTCCGATTATGGTCAATTATTTCAAGTGAAAAATTATAATTTTGCAACAGAAATCCATTATGTATAAAAAAAGTTATTTTTGCGTATTTATATCCTTTTATTGAATTATCGATATTTTAATTTAGGCTACGCAAGAGGTGCAGGAAAAGCGAGACAAAAAATCGGGAATCATGGAAAAAAGTCGACAAAAACACAACAGATTCACTTCGCTCCGTACACGCTGACTGTCTACCGCCGAAAGTTACCTTGAAAATTCCAAACAATCAACAACGAAAATAGAAATTTCCCCCTCTCGCTTTCACGCAGTAGTTCGTTCTAACACTTAGTTTCACGTTCGCTGTCATGCCCAATTTTACATTTTATAAATAAACCCGAGGGCCGGTTCGTTCAGTTTTCGCTTCCACTCCGTCGCTACTTCTGTTATCGCTGTTGCGTCCGCCACTCTGCTTTACCGTTATCCCGACCACGCGTCTGTTTACGAAGACGAAACTAAAACTCCCTTCTCCCTAAGAATAAACATCTTAGGGCTCGTCAGAATGAAGAGCTAATTACTGGCTATGAAAGAATGAAGTCCTGACAGACAATCAAAATATACAGAACAGTAGAACATTTAAATCTTAGTTTGATGCTAATTAAAATCGGAAAAAGATCGTGAGACAAATGCCAGACGACCGATGGCTAACGAACCGCTGGACTATATTCGAAATCGACTAACATAAACCGCAGACTCATGAAAGAACGTATGAATCACGAAATAAAAAACGAGAGCCCCAATTAGGAGATGCGAAAGCAAAAAATGTTAGCGAAAGCGGTGTGAGAGAAGACTCCAGTTGGTCAAACACTCATGTATATAATCAAAATTTTGGGACGAGCACGCATAAATTATGGAAACAAATATTGATCAGAACGTAATAGTATCGATTTGTGAGACCGTTTAAGATAATGAGTTACCAGCGATCACGAAGGTTTTACTGGCGTAAACGGAGGTCATGGTATTTGAAGATATCTGTCAAGAGAGGTCTGTTACTGATCGTAAAAAGTCAGAAGATGTATCACAGTTCAACTAGCTACGTGGAGTTCTGATCGGTATATAAGATAAAGACGTAAGTACTAAAATTACAAATTCTCTACAATTTGTGACATAGCTTCGAGGACATTAAGAACACCATTATAAAGTTCCACAAATCTGTTTCCTACGTGATATGTTTAGCCACTTAGTAGTGTACGTTGACATTAATAAAGATGCTGTGTATTCGCCCATTTATACTTCTAAGACTGCAGTTGAGCGGATAACACATAGTTTACTTTCCTTTGTTCTTCAGGTGTTTTTAAGGTTGTACCCAGTATTGTTTCTATTTCCACTGGGTTTTCCTGTTTTTCCGCTGTTCGTTTGGTCAGGCTCATCGTTTCCGCAGCATATGGGATGACGGGGAAAACGCACTCATTAAAGAACTCCTCTCTTTACGGCTTAAGAAAGTCGTTTCTGAAATTTTGTTGCTCAACATAACAAAACTTTGTTGTTGAACTCGGGTTCCAAACATGTAACCTTATAACTCTCTACTTTTCCTCAAGCGATTTGGGATTGTCTAGGGTTAGGTTGGCTTACACTTAACTTAGTTTTAGCCTAGTTTACCTTCAGACCAGTTTCCAAAGATCTGTTATTAAGTCGTCGGAACGTTTCTCCTATCATTGGAGGTGTGTTATATTCTCACATAATAATACAACAAAACCCGCTAACTTTATATTTATATCAAGAGCAAACTGAAGATCGAGAAACGACAGGCGGTCAGATGGATGGAAGATGCCAAATGGTTTTCTGGCAGAGATCAGATCAGAAAAGCAGAACTTATAGACAACTGAACAGTTTGACAGAGACCTATGAACTTCAGTTCATACTGTAGAACTACAGTATTAAGCATGGGATAATACTGTAGAACTACAATAATGTTGACAACTCCCCCCCCCCTCCAAGCAGTATCACAGAGTAGAACGTCTGCTAACATTGCCCCGACGCGTGGTCACCATACCACTCTTGTCATCCTACTGTCATTCCGGGAGGCGTCTCTCAGTCATTGTTCTGATAATGTTATTGCCCTATTGCCTTCTAATCTGACACGGCCTCGCTTTCTCGTCCAGCGTGGTTTCCGCGGTCATCCCTTGGGCATGCCCGTACCAGATGTGAGCTTCTGGTTTTATACTTCACGAACAATACATCCATGATATTAACTGATGACTCGTTGGGCACTTAGTGAAACATATTTTTAAAAACCTTTGTAACAATATATCCGTCCACACCAATTTTTCTTCTTTCTTCATCATTTCTGATCCTTTTTCTCTTGCAACTCCAACAAGTCTTCTAAATGCATCCACCTCAAGAGCATTTATCCATTGTTTTATGACTTTCACTCTACAGGTTTACATTCCGTAAGTTTGTGTTTTTTTATAATTACACTACAGACACAGTACTCCACAGCTTCGTTATTTTAGACATCCCCCATATTCTCTTTACGTACACCTGTTTCTCTAAGAACTGTTCCTTTACGACGTAAGTCATAAACCAAAATTACTTATACTCGTCACACCGTTTTACAGTTTCACTTTATCGGTCAGCACTGAGTAGCTTCTTTCTGCTCCCACACAAACACTTAGATGTCTCCATGTTGACAGTCTGCCAAATCTGTCAAAATTCTTCTTTGATCTACGTACTCTATCAGCAAACTGCAATTAATTTAAAATATGTAACCGGTGTATCGCCGACTCTAAAATAGGCAATGTCAGAAAAAAGCATTGGAACGATGGAAGAAGAAATGTATTCGAATTGGAATAAAATTATACTGGAAGAACTCTTCATTGACGATGATTTACAATTATATACTTTTTTCGGTTTAATACAAGTCGTTTTGTTTTTCTTTTGAACCAAACGTTTCCCCACACTACGATCAGGCGTCCTCGGAGGCTCAGTGGTCGAGTGAGTGTCTCAATCGAGCCACCGAAGATGTTTCACCGTAGTGTGGGCGAAGCGTTTGGTTAAAAGAAAAATAAGGTGACGTGTGTCAAAACTGAAAAAAATTTTTGTTTTCAACTACGAAAGCAACGAAAGGTTGCGAGCGACATAAACTTTTGTAGGCCCACTTTTCTTTTTAACGAGATCAATCGGCCTCCGAATCTGACACCCAACGTGTATCGTCGTTTTAGGAAGCCACAACAGGCTAAACTGCTAAAACGATTAATTGCCGGGCCGGGGTATTACGTCGTAGTCTTACATTTTGATAACCATACGTTTCAGTCTCACTCACGGAGGCCCATCTTCAGTGGTAAACCAGCCATGCCTCAGTACTGCGGTATTTAATTCGAACATCTGCCGTATACAATTTTACTACTGAAGATGTCCTCCGTTGGTGAGGGGGAAAAGTATGGTCATAAAAACTTAAGACCTAGAGTCGAACAAGGAACGTAAAATTTTTTTGGAGCCGTCTCAGTCATTAGGCTATATCCCGTCATTAATGGTGAACCAGTCATGGTTTTGCCCAGTACTTGGGTATTTAATGGCGAACGTCTGCCATATAATAAATTTTTACCACTGAAGGTGACCTCCCCTGGTGAGGCCGAAACGTATGGTTAACAAAACGTATGACCTAATAGCACGGCAATTAATCGTTCAGAGGTACTGACGTCGACCATGGAAAGCCTTAGAAAACACAACCGATTAGATCCTGTTTCGGTTGTTACAATCGAACAAGGGAACGTTGAATTTTTTGAAGCTGTCAGTCATTAGGCTATATCAGTCGCATTTTTAACCGTTTCCCCCTTACATATATCGGATGTCAAGTCTAAAGAGAAAACGACTGGAGTCGGCACGACACAGCACAACGGTCCGTAACCCTGACGAACGACTAATCCGTCCAGTCGGCGATGATGATCAATACATCAGAACGGAGGGAAACGGAACGCGAAGAACTCGGTCCGTCTGTCAGTAATGCGTTCTTGTCTCACGGATTCCTAGCGAAGGGGAAAAGTCCGATCAATAATGCAGACAGTGTTAACAATGTTACTGAAAAACTGTACGGGGGGAAATACGCCCGCAAACGGAGACAGTAAAATACCGCTCGTTTATTGGCGTTTTCGAATACAGACGAACGCAAACAAGCGACAGACGACGACGACGACGGACGGACGGACGACGCAATAAATTCTTGTTCGACGTGCGAAACTCCGTCTGCGCACGCACACACGCGCGCGTATATAAACCTTTTTGTAACACAACATCGTCCACCACTACTTTATACATATGTGTGCGCGCGCGCAAAAACCGGTTCTCTCCGCGTGGTGTAACACGGTAGCTCTTGGTTCGCTTATAAAACGTGGTGTCATCCATTGAAGAAGTCTCCTCCCCTCGGCGTCGCCGTCCACAGTCATCACGGAGAAGGAGAACAACAAAAGAAGAAGAATGCAACGACGGGACGAATAACGATACGGAGTCAACACCACGGGCAGCAGAATCAAACTGACAAAGCACACCTGTTCAAACAAAGAAACGTACATAATTTGAATCCAATTCCTCTGTCCTTTTACGTTCGTGAGTTCGCTGGGCGGGTTCCAGTCTGCACAAACCAATTCAGACCTCTTTTTCGTATTCTCTGTGTTACACACGTCTTTAATTCATTGGATTCTTCCTCCTTATTAATTTTCTTTCCATTTTTTATGTTTTAAGCACCCCTCCTTAGGTGGTCAAACACTGCGTTAGCATTTACACTGTATACTTTAGGTCCATACGATAACACAGATTCAACAATCATACATCCAACTGCAGTGCAGATTCATACTAAACGCTACTAGAAGTCACAAGAGAGAACTGAAATAAGGTAATACAATAATTAGATCCAACTCGTTTCTTGGTTTAGTTTAAGATAGTACAGTTTGCCCCCTCCTCCACAGCAAAACTAAGCAACCTATAACTTTCCAAATTTGATATATAAATTATCTGCCTTTAGTTTCAACTAGCACTTTTTTATGCACACGACGCATGTACCTTGTGAGATTTAATATATCTTTCCAGAACGCCTTATTCTGGGCCAACCTTGTTGCTTCAACTGGGTCTTTCCGTCCATGTCATTGGTAACCTCTTCCAAGGTCGTTCATCTTCAATTCTGCCTTGTACTCTAAAGACACGTTTCTCGTCTAGCCTGTCCTTCCTATGAATTCAAATCAAGCTATCCATTATTAATCTGCTTCAATACGCTACTCTTCGTCTTTAAATCATCTTACGTGAGGCATTCGTTCTACTGATTGAATTACTGCCCGACTGCTATCATAACTTTCGTCTTAAACAAAATACGAATACTGCTACAAAAATCTCCAAACTGGGCCTAAACAGTGTTTCTAACACTTTTACATCTTGTTACACTTTTAATCGTGTCTTGTTACTCGTAGGTATTTGTAATGTAAGTTGAATTTATCTCTAACCCGCTAACTGGGTTAAATGTTGACATTAAATGGGTTGAACTTGCGCCCAGTACAGCTCTCCACCGCAGCTGTAACTACTCGCAGCGCTCGCTACAAACAAGTAATCGAATCAACTGACCAAAGTTTCCTATTAATTCACTGCAACAATTCTATTGTTAACTATTCAGAAAAAAATACAACCCAAGAATGTACACTGAAAGTTGATCGTTGGTGGTACATCTGTTGAAGCGTTGAAGTACGCCGCGCGCGCCTCTGGCGGGAGTAACCTTGTCCTTGGATGCAGCACACAACTATCGCTAATGCATCGTGCATCTCTCGCGGCGCTGGGGAGCGGAAGCGGGGAGGGGGAGACGGTTGTACCCCGCGGTGGCAGCCTTGGCCGTGACGGTGGCGGTGGTGACGTTTGCTGGTGGGGCGGCGGCACGAGCACCCCCGCGCCCCAGCTCCGACTCATCCGTTCGTTGAGGGCAAGCTGCTGCCGCCTAACCCTATTACACAACAATAACACATCACACTACCGCCACCTACGCTTCGCTCTCGTGTTATTACTATAATGCAGTTCAAATTATATTCAAATGCATCGCTGCAGTTAACGTCAGAGTTATAATTAAACACGAGGCTTGGCTGACTGCTGCTCACTGCACTCAACAGCTGTTTTGTTATTTTATTTATAATAATTATTTTCAACCGTTAGTCCACTGTACGGCTGTTATTATATGGTTGTTACTCTTTTCCTCTGGTCCCCTCGTTATCGCTTTTGTAGTTTTTTTTTACTTATTATAAGCCTGACGTTATTAAATTTTCCAACGTTTTTATTATTCGCATCATCCTTACGGCACAGTCATCACATCACCATAACAAATTGTGGGACAACACTTCAATACGTACTCTGTACAAACTGTCGCTGTTATTACGAGTATAACACGTTAACATAATTATCTGACTATGGAATACCGAGAATGATTCTCAAATCGTATTCAACATCATATTGTAAAAATGGGCGTATCATAGAGATTCAAACGCTTTTTTCGTTGAAATTTTTTCTTCGGCCATTTATGGTACTGAAAGTAAATAAAGTGTTTGGTTTTACTGTAAGACAGTTAGATTTTTCTGACCATATTTCTTTATCTTAAGCATCTTTCGTACATTTGGGATCTTCCTTTGCAATGTGTGTACAAGTTTGTTGTGTGTGAGTGACTTGACGATTGGTGGCAACTGTTCCTAGAATTTTGTAATAAATGATCTTTCCTCGTCAGTCCTTTGATATACCTTAAGTTTCACTTTATTGTTCGTCTTGATCGCTCTTGTCTACAGCGTGTTTGGGCACTTCACGAAGATCCTGGCCGGAACAGACCCCGGGCATAGAGGTTTATCCCCGAAACAACAATAACACAGCTTACGACAGAAAAAGCCAGACATGGCAGTCTTCGAAAACATGTCACTCACAACTAACTGTTAAATGCTTGTTTCCGAAGTCTCTCACGGTCGAACCTACAGACTATGAACGAACGTACACTGGGCGAATAGTGAGCTGTGGCGGCAGAGAGAATTCAGCATTGTGTCCTATTTAGCAGGCCACTATAACCTAACATGTAGAACTATTAACTTGATGCAAGTACCCTGTGAATAATGATATATAATTACTTTAATATCCACTTTAGCGATACAAAGTTTCGTCAATGATGACGCGTTTCGGGACTAAGTCCCATCCTCAGATACACTTAATTAATAAACTAAAACATTAAAATCGCGACCATGATACTGGTCAAGTCAAAAATAAAATAAAATAAGTTACAAATCGCATGTAATAAGTTTTACTATTTACTATGCGTTGTGGGTGAACGCATGCGGGAGCTCCGGCCGTGGTTAGTAAAACTTATTACATGCGATTTGTAACATATTTTATTTTATTTTTGACTTGACCAGTATCATGGTCGCGATTTTAATGTTTTAGTTTATTAATTAAGTGTATCTGAGGATGGGACTTAGTCCCGAAACGCGTCATCATTGACGAAACTTTGTATCGCTAAAGTGGATAGTAAGGTAATTATATATCATATAATAAGTGATACGGTACGCAAAAAAAAGTAAACTGTGAATAATGTCTTAAATCGAACCAAATTGTAAAGTAAGGGACCGCGTGAAGGGAAACAAGCTAAATTAAATTTTGTATGGTTTAGTTTTTTAAAAATAGTATGACGATTTTATATAAAAAATACAGACTTTTGATTCAATAAATAAACACTTACAGTTTAAATAATTTTTTATGTACTGTTTCATTTCTTCCGTAGTTCATGCGCTAAATTACAAACACAATCTGTTTTGAAATTTATTTTGTGAAACAATTTGTTGACGAGTTTAGTTTAACGATGCTCAGAAATCGAGCGAAATTACTACAAGAAAAAGAACAAAGGCTGAAGAAACGACGCAAAAGAAAGAACGCGCTGAAGACAATCGTCAGAACGTCATAGCTCAAACAGCAACATCGCTGTTGGTTTTAACTCAAAAGTCATAATATACATATTTATATACCGTGAAACCGTTTACTCTCACGTTTAGTCACGATCACTACTTCGAAGCCGGCGTAATGCACACTTAACAGTAAAAACCAGCTGTTTGCACAAGCAGAACTTACAGGATTTTGCTATAAAAACATGTGATCACGATGATAATACTGACTCATATACAGTTTCATTTAATTCGCTCAGGCTATACATTTAAACGAACGTGTATATAAATTGACATACATTAATATGTTACGTGATTCTTAATGGTCTAAAAAAAAAGTAAATTTATTTCGTTGTAACCGACAAATTCAAATAAACACCGCACAAAATCTGCAACAAACAGGCTGAAACACGCCGGTTATTAGTTCCGCTAACAATAATCTCAGCTGTTAACACGATAATTTTTTCAGTACAGTAAATATGCGCGTTTTTTTACGATGCCGCAAACAAATATATCGTAACGTGTTCGTACTGATTACGTCAGTTAAGTGGGCGACGTTATCGTTTCAAAGTTATTTTAAAACACTTTTTTTTCAAATACTTTTGCTATTTCCAATTATTTGCCATTGATCCCTCTAACATTCCACGTGGCAATCTTTAATTTTTCCGCAAATCCATTTATTCAAGTCCTTATCCTTTGACAGGGTCCTACTGCCAAAGGATTATTTGTGGTACGATACATATGAATCTTAGAAATAAAAAAAGGCACAGCACAAGGATTCAATTTTATAAGACAACTGCAATACCCACACTGACATATGCGAGTGATGGGTGGGTGATGACAAAAAAGGAATGCGGCAAGGTTCAGAGTGCTGAAATGCAGTTTCTTCGAAGTACTGTAAACTACACATTGCAAGATAGAATATGGAATGAGGATTTCAGAGCAGAATTCGAAGTACAGGACATAAATGAAATTATTTCATCTTACAGAAGGAAAGGTGGGATCATCTGCAAAGATCGATTGTCTAAAGCGGCACTGAACTATAAAGCCACTGGTAGAAGATACGTGGATTGTCCGAGGATGAGATGGGTGCCGGAACATGTTTGTATAACCTAACCCTTGAGGAGGAGGAGGAGAAGAAGACTTTTTTTCATATTTTTTCTTGACTTTTCGGAGTGTCACGGACCGTGTTGGAAGAATAAGCCGCAACAAAGAATGACGTCCCAGTAGCGGATCCATGCAGACCAGTAGGCCTACACAGGGGTAGACGGTCACAAACATTTAGCCTCTTCCACTGATGCGTCACAAAATTAAGTAATTTAATGGTGCGTTTTAATACTACGAAGGAACTTTGCCGTTAAGTCTGATGTTTCCTGTGCGCTAGTTAAATGTATACTAAAAAGAAACGTTTGTAAGCTACAAGTATTATATATCTATCGCAACTATGTGTACGTGAGTGTTTTGCCATGTACGTAAGCCTACCCATTTCATTTAACAAATAAAAATCGCGAATCCCATTCGCTTTCCATTTATGATGGAAGTGGACAATATTTTGGTACTGATGACAAATATCGAATAAGTGCGTAGGCTACATAGTATTACAGGATACTGTCAAGTCATTTATATAATTTCTGAACCAAAAATAAGAAAAGGCTGTAGTTTTATGACCCTCTACTGCTGTTAATTGCCTTTGAGATATCAGAGTTTTCAAGGTACCTCTGAATACACAACGCCCTTAAAAACTGTTCCTTCAACACGAATACCAGTATAAAATGATTCAGTTCTATATAAGCCAGCTGTTTTTAATGAAATAAGCTTAAAAAACATTAAGTACGGTCTCCACCGGAATTCGGAAGACGACAGACGGGAATAATTATTAACTGAAACAACCTATTGACACAAGTAGAAACAGATCAAAGTACTGCGCACTAACCATCCCCGCTGGACGTCATGACAGCAAGTCAAAAACGACAGTGCGTAGCTTTGACATCCATCCGCACGTCGTGTATTTTTTGAAGGATGTGCACGACGAAAAATGAGTCCAGTAAGACCATCAGTTCAAGCCGCACGACGTGTGGATGGATCGTATGTAGTGTTGACGGATGTCAAGGAATCGTGCATTGTGCAATGTTTGATCATGCGTACGCTTGCTGTCTATCAAATAGTCATTTTCGAGCAAGTACAGTACATGTTTTTAGAGCACATTCGTTTAATAAATGTTTACTGTTTAATTTTACGTTACATTCATTCTTTAGTTTATATTTAATAAGTAACGGTTCAGATAAAATTTCAGTGTAATTTTTAGGTTAGTTTATTCTTCGTTTACATAATACATTCAAATATCATTAGTAGTTATTATTTTAAATATTGTTACTATTCATTTGTTTTAATTACAATTCATAATAGACCGTGAAATAACATCAAAATTTATCGAAAAATATACATTAAATAGATGTCTGTGGGACGTATCCTCGGCAGATTATATGAATAAAAATAACTAAAAAACCTAAAGAATGTCTGGCACGCTGGACGAGTTGCACGGCAGTGTGGTGCGCACATCCATCACCGACGTCGGGGATGGTGGACAGCGGCGATGGATAGTACGTAGCCGGCTTAACAGTAGATTCAACTGTACAATAATCCAACGACTGAAAATTCTAACGCGTTCGCAGTAACGTAATAAAACCACAGAAATCTTCCACAGTTACGACATTAACCGGCCGGAATCGGCAGTGAAAGTACTAGTTGAGTTCTAGAAAGATCGGTTTGCCGCGGCAACACGTCGTGACGAGAGACGTACTAACCTTGAAACCGACTGGACCGACCCCGGCAGCAACAGAGTGCAATGACAGGCAACAAACCGACAGATTCTCACCCGTGTAACAACCGTCGACAGTTTTACTGCTCGCATTGACACCACACACCAACTTCTCTCCAATTAAAAAATAATAACGGGACTCGTTTTAATGAATACGCCAGTGTTTAAAGTTATCTAAACGAACCGAAGCAAGGACAATTTTCAAAAATATTCGCGACACATTTTTATATCGATACCAGAAATAAACGGGTGCGGAGCATACAATAACGGTAAATAGAAGAAACCGGGAGGATATAAAGCAAAGAAGGATTAAGAGAATCTTTAAAACGTGTTCAACTACAAAGACAGAAGCTACGCTCTAATGACATCAGCACTGCCATAAGAAGGAACTACTAATCAAAAGCTGTTAACGACGCGTAGCACTAATCGGATCGGACCATGGACGCTAGGAATATATACGACGATATTTCTACAGTATATTTCTGGCCGTTTACATTTTTTACCTCTGTAAGCCTTATCCACCTATCTCATGTGTCCATACCGTGACAGTTGTGTGTCTCCTCTATCCTGTCTAATTACGTCTTCCCTACCAGTAATCTTTCCACTACTATTATCTTTCTAAGCTGGTATAAAACTGACCAACTAATATTATCTATTGTAAGTTGGTCTAGGAGACTGACACCGCAACATCCTAAGGACGCTGGGTGCAAAAGAAAAACAAACTGTTAAGGCTTTAGAGACAAGGCAATCAAGACGAACAATAAAGTGAAGCATAAGGTATACCAAAGAACTAACGAGGAAATATCTTACGATTAAAAATTCTACGAAGAGATGGCGGCAATCGTCAGACCACATAGTTAGAGACAACAACGACTACTCATATTAAGTCACTGAGAAGAAAACCCCATTGGGAAGATACGAATGTACGAAAAGACGCAAAAGTAAAAGAAAGATGCTAAGAAAAAAGTAACTGTCTTATGAGAAAACCAAAAGAACTGCAAGTCAACACAACCGTACTGAAGCACACGTAGTCTGGGTAGATAAAGAAAAACATTGGAATATAATGAAAGAACACGGAAATTTCTAGTAACTTTTAAAGCGGTAGGCCTACTTCAAAACACAAATAATTATATTACTCACTATACTCAGGCTACGTTTAATGAATTAATGAATCAGGAAGTCCTGTAAGAGAGTAATTTATCACCTACTCTTTTACTAATATACGCGCGCGCAAAAATTTGTACCGATAATCACATTTTTCAAGCACCCCCTTTCTAATATTTAGGATAGGCCTATATTTAGGAAATATAACGTACGGCAGAGATGTAGACACTTACGTTAACAAGCAATGTGGTGTGGGTCTACCAGGAGAGTATAAGTGACACCACATAGAATCCTCAGTTGAAGTTTCACACGCATTTCCCACATTACTATATACGGATTGGAAAATGGAAGTTTTCCATTACTATAACATGAGTAAATGGAAAAAAGGTCAGAGCAGAATCTTATCCACTGAAATATATTTCGTTATATTACCTATATTACATGTAAAATATTATATATTGTATTATAACAAAAACGTAAAGAAGAGTTGGACATAAAATATAGCAATATACAGAAGGATGGAGAGTTACAGAATGAATGAAAAGACGCTTCCGAAACAGATATTGAGGCATAAACCCAACAGCAGAAGATAAACAAGATCTTTTAAAAGATGGCAGAACAATGGCATAATCTTTGTTGGTGGATAGAACAATGACAAGTAAGACACATAACGTCCCTGTGTAACAATAAATAGAAGAGAACGTTGAAGAATATACATAAGTATACAGAAATCGAGTTTTATCACATTACTTCTGAACAATCTACTCACATCCAAACCGAAATTCGTAACATTCGTCCGGACTAGGATGGACGGAATATCTAACGAACGAAGCGTACACGCACACATTTTACGAGATGATTTATTTAAATGTATACTCGATAAGAGAGTAACATTGAAAAAACATGAAAGGGTAGCTTGAAAGAATGAAACAGACGAGGATTCCATAAATGGCACTAAACTATATGCATAAAGTAAACAGAGATTTGTAAAATCAAGAAGATGTAAAGGAGACCGGAACAAGTTGAACGACCTAATCCTTAAAAGGCTGAAGAAAAATACGACGGACTATTTGCTTCACGACTTGTTATTCCCCATATATTATTCATTTCACTCTATTTCTTAATTTAAATTTTAAAAATGTCACTAAACAAAATATAAATTTACAATTCACAGTTGGCGCATGCGCAGAACATACAATTTACTACTTTTTACGTAACTACACTTTCCGTACACATTTCTAGTAATTACATGTTTGAAAATGCTCATTCAAGTCTTTCTGATAAATATTATTTTATATATAGTATATAAATATAGTTATATTGAGTTTTCTCAATTTAACTACGCTCTGATCCTGTTAAGCTGTTTCCACGAGCGGTCGACAGAACTGTGTATCATATGCCCGTTATTTATAAAACGAATCCAATAATATGAACTGAGAAAACTGTTGTTCTGAATATTAATCGCTTAATTTACATGGTAATTGTTTCGACGGCTCAATCGGAATGCGGCCGCAAACGGCGTTACTCTACGTACCTTGTTTATTATCCACAATGTTTCTTTTCGAATAGTTCGTCCGTTCGTTCGAAAATATGAATTATTCAGAAAACTTGAGAGGCATATTTTAATATTAATTTACCGTTCGTTGTTATTTATTCACCACATTACCGACACAGTAATAACGATTCAATTATATTTAGAAAAATATGTTAACGTCAAACAACGCAATAAACAAAAAATAAAATAAAAGTAGTGAAGTAAAATTACGTTCAATAAAACGGAATCACGGACACATAACCTTCTTCCAATGTCGCGTTACAGCTACGTCTTTTTTCCGTTCTGTAATAAGTGCCATCCAGATAGCGAGGTTGCTTACTGGCACAAAGAGATAGAACTGCTGCGGAATAATACCCCAGTCTCGATGCCGCTACACAAAACCTCTGCAATGAAGTTTTTGCCATACAATACGATTCAGTAAAACGAGAAATACACTTACCGACCTAATCGCAAATGGAATTGGATTAAACCGCATCTTTTTTTATTGACGATCGCAATATGCAAAAACGTATTAATATTTTATTTAACGCAATAAATATAAACTTAATTAAAAACACTAAATCTTCTGGTAATATTTTTTTCTAATGAGAACCGATTAACATAAAAATTTAAAAAAATGTTATGAACATGCCTAAATACGTACGAATCATCCCCATTCTATTAAGCCGGCTACGCAGTAACCATCCCCGCTGGACGTCATGACGGACAGCAACTCAAAAACGACAGTGCGTAGCTTTGACATCCATCCGCACGTCGTGTACTTCTTGAAGGATGTGCACGACGAAAAATGAGTCCAGCAAGACCATCAGCTCAAGCCGCACGACGTGCGGATGGATCGTGTGTAGTGTTGACGGATGTCAAGGAATCGTGCATGTTTGATCATGCGTACGATTGCTGGCTATCAAATCGTCATTTTCGAACAAGTACAGTATATGTTTTTAGAGCACATTCGTTTAATAAATGTTTACTGTTTAATTTTACGTTACATTCATTCTTTAGTTTATATTTAATAAGTAACGATTCAGATAAAATTTCAGTTTAATATTTAGTATAGCTTACTTCGTTTACATAATACATTAAAATATCATTAGCAGTTATTATTTTTAATATTGTTATTATTGTTTTAATTACAGTTCATAATGGACCATGAAATAACATCAAAATTTATCGAAAAATATAAATTAGATGTCTGTGGGACGTATCCTATCAACGAGAACGTCTGGCACGCTGGACGAGTTGCACGACAGTATGGTGCGCACATCCATCACCGACGTCGGGCATGCTGGACAGCGGGGATGGTTACTGCGTAGCCGGCTTTACCCATAAACCTAAACTCGAAAATCAAACTTACAGTGCATAAATAATTTAACACGAAAGTACCGTATACAATATATTATATAAAAGATTATGCAATGTGTAATATATTTATATGTTAATTTAAGCTTTAATATATACAAATATTATACCACAAATCATGTTAAGGTACATTAATTCAAAAGCTGCATTCGCGTTTTACTTCTTCAATTAATTCATTAACATTTTTTAAATATGCCACCTTACTGGGTGGGAGAGTCTAACCCTCGGCTCAGTGCCCTATCTGTGCGTGCGGTAGGGCTACGTCTGATCCCTTTTTTTTAGCACAGAGGAAGAAGCGGACGTATTGATTTCTTAAAACTCTCGGTCGGTATCGAAACCACTGCTATCGCTCAAAATCTCAGTACTGCCAATCGAAGCGCGAGAAATTACTTCCTATTACGTGTAAGTACATAATCAAAAATGAAAGTACGAGTATGTAAAGTGATATTATTTATGGTTATCCTTATAACCATGGATGTGAAACAAGGATACTATCTAAAGATGAAAAACTAAAAGATAAACGTAATGAAGTATCTCGAGAAAGTTAAAGGAATTTCAAAGAAGGGTGGGATCAGAAACCAATGAGTACGTGAAGAGCTTAATCTGTAGAGATTATTCAATTTATGAATAATTGTGTCCTTTATTCAACACAGGCAACTTGGATATAATACATACGGAGAATTAACAAGCGCATAAGAGAATTTGGGGGGGGGAACCGATACAGACGTTGGGCAACGTACTGGACAAAAATCTGCAAAAAGGTGGAAGCAAAGAAGCTCGAACAAGAGACAAAAGACCTGAATACGTTTAATAAGTACTACAGATTTTGTCTTATTGTTATCGTACACAAATATTACGATAAGGGATTCTGATTGGATAATGTTAGAACTAATGAATGCGAATGTGATGAAGTAGTAGTAGTAGTAGTAGGCCTATACATTTAATGTGTGATGGACTTACTATGTTCTGACGATTTTATGATTTGTTTTTGCGGTCCAAGCTATATTCGCCACTTCAGAAGACGATCTCCAGCGACCAATAAACGTCTTACATAAAATAGGAAAAGAATATAACTGTAACATATCTGAATCAAAGACGAAAGTAACGGTCTTTATAGGAGACGAATCGGTTCAGACCAAAATACGCATAGACAACACAAGCATAGAAAAAGTAAGACATTTCCACTATCTTGGACGTGACGTTCCTTATGATCAAGATAGAGATATAGAAAATACAGTGACGGATTTCACAAGAATGTGTGAAACGATCTGGAGAACGTTGGGAAATAAATGTAGAAAAGAAACCCAAATAAAATATTATACAACCATGGCAATTCCTACACAACTGTATGGTTCTGAAACTTGGGTCATAAAGAATAAAGATGAACAGAAGACACAAACGGCAGAAATGAAATTCCTGAGATCAATTAAAAGGTGTAAGAGACGAGATCATATAAGAAATGAGGAGATAAGACGTGATTTCGATATTTTTGCAGTTAATGAAAGGATTAAAGAATACAGAAGAAAATGGATTCAACACATAGATAGAATCGAAGAAAGTAGAATACCGAAGACAGCGAAAGATTACAACCCTAGAGGCAGAAGAAAAGTTGGTAGGTCTAAGAAAAGGTGGACTGTGGAATAGGAACAGTCCGCTAAAGCCTAAAACCGTTTAGAAGACGATGATGTTTTTGTGGTGATGAGATAATAATTGTTTTTGCTTTGATGATGATGATGATTATAACAATAATACCTTTTTGTGTGTATGTTCCACCTAAGAGGTTTAGAAGAGGCAGGCTAGACTGTCTAAAGTAAACACTGAGTATACATAATAGTCTGACCAATTCTGAAATCAACCTCCCATTACCCCCGGATGCTTTCCAAAGTACGGATTTCCATCGCCTGGGGCCTGAAAAAAACTTTGAATTTTTTTTTTTTGTGCGTTCGGGAAATGAACCCAGTACTTGTTAGTAAGGAGTCAGTCTGGTCTACTAAATCCTTTTATTTTGATGAAGCTATGACGTAATTATTGTGACGACGCAACTGACTGTACGATGGGGTAAATTTTATGCTAAACTTACATTTTTTAAATTTTCTTCAAGTTATGTAAAGACTTAGACCCAACGGCATTAAGGCGTAAAAAAAAACTATAATTAAAAACACAAAACTGCCGATCAAATCGAACGACAACGAGACGACGATATTTCTATACCGTTTGCGTCTCTCTCTCTCTCTCCACTATATGCCGGAGAGATAATGTCAAGTGTGCTTCAAACACGATAAAAGGTTATTATTAAAAACTGGATAATGGCTGTATAGCTAGGTAGGTAACGACGTAACGTAATCCAATATAGGCTCTATACTGGCAGCGTACGAACGACGTGTACAACCCAACAACAATGAACGTACATTAGCGTAAATGCCAATGTTAACGGCATATTGTACTCTATTTTTTCTTGTACTACGCACACAGTACAATGCATTTTAATCCTACACCCCACGCGCTCACTCTCCCCCCTCTGGCATTACGATATACCGTGTGTGTGTGTGGGGGGGGGGTAATATTATATTTTTGTATACTTATGTTTAATTTAACAAGGCATACGAGTATTCTTACGTTTCTACGGTTCCACTTTCTACCAAGCCTGTAATTAAATGCCACCTTCGAAAATCTTTCATTAACACCAGCTATCAATTAACACTCCGTTTTCCTGGATCCGATCAATTGTCGACCGTACGTTAAGACGTCTCTTTCTTATTTCATCGTTTCGTAGTGTACAAGGTCAGCGTTTAGCTGAGCCTACTTGTGACACCCTACTCTGTTTGAATTCACAGTTAATTCACTGCCGTCCAATAACACTGGGACTCGACATCGTTTTAGAAAATTTCGTCTGATCAAAACTACTACAAACCTTATTGTCTGGAATATAACAGAGGCTATTCCATTCTCTAGGTATCCAAAATGAACACCTCAATAGTGGAATTATAATGAAAGAAATAAGCCAGGTATCATCTTCTTAACGGTTTTAGGCTTTAGCGGCTTGTTCCTATTCCACAGTCCACCTTTTCTTAGGTCTACCAACTTTTCTTCTGCCTCTAGGGTTGTAATGTTTCGCCATCTTCGGTATTATACTTTCTTCCATTCTATGTGTTGTATCTATTTTCTTCTGTATTCTTTATCCTTTCATTAACTGCAAAAATATCTAAATCACTTCTTATCTCCTCATTTCTTATATGAGGTCAGAAATTTCATTTCGGCTGTTTGTATCTTCTGTTCATCTTTTTCCTTTATGACCCAAGTTTCAGAATCATACAACAGTATAGGTATTGTCATTGTTTTATAAAATTTTAAAGCCAGGTGTAATAAGGCGAAATAGAAAACAATTGATACGTACGCGAACTGTAATGGATTACATCGTTTACAGAATTAAAAAAATCAGATGTAAGTGGGCAAGTATTTTGGCTAAGCGAGAAGCGGCAGATGGTCGTGACAGTTACTAGGCAAGAACCCACTTGACAAAAGCCGACTACGAACTGCGGTGCAAAGTACCGCAAGACGGATAGCAAGAGTTACGAAGTGGAGTCCTTGTGATGATGATGATGATGATGATGATGAAGAAGAAGAAGAAGAAGAAGAAGAAGAAGAAGAAGAAGAAGAAGAAGAAGAAGAAGAAGAAGAAGAAGAAGAAGAGGAGAAGGAGGAGGAGGAGGAGGAGGCCTCGAAGGGCCTAGGGGCTGAAGAGATAAAGCGGAGGCAATGAAAAGACGAGAAAACGAAAACTTGGATATGGAGAATAAGAAAACGGAAAAGATCGGAGAAGGCAGCGTCAGCTGTTAAAATCGCGCGCGCGCGCGCGCGTGTGTGTGTGTGGAGGGGGCGTGATAAACGTATCCCACACAAAGACACGGTGATACTCTGACAACAAAGATCAAGTAAATACTAAAAGTAGGACGGATGTCCGCATGGTCACCACTTTTTAACGCATGGTCACTAACCTCAAATAACGGCAAGATATACAAATAAAGGACGACGTATACAAACAAAAGAGACTCGAAGAGTTAGCGTCAAGTTTATAGTACAGACTTACCGTCCAAGCTGCTTTTCCAGTATTTATTTTATAAAAAACAAACAGCATCTACCCCCGTAATGATAAAAACAAAACAAAAAACAGTAGCTACGCAGACCGGATTAAAAGCTAGAGTGAATCATATTTTTCAAATTCATTTAAAGGTTACTTGTTTTTTAGCGTTAACGTCTGAAATTCCATAATAAGCAGATTGAATAGTCAGTTTATATACTGTGTTCTGCAGAAATTCAACGGGATCACGAGTGTTGTGTGCACTTTGAACCCGACAAGAGGTCACACAACAGCTAACGCGCAGACGGTCACACGTTAAATTGCACGGCTCCAAATTACATAATTACGCAACGACGCTGGCAATAGTATTGCTTGTAAAATACGCGACGCGAGTAGTAGCAGCAGCAGCTGACGAGGCTCCTTACTCACTGATGACGTCACGTATCAGCTAGATCGATGAGTAAAACATTGCGCGCAGTATCCGTCGTTTTGTTCTCTGAATGACGTCCTCGATTCAACCGTATATTCTTAAACATTTTTTGCGATGGTCTCCAAGTTCTTTTCAGTAGATCTCTCTCTTAGGATGCGATACTTATCCACGATGCCCCCCCCCCCTACCAACCTCGTTGTATGACCACACTACCTCCTTTTAGTTTATTCGACTTCTTTCCACAGCTCATGGTTTTCGTGTAACGTAGCGTCTCTCCGTTTATTCTTTACATATCGTACACGATTCGAAGATAATTTTTCTTCAGTACAGGAGGTCAAAACTTAACTTTAACTACGTATATGACCTATTCCTTTCTTGTACTACTTTTAAACTTTTGTTCCTGCAACTCTATACCATTTTCCGAGTCTTTATTCGCCGAGGATATTCTTTTCATCGGTAAAAATCTGAGACTTCTTTTGCTCACCCACGGTTCCCATATGATGGCACTCGGGCGCTCCGTCTGGTGACTTCAATCCGCATTACGTATCCTTCTTAGCCTACTGTCAAGTATGCTACTCTCCTTCTTTCATCGGACACACTTCTCTTATCATCTCTCGCTGATACGTCTAAAACTGGGTAGCTTTACGCCTTTCCATAGCTCACTGATTCAAGTTGGTTATAATCTGTTTCGAATGGGCCCAAGTTTCAACTTTACATGTTATAATAGGAAGAACACACTGGTAAAATTCTTTCGATCTTTAAGACGAAGTATTTCCGAATTATTTAGAAAAAAAGCCTGCCAACGCTCTGAATAATTTCCATTTGATTATAATCCGTTTCGAAACATCTCAAGTTTCAACTTTACATGTTATAATATGGAGATCACACTGTTGGAATACTTAAGATCGTAAGACGACGATGTATTTCCGAATCGTTTATAACAAAAGAAAGCCTGCCAAAGCTGATCACGCCCACGTCTTTTAATCTCCCTTCCCAATTTTCTCTTATTATGTACTTCAAAAATACAGACTCACTAACGTCTTGTTTCCGAATTCCGTTGACGTTAAAGGTGGATCAAAATGGCACGCTGGACACTCACGTTGTCCGTTTAATCCCTTTGCCTTCATATCGTCGATGAAATTTCTAACACCGAGTCTTGGACTTCCAGGATTATTAAATATTCCGCACGAATCCAAGTTTATTTCTTACATTATCGCAGAAAACATAATTCTTCTTCGCCTTGTGCGTTTGCTGTCCTATCTAATCCACAGCTTTCTACGATTCCAAATCTTCCTCCTTCAAGCCTCAGTCTTCTGTACTTCTCGAAAGGTATTTTAACTATATTTAAGCTGATGCTCCTCTCTTTCTTCTTCCCATTGGCTGTCATTGTTATAAACGTTTATAACATCTTTCTTCGTCCATTCTATTCACAAGACAATATCCTTGCACTGAGGATATTTATTTTCCAAAACTTTCGTAACAGTATAAATAACTTCCATTTGTCTCCATAGGTCGTGGTTTGGAAACTCTTCTCTCAATGTGTACGTTGTATTTTCGTAAATAACCCACTACACTAGCTCTGTACACTGAACCCACTCAGTATTCTGTTTCCTTATTAATGGCCACTTCTAATTCATACAAAAAATGGTTTTGAAATACCATCAAGGATGTGTTTTTTCCTAACAGTTCTATTCCAAAGGACACACTAATGAAATATTTATGAAATTCGATAATCACGTCTGAAAAGATACAGGGATTTTAAATAGAAGGCTATCAGCACAACGGACGTAGTAATCAGAATTTGGTCACTTACCAAACTCCTGACTGAGATTAAAAGAGAAGAAACTGAAACAGTGAGTCGAGAAGAAAACGAAATGAGAGATAACGAGGGGATGACCGAGAAAGAGAGAGGGGGAGAGGCTACATACGTATAAAACTGCTCACTCATGTACGTATCATCGATCTCTGCAAGGAAAAAAAATATAATAAAATAATATATAATACTCAGTAAGAGATGTTGAAAACAAACGCCGTACTGTTCACAAAAAAAAAAAAATCACATTTTTGCCGTTTCGTACAACAAGAAAGCATACACATGGGAGCGAAACAGCGAACACACATACAGAAGCGTACACGTGAACTGGGCACTACTACTACTACTACTACTATTGCAAACGCCCACCAGCCTTGGACACGTCCGAAATAGAACACAGGCGCAATCAAAACAATTGAAAACAATCTGTACTGAGCAACCTGCATGAGGGAGGCAGGCGCACATCACAACGTTAGTACTCCGTTACTGTTACTATCACGCGTATTATTATTATTATACTGTCCGAGTTTTCAACTTGATTTCAAATAACGCTAACCTCAAGTTTATCTTTTGGCACCGCTGCTCAATTTTAGTTTTGCCAAATACGCTCCTTTCACAGGTTCTTCCTCTTCTTGCTTCCCCCTTCACCCCACCACCACATACACAAATGTAATTAATATAATTCTACGCTCTACCATATGTTTACTATGTAACGCTACGGCAATATAACAACTTTCTTAAGTGTCCCACGATTTCTACACAATGGTATTGTAAAACAGTTATAGGATACGTTCCTGTTTCGACGAAACGGGTGTAACGAGCAGAAAATTTTAAAAATTTTAAATTTTCACCTCGGCAGAGTACGTTCACACGAGGCAGTGTCAACGACTTATGGTGGAGCAATAAATAAGGAGTAATGAGAAGGTGTCAGTGAAGCGTCGCTGACTTGACAATAGAAACACATTAAGTTCAATCCAACTATAGAATTTGGTGGCGTATGATGACAGGGAAAGTTTCGTCCAGAATTATTGCTCTCCGCAGCTGTAACAAAGTAAGTAAGGACATTCACACCCGTACCGAGAATTGTAGCAGGTGTTGACCATGTTACGTCAGTAGACGATAAACGACAAAAACGAGTGAAACTCCATACTAAAATGAAACGGATGCGCTGCACCTTAAGAAACAATACTGGAAGATAGGCTTGACAAAGACTAAAGTCATGTTACGCAGCTGGAGGTATCGTCTAATTGACAGACAAGAATTTACGAAGGGAAAGTTGGGGTGACTTCAACGACCAGCAGATGTTCGAAATTAGTAATAGCCAGAAAAAAGGGGTTAGGGCATAGAACAATACACCAGGCAGACTGTAAGTACAGATAATGGGAATCTATAGAAACGCAGAGTTTACTCAGACAATAGGCTGATAGACAAGTGTTTAATAGCCGTAGTTTCTTCGAAGCGGGTCAACGATCGTCAGGGCAGAAATCGGGGAGACCTAAGGACCTATCAGAAGCCCTCAGCCAGCGAGAAACTTGTGGTAAGGGGTGTTTCCATAGCAATTGAAACGAAGCACCTATCGGGAGAACTATGACGTAGAATTTTGACATAGTGGGACAGTATTTTCCAAGAAAATCAAAAACTGACCAATCTCGAAATGAAGTAGGCGTGAAGCGCGCCAGAGACAAAATTTTGAGTAGGGACGAATTAATAAAACTATCAGTCCAGGAAGACGGAGGGACAGTCTACACTCAATTTTTGAAACAGTTATACTAAAGTTTTACAGTCAGAATTTTCAGACAGTTTACATTAATATTTTCAAGTAGTTTAACTTCAAGTGCGAGAGACGGTATATTATAAACTTTCAATTGTTTACTCAAATCATTCGGAGTTAGTAATTATTCAAAGTTCAGAAGAGTACATTAAACGGCGGAATGCTAACTCGAGTTCGGAAGTTAGATCGGTAACAAGTAACTTAAAAGACTTAATAATACATTCATATCGCGGTAGTGATACTTTACCGGTGTGCGAAGTAACGGACTTAGTAAAAATTACACAAAGTGAACAATCAGACCGTTACACCAACAGACAGCATCACTTAACGACATACAAATTATTTGAACTTAATATTGTGTACGACACATTATCAACAACATAATGAACACGAAACATTAAACAAACTAATAAATTATATGAACGTTTAATGAAGCAGCGACAAATGAAACTAGACATGTATATTGACATTAAAACGAACTCACAGCATACACAGTAAGATGAAACATTGATTGAACACTGAACTCCAATTATTCACATATGCAAACACCTACGCGAGTGATCGGAAGAATAAAGTGTTAAGTGATAGTGATAAAGCAGCTTACGACGGAATGTGTCTACGAGCCATCTCCATCACCAGAACGAGACTTCGTCAACAACTAATGGATATTCAATAACCAAGTAACCATTATTATAATTATTTCTAATTAGTAACTTCTACTGACCTGGTTTCTTTCAAAGAATTCACACCTGAGAAAATTATTAAGAAAGTCATGAATAAATCCGAATAAAGTAATTTATGAATGTATTAACAAAGCTTATTTGGGATTTAATGAACGCATTAAATAAGTAGAATATAGAATTGTAATATTATTTGATTTATATATGTATGTATGTTTTCTTTGTTTTTCAGCATATATTGAGACATGTATTTGTTTATTATGAAATATGTATGTATTTCAGGTACAGCGACGTAACCTATGTACTATTATAATATGTTATGAATGATAATTAAACTAGTATTTTAGTTGATCATAAATATGCGTTCATTATTACCAATGCGACCCAAATATTAACCTAAAGTTTGAAGGCATACAAATAGATTTTAAGAGTTTCTTGTGTTCAATTAAAATAAATGAATCGATAACTATCATTTATTAAATGATATCACGTATGTGTTGCAGAGAATCAGAATAGTTAGACATAATGTTAAATGGTTGCCTCACACACAGCATGAAAAGAATCAATTAAAACAAGTAAATACACATTATTTATTGCACATGAATTTATATAGAAAATTTCAGTATATAAACTGTGTTCCAACACGTGAGCATAGATAGTCAGAGTCATAAATAAGATTCAATTATACACATACATGTGAGAGATCGATAATTTTTGTATTTGAGAGCAAAACAATAACAATATTAATTACCACAAGTGTGATTTTATATTTACATAAATTTACATTTATAAATGGCGTCCAACTTAAGGGCTAGATACATTTGAGAAATTATTGAATTTACATATTTAATAATTAACCCATTTATTTAATTTATACAGGGAAGAACTCTGACATATTGGCCAACCAACATCTACCGGTGCAACTGATACCAGAAGATTGAAGAACACAGAAGGATATGGTGTGAACGCTTTAACCGCATGCCTGACATCCGTCTACCCGTGGCTGCCTTGGGCTGTCACCCTACCGGGAAGAGAGATGTCGGTAGACCGAGGAGAAGATGGGTTCCAGAACATGTCTAGGGCGTACTCCTTGGAGTGGTGGTGGTGACGATGACGATGACGACATCTACCGGCCGCTGCCCTTTGTCACAGCAGGCATTTAGGCAGTAGCACGATCCCAGATGCTTTGAAGGACACAGATCCCGTGAGCCACAAGATCGGCTAATGTTTATTATGGTTAGAGAGATTTTCTTGTGAAATCGCATCATCGTCTCGCAAGCCCGCACCGAGCGTAAAAAACTGGCAGGAACTCCCCAACAAAAAATCGTACAAGTGTTGAATTTAATAATAATGACGATATTATTAATAATAATAATTATTATTATTATTTATTAAATAATAATTAACAGATCATAATCACTACATACTTTAATTATATATACAGTATTCATAATACCTCACCCTATTCTTGTTAATTAATATTTTAATTATTAATTAAAATACAATTATTATTAATAATCTACAATATTTTTTAATTCTGAACTTTGTATTATTTATGACAATGTTTAGACAGTTTACATTAACCGTCGTCTTCAGAAATAGATTGTACTTTATTGTACGGTATTTAATGTACTTCAGAAATGTATTGTACACTCTCTTTCTGAAGATGAGAGTAATGTAAAATAACATTAATTTTACAGAAGATGTCGAACTATTGTAATAAATAATAAAAACACATTCTTGATCAAAATATAAAATATTAGTTATTCTTAATAAATGCAGAATAATAATAATAATAATAATAATAATAAAAAATAGTATTTAACATCATCATTATTATTATTCGTCGTTAAACATCGTGCTTTTGTACTCATACGAAATCATTCCACACGTCTTTATAGGCCTACGCGCATGCGCATGTACAATGACAAAAAAATAAATAAAGTGACTTCGTTGCAATTACTGTGCTTTTTTTACTCATTTAGGTATCAAACTCAGCTAACAGATACAGTCGTCCTTAACCGGGTTTTTTTTTTTTTTTTTTTTTTTTTAACGCAAATGTTGCTAAAACACGCCGATGCGGTTCGATAAATCAATATGCGTACCCTTCTTCCTTGAGTTTATTAACAGCTCAAGAAGTAGTACTTTTGATTTCATCACGTGTTTTATTTTATCTTCCACCTCATGCCAATGTCACCCACATGCGTGCAAATGTTTATATATATGTCAAAAAAAAGTCAAATGATGCCAACACGATCTTGTCAATGGAGTGCGTTCAATTAATGCAAAAACGAGCGCGCGCGCGTCTTCATCATTGTAACTGGTAAGTTTCATGCGGTATGAAATAATAAAGTAATAAAAATAGACACGTTACATGCCAGTACACGTTAACAAATTTCCTAACGTACGTCATTTCATCAGAGCCTGTCCAGTAATATCAGAGGATGATATCCAGAATTCTCTCACGATACTAGCCAGACTTACGCCCCCCCCCCACACACACACACGCGCGCGCGCGCGCGCCAGTGTTTGACGTCAGATCGTAACTTTAGTTTCCACAGTTTGTGATAATAGTGATACGTTTATGAAAGTAATTATTTTTATCTGCAAATGAGAAAATTGCTATACTTGTCATAACGTCATAGAAGGAAATTTGGTCACTGATGATGCAGAATGTGAATCAGTGAAACTTCCATCTTCAGTTTTATCGCTTGAAATCAAAAATAATAATTTCAAGTGGCGTGGCGTGGGTAAATAACACCTGTTGCCGGTTGTGATAGGCTTATAACTTAATCTAAAAATTAATTTAAATTTTTTCTAGTACCAAGTGTTCTTTTCAGGGCCACAATATTCTTTTTAGAGCGAAAATATTTGTGTAGCGTATTTTCTATCATTCGCTGGGAGAAGAACAGGGTTCCGGTTCAACAGGATCCGACTCCCATTATACTTTATACTTATACATTATACTCGATTACACAAATAATCGAATTAAAAATAATAAAGACAAACAGATAAACACATAACTAAACGAACAAAACAGAAGTAGGTAGGTAGTAACTGCTGCACGTTGGTTCCGAAACGAACATAGCTGCTAACTGACCGTTTTGCCGGTTTATACAGCGGCAACACGTTGAGTGGACGAATGTATCTCCCTCTCCGCAGTTTGTACAGTGATAACTACTACGAGGTCAATGACCGTACGCAGTAAAACATTGCCGATGTCTACGCCGGCAACACAAGACGGTGAAGTGCCCAGCATTCGAAAGCAATGCTACGCTTTTCTTCAAGTTTCCCTACTAACATTGTTCGGATTTCAAATTATTCAATAACTAAGAAGTATTTATTCTGTGATATAATTAATATTATTTTCTCTTATTTCCAGTACTGTTGCCGCCGGCAACAGCAGTTACATGGATGCCACGCTACTGATAATTTGTATTTAACAACTAAACCGCCGCTCATGTGTGTGTGTGTGTGTGTGTGTGATATTACGTACCACCTGCATTTATGTGCGTATCTTCTTCGCCAATAGTGCAAAGAGGCGTTGAACCGCGCATACGTGGCCAACCGCAGTCACTTCATAACTTCGAAAAAAATTATTACATAATAATGTATTCTGTTGACAAACAACATTTAATAAAATTTAAATCAAAATCTGTACAAAAAACTGGCTAATATTTAATCGGCTCTCTGTGTGTGCGTGCGAGCGCGCGTTATCAGCAACAAAACAACAACAACAGTGTCACAAGATTTGTACGAAAACAATACCAGAGAGAGAGAGAGAGAGGGAGAGTACACTCCAGCGACAAAAACAGTTCTGCTACACTATCAGCACGCTACAAAAAAAATTCTAATTAAAAATTCTGAGTCATTTACTGGCAGATAACGCAGCGCCACAACACAACATACGCGTAAACAGGCCGAACAGTACCAACCGAAAAACTGTAAATGTATCTAGATCTCTTTAAAACCCGTAATTTGGAAAGAGATTTTGCAGGGTCGTTCACCTGTACCGATACACGGATATTATTTATTATTTTTAAATATTACATTAAGCTTGGGTTTTACCGTAGGTGTTGGGTAGTATTGAATAAAATGTCTTCTCAAGCGGATGCTCCAAACTTTGGAGGCAGTACCAAAGCCGCGATTACGTAAAGTGATTGTTTTAAAATTCACAATTTATAAACTTAGGTCAAAACCAGTAGACGTAGTTGGTTGACGTAACTTAACAAGAGAACACTCAAAATTATTTATTCTTTAACGAATTTATCTAACATCGCCTGTAATTGTTGCTGAAATATAATTTTTCAAGCTAAAAATCTCAAAAATGATATACGAGGTGTGATCAAAAACTATCAGGTTTGATTTTATTTACACAAATAAAAGAGTTAGATTTGTAAACTTGTCTCCTTCATAATAGTCCCCTTCCGCAGCCACACACTTCTTCCAGCACTTTCCCAACTGTTCGAAGCATCTCTTGAAGTCAGCTTCTGTAAGAGCCTTAAGTTCTCTCGTCGCATTTTCTTTTATCTCTTCTATGCATTGAAATTATCCCCCTTTCAATTGATTTTTTATCTTCGTAATGAGAAAAAAGTCACAGGGAACCATTTCTGGGGAATATGGAGGATGCTGAAGCTGTGGAATATTGTGTTTAGCAAGAAAATGCTGAACAACATGTGACGTGTGGGCGGGCCCATTGTCGTGTTGAATAACCACTCTGATGCAACTGTGACCTTTTTCGTCGAATCGTCTCAAAACAGAAATTTAGTAATCCTGGTTTACCGTTTGGCCTGGTGGAGCAAATTCATGATGAACAATCCCCTTGTGATGAAAGAAAACTGTGAGCATGGTCTTGACTTTGCTTCGGCACTGTTGGCCTTTTTTGGTCTTGGAGAATTTGGCGTTTCCACCCTGAAGACTGGGTCTTAGTTTCTGGATCGTACCCATTAACCCATGATTCATCACCCGTTACGCTCGATTTAATGAAGTTCTCATCGTTTTTAGCACATTCACGCACGCCTTGAGCGACTGACACCCGGGCATCTTTTTGGCCAGCTGTGAACACTCTAGGTACAAACTTTGCAGAAACACGTCTCATTACTGTTAATCATTTACTGTTAACATTTTCATTTTCCGGGCTACCAGGCCGTTGGTCGGATGTTATTAATTGCAAACGTTTCAGCCACGCCATCGGTGACCATCTTCAGTGCTTAAAGGACTGAAACACTGACAAAGGCTTTACAGTCAGTAAACCACATAAATCAGTAAGAATGGACTGAACTGATCCGAAACTAATATTTAAATCATTTGCTAGCTCACGAATGGTCATTCAGCGGTTTTCTCGCACAGAAGCACACATAAGCTCAACGTTGTGGTCAGTCTTGGTGGTTAAAGGCCTTCCTGAACGCTCGTCACTCTCAACACTTTCACGCCTATCTTTAAAACGCTTAAACCACTCATACACCTGTGTACGACTCATACAATCTTCCCCATAAACTTTTTGTAACTTTTGAAATGTATCTTTACATTTTTCACCAACAACTTTTTGACAAAATCTGATACAAATTCTATTATCATTTTTTTCTGACATGGTAAATGCGCCAAATGATATTAAACACACAACACAACAATGGGCGTTTGTAAACAAGCCAGATTAGCTGTTATTATAAAACTTATAGCAAGTAATTAGTATCCTGTAAAGTAAACGCAGGACTATGTGTCGCTTTTCTGGAGCTAAGTCAGCTGACTTGGCACTGCCAGTATCAATCCTGATACTTTTTTATCACACCTCGTAAAATCAAGTGTGATGCAAAAATGGCTATCAAATCTAGTCATAATAAGTACTGAATGAACATCAATATAGTTATAACCTAACCTAACCTAACCTAACCTAACCTAACCTAACCTAACACACACACACGCGCGCGCGCGCGCGCGCGCGCGCGATACCGGACGCACGATAAAAAAAAACAAAGAGAAAATTTAAACTTCATTTCCCTTTCTAAAAAAAAGACAATGAAAAAACAAAATCCAATTTTGGACGCCACCTATTAATGCATGAAAACCACAACTCTACCAGTTTTAAACCACTACATATATCTAAAAAAGAATAGTACATGGATGATATGGAAGAATATGAAATACACAAGGCCACCAAACTTAACCAGAGTCGGTTACTAAAGGACCAATTAAACTTCAATTCAAATTCATTCTATGACACGGCGTTGAGTATACACAAAGGTCCACAACGCGCCTCACAGATAGCCAGTCCCATGTAAAACCAGCAGTGATCGTTGTCATAGTGCGCATCAGACATCTACATGAAGACACAACACACGACCCCGCGCGCAAACACATATGTAAATATAATAACATTAGCAATATCTAAACCGATAATTTGATAAATTTTCTTAGTTTTGTTCTCTGCTTGAAACTATCAATTCTACTTGTTAACTTACGTTGGTAAAATCATCGGAAACTTCCTGCATGATATGCTACTTTATAACGAAAGATATGAAAACTTCCATGAGAGCTAAAAGACAAGCTACCGAAATAAGAACTCTATTAAATAGAAAGGAAAAAATATTCTTGCGGTAAATGTAAATACTGTATCATATTACATCAAATAAACATTATACTCAATCATATATGCCTAATGTTGAACAGTGTTATTCACTAAATACGTGCTCTAAATTGTACGTAAGTTGTAGCTCTAATTTCCTAAAGTTCTTGCAAATACATTGTAACTGTCACCAGAATTAATGTCTATGAAAGTATAAAATTATTTTGAACTAATGCGCATTCTGCAGCATCACAGACAGACTGTATCAACCAATAATCGATTTGCCTTTACGTCAGATTATGTGAAACCGAACAATCGATTTTACTTTACATTTGACGTTTATACAAAGACAACAAACCAATTATTCGTTGATGGTTCACGCGCGCGCGCGCGCGCACGCACACGCACACACAGACGCAGATGTAACCTGCGGAATGTGCGTTACACAAGCTAACTTTACCCTTGGAGTAAGAAATTTTCTATTTCGTGATTGCATACATATTCAAATTACGATTGTGTTATATATTCATAACGATTTCATACACGCACTCCTAACCGTCCACAATTTAATTTATCACCGTAACAGGTTACATCGCCTTCGTCCAATCAGTGACCTCTCCCGAGTTTCATTTTAAATTACTCGCATACCTTGTTTAACCTTATGCCCCTTATCGCCTTATACGGAAGGACCGCCGGAGGAGAAAAAGTGATATATTCAGCGGCGTTATACTTCTCTTCATTCAGGAACTGTTTTCTAATTAAATTTACTTTGGAAGGTTGCGACGGCTGTAATAAAAATTAATCCTAATAACAGTAATGAAACTGTACGTGTTAGACGATACTGGGTGGGCAACACTGCACTGTTCGAGAGTAGTTAGGTGCGTAAACTTTCTAATCAATTACGATAAGTAATACGAAGGCACCTCATCATATATTGTATATTACACAAACTCTTTGTATGTTTTTACCGACTGTGTTTCGTACATATTGGCTATGACAGAAATTATGATACTGAGGTTAAGTTAGGAAAGTTCAAGACGATCAGTGGGGCAATCAACCGTCTTTTTAGAAATAGTTTTAGAAATAACAAGGTACGTCGAGATACAAAATTAAAGTTCTTAAAAGTTATGGCAGTTCCTGTACTGTTCTATGGGTGTGAATTATAAACAACGACCAAGAAACGAGAAGCTGAATACAGGCCTCGGAAATGGCGACCTTAAGAAGAGTTAAAAGGGTTCTAAACTTGACTGTATAAGAAATGAGGCGATAAGAGAAGTGTTACAAGTTTTTAGCTTGAATAACAAATTAAAAGATTACAAACAACGGTGGAAAGAACGCTTAGAAAGAACGTCAGATTCCAGACTGGCCAAACAGGTCTGGAAATACAAACCATAGGACACAGATGTGCGGGTAGTGTGTTGGTAGACCCAGGAAGAGATGGATGGAGGATCTTTGAAGGCGGAACAAGCAGTACCTTGCCTATGCTGTATGTATTGTGAAGATGTTGATGCTGATGATGATTCGTACATTCTCAAACTCAGTAATTCTAAGAACCGTATATTAATTTACAATTTCATTTAAATATACGTTGTAATGGTACATATCTTCACCTAACTATAATGAAGAAAACATGACAAGATGAATTATTTAATCATTAACACTAGAATAAAAAGGGATGAATTAGAATTGAAGAATGGGTGAATCAGAATAATAAAACGATCAGACATATCAAGGTAGTCAGAACAGTAACTTCTATTAATAAAGTAGTAACAAACAAACAAACCAAAATGGTAAATACAGAAATAAGGCGATTTAACCTGAATAGCCCAATAGATGGTAAGTGAGAGAGTAGAACTAGCCCCAAAGGACCAAGAATAACATAAATAATGGCAACTGCAAATGGACTAGAACTAGCCACCGCACCAACATAAGTGTGTAAATAAGAAGAATAGTGACTAACAAACAATTAACATGGAAGTGTAATGATACAATCAGCCACAACACTAAGGAAGGGACATATAAAGTATGACAAAATAAAGTGAACCAAGAAGGAATACAAAACTTGTGTTAAACCAAAGAAATAGACTCACTAATGAAAATTGTATATAATATTAATAATTGTAAGGACAGACAAGTTAGAAATACTAATTATTAAGTACTTAAGATATAGAAGGGCACAATAACCCAAACAGATAGAGTAAACTAGGACAAATCACATTAGCACGATAATAACATATCAGTGGTATAAAACACAATAGAATGAGAGTAGTAAATTGTAATGATGGTGAACATTTTCTAAATAGATGTAAGAAAGAGAATTTTTTAGTAAGCAATACAATAGCATTCACCCACCAGTAACACTAAAAGAAGATTGAGTGTAAGGTGTTAGTGTTAAGACCCCAAAGTGAGAATAAAACCCCATTAAAAAGTGATAAAAACACTGATAAAGCAGTGTCCAAAGTTTATAAGTGAATAAACTAAATTATAAGTGATAAGTTATGTGTGAGTGAGATCTAATATTGGCCAAACACAGGAAGGACTGTGATAGTGGAAATGCCAATATGAGTGGACGCCCAAAATGTAACTACACAAACTAATATTATTAAACTTAAGTTAGTATTAGTAATCAATAATTACTATGGTTTTTAAATGTGTGTTAATTAATATTGTAGGCCTAAGGGACAATTCTTAGTTTTAGGAAAGTTAAGAAACATAAGACTATTAGTGTGTTAAATCACCATATAGAGAGTTCCTATAAGATTAAATTATAAAAACAATTAATAATCATTATATGATTTAGTAAGAGATAGTGAAATAGGATAAGGTTACATAATTAATGACACAAGGTCAAATAAGTTTAGTGGTAAGGATTTTCTATTACAATCTAAAAGATTAATCAATGTTTATATGTTTGTTTTCCTTTGATGACACTATAAAATAATTATTACTCACTGAAGAGTATGAGTGGATAATATATTTCATATAAGTATGTGTTAAATAAATAAGAATTATGTTTTAATGACTAAGGTTTATGTTCCAAATAATTATGTTTAAATGATAAGAATTATAGCTATGGGAATTGTTAAAACCATTAGATGTTATGTTATATGTTGTAAGAAATAAGATTTTAAAACCAACAGAAACCAGTAAACAAGAAACAAACAATACATTCAGATACGATGACACTAAAAATGAGTTATGACAGTAGACAAATTAATATAGGGAAACAATAAAATTACCTACAATTACAAGAACCGACTTAAACATTGAACAAATGAACAGAATCTTGTATTAAAACAATCAGGACCCATTACAAGGAGAATAAAATGTAATATCAGTAATTAAAGAAAAATAGTCAATTGCTGTTTAAGCCTAAGCAAATTCCCAACTGTCAACTACAAAAAACTTCAATTTATAGAATTAAACACTGACATTAGGAAGACTAAACCACATAAACTATGAAATACAAATAGACAATCATGTTAAGGCAGGAATATTATGATAATAATGTAAATTAAGAAAACAGTATAATTAAATAAAATTCACAAAACTGTCAAAATGTTGATACCTAAGTGAACACTATAATATTGGATGTCAAATTAATCCTTGAGCCAAAATATGAACAGTGGTGATAATATTTACTACTAAAAAGGGAGTACTGAAGATTAATTACATTTAGAAGATCTGTAACCAGTTTAAATAAAAATTCAAATACCCTAACAATACTCTTTAGCCAATTTCAGCCAATCAAAAACTTTGAGTAACCATGACAACAACCGAATATTGACTAATTTCAGTTAGGAACAATACTTTAGGTAGTGACACTAAACTGGAGAGACGCCACGCCGTGAAGGGTCCAAATTTTCAACAGAAAAACAGTATAAGTGCCCACGATTTTGAAAAGGAGTACCAGGACAACAGATGAGAGGCCATTACAACTAATCTACACCAAGGACCAGTTCGGAATTAATCCAGATGACCGGAAAATACCTGTAATTCGACTTGAAGAAGATGACAACCAATTTTTGAGCCCAAGACTGAAGTAGGAAGAATCAACATCGACCCATTACTTTACATGGACGACTGACAATACCCATCATATCTACTAACGTTGAGTATTGCTGAATTTATTTGATTATTATAAAACAAATTCTCTTTCAAAAATTCTAACTATATAATAAAACTCTCACTATCACTGAATATATTTTCAAGGATTGATAAAATAAAGAAATAACTTTGTAAACATTGAATGAACACATGATAACCTATGTTACACAACGACACTGTCACACTTCAACACCACAATATTTAATTTATAGCAAACCTTGTGTAATTTTAATGATCACAAACTTTAATTGATATGTTCTAATTTGTTACCTTGTTGTAAAAACTTCTGTATCGTACTTAAAAGGACTCTATAGGCAGATTTAATTTTGTAAATAATAACCAACGCTGTTTTGCATCTAATAGAAACATTGTACTGCCAACCCAGCAATCCGCTGACTGAGCGACTATATTTTGCCGAGGCTAAAATCATTATATCAATTATTATTTTGTATAAAGCGTTAACAAGAACTAATAATTCAGAGCCTAAATAAAAAAAAAATGCGTACCGAGAATAACTGTCCAGTATTTATTTATAGACAATATTATGTATGTTTTGTTTAATAGCAGTGAGTCAACATAACCAACATTATTCAAGTTGGCAACACGTTTTCCCCCACTCAAACGAGAATCGGTTTCATGCCAGTCGGCGAACGATTCAAATTTACACTAGTGCACTGTCAAACCATACAGGTAAAAACTTTTAATTGTTTGCTCGTAAAACAATTTGGCGCCTATCGGAGTTAAAAAAGTGCGAGAAGGGACAGGTAAGGCACGCAGGCTACTAGACGCTTCCGAACGACACAATTTACGTTCGATAAAACTTACAATTACACAAACATATTTAAATAAATAAAAAATATTGAAATACATTTTACAACGTTTGTCGCAGGAGACAACAATTTCTTCTTATGGGAAAACTGAAATAGAATTATACAGAGTGGGCCAAAGGCACTGCCCATTGTGAGTAACTGAGTTTCCCAGGGTAAACATAGTTTCTTATGTAGGCTAAACAATAGATAGAGTGCAATTTTATCGACAAAGATGGAAAACAATTTGAGAAACAATTTAATAAATAATCATGTAGCTTCAATAAAGTGTTAATTCAATTTGTACTGTGTTAATAAAAAACAGTGGGTAACTCAGTAACTCACAATGGGTAGTGACTTTTGGGCCACTCTGTATTATAAGAACTGTAAAACTGTTACTTGTTCGATTTTTTTTCCTTAATCACAGTTCACACATGCGCGTGAACATTTAACTTTTTCAAGAACTCGCTTTGTTTAATAATTTCACAAAGGCCTTTCAAGGGCAGTCTTATCCTCTTCATCGGTACGAACGCGTTACACTACGTACTACCGTAATTTACGTACTTTCATGTCTCCATTACGCAGAGGATAACGCCGGTTCTTGAAACACGTTTAAAAATTAAGCTAAGTTCTTGAAAAATTTGTTTACCAAATAAAATAGTATGATAATTTAAATCAAGAGCAGCGAAAGAGGGTAGCAACAATGTTTGAAACAATAGAAAAAACACGCGAAAAGCGCTTCAACTGATTAACGTTTTCGAATACCTCGAAACTGATATTGTTACACAGTGTGTGACTAGAGTAGATTTGTAAACGTGCGGCTTTAAATAAGTATTCTGTCCTGACTGAATCTGTCACGCAGTTTTCTTGGCTCATAAAATTTACTACAGTCGGAGCATTGTATTTTATACATAAAAATTTACTACAGACGGAACATCCTATTTTATACATTCCAATTTTATTCCGAATGTTACAGACTTATTTTTAGGTTTATTTTATTTTATGAAAAGCCATGTTGATTCGTTGGGCTGACGGTGAGTACACAAATCTCTTTCAAGAATGTGATAATATTACTTAACTTGTTTATTGTAAATAACAAATATTTACGCGCCCGCACGCGTGGTGTGTGTGTGTGTGTGTGTGTGTGTGTGTGTGTGTGTGTGTGTGTGTGTGTGTGTGTGTGTGTGTGTGTGTGTGTGTGTGTGTGTGTGTGTGTTGATAAAAAATATAACGAATTCTCCTTTAATTACAAACGTATCACTTCTCAAAGGACAGTATACAAATAAAAATCTATTCAACTAATAACGTCGTAATAATTTTTTATTATACTTTTTGGAAATTTACAAGACACCTCAGGTTAGTGGAAAGAAATTTTAGAGAGACACGGTATGAAAATAAAACACGAAAAAACGGAACCAACGACTATGTAAGAGGAAAAGCGTAAACTAAACGTAGAGACAGAAGGAGACAATAAATGGTGTAAGTACACGATTCTGAATATGTGGGAGTAACAGTAGAAGACACAGGACAGCATAAAGTAGAACTCAATAAAAGAATTACAAAATCAGTTAATACCTACTTCACGCAGTTTAACAGTTTCCTACGCAAAAATAATGAAATGAACATACAGAATACTGTGGAAAGCAACACTGGTATATTAATGTGAAAGAAACACAGCCATAGACAAAGAACCAAAAAAAAAAAATACAAGCTGCGGAAATGAAATATCTTACACGAATAATAGGGGTAACTAAAAAGGGCAGAGTTAGAAATGACAAATAAGAAACGATTTGGGAGTACGGCCGATGCGGGAGTGTATAGGAGCAGAGGCGTCATTCTACGTTGAAGGAACAATAACAGACCAGACGACGAGAATACGAGAGGCCAAGGTAAGAATACGTAGGAAGAAAGGAAGACGAAAGGAAACGTAAGAAAACGGAGTAGGGAAGTTTCTAGAGAGGAAGGGAAAAGAGTAAGGCAAGAAATATCGAGCAGCGGATAGGCCTATATTTGTGTGTTCCGCAGATAATGCCGACTCACTGGGTTATTGATAGTGAATAAATAATGCAGTAGAATCCCGGCAATCCGAATCCAGGTTAACCAAAACTGGTTATCCGAAACGATCGAAAAAAGTGCTAAGACATTTTTTAACACTACATACAACGACTTGAAATGGCGTATTTTAAAGGAAGACAAAGGTACAAATTAAAAATACTGTAATACACATATACCACAAATTTCTACTGTTCGGTACACAAAAAATAATATTTTCCTAAAACTGCTTGCCAGAAGAATTGGAAAGTGAGGAGACAGACGTGGATGAAAATGTTCAAGATGACGAAGACTTTGTTCATCTTGTTATTAGCAGTCTCTGTAATTCTAACTTTGTCGTGATCGCTGAACTGCTACCTTGTCATGTTTCCGACGAGGCCACCATTTTCAAATCCTAAACCACGACAAAGTTGGAATGACGATGACTGCTGAGGAAGCATTAATTGCTTTGGAGGTTAAGAAATGTCTACTAATAGTCTTTACTTTTTCCTAAAATAGTCATACTTTAAATATTCCACGCTCAAATTTCTCTCTCGCTGTGTGTTTCCATTATACGTTTCATTACGATCTCTCGAGGAAAGTGACAAATTATTATCGCCCACTGATCTGCTGTTAATTACACATTAGCTGTAAGAAAACGGAGGTAAAAACACTCAAAAGAAAATTTCAGATTTTTTCCAACAAAAAAGTATTTAGAATTTGTGTCACTAGTCACTACTATCTTTTATATCGTATTATTCCACTTAAATAAACAGTTTTTGGACAAAAAATGTTTTAATAAACCTTTAACGTTTTACTGCTTACGACTTTCCACAACCAGATTATCCGAAATCGTTCCGCCCTTATTATTTCGGACAATCGGGATTTTATAATAGTCTCACAAAAAACTCTCTTTACTGAACGGCTTAACGTAGTTGGCAGAAACACGCTTCTGTGGAATTATTCATTATAATGTTGTTGGTTCATTAAACGTCCGCCCGAAGCCAGTATATTCTCACACGGTACCAACCAGTACGTACGTGTGTGCGAGCGAATCCGCACAACGCTGGTATAAACAACACTCGGCATTTTATTTTTAGATCAAACATACGCGGGCTGACGCGCCCGCGCACACACTCACAACCAAAAACACCTGTATTACATACACTGTGCGCGCTGTTGTATTTTTGCGACATATGAATGGTGTTCTACAGCGTTCTCCAGGGTCACCGGGCTGTTCACCTGCGAACATGTTTTTTCTTCTTTCGTACAATCTGTAATCGCTGTTTTCTACTCAGATATATGAAATATCGCGGCCGGTGTTGCGCCTTTCCTCTGTTAACACGTTGAAAGGCCTGAGAAGTTAGTACCAATCACTGACAACTGTCAGCACGTCATCGACAACAGTCTGGGACGAAGGAATTAATACGTTGCGGACGAGTACGAGAATTTAATTTTCGGTTTTCACACAACTGGTATTACTTTAGTTGAGAACAGGAGTCTACTGGAAAATTTAACCATATTACGCAAAGTTATGCTTGAAAATGGTGTCTCGAGGATCACCGAAATGTAATATTGTACCGTATCACAATTCCGACCAACTAAACTTTAGTGCAACCACATGAATAAGATGATTAAGACTTGCTCAAATTTCGATATGCAAAAAATCGAACTATCTATTAATGTTCATATTGTTATTTGAATTAGCAAATTCCAACATTGTCGTATTTATTTGCTGAACCGCTACTTGTCATGTTTCGGACGAGGCCTTTGTCGTGGTTTAGGACTTGAAAATGGTGGAAACACTGAAAGGTCTCGTCCGGAACATGACAAGTAGCAGTTCAGCAAGTAAACACAACAAAGTTGGTATCTATTAATGGATGTGGAACAAATTATACGAAGTATCTGGGATATCACTTACATCAACATAAAATTTCTTAACTAAATAAAAAAAAAAATTGACATACATATTATTATTGGTATCCAAGTCACTTTGTTATTTATAAATTAATAAATTACCTTCCATGCGTCGTGTGACTTTGTTTTATATTTAGAATTTCGGAACATATGTTCCATCATCAGATTACTTCACTCAGTTGAGATCGTCAAATGTTAAAACACATACTCAATTGTTAAAAACACACGTCAGTATGGGTGCGCACCCTATGAAGGCTGACCGGATACTAAAAAAACAACAACTGATTTTAACTAAACTTCTCAAAAATCAGTTTGACAAACAAGAAATCTGGTACTGGCTATTACCTTTTTATGGCGAATTGACTGAAACTATATATGATCTAATTTAATAAATTATTTACCTTAAATTATCCGCCGTGTGCTTGCTTGTAACTTCGTCTATGGCGCGTTTCAGAGCTTATGCTCCATCATCAGATATTAAAAGGGTAAAACTATCACTCTTGCGAGATCGTTAAGTAGTAAAAATGTCAAAATTTGCATGTGAACCGTACGCGGATTTGGGTGCGCATTTTTACTACTTAACGATCTCGCAAGAGTGATAGTTTTACCTTTTTAATATCTGATGATGGAGCATAAGCTCTTAAACGCGTCACAGACGAAGTTAAAAGAAATCACACGGCGGATAATTTAAGGTAAATAATTTATTAATTCGTACAAGTGATTTGGTTACCATATTAAACATGAATATTATATATGATCATTGGTCTTATTCAACAGAATCGTTTTTCAGTAAGTAGACCATCTTAAGACACACTCGACTTTATGAGTACAGAATAGGCCGGCAAAAGGTTTACGAAACTATAATGGCTTTTATTTTCTGAAGGAAAATATGTTAGAGAACAGGATGAGGAAGGTGGTGAATGATAAAGGCGAAGAAGATAAGAATGAGTGAGGAAGATCTTTCCGACATTTTCACTAGAAGAGGATACTTCTGACCTTACACTTTTGATCTTCGGTTATTCCACTTTGCCTTCTAAAATTCAACTGATCTATGACCAAAGCAAGACTGTTTGTTCTCTGCGTAACAATATTTACTTTTTAACACTGTGTGATTTAATAATTCCACGTTCTTTGATTTAGTTCACGTACAAAATAATTTTCTGCGTTATTATAATTCCTTACTACAATACTTTACGTTTTATAATAATACAGTAATAATAATAACAATCATATTATAAGTTAAAAGGTCCTTATTATATTTTCTTATCATTCTTAACTGCTGCATTAAGGACAGTTTGTAATTAAGCCACACGTTCACTTATCCTGGCCAGATCTAGTTTCGCGAATCACAGTCTAACAAAATTTCTACCGTGACAACAACAAAGACGAGGACAACAACATCCATGCCAAATGACAAATAACGTTTTAGTATACATATTTTCTAATCTCTCTACATCAAATAAAGAAACACTGTCAACAACAACTGTTCATAATTCTGAAAAAAATGACAGTAACAAAATCATAATCTTCTAATCAGATGTCACAAAAATATTGTGTAAATTCTACACAAGAAATTTTAGAAATTACACAAATGGAATTAAAGAGACAGTAGTTTCTTCTTAGCTCTGGGTAGTGATAGATGATTGCCCGTCTTACTTGGCATTTTTTATAAAGACTGCTCGATGAGAATCTCAAGTGTTTTGGAATTGATTCGGAAACGACATTTTCGATGGTGGACTCATGTAGTAACAAGAGAATTCGAGAAACTACTTCTTATCAGATAAGAGACAACCCAAAACCGTAATATCAAACACGGTGTAGAGCAGAGGTCATGCTCTTGACACAATGTAACAGTACAAAACTACGACAAGTAAATAAGTCTCATCATTTCTTTAACTACTTATTGACTGCAATCTGTTACATAACCAACTTTTATGCTGTCGCTAAAACAAACGAGAAACGAACTGAAACTATTATTGGGAAAATAATTCAAAACAGACAACTGCTAAAGGGGTCATTCCATGTCAAGTCACCCACCTCCTCAGATTTTGATGAAACTTGACACAATTGATTCTATTACTATCCTGGTAACACCTGCAAAATTTTTTGCTCTATCATTTAGAGTTGTTTTTAATTAATTTTTTAGTTTTTTTAATTTGGCGCTATCCGAAGCCTCGGAAATCGCGCCTTTAACGTGCACTCACAACTTTAAAAATATTTTTCTTGAAAACTATTCAAGATATCATCATGAAATTTTGCAGGAAGTTTGTGTGTTATACCTAAAAGCAGCGAAAAATGCACTTATTAACCTATTTCAATCCCTCAAAAACTAAAAATATTTAAATATAATTTTTTAGAAATTTAAGAAACGGGTGTTTTGTTTTATCTAGAGTCTCATACATGATAGAATGCTCAAATTTGTTTTAAAATACTCTTAAATATATAGGCTATTAGATAATTAAAAAATATAGTTGGCTTTTTAACATGTTTAATTACTGTGCACAACAGAATATCTTTTAAAATTCAAAAGATGATTGAGTACTTACGTTAAACACAATTTATTGTTCAAAATACACATTCAATATTGTGAGTTGTTTGTCTTGTTAATACATGTTAATGCTGATTGAAATACTTTTTCCACTTCATCCAACAGCTTTCAGTTTTTTCACACAATCTTTTTTGAAATAATACATTCTTCCGGTGCCACTTGATTGAGGTGCATCTACTATACTGATGATGTGTTTCAAAGGCACTATGCACGAATCTTCTCTTTCAGGCCAATAAAAAGATGCAGCTGGTCATGAAGGGTGGAGAAAAAGAATTTCCGCAATTTCTTCTTCATTGAAGATAGTTTTTACTAGTCCAAAATACCAGTTACCATCATAATTTGCAGCCACATAGTTATTTGAAGATGGTTGAACACAAACCCAATCAGAAGAAGTTTGATAAGAAAAGATTAGTGCAGGGTTAAGACTATCAGTAGTCCTTCTTTTTCCAAGGTTGTTTGTCTGAAGTGGTTAGAAATTATGAAAACTTCTAGTACCAGGAATAGTCCGGGTTGTTGAAAATCGTTTTTCTAGTTCCAATCGTAGTGAATCAGCATCTTTTTTGTCAATAAAGTGAAAGTGAATGTTTTCAATGTTCTTTTCACAATAGTTGTAGACAGCACTTGCTGTCATAATTTGATCTTCACCTGGTAGCTGGAGGCTTGCTTTCCTTAAAATTCTTTTTACCGTTCCTCCTAGACCATCACATATTGATTTCCCATGACTTGTAACAAAAAACGAGTGTTCAGCTTTCATACTGAAGTCTTTCAAATGCTCAGACAGGTTCTTAAAACTATTCCTATTTTTATATTGACCAGCACAGCCATCAGTGAAATATAATGAACTGTGTCTATTTCTGGATGATTTATTGCCAGCCATTTTATAATTTCCCTTTGGACATAGTTAACAAAACTTGTGTCATGCTCAAGATCGTCACTTATAAAACAATGGTTAGAAATCAAAACATTCTCTTTGTTTCTTAAAAAAATGCCTACTGGAGAGTACTGAAGAGTACAACCCCCTCTATTCCAATGATAACTTTGGATTTCATTTTGAATGGCATATGAATAATTTTCACTAAAATCCATTACTACAATTGCTGTATTGGGTGGTGGGTTTTCTTTCAATCTCTTAAAAGCTGATGGCTGCGATTTAGCGAGAAATGAATGGGGTATTAGCTTTTCTAGTGATCTGCTCAATAAAGAAATATAGTCCTCTACGCTAATAGATTGTTTTACCATCTCTGCTCTGTCAGTATTCACCCATTGGCTTATTACAATTTCTTCTTCTAAATCATAATCTTCACTTAATTTTTCAGTCAAATAATCGATTAATGCAGTGTTTGCAGGACAGTTATCCAATGGCGCAGCATGCAGTTGGAATTTTCTATGTTGCACACAAGCATCTTAATTAGGTCTTTATATGATTCTTCAATTTTGGCAGCATCCAGTAACAGTTTTACATTTTGGTGGATGCAGCAAACACATACAGTGTGTGTGCCTGCAGAACCAGCAAGGATACACCATTTAGGTCTCAAACAACAAAATTTTGAAAACCCTACTTTCACATCTGGATATTCCCATTTAAAACAAGAATAGAGTTCTCTCAAGTTACAAAGGATAAGTCTTTTTTGCATGTAAACATTTTTTTTAACACTTACTTTGTCTTTAGCCCCAGGTAACACTCTTGAACTTTCATCATTTTGATAAAAGTCTGTTACAAGTTTAATTGTATTTTCAGAAAGTGTTTTACCTTTTTTGGGATCAGGAATTGCCAAAATACCCTTTTCACGTTTCAGCTTTCTTGCTTGTCACACCATGTATTCATTCACATTGAATTCCTTCATCACTTTTTCTTTGCTCCAAGATTCTGGAGCCAAAGTCAAAATCTGGATTTTTTGAGACCTCCCAACAGATAAAATCTTTTCTTTCAAAAGACAAATCATCACATAAAAATCCTGTGCCTCGTCATCAGAACTTGGTACATCATAATCTAGTGCTTTTGAAATTTTTCTTTTCACAGCCTTAGTTACATTATCAACTTTTCTTTTATAATACGACCTCTTACTACGTGATGACAAGGTGTGAAGCTTTATTGGTGTTAAACCTAAATCATCTAGAGCAGTGTTTGTTTGTGAGAGGGATACATTTCTTGATTCTAATGAATCTAATTCAGTCATGAGTTCATCATCTGTTTCATTCTCACTGACTTTTATTTTTATTTTTTCTTCACAAAAGTTACGGCATGTTGAACAAAGCTTTTGCCCAGGTTTTATATAAACATTTTTTGCTATCAATTGTTTTGAAAAACTTAAACTTACACTTCTCAACGATTTTTTAATAGGCTTTTTGTGTTTTTTTAACGGGTCTACACAGATTGTTTGATACTTTTCAAATACATTTAAAAAGTAGTAGCTGTGATGAGAACAGATATTTTTAAATTCACACAAATTAATTCCAGATCTAAGGCGAATCAAATCTTTTTCTTCGTCACTTAATTCAGAAACGCATTGTAACTTTTTTGAAGGTATGTAGATTGTTTGGAAACAGTCAGATTTTTTAAATAGTCCAATGCTACAGGCTTGAACATCTGCCATGCTGTTTTGCATACTTCACAGCATGTTATGAAAAATTTTTTAAGTATTATTCTTCATATAATACATACTTCCAAAATATTTTAGTTATTGAAGCAAAACATTTATAAAAAAATAATAGTGATATATTATTTTTAGTAATTAGCAAAAAAAGTGAGTACTTATTAGAGTGTTAAAACAGAGATTCAACTGAATTATTGTTAAAAAAAACATCCATGCCCTACTTGTACACTCAAATTTACCTTTTCTTCAAAACCCAAAGTAAATTTTAAAAAGTTTATATTATTACTACCTTAACTTAAAAACATTAATTTAAACAATCTTTAACTAGGAAACAATTAGTCACTGTAGGTATGTCCTCACTTAATGAAAGATAGGAACAACTGCACTTAGGGATAAACGATACCTATCGATATAAGTATGGTATCGATACTTTTTTTTCCGATACCAAGTATTTTGGTATCGATACCAGGTTTTGGATACGAGTACTGGTATCGATACCAGAGGTTCAGATCGGAAAAAATACTCAAACAAAATTTTTTTATTTTAATAATTACAATTAAAAAGAATGTACCTTGCTAAAAACAGGGGGAAAATGTGATAATAATTTAAGTTTTAACTTCTTAAATGTTAAGTGGCCCAAGAGTCAATGTTTATGTTGGCAATGGCTGACGAATTCCGGAATTTGCATAACCTTCCTATGCTGTTAGCGCTACGCTTTTGTTGTTTTGTTTCTTGGCTTCAGGTTTATTCAGAGTTCAGACTTCAGTTCCTACTCTTTATTTTTACCACTGAGAATTGTGACTACTGTTTTAGTGTTTGTTTTGTTGAGTTTTGAATAATGTCACCACCTAAGAGCAAGGTGTGGGGGTATTTTGCTAAAGTGGACGGAACTGTCGCAGAATGCAAGACTTGCGGAAAGAAGATAAAGTATAGTGGAAACACATCCAACCTCTTCAAACATCTAAAGGTAAATCATGCCCGCATACATTCAGAATTAGAAGATCGAGTGAAGCAACCAACTTTGCCTGAGAAGCGGCCGAAATTAGGCGAATGCTCAAGCTTACCTTCTACTTCTAGTTCTACCGAATCTCGTAGTCTCGTAGATGATGATCAACAAATTATTAAGCCTTTAGTAGAAGCTTTCCAAAAGGCCTCATCGTTTCAAGACGGTGGTGCTAAATACCATGCGATTACACACAGGCAATTTTATACTTTATCTGTAGAGATATGAGACCATTCGCTATAGTAGATGGCTGTGGGTTTAAGAAATTAATGAAGGTGGTCTCTCCTGTGTATGTTGTTCCGTCAGGAACAACTCTAAAAAGAAAAATGAATGAAAAATATGAAATGTGCGCTCTCCGAGTGAAAGTCGGTCTCACAAAGGTAAGTCATTTCTGTTTAACCACTGATATTTGGACAGACACCATGAACGAAAGTGCCTACTTAGGGGTTACTCTCCACTATTGGATGATGGAAGTATAAATCATAAGACTACTAATTTAGGTGTCGTTCCATTACAAAAAAACACATACAGGAGAGAACATTTCAGATGCTTTGAATAATCTAATGAGTGAGTGGGATATACCAAAAGAAAAAATTTCAAATGTTGTGACCGATAATGGCGCAAATGTGGTCTCTGCCATCAACTTGTTTATTGGAAAAAATAGGCACATTGCCTGCTTCGCCCACACGATTAATTTAGTGGTTGAGTTTTCTCTGAAAAACATTAATGCTCTTCCATCCATTCAAAAAGTTAGGGCCATCGTGAAATGGGTGAAGAATAGCATGAAGGTTTCTGATAAATTTCGTCAGCTTCAATCGACGCATGAAATTTCTGAAGGAGAACATAAAAAAGCTTATCCTGGATGTAGCAACGAGGTGGAACTCAACATATTATATGTTGCAACGGTTTTTAGAAATGGTTTCAACCATTAGTCAACTTGCTATTGAGGACATGTCTGCTCCAGAAATGCCAACTAATTGGGAGTTAATCGACATCAAAAATATTTTATTACTTCTCCAGCCATTTGAATACGTGACAAGGGAGGCATCAGGGGAAAAATACACGATGTTGTCAACAATTATTCCAATGGTAAATATATTGATCAAACAGCTGGAAAAGATTACAATTTCCGAATCCGATTCAGCATCAAGAATCGAAGAGGCCAAGAAAGCAGTGATCCGAGAGGTTCAAAAAAGGTTTGAACATATAGAGAATAATTTGAATATGGCAGTTGCTACTATCTTGGATCCAAGATTCAAACACCTTCACTTTAAGGATGCACAAGCTTGTGCTAAAGTAATCAGTTTTTTGCGCAAGAAGATAAAAGCAGCTACCATAGATGCTGCACACTCAGCCAGTTCGTCAGACGAAGAAAAAACATCTGATTTCGACTTTTGCGAGATCCACAAGGAGTTGGTCCATGGGAAACGAAGCCAGCGCAAAGACGAGTCCGATGACGAACTTTCACATTATCTGAATAATCCTACATCCCCACTGAAAACAAGACCCGTTAAAGGAGTGGGATGATATGAAGAACATATTCTCTGGTTTATACAAAAATGCCAGAGTTGTTTTAATGTTTGTGGCGACGTCGGTGCCATGTGAACGCCTCTTTTCAAAAACTGGTTTCATATTGAACCAGTCGAGAAATAGGTTGTCTCCCAAACATTTAGGGCGTTTGTCATTTTTAAGTGGCCTTGATGAAGAAGAGTGGGGCCTTTAAGTTTCTTTTTTTTAGTTTCGTTGTTTAGTTTTTCTTTTATGTACAACTAAAAACATATAATTTTAATTTTTTATTTAATGTTGTTTAATGTTTTTTTTATTTAATGTTAAAGTTTTTTAAAAATTATTTCTTTTTAGTAATAGTAGTAGTAGTAATTTTTATTATTATAATTACCATGTTTTTTTATTCTTTTATTTAATAATGTGTAAAATCTTTAATTGTGTATTTTCTTATTTTTGTATTTCTTTTTGAGGGAAATAAATTTTAAAAAAATGTACAAAAATGTTAATTAGAATATATTACTGGGTTTATTGAAAATGGTGTTTTTTTGTTTTTTAAATCCCCAACATTTTAATGCGTTTGTGGTTAGCGCTAAATTTACTCATATGAGTACAATAATACTTGCAAGTATCGGATTCTTTTTTCGATACTGCTCAGGTATCGATACTGTCATTGAAGTATTGTAATGAGTATAAGTATCGATACTTTCATGGTATCGTTTATCCCTAACTGCACTAATTCAACTGTAGAGAGGAGCATGTCACCACTGGAAAAGAGCCTGTTGAGACAGGCTTGGTGAGTCATGTAAATTATCATGTGCTCAGCACAGCTGAGCTGCTGATAATTCACCAAATCAGAGTACTGAGATTAAAATCTGAGTACTGAGCTTTTAAATATTACTTTTAGTTACCCTCATTATTATATTTCAAATTTACTAGCATATCTTTGAGTTGTTTTAAACATGTTAAAAAGCCAACTATATTTTTTATTTATCTAATAGCCTATATATTTAAGAGTATTTTAAAACAAATTTGAGCATTCTATCATGTCTGAGACTCTAGATATTGTGGTTTTTGTAAAACAAAACACCCGTTTCTTAAATTTCTAAAAAATTATATTTAAATATTTTTAGTTTTTTGAGGGGTTGAAATAGGTTAATAAGAGCATTTTTCGCTGCTTTTAGGTATAACACACAAACTTCCTGCAAAATTTCATGATGACATCTTGAATAGTTTTCAAGAAAAATATTTTTAAAGTTGTGAGTGCACGTTAAAGGCTTCGGATAGCGCCAAATTAAAAAAAAAAAAAAAAAAAAAAATTAATAAAAAAAACTATTAAATGATGGAGCAACAAAAATTTTGCAGGAGTTATCAGGATAGTAATAGAATCAATTGTGCCAAGTTTCATCAAAATCTGAGAAGGTGGGTGTCAAAATATTTTTTTATTGGGTGATTTGACATGGAATGACCCTAAAATGAGTGTAAATAAAATAAATAGTGATTAAAATTCGCGGGTAAAATAGTAGCAACAACAAAGTAAAAATTGGCCAATATTAATTTGATTAATTTTTAACCCCGAAATCAAATTACCTGGTCCTCCAGGTTGGGGGTTTGGCGTAGAGCTGACAACCTACACTGTAAAACAGCAATGTCCGGTAACCAAGACTTGTCACCAAGGCTTGCAGAAGAAGATGGTGAATCCTGATGCTAAATTAATATCCGGAGATAAAATAGTCCCACACTCGGATCTCCAGAGTGGGACAAGAGTAGGAGACATCATTGTCCAGTGATCAAATAAACAATGCCCAAAGCAATTCTTACAGGGAAAATAGATGGGCAAAGAAAGAACGGAAGATCTAGAAGAAGGTGGCTACAGGACGTAGAAAATAATCTCAGGAGGATGGGTACCGAGGATTGGAGGCAGAGGTTGGAGGACGGAGGTGTTTGGAGGCGACTATTCGGGGAGGCGAAGGTTCATCGTCCGCTGTGGTGCCAGAGGAATTAATTAATTCGATTAATCAATCATTTATACACCTGAAAATTCAATTAAAAAATAGGATAAAAACCAGCTTAAGTCCCCCCCCTTATTAGTCAACATTTTGCCTTTAAAAATATAACTTTCATCACGTAACATATTTTACATGTAAACAATAGTGTGAAAATATGATCACTTATTAACCGAAAGCAAACAATTAACCAATGAAGCAATAATGAAACATACAAAACTGAAAAGTCTGACTGGTTTCCCTACGACATTAAACTTTGTATACATACTAAAAATGAATTATTAACAGTCTGCTGGAAGTTTAATTGGCCATCATGAACTCAAAAATCTTGTGTTCAAGACAGACCTGTAGCCAACAAGAAACAGGTCTGCTATATAGACACAATTCAATAACAATGAACCATAATTACAGTTTCTTTGCACTAAAAAGTCAATATTCAACAGAGTAATATGAATTTGTTCCGCAAATCATTTAGACTGATTCACATTACACGTGTGGATTCTTTAAGACTTAAATCACATTCTGTATACTGCTTTGCTTTCGTGATAAATCAGCGTTATTTGTATCACGGGAATGGGTCTTATAGAGCTGAAAAGTAACCCAGAGCTGTTTACCGACACGCTATTTTGAAAAGATTACCGCAATAACACATAAGTAGGTCAGTGACATAACAAAGTGCATCGTCTGGGTGCAAAGTGACACCGGGTTTGGCATAATGTCAGACCTGTGGGTCTGAGAGATGCCCTGAAAGCAGAACAGGACAACCAGTGAAAAAGCCAAAGGCGTTCATGCAATCTGCATGAAGCAAAATACCCATTTTGTGGGAGTGTATGAATGGAAGCATATACGAACAAGAGTAAGAGAGCAATAATGACTAGTTAACATACATTACTGAGCTTCATAAATAACTTTTGAGGATTTAACATCTTCACAAAACATATGCCATAAACAATCTATCTGGCAAGATCACAACAGTTTAAACTAGAGAACACACACAAACATAAATTCATTAAATTCAATGTATGTAGATTCAAAGGCACCATGATTTTGCATCTCACTTGAATGCACAACCTATGGAGTTAATATAATAAAATCATCTCAGTGAAATAAAAAGTAAACATAGGTAAACAAGTAATTACGAAGTGCCATAACAACCCAATGAGATATAATGGAATACAAATGAATAAAAAAAAAACATAAAAATGAGGATATAGAATAGGACAGTGAAGAGTACGTTGTGTTTGAAGCGGAAGCTTGAAGGACGACCAAGTTTCATAGGAGAACAGAAGCAATGCAGAGTTGGATGTCTTGATGAGACGTGCTAGAAAACATGACTGGAAAGTGTAAAAGTCATAAAGTACTTTTTGCCTGATGTTCGTTCAACCACACGCACACAATTTTAGTACAGAAAATAAAAATATATTAGCTACAAACTGTGTACATTTAATTATTGTCCCCAACAATCTTGTATTAAGAAAACAGCAATGAATACCATTATGTTTATCGTGAAATAAAGCAACGAAAATGTACAGAATATTTGAAACAGTAGATGTGGTATGGAATCGGAATGTTTTCTGTTAAGACATAACATTTAATTTTCATTGCATTAAAGAACGTGTTCACAAGCTGGACGAAGTTAATTTAATTTGTTGATGATAGCTTTCAAGAATTTTATAAAATTCAGACTTATCTTAGTCAGGAAAAATTATTGCTCCATTCTAACAAGATGAAATTCAAAATCAACACAAGTCCATGTCTCAGAGTCATCACAAAACCATATCCACACAGAAATATATAATCACTTCAGACTTGTAGTTATGTATTACCAGCCCAACTTATAATCCTATTTAAAACAATTACATACAAACAACCTTCTTGTATACAAAGAACTAAGTCATGCAAAAAGAGACAAGTGTATATACCAAGAAATAGCCTGCTAAACATTCCATTATAAAATACTTTTCTCTCAAGAAAAAAGAACAAATTTTAGATTTTATGGACGTGTCTACATATAATATTGCTACTCTTGTACCAAATACCAAACAAAAAAAAACAAGAAATTAGTCTTTAATTATAGATCAATCTCAACTTAGTCTTCAATTATATTGCCACAGTCTGAGTGTACACTTCCATCTTCTCCCCGAGGATTAGAACCTCCTACACTGATAGCTCGCTGTTGTTTAAAGAGTTCTTTGAATCTCTCTCTCTCTCTCTCTCTCTCTCTCTCTCTCTCTCTCTCTCTCTCTCTCTCTCTCTCTCCCCCCTCTCTCTCTCTCTCTCTCTCTCTCTCTCTCTTTATGCACCTAAGCATTTAAAAAAATTTATCGAAACCGAAACATCGAAGCATGATAATGTTTTTAGGCTTCTTTTTTTGAGAATCGAAAGTGTGGAAAAAATATAGTGTTAACATCACCTGGAGCGTTACATTTTTCGATGACGTTACACATTTTGCATCATGCATTTTGTGGAATGACCCCCAGCCTAAAAACATTATCATGTTAAAAATGTAATAGCCCTACAGTAATCTTGAAGGGAAACATAACACTTTGTAAGATTACAATGAATTATTTGTTTTTAAATAACTCCAGTTTACAATTAGTCACGGAAATTTACAGCTGCACAAACAGAATCTGCACCTTTTTATTTAGAAATGTGATTCTAATTCTTTCTGGATTTTATATGTGACCTACATTAGTCAACTGAAGTAACCTATGGATTACTTGGGTGAATCGTAATACTAATTAGGGAAAATACAAATCGTAGATTATTTTCATAGAAATTCATAATGAGGAAGACCAAGACCAATTATTGAGAAAGATTATGTAAATTTTACACTACTGAAAAGGCCACTAAATAAATATTAAAACTATATAACTAATAATAACATATAAATTACAAAATAGGCAACTAAATTCACATAAACAATCTTTCACCATCAGTGATTTTAAGTAAACTTCAGGCAAGAAAATTTTAAGTAATATGAACTTCTACTTATTAATGTATGTAAATATTGATTTTTACATTATGAAAAATGTTATATTTCATTTTATTTTTGTAAAATAAAAAACAATTATAAAAAATATAATAGGCGTCTAAATTGTTGAAAATTCTGAATAAGAACATGTAAATTCTAAAGTTTCACTACTCGTATGAACGCCTCCCAAATGTTTACCCTACCTCTACCACATTCTTCTCTCATTGTTTTTTTCTGACTTTGATTAAAATTGTTTACCTTTTGGAAAGGTATAGGCCACACTCCTTCATTTGTGCACACAAGTGTGTGTGTGTGTGTGTGTGTGTGTGTGTGTGTGTGATCAGTGGTTTAATCTCAAAGCATTTAAATAAAACATACAAATACTTTCACCTCCAGAATCTAAGCTATCAACAGATCGTTTTCTGTATAAAGATAAATTGTAGATTTTGTACAGAAAATGTAAGGAAAGAAACAAACAGCTAGTTCATAAATGTTAACTCAGACACAGATAACAGCTGTTCTTGAATCATTAAGTAAGGTCAATGTTATCTCAAAAAAAAACACACACACACACACACACACACACACATACACTTCATTATCATATGAGAATGTTTTTATTATCACTATCCCTACTGCTTAATTTCTATAAAACTATCATGTTTTTAGGTGAACTTTTAATTAAAGAACACACATTTATAAATGATTATAGGCCTACTTTGTTTCACACACACACACACACACACACACACACGCACACACGCACGCACGCACGCACGCACGCACACATTTCTTTAACAACTACCATAGGCTTTCACGGCCACAGTCAATATATTATATGTAAAATGTTCTGGGTTTATATGCTGTAGTCGGCCAAATACGTTATGTCTCTGCCAAATATTTCAGTTGTGCCCATGATGGCGGACATAAAAACGTATAAATTTCTGAAGCATAAATGAACGAATGGAGTCTGTGCAGAGGTCACGAGCAAACATTTCTTACATGGAAATCAATGTTGTAATAGGAATCAAGAAATTATTTGGTGTTTTACGATGTTATTCCAGAAATGTAATAAATACCAGAAAAGTATTATGCTTACTATCTTGTCATCTTAATTTTTGTGCAATAATTAAGTAATTAGGCCTACACTCTCTGGATTAAACAAAACTGTAGGCCTATATAAGAAATTTGTAAGTTTGTATATAACAAATATAACAAGTTTGTTTAAACTGTACATAAACAAATTAAAAACCTGTTTCGGTGTACATCCATTTCTTCTACTTCCTTCGCATTATACTTGGTAGTGTGTATTTTGATGTGTCTGATCACCTATAGATTCGACATAAGACTATATTGCTTCTTGTAAGATATTATATAATGACCATGCAAGTAAAATAAAAACTGCTAACCAGTTACGCACATAGATATATGAGAATATTGCTGAAATATAAAGATTAAATTCATATATACCCTTCCACAAATTGGAAAACACAAACTGTGTAGCATAAGCAAAAACTTTCATACTAGTT